>CAMZMU010000071.1:31291124-31979719 GCA_947311845.1 Poa pratensis | reverse complement strand
TGAGACGAGTCATGAAGTTATTATGAGGGTATTAGTATCGGGGACCTTAGAGTGTAATGCTATGGTGGGACTTTAGGTCTTAATAATTCTTGTGCAGTATTTGCTTGGCCACATGATCCATCATAAGGGGTTGTAGTTTATTTATTTAGCTATACCTAATTATGGCTCCGTCCAAAGAAGATTAAAACTTGACAAGATATTCAACGTGTGTTTAATAAATCTCTATGCCTAGCATCATCCATGCGCCCTCGGGAAACGTTGCCAATATAGTTACATCACTTGAGCTTGTCCTTTTGCCACATAAGAGGATTGGGCTTTCTCTCTTTGAGAGCTTTCACTTGCTACTATTGTTATCTGCTTGCACGTTAAAACCTGAAAATACCAAAAACTTGCATCTTTTATTGTTTTTTTATCAATTCTTAATAACAATACTTAGCTCCTAGTGGGTTCGAATCCTTTTCTAATTGAAAGGTACTACAATTGATCTCCTGCACTTGGGAGCCATCAAGATACTTTTCTGGCGCCGTTGCCGGGGAGCGTGCGCTATTGGTAAGAAGTTTGGTAAGGAAACTTGAAAGTGTTTATCTCATTGTTACTATGGCATTTATGAATCGTGCCTCGCTGCATCTTGCTCTATATGAAAGTGCTTATGCATACTGCAAAGGTGGTTGAAACTGTGTCTGAGATACCTAAAGTGGGATATAAATTCCCATGGGTCATGTTAAAAGAGTTATGAAAAATCCATTTACAGGAGATGGAACTAAGTCGGACGCGAGCACATGGAAATAATTGAGGAAATATGTGGCTTATTCAGACTACCTGGTATTTCAGAGGATCAGGTAAAAGGAAGCTATTGATTTTTGTCTTTATCTGGTAATGCTCGTGATTGGTACAGGTCTTGGATGAAGAGGTCCAGAATGAATGGAGTTCTTGAGGAAGGTTTTCTTTCTTAAATATTTTACTCCTAAAGAAGCTTATGATAACCGCTGCTATTATTCAATTCTGGCCACATCTGGGAGAGAGTATTACTCAAGCTTGGGGAGGTTAAAGGAACTCCTTCGCAAGAATCCATGTCATGATCTTACAAGGAAACTTATATTGATAAACTTTTATGTGGACTACCTATGAAGCACAAGGAGATTCTGGATAATTCATCTGGTGGAAGTTTTACTAATAACACTGAAGAAGAGCATGGAATTTATTGGAGACTATTTCTGAAAATACTAGCCACTGGGATCTTGATAAAGGTATGAGCCATATTTGATTATGAATATTCATGTGTAGAGAATTCTCTACTTCTATTCTGTTTAAAAATCTGAGTGATACTTTGGTCTTGATCCTTATGTTATAATTAAATAGTAAAGGTTTTGCTGATCATATCTGTGTTCCAAAAAGTGGATTTGAAGTTTATGTTGAACCTGTTAAACAATCTATGTTGTTCCTAAAGTTATTAAACAGGTTTGAACCATGTCATCTGTGACAATTGAGGAGTATGTTGAACCACCTCCATTCCAAACCAAGTTAAGGAGAATTTACTTAAAGCTGTTACTAACAAGAGTAACAAAAGATGTTCTCAGCCTTATGAACAGGTGGAAGTCAACACTCAAATTTCTGTTATCAAGCAACTAAATGAAGAAGACCCAGTGGATGTTTATCTATGTGAAGATGCTACCAAAGTCATCAAAGGTAATTCGGCCAAAGTTGGGAAACCTGTTATATCATGCTCTATTGGGACTTCAAGTTATCATGGTCTATGTGATATTGGAGCAAGTATTAGTGTCATTCCATATTCTCTTTATCTTGAGATCAAGCCTGATATTGATCCCATTGTTATGGAAGAGACAGGTATGACAATTCAACTTGCTAATAAAGATTATATTAGTCCATTTGGAATTGTTAGAGATGTTGAAGTATTGATTGGCAAAATAAAATACCCTGCTGATTTTATTGTGCTTGGTTGTCCTCAAGATTCATTTTGTCCTATCATTTTTGGTAGACCTTTCTTACATACTGTTGGTGCTGAAATTAATTTGCCTAAAGAGAAAGTGTTTATTAAATGTGCTGGTGAGAAACTTGAATTTAACTTTTCCAAATTTGCTGATAAACATGTTGAGAAAGAGCCAATTCCTAAAATTTAATTGAAACTCTTGCTCATATAGCTGTAGCTTCAACTGATGTTGTAGAACGTTATATGCTTAATCAAGATGAACCATTTAATGATGAGGAAAAAGAGGCTTTGGAACAAATATTATGGCAACAACCACCACAATTACAATTGCATATCCCACCTGATAATTTAGGAGTGCTACCACCACCTAAAGGGGATCCTAGTTTTGAATTGAAACCTTTGCCTGCAAATCTGAAATATGCATATTTGGATGAGAAGAGCATATATCCTGTCATTATTAGTGCTAACCTTTCAGCTGAGGAAGAGAAATTACTTGATGTGCTAAAAGCTCACCGACCAGCCATTGGATACTCTCTTGATGATCTTAAAGGTATAAGCCCCGCTCTATGTATGCATAAAATTAATCTGGAGGAAGATGCAAAACCTGTTGTTGATTTTCAACGCCGCCTCCATCCAAAAATGAAAGAAGTGGTAAGGAAAGAGGTAATAAGACTTATTGAAGCTGGTATCATTTATCCTATAGCTGACAGTAAGTGGGTTAGTCCTGTTCATTGTGTTCCTAAAAAGGGTGGAATGACTGTTGTTCCAAATGAAAAGGATGAACTTGTGGCTCAACGTACTGTAGTTGGTTATAGGATGGTTATTGATTTCAGAAAATTGAATAAAGCAACTCGAAAAGATCATTATCCATTGCCATTTATTGATCAAATGCTAGAAAGGTTGTCTAAACACTCTCACTTTTGCTATCTAGATGGTTATTCAGGTTTCTCGCAAATTCCTGTCCATAAGGATGATCAAGAAAAGACCACTTTTACTTGCCCATATGGTACTTTTGCTTACAGGAGAATGCCATTCGGTTTATGTAATGCTCCTGCTACTTTTCAAAGATGCATGAATGCTATATTTGCTGATTATATTGAAAAGATAATGGAGGTTTTTATGGATGATTTTTCTGTGTATGGTACTTCCTTCGATAATTGCTTGTTCAACCTTAACAAAGTTTTACAGCGTTGTGAAGACCAACACTTGGTTCTTAATTGGGAGAAGTGTCACTTCATGGTTACTGGGTATAGTTCTTGGGCATAAGATTTCTGGAGAAGGAATAGAAGTTGATCCAGCAAAGATTGAAGCTATTGAAAAACTACCATATCCAAGGGACCTCAAAGGTATAAGAAGTTTTCTTGGGCATGCAGGTTTTTACCGTAGGTTCATTAAGGATTTCTCCAAAATATCAAAACCTCTAACCAATCTTCTGCAAAAGGATGTTCCTTTCTCTTTTAATGATGATTGCATTGAGTCCTTTAATATTTTGAAGAATGCTTTAATCACTGCTCCATTATTCAACCTCCTGATTGGAACTTGCCTTTTGAAATTATGTGTGATGCTAGTGATTATGCAGTTGGGGCTGTTTTGGGCCAACGTGTTGATAAGAAACTGAATGTTATTTATTATGCTAGTAGAACACTTGATGCTGCTCAAAAGAATTATGCTACAACTGAGAAAGAATTTTTAGCAGTACTGTTTGCTTGTGACAAGTTTAGACCTTATATTACTGATTCAAAAGTCACAATACATACTGATCATTCTGCTATTAAATACTTGATGAATAAGAAAGATGCTAAGCCTAGACTAATAAGATGGGTACTTCTATTGCAAGAATTTGATTTACATTGTTGATAGGAAAGGGGAGGATAATCAAGTTGCTGATCATCTCTCTAGGATGGAAAGCATACCTGATGATCCTATTCCTATTAATGATAGCTTTGTTAATGAACAACTTGCAATTGTTAATGTTTCTAGTGCTAAAGTTGCATCTCCTTGGTTTGCCAACTATGCAAATTTTATTGTTGGTAAAGTTTTGCCTCCACACTTCACTTCTCAACAAAGAAAGAAATTCTTTTATGATCTTAGACATTATTTTTGGGATGATCCTTTCCTCTATAAGAAAAGTGTGGATGGTATTATTAGACGTTGTGTACCTGAGCATGAACAACAGGCTATTATAAGAGATTGTCATGACAGTCCCTATGGAGGGCATCATGCAGGAGATCGCACAGGAGCAAAGGTATTACAATCTGGTTTCTATTGGCCTACTTTATTTAAGGACTGTGCTGAATATGTTAAATCTTGTGATAAATGTCAAAGAGTAGGAAACATTGGTAGGAGGAATGAAATGCCTATGAATTATTCATTGCCACTTGAACCATTTGATGTGTGGGGTTTTGACTTTATGGGTCCTTTCCCAGAATCAAAGACAAAGCATACTCACATTTTGGTTGCAGTTGACTATGTTACAAAGTGGGTGGAAGCAATTCCAACCAAAAGTGCAGATCATGCCACAGCAATGAAGATGCTCAAGGACATCATTTTCCCCAGGTTTGGTGTTCCTAGGTTCTTAATTACTGATGGTGGTTCTCATTTCTTGCATGGTGTTCTTAGAAAAACTTTGGCAAAATATGATGTTAACCATAGAATTGCATCTCCTTATCATCCTCAAACAAGTGGGCAAGTTGAATTAAGCAATAGGGAAATTAAACTCATTTTGGAAAAGACAGTGAATAAGTCTAGATCTGATTGGCCAATTAAGATTAATGATGCTTTGTGGGCTTATAGAACTGCTTTTAAAAATCCTATGGGAATGTCTCCTTATAAAATGGTTTATGGAAAAGCTTGTCACTTACCTGTTGAACTAGAACATAAAGCTAGATGGGCTATTAAACAACTGAACTTTGATTTTAAAACTGCGGGAGAAAAGAGAATTCTTGACCTAAACCTACTTGACGAATGGAGAAATGAAGCTTATGAAAGTGCCAGGATGTTTAAAGAAAAAGTTAAGATTTGGCATGACAAGAAAATTAAGAAAAAGGAATTCAAAGTAGGTGATCAAGTTTTATTGTACAACTCTCGTTTCAAGTTTTCTGCAGGGAAGCTAGCTTCAAAGTGGCAGGGACCATTAGTGATACAGGAGGTGTACCGTTCAGGAGCTATCCGTCTTCACGGTGACATGAAAGGTAAACCTCATGTAGTCAATGGACAACGCCTTAAACCTTATATTGCAGGAAAGAGCTTCATCGGAAGGGTGGAGGAGTTGAATTTACAAACACCGGAGGAGGTAATTGAGAGAAACCGTGCAGTTTCAGAAACCCAAAACAATAGAAGGTAACTTTGTTGGAAAGTTTCTCGGAATTGCATAATATTTTACGGAGGTCTTTTTTATGGAAATTAATGTGGGACAAGAAAACTGGACGAACGGAGACCCGAGGAAGGAAAGAGGGGCCCACGCGGCCCATGTACCTGGCCGCGTGGGCTATCCTTTTCCACCTCGGAGTCCCTTTTCGTCTCGTTTTCGATCCCGACGCTTCGTCTTGACCTAAAAACCCTCAATATATACCCTCTCTGCCGATCTAATCTCGCACCGAGCGTTCTCGAGCGATCTTTGTTTCTGCTGTTTCTGCCTGTCAGGTTTTAGCCATGTCTTGCTCCGGATCCAACCAAGAGGGGGAGAGCTCTCCCAAGGAGGGTGTTGTGAACCGCTACCTCAACTCCGTGATGACACCACCGAAGACCGTGTGCTTCAAGAGGGCGTGATGCTCGTGGAGGAGGTGAAGGCTCCCAAGGCCACCGGCACGGTGGAGGAAAGGCTGGATGAGTTAGAGGACAAGACCTTCAGGTATGGCACTGTGGTTTACCGCAGCCTTGATGCTCACCACTTCATGAACCTGGAGCTGGAGAAGAAGGTTGAAGAGTACAAGAAAAGGCTTGAAGATCTGGAAGATAGGTACAAGGACGTCATCAACAAATGGGAGAAGTTCCAATGCTTCATGTGGGATGTAGAGAACCAGAACTGCGAATATGAAGAACGCTTCAAGAAGATTGCAGCAGCCGCCACCCTCAGGTACAATGATCCACCTACATCTTTCCGTGATGGAAGGCCTTTCCCATGGAAGATGGCTGAATGGGAGGAAGAATATGAGAAGGAGGAGGCTGCAGCAAAGGAGAATCTGGAGGAACGCCAAGCTTGGGGGAGTTCCATCTAGTCTTTCTTTTATCAATCTATCATATCTATCTAGTCATGGTGTGCTTTGCTTTTATCGATTAGTTATCAATATCTCTTAGGCGTGTGTGAGCTCATGGAGCATTATCATGTATCCCTATCTTATGGTTTATCAATGAATATTAAAGTATGGTGTCATCCATGATTCTCTTGTTTGGGGATTTATGGGTAACACTCATGCAAATGAGCGTGGCATATTTAGAATTTCAATCACATCTTGCCTTGAAATTAATTAACTTGAGTATGTTGGACAATTATAGAATTATCTCAATATAGAAGAAGTAAAAAGACTTGTGAATTAATAGTTTGAGGTTAAGATATAGTCTTGTAGGATAAGAAGTTGAGAAGACTTAATGAAAAGGATATAAAACACTCTTGTTACAACCTAGTATCTTTTGAGCAAATTAATGATCATGGATATTTCAATACTTATGCTCTTGAATGTGAATGAAAGGAAGGCACCTGAAATTTCAGCTAGCCATGGAAAGTGTAAGAAAAGGTTGTGTAGAGCATGGGAACTTGATTGAGATATCCATGACTAAAGTTTGCACTAGTTACTAGTCAAGCAAGAGTGATAACAATTTTTATATCTATCTGTCTTTTCATTTGTCTTCTTTTGAACTTGTTATCCAATGAGAGTTTATCTTGTCTTTGAATTTCAGCAAAGTATAAAAGATTATAATGCTTGCCATGAAGTGCAAAAGCATGTGAAAAACAATATGATTCGATTGTCCAACATACAATGGTTATTTGCTTTCAAAAGTAAGGGGTGATTGCTAGAGTTCTACTTATGTTGCCCTCATATGTATGAGTTTTAGATCATTAATCTTATCTTGCAATTGAATATGATGATGATACAATGCCCGTATTTATTTATCAACCATAAGTCCATTGATGCATGTAATGATCTATGTCCTTACTTACTCGAGGACGAGTAAAGGTTTAAGCTTGGGGGAGTTGATACGTGCATTTTATATCATCATTTATATAACTTTTAGTATCATACTAGAATGTTATTTGCATGATTATATGATTGTTTCTACATGTTTTAGATGATTTTGGGGACTTTCATACAAAGTCCCTATTTTTGGTATTTAATTTCTGGGAGGCAGAAAACCTCCTTTTTCTTGTCTTTAATGTTTCAGGAGCTACAGGAACTCAAATAATAAAAGGAAAAATACTGCGTCAGTTTTTCATCGGGAGAAAGGCAGAGGGAAGAAGACCGAAGAGAGGAGAGCCACGAGGGCCAAATGGGGGTGGCCCACGCGGCCCATGTACCTGGCCGCGTGGGACCCACCAAAGGTGCCTCGGGCACCTCCTCGCCTGGGGCTTTTTATCGACGCCTTCGTCTCGCCCGAAAAGTAACGCCCTAATTTTTCCAAGTCCATCCGAGGTCGCGGCGGCGGCGAAACTCCTGATCCCTTCCGAGGGGGTCAGATCCTGCTGCTCCGGAACTCCGGAGAAGGGGGAAATCATCGTCATCGTCATCACCTCTCCTCCTTGGCGTGGGAGGAGGCCTCTACATCATCACCCCCATCAAGACCAGCACCATCACCATCATCATCACCGTGATCCACTCCGTTCCCCTCGCAGTTTGAGAGTTGCTATACCCTAGATACTTGTCTTGTGCTACTATTCATGTTTGTGATTGAGTACTTGTCATTATTTGGTGGTGAAGTTATAATTTCAGATTGTGTTGTACCACTTATGCCACTGATATGATCATGTTCGCACGTTGTGAGTAGTTCCCGTATGTTCCTGAGGGCATAGGATGAATTGGCAATGATTTATATATGACATGTGTTGGTATTTTGTCAAGAGTTTATCTTTTATGTGATTCTATGATGGTGTTGTGCGAACGTCGACTGCACAACACTTCACCTTTATGGGCTCATAGGAGAACACCGTAGTGTAATGAATTGATGGAGACTTGGGAGGACACGTAAACCTGAGACCGAGTCATGAAGTTATATTATGAGGGTATTAGTATCGGGGACCTTAGAGTGTAATGCTATGGTGGGACTTTAGGTCTTAATAATTCTTGTGCAGTCATTTGCTTGGCCACATGATCCATCATAAGGGGTTGTAGTTTATTTATTTAGCTATACCTAATTATGGCTCCGTCCAAAGAAGATTAAAACTTGACAAGATATTCAACGTGTTGTTTAATAAATCTCTATGCCTAGCATCATCCATGCCGCCCTCGGGAACGTTTGCCACATATAAGTTACACATCACTTGAGCTTGTCCTTTGCCACATAAGAGGATTGGGCTTTCTCTCTTTGAGAGCTTTCACTTGTTACTATCTGTTATCTGCTTTGCAACTATACAACCAAAAATACCAAAAACACTTGCATCTTTTATTGTTTTTTTATCAATCTTACTAACCAATACCTTCAGCTCCTCGTGGGTTCGACAACCTTTTCTATTGAAAGGTACTACAATTGATCTCCTGCACTTGGGAGCCATCAAATCTCATATGTCAACTCTAGTGTTCCATTGTCCACCACGTTATTAAAGAGAGAGTGCATTTGTGAAACCATGAACCCCGGTCCATTTTTAATCATAAGAAACACCTTTCCAACAACTTTTACCACTTTACCATTTTCTGCCATTATTAAATCCGAAAATATAAAAACACTTTTACATCTTGCATTCATTATAAAAATCCAAAAATATCATTTATCATTGCTACCACCATCCTTGCATATTTATTTACCACCATTGCATATTTATTTCTTGTTTGCATTGCATATTATCTTGATATCATTCTAACACCTTGTGCTTGACAACCACTAGGCGAGGTTGAGGATCAAAACATTTACTTTGTTTTGTAGGTAACCAAAAGAAGGATAGGAAGATAAATCTTCGCTACTGATTCCCCGAGAGTTCGATATTAAACCTCGAGTCACCCCTCGTGGGGAAAACACGTCTTCCACTTACTACACACTCTGCACTTGGAGTCTCAACCTAACCCATTACTTTTCACGCAGGTAACCACGCGAAGGGCTAGCAAGTATTTTCTGGCGCCATTGTGGGGTAACTACGTGAAGGGCCATCACGCGCCGCTTACATGAAGAAACTACATGAAGACACAAGGGCCACGCTAGAGAAGCACAATGAAGACCATGCTACGAAGATAAACAAGCACAAGAGCGCCATGATCTTTGAAGAAGGAGACCTTGTTTGGCTACATCTACGCAAGGACCGCTTCCCCGACGAAAGAAAGTCTAAGCTAGCACCAAGAGGACATGGCCCTTCCAAGGTTCTTAAGCGCATAAACGACAATGCATACAAGATAGACATACCCAAGTCCAAGTACGGCGTACATGACACCTTCAACGTCGCCGACATCTCGCCTTACCATGGGAATCCAAGTGATGATGAGAGCGAAGAGTCGAGGACAACCCTTTCCCAAGGGGGGGAGATGATGTAGTGCAACCTAGGCACACCACACCAACAACACCTAATGGTCCCATGACAAGATCAAGAGTCAAAGCACTTCATGATAAGGTGACCTCGCTCCTTTCTATGTGTGACTTCGACACCCCTTTTGAATGGCTTGCTACTTCATTTCGATACCTTGTGTATACTCAGGGTTGGCCCTCATGAAGATCTACAAGGAAGTGTCGAAGATGTACGAGGGATTATACAAGAAGAGGAAGATGTACAAGCTGTTGGAGATGAAAACACAGGCAGCGGTGCTACCGTCGGCACCAGCGGTACTACCGCCGCCCACCTGATGTTCGCGCTGAAGCAAAAGAAGCTCCAGATAGCGGTACTACCGGCCTCGCCAGCGGTACTACCGCCAGCTACAGGCGCCGATACTACCGCCAGGGATACCACCAACTCCAAAAGGTACATGAAACCTAGCTCGAATTTCACGTTCAAAGGTACATGAGAGGGCAAAAGGAAAGAGGTGAGGAGGACTGTTGATGTAGTGCAACCTAGGCACACCACACCAACAACACCTAATGGTCCCATGACAAGATCAAGAGTCAAAGCACTTCATGATAAGGTGACCTCGCTCCTTTCTATGTGTGACGTCGACACCCCTTTGAATGGCTTGCTACTTCATTCCGATACCTTTTGTATACTCAGGGTTGACCATCATGAAGATCTACAAGGAAGTGTCAAAGATATACGAGGGATTATACAAGAAGAGGAAGATGTACAAGCTGTTGGAGATGAAAACACAGGCAGCGGTACTACCGCCAGCACCAGCGGTACTACCGCCGCCCAGCTGATGTTCGCGCTGAAGCAGAAGAAGCTCCAGGCAGCGGTACTACCGGCCTCGCCAGCGGTACTACCGCCAGCTACAGGCGCCGGTACTACCGCCAGGGATACCGCCCGAGCTACCGCCAACTCCAAAAATGCCACTGTATGCCCAACGGTACCTGCCCGGTAGCAGCCTAGTACTACCGCCAGAAATAATTACTTGATACCTCGAAGCGCCGCCGGTACTACCGCCAGAGACGGCGGTACTACCGCCCCTGTACCAGGGGCGGTACTACCGTCGCGTCTTTCAGGAATTCGGGCTGAAGGCCCATGTAACCTCCTCTCACCTACCCCTTCGTCCTCTAGACTATAAATAGCCTACCTCTTGCTAGGGTTAGGGTTAGACTAAGATTAGACTTGAGTTGAGCTTTGCTCCTTTCCACCCCTTGTTGGTGTTGCCTCCTATGGAGATGAATCAAGGTCTCCCCTTGTGGAGATGAATCAAGGCCTCCCCTTGTGGAGAAGATCCCTCTAGTGGATTCCAAGGCTTCTTCTTGTAGTTGCGATTACTTGCCAATCTTTCATCTTCGGGTGACTCTATTGAGACGGTTGGATTGACCGTTGAGAGAAACAATCCTAAGAGTAAGGTTGCTTGGAGATTGAGAATCGGGGACTGCCCTTGGGGACTTGTTACCGGTTGATTTCGTCTGTGTTGCTTTGCTAGTTATCTTGTGTTTGCCTTTTCCCCGCTTGTGTTTTTCGTGTTCATCGTGGTCATCGTTCATCCGCCCTCAATCCGTGAAAATCGGGACCCTACCCGCATCAACTGTTCACACAATTGAACCATCTGTGAGGTCCAATTTGTACATTGTACCACCAGCCCACATTGTGATTTACTTTGTCGCTATGTTTCCAATCCAAAGTACCATGTTGTACTAATGTAGCGAGTACATAAATTGAGGCATTTCCCAAAATACATTTTCTCATGATTTGCACACATAGGCCACCGTGAGGCGAGCAAAGTCCTATGTAAAGCCCATCTCGAGAGCACATGCTCCTCAGCAAAAAATACTATATTAGTTTTTCCATTCTTCAGCAAATTCTAAAAAATATAGAGGTTTATGTGACCTAGTATATTTTTTTTGCATTTTTTATTATTGTCGGGAAAATCTAAAAACACCTAAAAATGCTTTGTAGCTCCTCACTTTTTATTATTAGCGCGTAGATTTTGACCAACACATGTTGGTCATAACTATATGCTACATTGTTTTATTTCTATAATTTGCAAGAAAAAAAATAACGCACTATAATAAAATAGTGTCGGCCATAAAGTAAGTTATTAGCGAGCTAAATCGCATGCTATTAGCGAGACATTATACATCAATTTATCTGGCGAGACAGTTCTCATAACGCTGTAACGTGCTATTTGTTCTCCTTTGGATGTTAATGTTGTATTGAGTATTTGCATAATTGCAAGGCATGTCGTTGTCTTCATAAAATCCGTGGTACCACCGTTCTTATGGTTGACGGTGGATCAACATGTTAGAATAATTTCGATGAAGTTATGGCCATGTTGTAGTTTAGAACAACAGTTGGCAGCCTGGTTACGGGTGCGTTGTAGCAGTTGTAGTACATGGAGCATCTCGTAGTTTAGGCCATCTGTGTCCCTTTTATTAGTGTGATTCTGTATTTTGTTTAAGTAAATCCTTTTTTTTTGCGGGTGTTTAAGTAAATCCTTGCTCACATGAGTATTTACTAGGAAAAGTGCCCGTGCGTTGCAACGGTTTATAAATAAACGAGACAACTTAGTTTTTGAAGCATAGCCCAACTTTGGTTGTATCATTGTTTTAGAAGCATGTTGGGTTTGACCCAAATTTCAATTCTCTTATATGTCCCACCATACAACAATCTTCACAAAAGTAAATGAAAAGCTCACCACTTACTCTATATTTTCTTTGTACACGTGTACCCAAAAGGCCAAAAGAATGAAGCATCATGGATAAAATCCCTTGTGAAATTACATAGAAAAACACTAAATGAATTATAATTTGTTTTTGAATCCGTGGTACCACCGTTCTTATGGTTGATGGTGGATCAACATGTTAGAATAATTTCGATGAAGTTATGGCCATGTTGTAGTTTAGAACAACAGTTGGCAGCCTGGTTACGGGTGCGTTGTAGCAGTTGTAGTACATGGAGCATCTCGTAGTTTAGGCAATCTGTGTCCCTTTTATTAGTGCGATTCTGTATTTTGTTTAAGTAAATCCTTTTTTTGCGGGTGTTTAAGTAAATCCTTGCTCACATGAGTATTTAACTGCTGGGTTATATTCCATGTTCTAATGAAAATAATAAGAGAATAATAATTAATAAATAAAAATTGCCAGGTGCCTGGCATCCGAAGATCCCCGCGAAACCAACCGAAATCCCACCTCCACGCGCTAGTGCTGGAATCGGCGGCGGGTCAAAGGTCAATCCCCTCCCCCGCCCGCGAATCGACAAACGGAAGCGTTGAAGAAGGCGGGACGAAGGCGCCGCTGTCCGCCCGCGCTCTCACGCTGGCGCTACCGCGTCACGGAAATCCCACCTGCAAAACGAAAGGACGGTTTTGTTTCTTACCAACAAGGCAACAACAAGAAGTCAAGTCTCCTCCCCTTCTTCCTCCTTGGCGTGAGTCCCCCCTTTTTCCAATCTACCTCACCAACGCCGGAGCATCCGTACTTTGTATCGCAACCCTGCCCTCCTCCCACCAGAGCGGAGCCGGTTCGATTCCGAATCCAATCTTATCTACCCGGGGTGCGGCGGACGTGGTGGTCGGTGGTGCTGCCGCGCGCGACGGGGACGCGGGAGGGCGGCGGAGATGCGGAAGAGCGGGCTGTCGGGCGTCCTGCACAAGGGCTTCAAGCCCGACAAGTGGTCAGTAGTCCCGATCGTTTTGCTTCCCGATTTCCATGTTTTCTTCTTCCGTGGGTTGCTGACCGGGGATGATGAACGCTTCTTGCTGTGTCTTTGTGGCGTCTCAGCAAGATCGCCCTCAAGATGGGCATGGCGCGGATCAAGCTGCTGCGGAACAAGAAGGAGGCGCAGGTGCGCCAGATGCGCCGCGAGGTCGCGCAGCTGCTAGAAGCCAACCAGGACCAGACCGCGCGAATCAGGGTAATCCGCATGCTCCCCCGCCCTCCAGCGTCTTCATTTTATCCCCCATTTAGTCCGTCGGAGTTGATTATAGCACGGTTCGTCCGATCGGTGATGCAATTGTGTAGACGGGTCGCGTGGATGCGAATGTACATATGTCCTGCCTTCAAACTGAGTATACTCGGTTCTGGGAGTTGGAACAGCTAGTAATGCATGATCTACTTGTCTGATGATATGTAGCATTGATCTTCCACCCATATGCTTTTGTTCGGTCCATCGGATTATTTGTGTGTTTCTAGTTTACCACATATTGCAGCCTGGGTTGGGTACCGACACCATTCATTCATGTGGTGACTTGCCGAGTATGCAATGCATGCCTGTAGTCTTTCTCTAATATATAACTCTGATGTCCATGGGAGCGTTGGCTTTTATCTTATAGAAGTGTCAAATGGGTCATTTTTGTCCTGTAGTCAATACGGGGCCAATAGTTGGTTGAGTGTGTTAATTTTATCTTCACTTTTACACCATGACATTGCCAAATTATGTGCTTGAGTGTCTGATCGCTAAACACAAAATTCTATGGTACTATGTAAGCATGTTCTTATACTACTGACCTGGTTGGTGAGTTTGTTTATTTCTGAGCCACATGACCGAGATGCCCATTAATTTTGTTTTGTTCTGCTTTCACCCCACAGGTTGAACATGTCATAAGGGAAGAGAAGTTCATGCAAGCATATGACTTAATTGAAGTATACTGCGAACTTATAGTGGCACGTATGTCCATCATTGACTCACAGAAGTAAGCAAGTTTTTTGTTTGTAAACCATTACTTACTGGTACATGTCTTTAGCTGATGTAGCCCTTTTTTCATCATCAAGAGAAGCAGAAACACATTTTATTAGTTAGAACTTAGAAGACTATCACTTACATCTCATATTAAGACTATCTATGTTGATGGAAGTTATTTTTATCAAATTATTAGTGAACTTTGGGATGATTATTTAGTTCGTGAATTGCCTTTCAGTTTTTTTTCCTTATCAGCACATCATGAGCTAGCTGGGCATTTCCAATCTTATAGAAATTGCTCCATATTATCCATATAGAGTCCTTTTTGGGATAATTTGGGAACTAGAGGTGTTTCAGTGCCCCCAGTTTGCCTTGGCAAATATTGGTCATGATCAAAGTGCAGGCACAATTTTGGTCGAAAAGAAAAAACAATGGCCGAAACGATGGCCAAATTTTGGCTTGGCAATGCTGGCCAGACATTGTGCACACACCCACGCTAGTGCGTTCACTAATCACACTGCAATTGGCATTGACCAATGATAAATGCGCAAACCTCACTAAGTTTCTAGTTTTGTAAATGTGAGCACTTGGATTTAAACCCTGGTGGGTGAAGTCGTGTCCCTCACAAGTACAACTGCACCTCACCACCAAGAGGTAGTTTGCCCTGACCATCCTTTTGCCCAAAGGTTCAGGCCCTAACAAATATTGGCACCAATCCAAATGATTGCCAAGTTCCAGGGTGTCGCTGAATTTTAGTGGTCTGCTGGGGCTAAACCCTGTATGCACTAACATTTTGGGGCACAGCCAATCTAATTATATAAAAAGGGATATGCTCATGTCTTTTCTTCATTACAAGTCCATACATGGGTCAAATTGTTATCCAATACAGAAGGTATTGTAAGTTCCTGAATAATCGAATTGAAATATGTACAGGTATGTTCAAGTGAAGTGATACCAGTAAAATTAAAGTTCAGAAAGTGCCCTTGCATAACTGTGTAATAGCTGTTGAGGATCTGTGCAGTACTTGCGGCAAACTTCTAAAGTTAAAACATCACACGAACGTGAAACATTAAGTCCATTTGGATTTTAAATAATTTGTTGCTACGGTCAGGAAATAAACATTTTTATTTGTCCTATATTTTGTTCTGTTCTCATGGAGCAGATATATATTTGTCCTGAATATTTCCATACTTATGGTTTACATGTTTACCTGAAATTTAGGACATGCCCTATTGATCTGAAGGAGGCGATAGCCAGTGTTATATTTGCATCAATGAGATGTTCAGATGTTACAGAACTTGCAGATGTTCGGAAGAATTTCACAAGCAAGTATGGAAAAGAGTTTGCCACATCGGCCCTTGAAGTGCGACCTGATAGTGGCGTAAACCGTCTGGTATGTTTTTTTACTCTACATGCTTTAAATCTGCTGAAGGCTTTATAACTGTGGACTTTCCAATATTTTGTTTTGGACACAGGTAATCGAGAAGCTCTCAGCAGGAGCACCAGATGTAGAGACTAAAACCAAAATCTTGAGCTCAATTGCGGCAGAACACAACATAAAATGGGAGCCGAAAGCATTTGAGGAGAAATCGCAGAAGCAAAATGAAGATCTGAGGGTAAACTAACTGGCCTGTAGTGTTCTCTCAGGCTGAGGATTTTATCTCTAACCTGATTTATTATTTGTATTTCAGTACGGATCAACATATTCTGGAGGAAACATTCCAACATCGGGGTCATCTGCTTCTAGCATCCCAACTCCACAGCCTGCTGCACCTTTGTATTCATCTGTTGAATCCGCCACTTCTCGCATGCCTGCGGGACCTTCTTATGAATCTTCTGAAGTTCCAGCAAATAGAAACTCACACGATGCTGCCAAATCTAATGCCTCCACACAAGGAAATAGAAGGGTTTCAGATGCTTCAGTGCCTCCTAGCTCCCAAAATGGTGCAGCTACTTATTCGTCAGCAGAGATTCCTGGATCTAATGATTTCCCTCGTGACACTACTGGAAGTTCAAGTGTTTCTAGACCTTACCCTCAATATGGCTCAACAGTTCCAGGTACGGATGAAGGTTATACTATTTGAATAGCATCATTACCTTTAATGCTTTGATGTTCTTCTTAGTTACTAGTTTATTTTTTGTATTCAGACGCAATACCCAGGACCGAGGAGATCAATCGGCCTAGGGAAAGGAGGTCTTCAGCTAGTGGTTCCAATTGGAATGTGGAATTCAAGGATGCAGCATCTGCAGCACAGGCAGCAGCAGAATCTGCAGAGATGGCGAGCATTGCTGCTAGAGCTGCTGCCCAACTTGCTAGCAGCGGAAACTTCTATGCAGAGCAAAATACTGGTGCTTATGAATCAGCCACACATATGCATGCCACTACACCGAGGAAGCAACAAGCTGAACGTGTGATGAAGAATGATAAGAGGAGTTTTAATGAGCAGAGTTCTGGTCCAAGGATGACCTCGAGTAATGTAAGAGAAGATGACGAAAGAGCAGAAACAAACCACGTGAGTAGTCAGAATATGTCAACTCCTTACTCCTCATCTCAGTACCAGTCTTATGCTCCTGAAAGTCATATCGATATGTATAACATGCCAACCAAAGCACCTCATGCTCATTCATCCAAGCCTGCATATTCTGACGATTCATCTGAGAAAGAAAGCAGTATTGGAAGACCTGACGATCATCCATTTGATTTGCATGAGGAAAGGTTGCCAGATACTGGATTTGATGGGCACGGCGCGAAGGGTATGGAAAGCAAACGAGGTAGCTTTAATCAAGAGAACATAAATAACTACCACAGTAATTTTAGTGCTTCCCAGAGTGGTAGCAGTCCAACTTGGGACAGCCGGAATGAAAAAGCTGGAGCTGATTCTTCAGCTGTTATTTTTGATAACTATGATTATGATGTTGAAGAAGAGAACTTGTTGGATCGTTTCTCTTCAAAACATACCGACGAGATACCAACTTTCCAAGACCACAAGGGATTCTCAAGTGCAGATTGGAGCCAACAGCCTAAAAGTGAATCTCCAGTTGGTCATAACACTTCAACGCTATTTTCAGAAATAGAAACACAGCCTTCTTATGATTCAGGAGCGAACAAAGAGGATATTCCCTTGTCTCATTCTTATGATGCCACACAACCTACTTTTGATTCAGATGGTGATAGTTCTGACGAGGACATAAGCACAGGCACACATGTAGAGTCTTTAAGGTCCCATTCAAGAGGATCTGACTATTCTGAGAACAAAATGTTTAGTAGTATCTCTGGAAAGCTTGTCCCTGATGTCAATGGTAGTATTGAAGATTTTGAATCTAGGTCCAGGAAGCAATACCAGAATCAACCAGGTTATGATGTATTTCATAAGGAGCAACAGAGTGACGGTTCACCTAGATTTGACTATTCAGGGGCACAGGGGAACTTTGGTCGTGTGCCAAGCAGAGATTATGATTTTTCAGAAGAAGAAACAGAACCACATAAATTAAAAGGCATATCCTCAGAGATAACAAGAGCTAGTGAGAATCGACCCTTGTCTTTTCGCGTGCAAACTTCGGCAACATCTGATGACAATGATGAAGGTGATCTTGGTCTGAACTATGGAAGGTTAACTCCTGGACTAAGAAACAAACTCAGGCAACCTCCACAATACAAGAGTTCTGGGGAAAACGTGCTGCCAAAACAGTCCTTACAAAAGCCTACTGCCAGCATTGAAGAATCTGCGTATTCCAAAGAGAATGACATGTCATCCGAACAAACTGGTGATACTCCTAAAAGTTCACGCACAACCAAGAATTATGTTCATGCAAATTACAGCAGTGAACTCTACGACAGGAAACATACTGTTGAGAAACCTGTGGAAACAAGATCATCCATGGCGAGAAATTACTTCTATTCAGGTGATACAGGGAAGTCATCTGAACGATCTGCTACTATGCCGTCGCCAAATCCTATCGTAACAAACAGTCCTGTCAGTGCAAGATCCAGTCAAGATCTACCTCATGAAAGACCAGGCATTGGGGTGCAGAGGGAAGGTAGATCAAGAAATACCAGGAGTTACTTTGATTCAGATGACAGTGAAGAAGAGTTAGAGCCACGACAGACTGGCCAGACAAAGTTGTCTAAAGAGCAGATACAATCGCGCAGGACCCGTGAGGCAACATCAGATACAAGGAGAGTTGGCCAAACCCGAACTGGGCCACGGTATGCTGATGAAACTGAATGCACACCAAAGGAGAGAAAAACCCCGGTTGATTCATTCTCCAACTCAAGTACTGAACAAAGGAGATGGACACCTGCATCAGATACAAGGAGAGTTGGCCGAGTCCAAACTGGACCACAGTATGCTGATGAAACTGAAAGCACACCTAAGGAGAGAAAAAAACCTGCTGATGCATTCTCCAACTCGAGTACTGAACAAAGGAGAGGGACACCTACATCAGATACAAGGAGAGTTGGTCAAGTCCCAACTGGACCACAGTATGCTGATGAAACTGAAAGCATACCAAAGGAGAGAAAAAACCCTGCTGATGCGTTCTCCAACTCAAGTACTGAGCAAAGGAGAGGGACACCTGCGTACACAGGAGTTTTAGTACAACAGTCTTCGCCAAAGCCTGTGCGCATTGAACCTCCAGTGCCTAGAGGCAAGTGGCAAGAAGATGAACCGGATGGAAGTTCTCCAGAAAATGAGGGAAACACAGAGACCTCAGCAGGGACTCCGACAGGAAGCACCCCAACATCTGTTCCGGCGCATATTCACCCCAAGCTTCCAACAGACTATGATTCGTTCGCAGCACATTTTAAGTCACTCCGAACCCATCGCCGTTAGGTTTACACATGCATATACAGCATATAGCACTTGGAGTTTCACATGCCCACGTCGTATGCCAAGACTACAAGCAGACCATATGATACTTTCTAGAACAAGAATTGAGATGTGTACAGTATAGAAATACAATGTTTTGAGAGTCTCGTTGCCCCCTGGTACTTCTTTCGCGAGGGACAGTTTGGAGTCTCGTTGCGCCCTGATATACTTTTCTTGAAACAGGCTTTCGCCCCGCTTTATAAATAAAGCAACATGCCAAGCAAGTTCAAACACAGTTACAGTTACAAACATAAGAGCGGAAAAGGCCGCTTGCTGGGGGCGCAGCACAAGTAAGCCCACACAAATAAGCAAGAAAGAAGTGGGGGGGGGGGGGGGGGGGGGGGGGGGAGGGGTGGGGTGGGGGTGGGGGGCGGTGTGAGAGATACATCAAGATAGACAGAAGAGAGTGAACAAAAAACTAAAACCCTCCGGCGCTAGCTGGAAGACGAAGAGATGCGCCGAGCGGTCTCCACAAGTCTAGTGATCATGTCGTCCAGCTGCCCCCTGTCCCGCTGCCTAGACAACGGATGCCACTGCTGCAAGAAAGCCAGAAGTTTAAACATCGAGTCAGAAGCCCGTCGGAGAAAGATCCGCTCGATCACCATCTTATTACGAATTGTCCACAGGGTCCACATCAACGCGGCAAACACCAACCAGAAGAGGCGCCGCCTCTCCCCGGTACGGTTCGCCCTGATTTCTAGGAACTCGCCAAGGTCTGAGGCCTGCCAAGCAGGCCCCAGCGCCTCGTGGGCGAAGTTCCATAGAAACCTGGCTGCGGGGCAGGTGAAAAGGATATGGGTTCCCGTCTCAGGGATCCCACACATTGGGCAAAGCCCATCACCCGGCCCCTGTCGCTTGCGAACCTCCACCCCTGAGGGGAGGCGGTCCCTAAGAAGCTGCCACACGAAGATTTTGATTTTTAACGGTATGGGGGCCTTCCAGAGAGGAGAGGTCCAGGCTCTAATTGGGGAACTAAAAAGACTCCGATACGCCGAATTTACAGAGAACGTCCCAGACGGTGTCAGGTGCCATGACACGAGGTCACGGCCGCCTGGCAGCGACTCAGGAAGTAGACTCCGTAATTCCGTCCAAGCCGCAGCCTCGGCAATACCAAATGTTCGTCGGAACGAGATGTTCCAAGCCCCATTGGATATTGCCGAAGCCACAAACTGCATCGGGTCAGCGCAGATAGCAAAAAGCGCGGGAAACCTATGCTGTAGCGGGCTCCCATCGAGCCACGGGTCCAGCCAAAAGAGGGTGTCCTCTCCATTACCAATGGAGAAGCGAAGACCCTTCCTAATCTCATGCTTGATGGATTGGATAGATCGCCAAAATTGGGATCCATCTTGGCGGTCACAGGAAAAAAGGGGGCGACCCTGCAGATATTTCGCTTTGATTAGCTGCAGCCATAGTCCCCCCTCCTCTCTAAGTATCCGCCAAACCCATCGTAGCATGAGCGCAACGTTCATCTTACGGGAGGCAATGATACCAATGCCCCCCATGTCTTTGGGGGTGCACGCATCCGCCCATTTGACCATGTGATACTTCTGACGCCCATTGGCCGCCTGCCAGAAAAAGCGTGAGAGATCCCTGTCAAATGAGGCGTGCGTGCCTTCTGGGAGTATATAAACTCCCATCAGGAACATCGGTAGACTAGAGAGACAAGCGTCAATCAAGACAGTCTTGCTCGCCTTAGAGGTGAACCGCCCTTGCCAAGGCTCCGCCTTGGCTTTGACACGCTGGGTGACCGGTTCTAGGTCCTTAATGAGGATCCTAGAATCACTAATGGGCGTCCCCAAGTAAGTAACAGGGAAGGTAGACAATCTGCAGTTTAGTTTGTCCGCTATCCGCTGTCGCTCATCATGGGAGTATCCCATGATCATGACTTCGCTCTTGTCGAAGTTAATCTTGAGGCCCGACATGGCCTCAAAGCAGAGAAGAAGAAACTTGAGATTAATAATGTCAAGCTCCGACCCCTCCACCATGATCATGGTATCGTCCGCATATTGGAGGTGGGTGATCCCACCTCCAGGAATAAGGTGCCCTACCACACCAGAGATGTGGCCGGCCGTCTTGGCTTTATCCAAGATAGCCGCTAGGGCGTCACCGGCGAGGTCAAAAAGAAGGGGGGAAATTGGGTCCCCTTGCCTCACCCCACGCGAAGACCTAAAGTAAGGGCCAATGTCTCCATTAATGTTTATGGCCGTGCTCCCAGACATGACAATCTGCATAATCCACGATATGTAGCGCCCGTCAAACCCACGACGCTCGAGGACTTGGCGTAGAAAGGCCCAGTCCAAACGATCATATGCCTTCTGGAAATCTAGCTTAAGAAAGACACCTTTAAGGTGTCTCGTCTTGACTTCATGAACTACCTCATGAAGAGCCAGAATCCCATCATGGATAAATCGTCCCTTGATAAAGGCGAACTGGTGTGGGTGAGCCAGGCGCTCCACAACTGGCGCCAAGCGTGTTGCACACACTTTGGAGAGCAGACGCATGATGACATTGATCACCGTGATCGGCCTAAACTGACGAACATCCGTGGCCCCTACAACTTTGGGAATTAGGGTAAT
Organism: Poa pratensis; assembly: GCA_947311845.1. NCBI lineage: Eukaryota > Viridiplantae > Streptophyta > Magnoliopsida > Poales > Poaceae > Poa > Poa pratensis. The sequence continues at coordinate 31,957,957 of CAMZMU010000071.1, read as the reverse complement.
CACCCCAAAATTAAGGCGGGACATCACCAATGTCCCAGAGTAGAACTCCTGGAACAATGACATGATCACCGCCTCAATATACTCCCAGAACTTCTGGAAGAAGGATACAGGGAGACCATCCGGCCCTGGGGCCGAACTGGTTTTCATCCCCCTAAGGGCCCGGCGCACCTCCTCGAGACTGAATGGGAGAGTAAGCTCCCTATTCTCGTCATCCGAGACTAAGGCCCCTAAGGGCCAGAAGTGCGTGGCCAAAGCCACTCCCGTGCGGGGGCCCTCCGAAAATAACTCCTTATAGAAGGAGTATATATGATCGGAAAGGTCCTGGGCCTCCTCTAATAGGAGGCCATCCGCCCACAAGCAGGGGATCGAGCACCTACGACGGCGGCCATTAGCAATGGCATGGAAGTATGCTGTATTAGCATCTCCACGAAGGATCCAATTCTGGCGACTACGCTGACGCCAGAATATCTCCTCGCCTTTGTAGATCTCCATCAAGGAGTTCTCCAAAGCATACCGCTCTAACCATCCATCCGCGGACAAGCCTGTCGAGTCAGCCGCCGTATCAAGCGTCTGAATCTGGGCGAGGATGTCCGCCTTATTCTTACGCACCTCTGCACCTAAATTCGCGCCCCACCCCCGCATAAATTGGCGCACGACCTTAGCACAGTGGTGCCAAATGTCAACCGCATTATAGGCGCGGGGGGAGACGCGACCGCCAAGTCCCACTTTTGGCAAACCGCTTCCACAAATCCCGGCTGACCAAGCCAGAACTCCTCAAAGTGGAAGCGGTTCGACCTCGGTGGGGCCCCTCCTCCAGACGAGAGGAGAAGGGGGGAATGGTCTGAGCCAATCCTAGTAATCGCACGAAGCGAGCACAAAGGAAAGGCAACTTCCCATTCCACTGACACTAAAACCCGGTCAAGCACACTCCGGATCGGGACGGCCTGGTTGTTGGACCACGTATAACGTGCCCCAACTCGAGTGATCTCCCTCAGAGCCAAGTCAGCAATCCAGTCGTTGAACATACGCATCCTAGGGAGGTCCACATTATCTGAGCTCTTGTCATCAGGTGAGCGAATGAGATTAAAATCTCCTGCCACCACTACAGGGGTAAGGCATCGCTCCACCTTTGACCTGAGCTCAGCTAAGAACTCAGCAGACCTCCGGTGATCCGCGGGGCCATAGACAATAATCACCTCCCAGCGGAGGTGCGATCGTCTATGAGTGAGCAACATGCTCACAAAGAACTCCCCGCGGTCCATATCCTCTATCTCAAAAGTATCCTCCTTGGCACCAAGGAGGATGCCCCCTGAGTGTCCCGTCGCCGGGAGCCAATGCCACGAGAACTTGTGGCGACTAAGGCTCTCTAGCTCTGAAACGGAGAAATCCTGTCGAATCGTCTCTTGTAAACCCACGATGTCCGCATCTTCTTCTCTAAGGTAGTTGATCAACTGGCGGCGGCGGCCCTCCTGCCCAAACCCCCTCATGTTCCAGATGAATGTGAGGACATTCATTGAGAAACAGTGTCGGGGTTGGTCCCCTTAGGGGGGACCGATTGGGCCCTACTAGAGGTCGAGGGCCGGGACGTTGACTTCGGGGGCCTCCCACGCCTCTTCCCAGGCTGGGAAGTAGGCACAGCGATTGGGGCAGCATCAGGCCTAGGAGGGGCTCCACTGGCGGACCCTTGTGCCTCCTGCACAGGTCCAGCGGGAGCCGGGGGCCCCTGCCGCTCATGCTCCGACTGAGCACGAGCTGCCGCTAGGGCCCCCTCATAGACCTCCTTAGCCTTGATGGCCGCAATCTGCTCAAGGCGAGGCCCTCTCTCTCCACGGAAAACAATGTCACAGTCCCCTGCAACTTGAGCAAGATGGTCTAGCGGAACAGAGTCGAGAACCGAGAAGCGGGAACCAGAGGGAGGAGAGGAAGGGGGAGGAGTAGGGGTAGGCGTAGGGCGAGACGTACCAATCCCAGAGTCAAGTGCCTCGCGACGACGAGACGCCACCATCGCAACAGTAGGCTCCACCGCCTCGCCTCCAGTCCTAGCCCTCGCCAGTCGCGCGCTGTGGCGACGAGAGCCCGGGGCGGGAGGGGAAGATCGATGACGCCTGGGGCGCCTCCTGGTGCCAGTCACAGGAGTGTCGGGGATGACCGTGACCGGCTCCAGGGCCGGAGCTGCCGGGGTGCCCGGGGAGCGGGTGTACCAGACCGCGCCCGGGGAGCGCGGAGTGTCAGGGGCCATGACCTCCATCCCCACACTCGGCGCGCCGTCGGACTCCTCCACCTCCGCCTGGGGGGAGGGCTGAAGCCCCAAGGCAGACGAGACGAGGCCGGAGATGTCCAAGGATCCCGGCCCCTCACACAGGTTGGAACCATACTGTGAGAGCGGGAATCCAAAAGACAGTGAAGGAGCCTGGCGGACGTCGGACAGAACAGGCGAAGATGCCTGAACCTGAGAACCTGCAAGAGATGCCTGAACCTGAGAACCTGCGGGCGGTGGCGCTGAAGAAGGCGGAGCTGAAGTCGCTGGGGGGGGGCGAGCGTCCGTGGAGTGGGGACCGTCACCGTCAGACGGGTCGTCCTCAGAGGAGCCTCCCTCCCCGCTGGAGGAAGGGCTGCGGCGCGGAGACGGCGAGTGAGAGGCCAGAGGGGAAGTGGACCTCGGCCGGTCCACCTCAGACTCCAGCTCCACTACCAAGGTCCTGCCCACCCCGTCGAAGTAGAAGGTGGGCAAGGGGATGTTGAGCTTGGCGGGGTCCGGTGCCTTGACCCGGATCCGCACGGGGCCATCCCCTGGCAGAGTACTCTCGTCCACCTCCTCAAAGCGACCAACGGCCTGAGAGATGAGAGCCACGAAGCCCACCTCCTTCCGCAGCTCAGACGGGATCCCGTGAATCCGGATCCAAGCCTCGGCAAGAGGTGGTGGCGCGTCCGGGTCGGTGTCGGAGGGCCTGATGGAGACGCGAATGCTGTGGATCGGGAGAGTGATGGTCGGACTCCAGGACAGGTGGGTGAGAAGCTGAGCAGTGGGGAACGCCACCACAAACTCAGTCGGGGAAATCTCCCTCACCACCCAAGACCACGCACTCTCCAAGCCCGCAAGCTCGGAGCGGATGGTCTCAGCTGATATCACCACCGAAGGATCCAAGACCTGCTCGGGAAGCACGGTCACCACGGCCAAATGTGCCGGAGCCGCCAACTTGATCCCTCCGGTGTCCACGTAGTAGAAGCCGGCGTCAACGCCATGTCCGTAGTGCTCGAGGACAGCCGACCTAGGACGTCCCCCGGGTGCCGCTGCCGGGGCACCGGGGCCGGGCAGAACAGCTCCCGAGGTCGAGGCAGCCGGGTGCTTCTTCTTCTTCTTCTTGGATTTCTTCTTCTTTGCACCTTGAGCCGAACCGGGCTTTGGGGGGATGGCTGGCTCCCGGCGAGGAGGGGAGCGGCCCCTGTCAGCCCTCCACGACCCCTCCATGGCCTGGGCACGGCTCCCATCACGCGGCCGCTGGAGCAGCTCCTCCCGCAGCGCCGATTCCCTGCGGAGTCCCACCGGCGAGGTAGCACGGCGGGCCGGAGACCGTTGCCTAAGAGGGCTACGGGCAGCAGGGGCACCGCGTCCCTCACGGGCACGGCCGTCCGGGGAGCGGCGCGGGGGCGACCTCCGAGGCGGCGGACGGTACGCCACGGCCTGGGCGCGAGGTTGCGGGGAGGCACGAGCGCGGGGAGGGGAGGAAGCACGGGCCGGCAGAGGGGAGCGCGCGCGTGTCGGCGGAGGGGATCGCCCGCGAGCAGGAGGGGGCGAACGGGCGGCGTGTCGGCGCGGGGACGGGCTCCGGCGTCGCTTCATGACTGCGTCTGCGAAGGAGCCAGTGAGGGGTGGCGGCGGTTGAACGAGGCGGATACGACGAGCAGAGTGCCCTAATTTCGCGACCTGCTGGGCCGAGGCTGGGCTGGCGCGGGAGAGATCGAAATCTCCCCGGTGAATCCACAGCCAGGCCGCATTCGGCCCATCTGGCCTCTCCTTTTCCGGTCCAGCAGTGCGGCCCACCCTAAAATCCTGGCTCCGCCAGGCCAGCATGGGCCTTGGGCCCAGGATACCCCTATCGGGCCTAGGGTTAGCAGCTTGGGCCAGCCCGGGGCCCAACAACGAGGGCAGACCGCCAGGTCTCGTCTCCACGCGCGAGTCCGCCGCCGCCCCTTGCCCCGATGGCGCCGCCGCCGCGCCGCCGGTCGCCTGCACCAGGTCCAGCTGGGGGGCCGCCGCAGAGCTCCTCTCTGTAGCAGCCGCCCCTGCCAGACCAGTACGAGCAGGTCCCGAAGGAGACCCGCCGGCAACTAGCGGCCGCAGCAGTGGGGAGCCACGGGGAGGCAGCCGGCGCGCCGGCGAACCACGGGAGCCACTCCTGGCGATTGGGCAGCGCCGCCGGGCAGGGGACCTCCTCGCCAGCGCCAAGAAGTCGCCGAGGGTTGGCAGCTCCGGAGTCGAGCATCTCCGCTCCAGTTCGAGCCGCTCCGCCTCGGACGCCTCGTCCTCGTCGGCGATGTCGGCCCAGCTACGGCCACGAAGGGACACCTGTACCCCCAGCGGCGAAGGGGGCGCGGCCTCGCCCACCGCGGTCATGGCCACCGGCGCTTGACGGAGGCGGATGAGCTCACCGGACCACCATTGAGTTTCCCCCCACCATTTTTTCCCCTGATATACTTTTGGTGACCACGCAATTCTTTCGTCTCGTTTTGCGACCAAGCTATTCTTTCATCTCTTTTTGCCTCAGATCTCCAGCATCTATGATTGATGATATTCTCCGTATAGTGGTGTAATAAGCATACTATGCGCACAGATGTACAGAACCTCTGGGGGTTTGTTCTATTTGTTTGCTTGATTGACTCCATTGTAACTGAAACTTGAACCTTGCTTGTACGTTCTGTCAATGCATAGATTTTGAGAGAAAGTTTTCGGCCTACAATTTGATAGGTTTCCCTTGTAGCTATGTTTCTTTTGCTTCAATATTTCCTTTAATTACGTTCGCCCGGAGACTACAGATAGACGAGCTGGATAGGAAAGGGGGTTGGCGAATTGGTCACGGCTTAGCCCTTGTGCTGTAATTCCTGATGTTACTGTGAACGTTCATCCAAACTCTCCTCCTCACAACAATTCCACGAGCACGAACATTATATTGATCCATAGATGAAGCGAGTGTTATAAAAAGTTGTTTTTAGTCAAACATAATATCCATAAATAACTATGTAAGTTCTACTCCATATTAGATGGCTGTTCTCTCAGTTTGAAGGTTGAACTTGTACCGGATCCTACCCCAGAACAACAACATATGGTGTGAATTTTGAAGAATTTGAGAAGTCAAACGTGCATCACACTGAGAGAGGAGTTTTTTTTTTCTGCAGAAATATTATATCCGCAGTTTTTTGGGGAGAGACATAATTTTTACAGTGATTGAGACACATATTCGGAAAGTCATTTGTGTTCCCGAGCTTCAGTGCTCCCTTCATTTTTAAAATATTTAGAAGTTTCAAAATAAATTGAAAATAATTTTGGATGTATCTTAATTTTTTGTATATTTGAAACACTATACTCAGATTTGTACATTTTTCTTTTTTGTGTAGCTCTTCTAATTGAAATCTTGCACATTTATATAATACTTTACATCAGTGAGAATATCCACGATTTTTTCACATTTGTTTGAAACTTTGAATATGATTTTTGAAAATTTCAAAACACAGGGAGCACTACAGATTGGGAGCAAGAAATCTTCACTCGTATGTATTGGATTATTTTTCTTTAGAGCCTGAAATTGGATTAGCTTTTTTAGGATGAAATTGGATTAGCTTTTTTAGGATGAAATTGGATTAGCTGGACGCCCAAAAGAACAGAACGGCTCAGCCCACTGCAGCCCGGCCCATAAATAAGCCAACCGGGCCTAGGGTTTATGAGCGCCGCAACACTATAAAACTGAGCCCCCAAAACTCGCCGTGCTACCGCAGCCATCACCCGAACCCCGGAACGAAGCAGATCGGCGGCGCGTCACTCCAATCAACGGTGAGAGAATCTTTCTATCCTACCTTCGATCTCCATGCGACATGACTTGATCTGATCTCTATCAACCTATGTTGCCACTCCCAATTGTTCGATTTATTCGCACAGTTCCGCTTCATTCATGATTTGGGGCGCTAGCGATTTAGTTTACTGGATAAATCTCTAATATTCCTACCTATGTTTGTCATCCCGAAGCCATATCAGTTGAATCACTTGTACCGTGTAGTTGTTGTGTTGGAAATTAGACAGCTGAGTTGCTAAGTCTCATCCGGTAGTACGTCTAGATTAGGTAAGATGCAGGAAATATGGTCTGTACTGGCAATCCACGTCTATGCAAAATCTCTTGGCTGTAGTGCGAAGGAAACTTATGATTCATATTCAGCTGGGCTTCATATTCACTTACTCAGTGGTTGGTATGGTATTGTATTGTAGGTAAGGATAAATGGCGACGGTTTCGGATTCTCTGGTCTGGGAGCTTGTCAGGAAGAACAACTGCTTTCTGATCAAGCAGTTCGGCAACAGCAATGCCAAGGTTCAGTTCAGCAAGGAGCCCAACAACCTCTACAATGTTCACTCCTACAAGTACTCGGGTCAGTTGTTGTTGCTTACATTCTATTTAGGATTAGGAATAGGTGTAATCAGACCTCATCTGTTGAATGTCTGATGCTATGGGTGTTTCTTCTGCCATGAACTGACTGGTTTGGTGGTTGGTGTAATTTTTTCAGGCCTGGCAAACAAGAAGACTGTGACTGTGCAGCCCGCTGCTGATAAGGAGATGACTGTGGTCCTCTCGACAACCAAGTCAAAGAAGCAGAACAAGCCTGCTGCCTTCACCCACAAGACTGTCATGCGCAAGGAGTTCCGCAAGATGGCCAAGGCTGTCAAGAACCAGGTAATAGCACCAGAAGTGATACTTGATGTTCTGATTAAGTACCCTAAATGGCAACTGTTTTGGAAATTTACATATATGGTTGAACTGTTATCTCGTTGATATGATGTGCCCTAAAATGTAAGAATCATTCCACTGTTTGGGTTGTCAGTGGAATGTAATTTTTGCGCTTGAATTGACCTTGTACATTCTGATTTAGAAATTATAGTAAGCACTCTTCTCTAGTCTGCAAGCCCCATGCTTTTAATCAACTTGGCTCATATTAGTTGTCAATTTGTACCATTGTATGAAGTGTGTGAAAATTATTATTGTCTTGGAGTAATTTGATTTGTGTTGTTGTTTGTTTCATGCTGCCAATTCCATGACAAGTGTGCAATTCTGATATGCTTAGTTTTTTAACTGCATATACTTGGTTGTGCTCTATTTTACACACTACTTTTGTAAAATTAACATTAACTTTGTCTTTCCTACTTTTTAAAGGATACATTGAATCGGAACGATGTTATCCTGGTAGACCTTGATAGTGCCATTTGTTTTCCTCACCTAATGGCTTTGCTTCTTGCTTGGCAGGTCAGTGACAACTACTACAGGCCCGACTTGACCAAGCCTGCTCTTGCAAGGTTGAGTGCAGTTTACCGCAGCCTCCAGGTTTCCAAGTCCGGTCTCAAGAAGAAGAACAGGCAGTAAACAGGATTGGGCCAACGAGCTTATTTTGTCGATCTGTGTTGGTTCATGTTTACAACTTTCTATATTTGTTCTGAGAGTATGGAGTTGAATATGATGAATGATGTCCTCAGCAGTCTGGCACAAGTTTTCTCAGTAGGATCTATCTCTGTACCCCGTGACATGTTGTGAAGTCTCTTACAATCATTTCCAGAATTATTATCTCTCCATGAATGTTTTCTTGCTTGTGCTTGTCGAAATGCCGATTTGTCTTTTTAGATGAAAAGCTAATTTATCCGGGACAATGGATGAATGTATTGTATTAATTATTACTAGTATTGCTAAAGACCATTTGCTGGAACTTCGAAGCACTACTATTCAACTGGAATCTGTCTACAATGAATTCAGTTCTGGGAGCATCTTTAACAGACACCCAATTTTCCCCATACGTGGGAGCGAACAGCCTGGACATTGAAAAGTCATCCAACTGCATTCCCAATACCTGGGGCGGATTTGGAGCTGCCCGGGCGCCCGCCTTCGTCCAAAAGAATGTGAAGAATGTATGTTTGATCCATTCTTGTATCGTTTCCGTATAAATTGTTTATGAGAGCAAAGCTGCATGCAGGCGGGGTTAGAATCGGAAGAAACATCACAAAAAGGCTTACACGCCTTGTATTTTGGGAAAAATTAGAGTTGCTTAGACGCCTTATAAAATGGGATGGAGGGGGAGTATATTTTAGCTAGTCTTGAATTGCCATTTATTGTGTTGAATTGTATGAATTGGTGGATTGGGTGAGATCGACTGTATTTGAGGGTTGTGTGATTGCCCGGGTTGATAAATGGGTGGTGATGGCTGGCATATGTGAATTGTGATGCTCTGAGTATTCCTCTTTTCACCTGTCGTTCAACACGGTTTCTCTTTTTACTGTTGAAAGGTATATAATGAAAAGCGTTCGCTGAGTCTGGAAGTTCAATACGCGGGAAATTAACTTATCGTTTGATAGTCAAATTCCGTGCGCTATTGCGTGCACTCGAAAATGCGAAATTGAACTGCTCTGCTGAAAAATCGATGTCTTGGACGCGAAACCTTGGGGCATCTTGGAAGGAACCATGGAGCCAAACCCACTCTTCACAAGCCGTGCGGGACACCCACATCTCTCCCCGTACCGGTATAAAATTGGACGCCATCGATGATATCACCGGAAAAACCAACGCTCTGAACACATGGCAATCGGCGTGGAATCCGCCGCGGACGCCATGGCCGGCGTGCCAAAGCCCCTGTCCGGCAGCGCGCGGCTCGACCGACTCTTGTCTAGTCTTAACGCTGGCGCGCTCGCGGACATAGAGCCTGACAAGCTCAAGGGCAATATCCAGCGATGGGCTAAGGCTGTCGCAGCGCTGGTGCGCCAGCTGAGCTTCGGCGGCTCGTCGGAGCATCAGAAGGCAGGCGACGGAAGATAGATAATTCAGCTAAGCAAGACGGCACTTGACAGGCACCATCAATCCAGGAACGACACTGGCAACCATCTACGAGCGATGGCCAACAAGATGCAGCTGAAGATACAGACGGTTTCATTAATTCATTTATTCGTTCGTTGTATGTAGTCTGATCTGAGTCTCTCACTAACTGTGTACCAAACAGAATAAAAGCTGAGCTGCAGGGATCAGACCTTTAACTGTGAACAGTTATACTAGTAGTTCTCTCTGCAAATTGACAGGTTTGTGAGCCATGGTGCTGTTTGTACAAAATCACACCACATATATATCTTGCTTGCAAGGCAAACACCAGTTACATGCTTACAATAACGGGCAACATGCCCCCACCCTTACTCCTATAAATTATGTAGCGATATCTACATTTACCAATTGGAACAGTTAGAACCAGCAGGATGTCAGTAGTTAGGCCACTAAATTTTCTACACTACCTACCCGAGATAAATCTGCGCTCTATCCTAATTTACAAAACTAGCTTCGCCTTCTTACATCGAAGGTGATGCTCCTCACTCCCACTTTGTATCCAGTTTTGAAATGCTCCTCAAGAGTTGTTTAGAACAGACAGTTTGTGCCTGAGCTACATACCGCACACGATTTGCCCTCACCCATGCAGGCTCCTAAAACAAATAAATCATGTAAAATTTCTGTTACAAAGATAAAATTCTGTCGCAAACAAAGCCATTGAGATGAATCATGAAATATGCACAAAACGTATCAGCGAAGAAAATCACCTCAGGGACAAAGTGCGAGAAACCGAACTTGATTAAGAGGAGAGCATGCTCCATTATAAGGATTGCTGCAAGTCCTGGCTCAATCCTCCACTTACCCTCCTCGTCGTACAAACAAACAAGAAGCAAGCAGTTGGTGCAGATTGCCATTACGATCAGGAACTGAAAAGGAGTGTCAACATCAACATCGAGACATGCATGTGCCGCTAGCAGGGTAGTGCAAACCAATAATGTTAATGAACCTGGAATATGTTCAACCACGCTCCAATCGTAGCTGCGGCACGGGGAACAGGTCTTTTCAACATGACTAACAACTTCAATGCATCCGCTCTTATTTCAGTTACATTGTTCTGTCACGAAGATAGTCTTTTAAGAACTAAGCCATGTGCAACCAAGCATGAACAAAGAGAAGGGGGTAAAATGACTGTAAACTGTAAATTGTGTTTTCTGAATCTTTTTCGGGGAAACAGTCATGATGATATCATACCAGAGCAGCAAAGCAGAATATCAATGGGAATGCACAGGCAAACATCATGATCATCCCAAACTGAAGAGCCAACTCAAGAAAATCTGCAACAGATTTCAACAATATTAGCACAAAAGGCATTATTTTTTAAGAATACAAATGCCACTGTTAGATCAGCATATGTGGATTGGACTATAGAAAACCAAATAATATACGATATAAACTTTCAAGGTAACTGCTTATTGTTATTACCATCAAATAGACCATCTTCAAGCTCGTCTCCAATGCTTGCGTTATATGAGGGCTTCAAATATTCTTTCTCCACTCTTGTTGTTAATCGAACTGACTTCCCTGATGGTGATTCTTTCTCTTGTCTTTTCTTGCTACAAAATGGGAGGTGTTTCTTATGTTCTTCTATTGGTTAGGAAATACGAATAGAAGGAGTGCTGAGCATAGAATATCAGCAAAACTTACTGAACAGCTTTGTACTTTTTGTAGCTGTATTTAAGATATGGAATGGAATTCTCAATCAGATTTTCCAAGACCTGGAAATGAAAATATATCAGAGCGAATGGCATTATCATAGCTGATAATGAAACAACTGCATTGCAAAGTGTATACATGCCTGGGACACAACGAGGCGCTGGATAAGAACTTGCCGGAGTCTCAAAATGTCACGATAAAGAGAAGCATGGTAAAACAACCCAATATATGATTGCATAAAGTATAGACCGAAGACCTGCGTGTGCAAAAGGAGTAAGCAGCCTAACTTGAAGAATACCAGCTTCCTTATGTCATAGTGTTTACCTTATAAATCAAACTATCAGCACTAGACTGTTCTCCTTGGTTGTTTTCATACTTTATTAGAATGACAGACACCTTCCCACCTATCCTTGTATAATACTGAATTGCAACAAGATATACTGCAGTCAACACATACCTGCATGATGTAAGATCAATAAGAAGTGTACACTGTATTTTAATGATGGCTAAAAATGAAAAAGAAAAGGCATTCAACTTTGTATAGAGTATTCACTAACTACTCAGAAGAAAAACTAGCTAGCAAGTCATTAGCACATTTTTTTTAATTATAAATGAACTACAGATAGACCAAGTTGACATACCTTAGCGCCTCAGTTTCAGTTTTTTCGTACAAATGAGCATAGGCCAACTCAAATGGCAGCTGAAGACAAATAATACCCAAGACAATAATCGCATTGTTCCTAATTCTAAGAAGGACGCCAGACCACTCATTTCTTTGCAATCTTCTTTTCTCGGCAGGCGCATCATCGAATTTCTTTTCCTCCACACACTCAATAAAAAGAGGATGCCTCAATGGGTCCAGTTCGTTGGCCGAAGCTTTGTATTCTGCAATTGAATAATTAATGCCCCATCTGCTTTCCACAGAGGGAAGAAAAGAAAGGTTGTGGTCAGCAACTTAACAACCTGAGCTTGAATAACAATCGCATGCCCAAGAATTGGATGTTACCTTGCAAGAAGTGCTGAATTCTTCCGTTTCCAAAACTGCAAAAAGAAGACAGCCCAAGAAATCACGAAGATAAAGAAAGCAGGAAGAACCAGCCACTGCAATGACCTGAGTTCAAAGAGCAAAGAGAAATCTTTAGAGCACTTAGCTGACTGTATTAGTTTAGTTATATGTGAACTATGTTTTGGGAAAGAGCCACAGGAAAACGCATACCCAAAATCTATCAGCTGGGTGGCCAGTCCAGAAACAGCTGGAAAGAACAGCCATCGCGTATACATTCCTAGGAAGGCAAAATATGTTGCAATCTGCAGTTCACAAATGAGGAGTTTCTGGTGTCAACATGAATTCTTTTAATTGAGTTGCTTCAGAAAAAAATGGTCCAGAAGTTAAATACATTTGCTGCAATGTGCTGTTATACTACTGTTCTACCTTGGTTCCAAAATAGGAGTAAACTTCATCAATAGGTTGCCATGTGAAGTCATGCCAGTTAAGTGCCCAATTTCTCAGGAGCTGTTTCCTTTTAACTTCATCTGCAACAAAATGTTGTTAGCTAATGCGACACATTTAACAAAAAAATGTGTTAGCGTAGTTCAGTTTACCATGCAAAGGGAAGACTAGCTTTACAACTCCTTCATCTTCAAGCAAGCGTAACAGTGACTCGTTTTGTTTCCAGTCGAACTCTTTGTCATCAAATTTAAGAGATATTTCAGAGCCAGTCTTGTTCACCTGCATGGGTCAATACCAACTCCCTATCACACATGGAAATCATAGAATCCGAATCACAACAACAGACTATTTAGATGGACTATACGCTTTACGATTCACACATCATATTTAAGAAGTGATAAGCTGAGTGAGTATTCCTACTTTATGTTGCTCAGATCTAAAATGTGCATAGGTCCTCTGGTGAACTATGCATTGGTTAGTGTATATCATTTAGGAGACTGTGAAATATCCAATGCAAAAAACCAGACAAGAAGAACGGATAATTTTACGTTTAAGCAAGACAATGCTACAACCAAAGGAAACTTCACCAGTAAGAAAGTATCGATGTAGCACTGCCATCCAAACAATCTGATCACAGAAATAAAACTATACTATAATGCATCCATATGCATAACACTTACATTGCTGTAACTAGGAAGAACAAACATCACGATTACAAGAATGCTGCACTCACAATGCCGTATATCAAGTAGCGGAAACAGGTAAACCGCTCTCGCCAGCTAAAGAGGGAGCCGTCGGGCTGCGTCACGAACGCGGCGACCTGGTCCCATTCGAACTGCAGCTCCATTCCTGAAATGAAGATCACATCAGCACATTGCCGACCCAATGTATAGATACCAAATCTGAAATACAGTCCTTAAGTTGAGTATACCGATGTAGGTTAGCTTCTTCATCTGCATCTCGGCAGCGGCTCTCCCCAGAGTCCCCATGGGCGCAGAAAGCTAAATTGAAACACAGCACAAGCAGTATGAATAAATTTGGGGGTTAAGAGACTGGCGTGACTAGTGACTGGAGTGGATAAACATCTTAGGGCTTTCTCTCGGAACCGGCTCGGCAAACTAAATCAGAAGATTAATTAAGCAGCGGCGCAGAAGGAAGCGGGGCGGACCTTGATGAACTCGGCGGGGACGCCGCGGACGCGGTCGACGAGCAGGCCGGCGCCCTGGAGCTGGCTGACGAGGCGCGCGAGGCAGTCCTCTCCGTCCTCGGCGGCCGCGTCGCGCGGGAGCTTGGGCACGACGATGCCGACCTCGAACCCCGTGGCCTCCTCCTCCACCACCGCCCCGTCCCCTCCGGCCCCCATCCCCCACCACCGGTCCGGTCAGGCGGCGCTGGCGGCGGGGCGGAGAACGTCGATGGACACTAGGAGGCGGATCCGCATACGGGTGGAGAAGAGGGGAATGCTGGGAGCGCGGCGGAGGAATAAACAAGGGAGGAGTGGGAAAAGATTTGGGGGCGTTGGGAACGGCGGAGAGGCGGGGGGCAACGGATTTAGGAAGAGAAGAGGAGACGGTTTCTTTCTTTCTTGCGCTTAATTTCGATTTAACAGCCTGATTAGCAAGTTAAGTACTCGCGGGCGTTAATTAAGCGTCGATTTGGGGCGCTGGATTTTGAGGGGAGAGAGCGCGAGGCGTCGGGAGGCGTGCGTGCGTGTCACTGGCTGACAGCGAGGACTACTGGGAATTATTACGGGAGGAAGTGATTACGGAAAGCTGTGCGTGGGGCCAAGCAAGTAAGCACAGGCTGGTTGTTACTCGGAAAGTGCATGACGAGTGGGGCCGTGGGGCCTTGGTGCCAACGGTCCGTCACGCGAACGGGTGGGAAGCGAGTGTGGGAGTGGTGATGACGGCGGAGGTTTTTTTTTTGAATTTTTCATACTTGTATTCATACTAGAGGATCATTACAAGGCCGGATACAATCAAAGAAATTACAAGAAGGATACGAAGGACGCCACCGCTGCGCCTCGACGGCGGAGGTTTCGACGGGACGGGAAACAGCGCGAGGATGTCGTCCTGCGGCTGGAACTCAAAGTGGGCCGGCAGCAACTTCCGGTTTTGTTTCGCTTCCGCGCGGGCGGATAGCGGTCTGTGTTGTCCCAACGCTCTTCACGGCGATGATGATATCTCCACTGAGCTTGATGGACATGTTTCCCGAACCATTGGCTCTTGTATCTCGCGATAGGAAAATCCGAAAAATGAATACTCTTGGCTGTGGTTTTGGGACACGCCAACCGTTCCCTCAGAGAGATATCACGGCCATTTTTGTTCCACAACCACCAAGCTTAGTGTTGCCCGTGCATCAGGGCCGTCTCCAGATATTGGAGCCCCTGTGCGAAATGTGAAACAGGGCCCTAGATTTTGATAAGCTCATATAACTAGAGCATACTCTTGCTTATTTATATACTATATGTTGTTTTGTACTCCCTGCGTCCTAAAATTAGTGTTTCAAATCTGCCTAAAAGTGGTTGTATCTAGACATCAAACATGTCTAAATAAATCAACTTTTGGACAAATCTGAAACACTTATTTTGGGATGGAGGGAGTATACTATTTAGGAATTTATCAAATATTATTGCTAAAATAGCAATGGAAACAATGAAGGGAACTATTCAGCTTGGTGTTTTGTTGAATAAAATATTTTGAAGTAGTTGCAAAACAACTTTTAGCTACTTTTTTTTTGCGATGAACTTTAGCTACTTAAGTTTGTGAAATCTGCTGAGCCGTCTTCGCAAAATATAGGTCCCCAAAACCCCCCAATTACCCATTACTAACCCTTTTTTTTTATAACAAGACCCCAGAACTAACTCAAAAAATTCTAAAACATCCGATCGCCCATCAAACATATACTTTTTGTTTGCATAGGCAAATAACACAAGCCTGTACGTGCTTCAGTTTTCTGATTAGTCGATAGATGCAAGTAGTACTAACCTCCAATCATTGGATATTTGGATTCTTAACAATTTCCAAGATTCAGCTCCAAGCGAACTCTCTTTGATGTCTGGAACTAGCAGCGATGATGACGAATGGCCACGCCACGGACCGTGGCTAATTTCAAGTGCCCACGAACCTTCTTCTCGGGCCTGCCGGAAGAAGCGCTGCCGAATCCCGTCATGATGTACCGCAGGCGGCGCGCGGACGGTGGACGGTGGATGAACAGGCGCAACGCCGCATCCGCCTGAACTATCAAGGCGACGAGCCGACGAGACGTTCATGTAGTGCGACCTACCACGGACGACGGAACGAACCGCAGACCCTGTAGCAGGCTGGGCCAGCGAGCCGGGCTTCTTCAGTTCTTCTCCCCGTTAAGTATCCCCTTAATCACAGATTAGTGTGGGGCCCCACTATTTTGGGGCCCTGTGCGGCCGCGCTGCTCGCACACCCTCTTCGACGGGCCTGCCGTGCATGCGCAATTGTAAACTACTAGCCGTTTTGTTCCATGTGCCAAAAAGGAGAAAAAAGAAATGACTCAGCCACACACTACCTAGGCCGCGGGCCACAAGGAGGCCCAAGTCAGGCCCAAGTACCCCAAGATGATGGTGTGGTCGGAGCTAATCATGCAAAGTTAGCATAGCGTCAGCCGTCCAAGTTTTTTCCAACCGGGCTATCCCCTTTCCATTAATTGCTTAACGGAAATACAGTATCCAGCCGTTCGGCCCCCCAGGCCGAAAAACGGCGCCTTTTTGGACGGCCTGGGGGGACGCCGGCGCAATTCGACGTCTTGGGGGCGTGAATTTCCCAGTCGCACCCCATCCAGGATGAAAAGATGAGGAAAAAGTCAAAAAAAATCACTGTCATTTCCCAGTCGCACGCCACGGGCGCGAGCCGGGAGCTCCGCCCTCGGACGCCGGCCAGGCGCGAGGGCTGCGGGAGCTCCATGGAGGGCGGCCGCGAGCTCGAGGACGGCCACGAGGATGGGGATGCGGGGATGGAGCTGCCGGCACGGCGGGGCTGGGTTTGGCCTTGGTCTTGGGCTTGGCGGCGTCGGCCATGGACCAAGGAAAGCAGCGAGCCGGCCGGCGTCGGCCATGGACCTAGCTTGGCTCGGCCGCGAGCAGGGGCAGAGGCGCGGCGGCCGGAGCAGGGGCGTAGGGGCAGGGACGCCCGGCCGGAGCAGAGGCGCTGCGGAGGCGCCCGCGGGCACGGTCGTGGACGGATCAATCAATCACCTGCCTGTGTGCTTGCTTTGGATCGATCAATCGATCGAGTGGAGCGAAGCTAGCTAGCTTCACATGCCTGTGCGCTTGCTTCAGATCGATCGATCAGAGAGCCAGCGAGCCCTTCTTCGCGCAGATGCCGACGCCAACGACGCCTACGAGCGCCCCAACGGCGCCGTCGTGTTCGCGTCAGGGAGCTGCATCACGACGCGCACGAGAAGTCCCACGTGCTCGCTGTCGACCTCGCGATGGGCAGAGGAGGGGCGGCGCGAGGGGAGGCGTGCCGGAGTAGAGGAGGCGCGGCAGAGGGCGGACGGAGCGGCGGCGTGCTGGCCGGAGGGAGCTAGGCGGAGGAAGGAGCAGAGGAGGACGGCCGCGAGCGCTAGCTCCGCTCCGGCGCGAGGATGTGCGCGGCGAGGTCGAGCAGAAGCGGAAAAAAGCACCGCGCCGGCTGGAGGTGGCCGGGGGCACGCCGCGACGGCTGGAGGTGGCCGGGGCCGGCTGTAGGCGAGGATGGCGATGGCCGGCACGGAGGAGAGAGGAGAAATTGGTGGGGAAGAAAAGGAGGAGAGAGAAGAGCGGTTGGTGCGGGGAGAGAAAAAGAGGAGAGAGAGCGTCGCCAGTGGATGACAGTGGGCCTTTTGCATGCAAATCGCCCCCCAGGCGCAACCCGGCGTGCTGGGTTTGGCCTGGGTGCACCGGCGCTAAAACGGCGCTATCCGGCGCTATTTGAGGTCCTGGGGGGGACGGCTGGGAAAATTTCGGCGCTTTTCGGCGCTATTTGCCCAAAAAGGTGTCCTGGGGGGCGCTGGGGGGCACGGCTGGAGATGCCCTTAATCACAGATTAGTGTGGGGGCCCCACTATTTTGGGGGCCCTGTGCGGCCGCGCTGCTCGCACACCCTCTTCGACGGGCCTGCCGTGCATGCGCAATTGTAAACTACTAGCCGTTTTGTTCCATGTGCCAAAAAGGAGAAAAAAGAAATGACTCAGCCACACACTACCTAGGCCGCGGGCCACAAGGAGGCCCAAGTCAGGCCCAAGTACCCCAAGATGATGGCGTGGTCGGAGCTAATCATGCAAAGTTAGCATAGCGTCAACCGTCCAAGTTTTTTTCCAACCGGGCTATCCCCCTTTCCATTAATTGCTTAACGGAAATACAGTATCCAGATTACAGAACACAAACCACAAGGAAGGAGATAAAGGGGAAAGCGAGTTGGGGCAGTAACAGGAAACCCACTGAGAACTGTTTTCGATCTCGAAAACAGACCTGCGGGGCAAAAACCTGTTACCACCTTATATCGCAACTATCCTACACAAGTTCCAGGAAACCAAACTCAAAAACCACCCAGGCGTCTGTTTCACCACTGCCTCACACAAGGCACCACTAACAGCTCGAAGAGCAAGACTCTAAGATCGAAACAGGGGCATAAAACCCATCACCACGCAGGGGAACTTTTTTAGAAACCACAACTTGACGACAAACACGACAGCCTAACTGCCAGTGATCCTCAGAAGTGCTGGCGCCGCTGTAGCTTGCTTGTTCGCCGAGCTTCTCTCAGCAATCTCCATCGCCTTCCACACCAGCTGCTGCGCTCCATTCCTGATGAACTCTCGCTCTTCTTCATCGTACAGCCCTGCCCAATTTTTCAGCAAAGAACAAGCAGTAAACACAATAGTAACAGGGGTTCTCAGCCTATACTTCTCAAAAGTGACTTTGTTACGTGTTGTCCAAACAGCCCAACAAATCGATGCAAGGAGAATGGAATAAAAAAAATTCCCCCTGGCCAAAAAGTATAAAACCAAGATATGCATTGCCACACATTTCTCGGACAAGTGCCTGTGTGAAAGATCTCTCCCACACAACCCCAAACCACTTTAGAAACCTCACACTCAAACAGGAGATGATTTCTTGTTTCCCTCTGGAAACAAAAAGAACAATTGGGATTCCCCTGCCATTTCCTCTTCTTCATGTTATCTCTTGTTAGAATAGCATCTTGCATAATTTGCCATAAAAAGATTTTAATTTTAAGAGGGAGCTTGTCTTCCCAAATCCATTTATAGTATGGACCAGATAAAGGTTTCTCCAGGTACTTGTAAACCGACCTTGTTGAAAACTTTTTACTAGCATTTAGTTTCCAGAAGATCGAATCATCGGTATCCGACAGATTCACACTACGAGCTTTTTGTAAAATAGCCTCAAGCTGTTCAGCTAACTGAGGGAAAAGCCTTCTTCTAAAGGGTATCACAAAGTTTTCTGCCCTACATTTCCGAAGGTAATGTCAGGATTCTGACAAATGTTATAAAGCATAGGAAAGGATTGCATTAATGGAGTCTTATCCAAAACCGCGTGCTAGAGCCATTATTTAACTTAATACCTCTACCCGCCAGGTAAATATCCCTGACTTTCATATGCTTAGTTATTCACTCTAGTCTTGACATCTGTCACAGACTTGTTTTTTAGATATTTAGCCCGCACAATTTGCTGCCATAACCCATCCTGGGATTCTAATTTCCACCACCATTTCCCAAAAGGCTTACATTCATTTTCTGAAGGTCCATGACCCCAAGGCCTCCCTTCTTTTTGGATTTACATATCCTTTTCCATCTTACTAGATGATATTTTTTCTTCCCATTTATACCTTCCCAGAAATTTTTTCTCATATGCTTGGTCAACTTCTCGATAAAGGTCTTGTTAAACAGGAACATTGAGAGATAATATAAAGGAATGCCAGATAAACAAGACTGTAAAAGGGTTAACCTACCCCCAGAGGAGGCATTGGCGCAAATCCAGGCAGCCAGCCTTTTAATAAACTTTTCATCCACAAAATCCCAGTCAACATTTTTTAGGTGGCTGAAAGTAACCGGCACCCCCAAATATTTCAATGGTAAAGACCCAACTTGACATTGAAACATCTCAGCGTAAAAGGCTGTCACTTCGGCATCCCCACCAATTGTAACTACTTCACTTTTCATAAAATTGATTTTAAGGCCAGACATCAGTTCAAACATATAAAGCAACATTTTCAAGTTGATAGCCTTCTCAGGATCATGAGAAATGCATAAGACAGTATCGTCAGCATACTGTAATATAGCCACCCCCTTTTCCACTAGGTCAGGAGCCAAACCCATCAGGAGACCATTTTTCTGAGCCTCAAGCACCATCTTAGTTAAAACCTCCCCCACCATATTAAAAAAGAAAGGGGACAAGGGATCCCCCTGACGGACCCCTTTCGCACTTTGAAAATAGGGTCCCATCTCATCATTAATCTTAACAGACACAGTACCATTATGAAGAATCTGTCGCACCCAAATGCAAAAATGCTCTGAGAAACCCCTTTTTCTAAAACATTGTAACAGAAAATCCCAATTCACTTTATCATAAGCTTTCTCGAAATCGAGTTTTAAAATCACCCCCACTTGTTTCTTAACATGAGTATGATGCATAATCTCATGTAGAGCCATAATACCATCCGTGATATTCCTATTTTTAATGAAAGCATTTTGCTGCACACTAAAAAGCTTATTAGCCAAGGGGTCTAAACGTAAACACAGAGTTTTAGTAATGAGTTTGTAAATACACCTCAACAAACAAATAGGTCTAAACTGTTGAATCTTATTGGCATCGCTCAACTTAGGCAGCAAAGTAATAACCCCATAATTGAGGCGTTGAACATCTAGTTCTCCTTTATGAAAACACTCAAACATGTACATAACATCATTTTTCCCAATCCCAGCAGTGTTGAAAAAATTCAACTGGGATGTCATCAGGCCCTGGAGCCTTATTAATTTTCATGGAGAATAAAGCTTTCTTAATTTCATCCCGGAAAAAGGTTTAATGAGAGTTTCATTATCTATATCATCTAGCTTTTCATGAGCACCCCATAAGTCAGCAGAAAAACTAAATAAATTTCCAGGAGCCGGACCAAACAAAGCCTTATAATATTCCGTAGCATGTTTCAAGAGGTTATCAGTACCTCTATGACAATATCACCATCATTCAGCGAGTGCATCGTATGTTTCCTTCTCTTCCCATTCGCAATTCTATGGAAATAGCTAGTATTATTATCACCTTGAAGGAGCCATTTTTTGTTTGAGCGTTGAAACCAATACAATTCTTCCGCAGCTAAAATTTCGAGGAGGAAACTATTAATATCATGCTGCCTTAACATCTGTTCAACAGACAACTCACCCTCCTCTTCCAGGAGTTCGAGATTTTCTAGTTCCAACTGTAATTCTTTTTTAGTTTTCTTCAAATGACCAAACTTATTAGCACCCCTCCTTTGAAAAACTTTTTAAAACGTTTCAACTTAATGTTGATAATATCAATGGGGTCAGAGCTATCAACTCTTCTTCCCCAGATTTTTCCCACCTCACTTAGGAAATCTTCGTGTTTAAACCAGTCAACATCAAATCTGAATTTATTTTTTGCCCGGGTTATACTTCCACAACCCGAATCTAGCAATAAAATATTGTGATCAGATAAGTCTCTCACTACCTTTCTTACCGACACCAGGGGAAAAATAGCTTCCCAGCAAGGAGACATTAAAATTCTATCAAGCTTCACAAGAGTAGGGGGATTTTGATTGTTAGACCAGGTGATTTTCCACCTGTCATATGAATCTCACGCAACCCCAACACCTGGATCACAGAGTTAAAGGTACCCGAGGAGTGAGGCAAAGGAGTTTTTTTATTTTTCTCTCCACAATTTCTGATGATATTGAAATCTCCTCCAATAATATAGGCATGCTCACCATATTACACCATGCTGCCATCTCAGCAAGGAACTCGTCCTTTAATTCCTCATGAGCAGGACCATAAACAGCCAGCAGAGCCCATTGGCACTTTTTCTTTTTGTCCCAAAGGTTAAATTGGACTAGATGTTTTCCAACTCTCACCGCCGATACATCCAAGGATTCTTTTCGCACACCCACCAAAATACCACCCGATTTACCAGTTGAAGGAAGCCATTTCCAAAAAAAGAGGTCAGAAGGATCAAACCTTCGAAAAAACTTTCATTATATTCACTTTTCATTGTCTCCATAAGGCAAATAAAATCCAGACCATGGTCTTTAATAATATCAGTGAGACAAGCCGCCATGCCTTTTTTGCTTATCCCCCTTAAATTCCAAAAGTCACCTATCATTTATATCTATCAGGGATCCGACGTCTTCTAGAATTCCTACCAGGAGGCTCGGGTGGAATCCTAGTTTTTGTTTGACTTCTAGTGCAAGGTCGCGCCACAACCACAGATTTTCTGCGTTGTCTTCTACTTTTCCGAGATTCTACTATCGTAAAAGGTTCAACATCACTATCACCCTGTCCATGCCAATCAATTTGTAATGGAATTTTGGCTCCCAAATCATTATCAACCACATAAGACTCATTATTATGTTTACTAATATTATTCTTAGCCACCAAGTTATTTCTCGCATCTTCTAAAGATCTAAGAACATTAATCGACTCAAAATCATCGTCTGGGATCTCCACACCCATATGAGAAGCACGCAACATAATCTCTTTATCAGATAAAACAGCAAAAGAGTTTTTAGATGATTCAGGATTACCTTCCAAATTTCTCTTTCTTGAAATGCTTGCTGCTTGCTCCAACACCTTCTCCAGCTTTCTTGCTTGGTTTCTAGGCTTCTCTGCCTCCTCTGCAGTTTCATGTTCCAATACAGGAGAACTGCAGGGGTTTGCACCAAATACTTTGTGGTATCAGCAGGAGACATAGCACCATCATCTTCCATTTCAGTGATGTCAATCAGAGGTGGCCATTCCTTAACATTGAGATACTTTTCTTTTTCATAGTGCACTAAGGCACTCTCCTGCCTTATCAAAGGAGTGACAGGGAACCAAGGTGAAACTACCAACACAGAGGAAGAATTGCCACCTGGATTCTTTTCAATACCTTTTTCCTTATCATTTTCACCATTCACCAAAGGAAGCTTGTCCATAACCCCCTCAGGATTCTTCACTTGTTCTTGAGCTATAATTTTTTTAGTATCAGAAACATCCATATGCCTTTCCCTTGCAAGAGTTTCGATTAACAGTTCTCTGTCATCTTCACTCTCCTCCTCCGATTCTTGTTCAACAAGCGTATCCAAGTTATGAGAGTAGTTTTTCCCACCATCTGCACCATTATAAGACTGACTGATTTCACTCACAAACCCTGAGGTAGTGTTTGAGGGATCAGCAGAGGAAGAGGCATCATATCATGTTCTTTTCGGAGAGAGAGCATTTCTGTTTTCCACAGAAGTTTTTCCACTTTGTTTAGAGGGGCCATCCACTACAATAGTGTCTATCTCATAGTAAAAGTCATAGAAATAGTCCCCAAGGACTCCTTCAGCAACTTCAGGGAGATCATGGATATTGCGACAACCAATCAAAACTCTGCAATATTCAGGTTTATGCAGAGTTGCCTGATCAATCTCCAGCGAGACTCCAACCAGAGAACCCACATATGCCGCGGGGGCATCACATCTTTTGTCAGTGGGAATATTCCTAACTTTCACCCAAGCCTTATGCAACTCAGCCTTTGCCCCAGCAGATGCTGACCACGGTTTAATACTTAACACAGCATCAAAGGTCTTCATTTCAGTTCTTCCACCATAGAAACAAGCTTTCTCCACCTCAATAGAACTAGGAAATCTCATAAGGAATTGTGTCTAGCTTATAGGTCTAGCCGTACATCTCCATCCAGTTTTAAAAAACTCATTGAATTCAATTTCAATGTCTCTGAATGTTGGATTCCCTTGTAACACAGATATCACCACAGTTGATGCACGCTCTTTAGCCTGCTTTCCCGCATAAGCATCAGGAAAATAGAAGAAACCTCTCCCAGGAGTTTGGAAACCACACATATTCGCCACGCATTCCCAAGGCAGCACAGCTTGACACAATTCTCTGATATGGCCCAACTTCTTACATCGATCACAGCGAATGGTCGGACAAGAAGCAGCATAATGCCCAATCACATCACAGTTGAAGCATGGTTCATTCCTCCTAGGAGATCTTGAGCGAGATGAGGTTCTTGCAGCACCAGATGATTGGCCCGATCTCGGCGCCGTACTGTGCTCACCAGAGGTTTCATGTCCACTACTGTTACCATATTTCGGAGCAGATTTCCTATCATAATTACCTCCATTCCCGCCCTCCCCATCTGGATTACGTTTCCAGACGAAGGGCATGTTGGTCGGTGGTGGATTAGGATTCCTTCTACCAATCTTAGGGTTCCTCCCACCTTGAGGATTTCGACCACCATAGCCGCCTCCACGGCCAGCTCCACCACCCGTAAAGCGCCCAGAATTTCCGCCACCACGATCCCCCATCGATCTCGATGGGTTCACCTTCTGAACAACAGGATTTACTCTTGCTTGCTTAGGGGACAAAGCAACTTGAGCATATGAGCGGTAGTTGCCGTCAACTTTTCCCGGTCACCACCCAAATCTCTCCGGGTCCGCCGCCGCCGCCTGCGGAACCCTAGGTGCCGACCAGAAATGGGAAAGGAGAGAGTCAAGTGCCAGCGACACCGATCCCGCACCCTTTAACCCTACCTCCTTGTCGGGCTCGGATGGACCTGATGGGCCTGTCGGGCCTCCATGAAAATTTGAATCAGGAGCTCCAAGGATCCCGCACTCACCCGGCCTCGGCGGAACCCGTCTGAATTCGCGCTCGCCGTTCGTCGATCGTGATTCCGCCGTCGAGATCACCGCCTTAACCTGCGCCGCATGAACTGGGAGCTGGATGGATCCCCCGATCTCAACC
This sequence comes from Poa pratensis, assembly GCA_947311845.1. Classification (NCBI taxonomy): domain Eukaryota; kingdom Viridiplantae; phylum Streptophyta; class Magnoliopsida; order Poales; family Poaceae; genus Poa; species Poa pratensis. The sequence continues at coordinate 31,933,763 of CAMZMU010000071.1, read as the reverse complement.
ACCTCACCTTCATGAAGATATCGCGCATAGATGACCACCTCCTCCTCATCGAGGAGGACGATGCGACCTGCCTCATGCCGCTGCATCAGGAATCCCTTCCTCTGCGGTGGCGACGGCACCGTCGGGAAGAGCGTCGAGACGAAATCCGCGTGCCAGCGCGAGATTCGTGAGAATCGCTCGGCGCCGATTTGCGGAGCACCCGCCGGAGTCGCAGTGGGTGCCTCTCTCCCCCCCCGTCCGCCGTTGATCCGCCCTCAGACCTAGCGAGCGCGGGGAAGGAGCGGGGAACGCGGGGAGGACCTCGCGAGTCAGCCGTCCAAGTGAGTGGATTCTAAAGAGCAGCTCGATAACAGTTTTCGTCCTCCGCCCTCCATGGCGATTACACCCAATATCTAGGTCTTCGACAGTTGATGCTCCTCCTCACCCCTCGATCCCTCCTCCTTGGCGTCGTGATCCCACACCGTGCACTCACTATTGCTGCTCCGCACAGCCTCGGCGCCCAGCGCACCACTCCTGCACGCACGCCAACGGCCAAAACTGTGTCTGCCAGCGTCATTATGTATGTGCTTCTGATTTCTGTTTTTATTGAGAATTGGGATGCAATGCTGAATTAGGTGCACATTACTACAGTGGATTGTTCAATTATTGCATTTTTATTTAGGTAGCAATGGGGCAACGACACAACATGCAATACTTTTTAAAAGGAAACGAGATGAAGCAGTTGTTGAACATACATTCGTTCGTTCTGTTATGGCTGTTGTGGAATATGTAATCAAGGGAAGATGAAATGGAGATGAAAATCATTAGTTGCCTTCTGGTCATTATATGCGTTGTTTTATTTTTGGAGCATAAAAAATTACTTGTCCACAATGCCCAGGTATATATTCAAACAGTTATATATGTTGTATTTGCATGAATAAGATACCTATATTATAATACTAGAATATATCTTATATTTGTTCCATGACTTGCCCATTTTTGTTGTTTCTATGAAATTGGCCCCCTATTGCGTTTTGTTCATGCTCTGCGACTGCATATGGCTTTAGCTCTAACTCTTGTGATAGGATCAGTTGAATCGTTGATAGTGTTATTGATGTACGTGAGCTTGAGATGGTGATGTACGGTGTAGCCACTGCATCACTAACGTTTTATGAGGTTTACGAGGTTGTTTTTCTTCAAACTAATAATGACCCTACGCCGATAAAAGCTTCGCCGACGGCCCTACATTGACGGTGGTCGTAGGCACAAGCCTACTCCGACGAAAACAAGGGCTAAGCCGAGCGCTTTTGCCGTCGGCATAGCTCCTGAATCCTGTAGTGCTTTGACCCTTTGACAAATTCACATTTGGGAATTAAATTTCAAAAGACATTGCACGGGATGATCAGAAAGAAGACTCCCGCTTAGCAGCTCGACAGATTATGAAACAAAAGGTATCCAGCCATCTCTACATCCCCTCAGCTCACCAGACTAATATAGTAGCAGTAGTTAAGATTTCGGTTGCGGTAGAGTAGTCTACTGGCATCAAGAACCAGAGTGACGCACTGACGCCAATGGCATTTGTTAGTCATGGTCTCATGGACGCGCGAACCTGAAAACTAGCTCCAGCTATGCATGCCTACATAATGCCACCTTGTGTTGCTTGGTCAAAACTAAATTTAAAGCACACTGGCTTGAAGTAAACCTCTGAAGCGACAACAACCTGTAACCTGAATACGCCCTAGACTGTTCTTCTAACGCAACGCTTGTTCTATGATCCACGAACAGTTGGGGCTATTTCGAGTACTAGACGCCCGAATCCAGATCCCGATTCGCGCTGTCAAGAGTCCATGGACATTCCACCGCCTCTCCGCTGTAGCTTGGGGCCCTGTGGTGCTGTCATGTAAGATTCTCGAGTGGCTCAGATTCCCCGTTACTCCAGCTGATTAGTGTCACGGCCGGTTACATGTTTCTGCGGACAGCGGCTTAACTTTACTCACAAGTTATTAGCACCATCCCCAACTCGAAAGCAAGTCTGAGATGACACTTTTTTTTTTTGGCTAGAGCCCTTTCTGACCTGTTGTCTTCGCATGCGCTCGCGCCGGCGAGACGACGACCGAAGAAGAAGGAATCAAACACAAACGACGCTCATCCAGCTCTGCTGCACTGCACTGGGCATTCATCATTGGGGATTGGGAACACTTTGGCAAGCGAGCATGTGGTCTGCGGTCCACTGTGATCTCCTCCGGTCCGCCCTAATTGGCGCTGGCTCCCGATTTTTTTTTTTCGAGTAACCTCTCGAAGAGGGCAGGGCGTTACTGCAATTCGTATAGAAGAAGAATTGACCCAGTTTATAAAGAAGAATTGACCCAGTTTGTAAGGAAGACCGACCCCGACGTAGCGACCATATCAAACTCCGCATTGCCCGGAGCCAAAACAGCCGGGTCGACACACCCCGCTATCCTCGCAGCACCAAGTCGCCACCCAAAACCTCGCTAGGTGAAGGCCCTGCCCCATAGGACCGTCGCTGTAAAGGGGATCGAGGCCGCCACCTCGACGTACCACCACCGTCCGGGGTCGCCACCCCGGCATCCGCCTCCCCCGACCACAGAGCCATCCCGCCCGGCCGCTGCGAAACCAACGCACCGCGAGGGCCAAGAGCTCCAAGGCGACGCCTCCAACAAGAAAGTGACGTGTCCGTCACCGTTGCCCGCTCCGAGGGAGCTTAGATTTTCACCCGGAGATCTTGGAACCACTCGCGTCTCACAGAATCCGAGCTCCACGATGACGCAAACAAGAAGGGGAACGACGCCCGAAGGCGCCGCCGTCATCGGCACCGACCAGAGTCAGTGCAAGCTTTCGCCCGGAGCTTGATTTACCCGCAAAGCACCAGGAGTAGTAGACAAGCAGAGGGATGTCGTGGTTCCTGCCGTCGCGCGCGCGGAGCCAACCGTGGCGCCTCCTGCCACTGGCGGCCATCGCCGCACCATCTTCCAGGACATGGGGCCGCCTCCCAGCAGCGCAAACGGCCGCAGCCCGTTCGGCCCAGATCGAGCCCGGGCGGCCCGCTGCCTCGCTGCCGCCCGATGACCGCGACCGTCTTCCTCCGCGCTCCGCCGTACCTCTGCACCTCTGTGCCGTGCAGCTCCTCCGCGCCGCCACACCGTTTCGCCGGAAAACCGAGCGAGTCGAAGAAGAAATCCCCGCCGCCACCTTCCCCGGGGGCTCGTGCGGCTTTGCCGGCGCCCCCTCCGGCGGCGGCGAAGCGGGAGGAGATCGGGGTGGGGCTAGACGCTGGCGGCTAGGGTTTCTCTGGGCGACGCGGGGGCGGGGTTGGGTCGAGTTCTCTATGTATCTTTCTCTTTCTAAGGAGAAAGAATCTCGAGATTTGAAGAGCAACGGCTCCCGGAATTCAAATCCAAGCTCGAGGTTTTGGAATAAACCTTGCGAAGCGACTGGGAGATCTAATAAGAACACAAAATGTTGGCATCATGTTGCCGTTCCGGTGCTTCTTTTCTTTCTATAAAAACAGATTCGGTACATTTGCGCATCTCAACTCGTCAGTTACCAGGCATTGGTGATGTGTAAACTTACACGGGTGCTTCCTAGCCTACACATATACACAACTCTTATTCTCTCGCGACTATGCGAAGACATGCTAACTAGCAACTATCAGGGCAATGTATTCGCAATTGCACTTGCTTGCAGTAGGCTGAAATCAGGCAGATGCTGACCCTACTCCTACCAGCCGTTGATCGTGAGCTGTCTCGAGGAGGCCGGCCAGCCTGTAAAATGCAGGGGCCTTCACTGCTCTGTTCTTCAGCTATAAAAACGCGCGCTTTGTCCCCGATTCCCTCCGGCCTTATCTCGCGCACATCACATCCTCCCCAGTTCTCGCGTTCCTTCCAGCAGCTGTAGTACAGGCCGCATCTCTGCCCCATTTCTCTTAGGATTATGGCCTCCAAGGTCTTCCGCGCCTTCATCGTCGCGGCCATCGCCGTGTCTACCTTCGCCGGGGTCGCTCTGGCTGCCGACGAGCCCGCGCCGAGCCCGACGTCCGGTGCCGCAGCTCTGTCCTCGTCGCTCGTCGCGGCCGTGCTCTGCCCGGCCGTGGCGCTCCTCGTCCGCAGCATGCGCCACTGAGCTGGCCGAGGTCGCACGCAGCGCGCGCGTGTCCCGCAGGCTCGCTCCATGGCGGATCTTTACGGTGGAGATCACGCTGTTCTTAGCGTTGTCATTTCGCCTAATGTTCCTTCTTTACCTACTCCTTCCTACGTGTACTTACCACCTTTCTTCTTCCGCTCCTGCTGTTACTGTTGGCTGCGTTTTCTTTTTCTTGTGCTATCCATCTATTTGTATTGATTCAGATAATTTGTATCAGAATTTGCAATACTAATTATGGAGTATATTGTATTCTGTGGTTACACGATGCACCTGAGTAGTAGCTATGAATCTTACAAGTATGAGGCAATTTCCTTTCGAAGGATGCGTTTTGTTATTTAACAAGGTGGCCACCATAATAAATCCGAGAGTATCATTTTTGTCGTGCCGAAAGTGCTTATTTCTTTTTACAGAACTTTATTCCTCCTATTTAACTTTCGCGAAAAAAAAAATCACGACCTAGTACGTGGGTCGGGCTCTAAAAGCTAAGAGGAGGACAAATGGTGATTGTCCACCTCTAAACCGAACAGATCCTTGTGTACTCTCGGGAGAAGGATAATGCATCGCAAGCGTTCTAAATAGGCCGATTGGAAGCGTGACACACATAAATTTCTAGCCAGTGTTTTTTCAATCCGTAGCCATCCCTAGGAGGGCCCTATTAGGGATCGCAATAACAATAGGCTGAGCTAGATCAATTCACTCAGCTCTATCTTGAGAGTCAATCAACGGGCGAATTTCAAGTTTGGATATGGAGTCACGGATGAACGGAAATAGTAGCAACGATTTGAGGGTAAAACATGAGTGTATTGGTAAAAGTATGAATGATCGATTTCTGTTCTTGGTTTACAATCGGCTATCACTCTTACATATAGGGTGGCTGGACTTGTTGTACAAGTCACGGTCTACTCTTTACATGTACCAGATCACTCGTACTAGAAAAGACAAGGTTACCAGTCTCACGACCAGACATCTTCGTTTCTTCATCTCGTGGGACTCAAACCATGTCCTTAAGTCGATATGACTATCAGGTACTATCATCTACAACACATACACTAACTAAGCAACCTTCGTTTACTGTCCCAGAGATTTGAATGGAGTGGCGGATGAACTAGCAAAGAAAGCAAGCAATTCTTATAATAGATGGGTAGATGATCTTCCGCCTTTCCTACCGAAAGTCTTGTATCAGACTTAACCATTGTTGAGTAATAAAGGTTGTTTTTCACTGTAAAAAAAAAAGTCTCCGACTTCGTAAAAATGAACTCCAAGTAGTGTTCTAGTTGCCTTTGGATCAGAGTTGAATTTCCATTTGTGCTGGATTAGATCTCGTCGATCTCTCCTTCATGTTTCCTTCAAGTTGTCATCAATCTCACTTCTGATCACGTTGGATTAGGATCCAAGTTTCGTGATGGCCTCCATCTTCACGTCATCAATGTCTTCTGAGATACGTCGGCTTCATGATTCATGTTATACCTAGGCTCTACTCACTCGTCAATGCCTTCCGAGATGCGTCGGCTCTGAAACACAATTTTCAATTGTTTGAACAACATAATTGGATCAGAATAAGGAATAAAAGTCATTCGTTCAAAATGAGACAAAGAAAAGAGTTTAGAGATGACTCAAAAAATTTCGAAGGATTTTGCCATTGAACAGCCAGTCTAAAAGCAAGCGAAATCACTATTGAAGAGATTTCTAATTCGACTAAATATTTATGTACTTCCAATCCCACCAGATTCATTCAACTTATCTTGCCTCATACGATCGATGTTGTAACCGCTACCCGGCCCTGTACACATTCATAAGGGTACATAAAATGGTGCCTCCTCTCATGTCACCTCCTCTACGAAACTGAGGGGATACTCTAATCTCCCTATCTCCACCACCCCCTCCCTTCCTCCCTCTCCTCGCCGCTCTTGATGGTTGACGTTGGCTATTCAAAAGTTCGGTATGGTGGACTAGGGGGTAGTGAATAGCCGACTATTAGTTTTAGCTTTTTCTTTTTAATTAAGGCCAACAAGATATCGCTAGATTGAATGGATGTGTAATTACATGAGAGCAACCTAGGTGATACGATACAAAGTACAATATGCAACGGAATACAAGTAGTAAAGGATAGAAGTAATCGCAATGGTGGACACGAGGAGACGTTTCTTGTAGTCCCTTCCCAAGGGAAGTACGTCTACGTTGGAGGGGTGTGGAGCCACCTAGACACTCCAGTAGACACTCCATGAGCTCCTCTCGTGAGGGATTTGCTCGTTCCACTATGTGGTCGTCTTAAAGGCGTTGACCAAACTTTTACAACAAGGTTAGGGCTATCTCCACACCTCAATCGGAGGCTCCCAACAACGTGTCAAATCTTCTTGCACAAAGTTGAAAGCTCCGATACCCAATCTTCCGCCTAGGGTTCCTTGAAACCCAAGAGGTAACATGATCTGCTAGAGATTAGTGGGGGATTCGTCCTTTGGTGGAAGTGTAGATCTAGATCTCCAGTCACTGCTCAAAGAATCAAAATGTTCGGCTCAAGGGATTGGGAAATCTATGAATTTATTTCTTGAGGGTAATGATGGAGAGAGAGAGAGAGAGTGAAAGGACAAGGATGTCGCCTAGAGGGGGGGGTGAATAGGCGTTTAAAACTTTTCCGTTTAGGCTTGATAATTGCGAAATAAAACTAGGTGTTTAAATTAACAAGTCAACAACCTAAATAAACTAGGCTCACATATGTGCACCAACAACTTATGCTAAGCAAGACAAGAAATAAAGTGATAGCAATAGAATACTTCAAGCACGAAGGCTATCACAATGTAAAGTGCATAAGTAAAAAGCTCGGGTATAGAAATAACCGAGGCACGCGGAGACGAGGATGTATTCCCGAGTTCCTCCTTTTTAGGGGAGTACGTCTCGTTGGAGAGGTGTGAGGCACCACAAAGGTTGATCTCAGCGCCATAAAGGCTCACCCTATTCTCCGATGAACCGCACCACAAAAGGTTTGGTTCACCTTCCACTATCGGAATCCTTCAAGGCGGAATCCGGAGCCTTTAAAACAACAATCCGGGGCACAACCCACAACTGGATTGGGGGCTCCCGAATGGCTACAAGTGACCACAAAAGGTCTCAACCACCACAATGGCGTCTAGGGTCCAATGACCCAAGAGTAACAAGTTCACAAGCTTTCAACTTCCAGAATCCTCGTGGAGAGCACAAACCGATGCACAAAGCAATGGCAAGAGCACAAGTGCTCAAATCCTTCACTCTCAAATCCCACCAAAAGCAACTAATGCTTATGGGGAGAAGAGAGGAAGAACAAAGAAGAGAACCACACAAGAACTCCAAGATCAAGATCTACTAGGTTCCCCTCACTTAGAGGAGAGATGAATTGGTGGTATTGTAGATCTAGATCTCCTCTCTCAAATCTCTCAAAGATATGCAAGAATCATAGGAGGAATTGGGAGAGGCGCAAGCTTTCCAAGGTCAACAATGGTGGGAGAGAGAGAGAGAAAAAAACGTGCCGCAAAAAAGCTTAGTCTCTTTGGGGAAGAAGGGGCCTTTTATAGGTCCCCCCAAAAATAGAGCCATTGCAGGAATTTTAGACTGGAGACTCCGGTCTGAGGGACCGGAGACTCCGGCCTACACCAGAGACTCCGGACAGTCTCCGGTGACACTCCAGACTGAGTCCAGTACGCGACACCATCAAAGACTTAGTCGATTTTTTGATAAACCGAAGGGAGACTGAAAAGACATGCGTCTCCTAATCTAGTTTTGTGTGTTTGTTAACAACATAAGTGATGGTCTTACCGTGTGCTAAAGTACTAAAGGTACAATTGATGAAAAGCACATGGCCATGTTGACCCCTCAAAAAGGAGAAAAAGATCGAAGTCGGTGGCCCGAAGATTTAATTTATTGAGTCGTAGGGTTGCCGTACTATCAAGAGGGGTTACTCTTTGGAAAGCTTGGGGAAATCTTTAATCATGCTCACAAACCATATTTGCACCCCACAGCCTTCCTACAACCTTGGTGCAATTTGTCAGAAATAGATTTGCTGAAAAACAAGCCAATCTGGACGAAATCCGGATGGACCGGATTTGGTTCGGAATTCCGACCGACTCGGAATATTCCGGATGGATTCCGAACTCATTCCGGGCTGAGTTTTCGGTACTGCACTCAGTCCGGATTGAGTTGGTTTTCATCCGGATTATTCTGAATCAACCGGAATTCCGATTAATTCCGAACCAATTCCGGATTGCACGAATATGTGCAATAAACGGCTAGTTTTTCAGTGGACCTATTTAAGTCGCCTCTTCTTCTCCAAGAGAGGCACCACGACCAGAAATATCTTGCCCACCATTGTTGAAAGCTTGAAACTCGTAGATCTCTCTCCCTACCCACTCAAACACCTTGTCCTTCTAGGACTTGGGAGAGTTGACCTAGATCTACACTTTCACCAAAGAGATTTGATTTCCCCATCCATTCCTTTGAGGAACTTGTTACTCTTGGGTTCTTTGGAACCCTAGACGGTCGTTGGTCGTTCTTGTGGCTTTGGGAGCCACGGGACTAGCCGGGAGCCTCCAATTGAGTTGTGGAGTCGTGCCCGGCCTTGTGATTCTTGTGGCTTTGGGAGCCGCGGGAATTTGGTGAGAGCCTCCAATTCGGTTGTGGAGTGTGCCTCATCCTTGTAAAGGTTTGTTGCCGACCTCGAGGGCATCATATAGTGGCTCGTGGAACTCCTCATCGGAGGATAACACGAGGGAGATACGGTGTGCCATATCAAGGCTATTCGGGTTCACTTTGTGACCCGCACCGCTCCAACGAGACGTAGCTTCCATTGGGAAGTGAACTTCGGTAGAACATCTCCGCGTCACCGTGTGGTTATCTCTTAACCTTCCTTTACTTGTATTGCTAGCTTATCTTGTTAGAATTGCTAGCTTATTATTGCTCATCATATAGGATTGTTCACCTAGTTGCATATCTAGAGAACTTATATTTGAGCAATTCCCAAATTTGATTAAAAGAAAAAGAAAATTTGTAGTTGCCTATTCACCCCCCTCTAGTCAACCTACTCGATCCTTTCAATTGGTATCAGAGCAAGGTCTCTTTATTAAGGGCTTAACAGCCTAAAGAGGAGGATGACTAGAGGAGGAGTTAAAACTTGCTAAGGAACAACAAGAGAAAAATGATAAGAACAACTTGAGAAAGAACTAAGTGAAGCGGGGATAACCCCCCCGATGATAATGCCCCGGTCACCATGAAAGCCATGATTGAACTCTTTGGGTTCATGAAAGGCAAAATGGTGGACGAGGTGTTTACTCGGGTCATTAATAATCAAAATGCCTCCTCATCAACCGGTGTTCTAACGTTGAGGCCTTGGTTGTTAAGGATAACAAAGACAACCTAAAACTAGTGAGAAGCCCCTCATAACTTTGCTCCACCTACTTCATATCTCACTCAAGTTCCACCACTCAACCTCATATAACCAACCTAAGTAGGCCACCTCCTAAGCTTGATAATACTCGTTATTTCACTTGGAAGAAATCTATGGAGTCTTATTTTCGCAGCTCATCGGTGCATCTTTGGAGGGTGGTTCTAAATGGTTACACCCGGTTGATCCCCCAACTTGACAAGGCAAGAAGAGATTGATGAACAACTTGATGCAAACGCCAAGTACATCCTTGAGAGTGCCATGACCGCCCATGATGAAGATCAAGTGCGGAATCTCAAAACCACCAAGGAGGCTTGGGATTTTCTCGCATCGGTATATGAAGGAAATGAGGGCCTTCAACGCTCCAACGACGCCATCCTTCAACATCAAGTGGACAACTTCATCATGCTAGAAGAAGAGACACCATCGGATCTCTTCCGAAGACTCACCAAGCTTGTTGTGGCATGTAGGGAAAATGGAAAGAAAGATATGGATGATGAATGGGTCAAAGCCAAGTTCCTCAAGACCATTGTTCCATACAATGAAAATATGGTGATGAATCTCCATACAGAGCGGACTACAAAACAATGTCTCCCAATGACATATTGGCACAATTCGTCACTTATGATACCTTGAAGGCCACTTCCAAGTCTTCCATCAACCAAATTCGTGGCACAAAGAACCTTGCCTTGAAGGCTCATGTGGAAGAACATCCAAGATATGAAGAAAGCACAAGTGGTCATCATGAAGAAGATTTTGTGGGTGAACTCAATGAGGTGCTTGCTCTTGCCGCCACCAAGTATTGGAACAAAAAGAATATCAAGAGCAACTTCTCCCCACAAATGAAAAGAATGTGCTTTAATTGTGGAAAGGAGAATCACCTTGTGAAGGATTGCCCCTATGAGAGAAGAGAAGATTTTGGAGGCCAACTCATCTTAAAGAAGAAGAAGTTCTTCACCAAGCCCAAGTACCTCATCAAGAGAGAACCTCAAAAGGCTCTTGTCATCGCAACACATGAAGAAGAGTATGAGTCCGGTGGCGAAGAGGAGGATGATGATACAAGTGAGGAAGTGGGGATGGCGGCTCTTGCAATGGGCAACCTTCCTCCTTCATTGGCACCCCTTTTCCGCTCCAAATGACAACAAGATCCCAAGCCTATGTGCCTCATGGCCAAGGAAACCAAGGTGAATTCCCCACCTAAAATTACTATCTCCTCTAAACCATCTCTCTTGGATTGTGTTGAGGATGTAGGGAAAAATGAGAGAAAGAGGATCAATTACCCTCTTTATAAACAAGCTCCAAGGTCCAACCAAGAAAATGGTTGAGGCTCTCATGTACCAATATGGAGAAGCCAAACACCTCCTTGAGGAGAAGGAGAATAGGATTTATGAGCTTGAGGGGCATGCACGTGATCATGCCGATAAAATTGGTGAGCTAGAAGATCAACTTGTTGAGGAACAAGTGTTCCGGGAGCAACTTGAGGAGACCCAAGCCAAGGATTTATCCAAGGCAAAAGAAACCCGTGAAACCTCTATTCAAGTTGCTAGTGATCTAAAAATTAAAAATGATGAGCTTGTAGAGAGTCATAACAAACTCCTTGAGAATTTTGAGCAACTTAGGGAAACCCACAAGGTGACCTCAAGTGAGCTCACCAAGCTCAAGGGGTCACATGCTAAATTACAAGCTCAATTTATATATGCTAGCTTCACCACTCCTCATAATGATAAAGATGCCAATGCTTGTGCTACTAACCCTTATGTCTTAAAGCATCTCTCATGGAGGAGAACACTAGGTTGAAGGCCCAACTTGAAAAGGGCTAGCCACTTGCATCCAAGGGGAAAAGAACCTCAATGATCTTTTGACCAATCAAAAGGGAGTGGTTGGCAAGGAAGGGCTTGGGTTTGCTCCCAAGTCCAAGAAGGCAAACAAGAAGATGCCTACCTCCCCTTCAAAAGATATTTTTTGTGAAGGAGGGGGAGTTGGGCAAGAAGAATGTTGAACCCATTGTGGGTGGTAAGCCACAAGGGGCAATGCCACTCACAATGACTTTGCCGGAAAATATAACCCCTCATATGTGCTTATGAAATCTAGAAATGGTTATGTTTTTGCTAAATATGTTGGTACCTCATATGGAGATGATTATCACTATGCTATTTGGGTTCCAAAGACCCTTGTGACTAACAAAAGAGGACCCATTCCAAAATGGGTACCTAAATCAAAGACTTGATTTATTGTAGGGCTTTTCTTCCGGTGGATCTTCATGGCTCATTGATAGTGGGTGTTCATCTCACATGACCGGAAGCAAAGAAGTAGTAAAGGGCTTATTGAAACAATTACTCTCATTCTCTCATGTCACCATTGGGAACAATACAAGACTTAAGGTATTGGGATATGGCAAGGTGGTGATCACACCGGAGTTATCAATTGAGAAGGTCCTCCTTGTTGAATCCCTTTCATATAATCTACTTTCCGTTGGTCAATTATGCGATGCCGGTTACACCGTTATCTTTAATAAATACCACGTGACCATCCTTTTCACAAAATCTCTTAAAGTAGCCTTTGTTGGATTTCGTGAGAACGGTTTGTATGTGGTCGATTTCTCGAAAGAGACCACTCAAATTGCCACGTGTCTAATGGCTAAATCCGACAAGGGTTGGCTTTGGCATCGCCGGCTAGGCCATGTCGGTATGAGAAATTTACAAACTCTTGTAAAGGGTGGACACGTGGTAGGACTAACCGATGTTAATTTTTCCAAAGATCGTCCTTGTAGTGCTTGCATAGCCGGAAAGATGCATGAAAAGAATCACCCCAAGAAGACCATTATCTCCACTAAGAGGCCTTTGGAGCTCCTTCATATGGATCTTTTGGGCCTCCCACATATGATAGTCTTGGTGGCAAGAAATATTGTTTGGTGATTGTGGATGATTATTCAAGATATTGTTGGACTTTCTACATCAAGAAGAAGAGTGAAACTCAAAAGATATTCATTGACTTTGCAACCCTAGTTCAACGCCAATATGACTCCAAGATTTTGGCAATTAGAAGTGACAATGGTACGGAGTTCAAGAATTACACTATGGATGATTTCCTAAGTGGGGAGGGCATTCAACACCAATATTCCGCTGCATATACTCCCCAACAAAATGGTGTCGCCGAAAGGAAGAACCGCACTCTTATTGATATGGCAAGAACTATGATGGCCGAATTTCATTCCCCATACAACTTTTGGGCCGAAGCCATCAACACCGCTTGTCACTACTCAAACCGGCTCTTCTTCCGTCCTCTCATGGAAAAGACACCATATGAACTCCTCACCGGTAAAAAGCCAAATGTATCTTACTTTCGAGTCTTTGGTTGCAAATGCCATGTTTACATTAAAGGTTGCAAAATTGCTAAATTTGAATCTAGATCTTTTGATGGTATACTTGTTGGATATGCCGCAAAGTCTCATGCTTATAGGGTCTACAACATATCCACCGGGTGTGTTGAAGAATCTATGAACGTGGAGTTTGTCGAGGATAATGGCTCCCAAGCGGAGCATATTGATCATGATGATGTAGGTGATGATGCTCCATCTCAAGCCATAAGAACTATGGGGATTGGAGAACTTATTCCTATTGAAGGACCTATTGATGATACTCAAGAAGAAGGAACAAGTTCTACTCAAGTTGAGCCATCCACCTCAATAGTTGATCAAGAAACTATCCAAGAACAAGAACATGATATTCATTCACATGATCAAGAAGATGGTCAAGACCCACCCAACTCTAGTGGTGAACAGAACATAATGAACCCACAACCCAAGAACTCCACTTAGGGTTGACCATGAGCAAGATGAAGGCAATGATGAAGATATTTGTGTTGGTGAAACAATTGGTCAAGCCATGGAACGCCGGGTCATCCGGCGTGCATCAAAATTGGATCATCTTTCCCACTTCAAAGAAAATATCCTTGGGAGTATTCGTAGGGGTGTGTCCACACGCAAACAATTATCTAACTTTTGTGGTCATGTCTCTTGTTTGTCTAGCTTAGAACCTCTCAAGGTATATGATGCTCTTGAAGATATGGATTGGGTTGCGGCTATGCATGAAGAGTTGAACAACTTCGAGCGCAACAAAGTATGGTCATTAGTTGAAAAACCCAAAGACACATGCCATAATGTCATTGGAACCAAGTGGATATTTAAGAACAAGCAAGACTCACATGGTCAAGTCATCCGCAACAAAGCAAGATTGGTTGCACAAGGCTACACCCAAATCGAAGGAGTCGACTACGGTGAAACCTATGCCCCCGTTGCTAGACTTGAATCCATTCGCTTACTAATTGCTTATGCATCTACTCATAATATTGTCTTATATCAAATGGATGTTAAAAGTGCTTTCTTAAATGGTCCACTAAATGAGTTGGTGTATGTTAAACAACCTCCGGGTTTCGAAGACCCTAAATTTCCTAACCACGTCTACTTACTACATAAGGCTCTTTATGGGCTCAAGCAAGCTCCACGTGCTTGGTATGATCATCTCAAGGAGTTCTTAGTAGACCGTGGCTTTGAAATTGGGGTAATAGATCCCACTCTTTTTACAAAAAGGGTAAATGGAGATTTTTCGTATGCCAAATATATGTTGATGATATTATCTTTGGTTCCACTAACCGTGAATTTAGTGATCAATTTGGCAAGCTAATGACCAAGGAATTTGAGATGTCCATGATGGGAAAGTTGAATTATTTTCTTGGCTTTGAAATCCACCAATTTCGAGAAGGAACATTCTTATGTCAAGCCAAGTATATTAAGGACATGCTCAAGAAATTTGACATGAACAATGCCAAGCCATATAAGTTTCCCATGGACTCCAAGGCGGATCTTCACTTAGATCCGGATGGTAAGGAAGTTGATCAAAAGCTTTATCGTTCTATGATTGGATCTTTGCTTTACCTTTGTGCATCTAGACCGGATATTATGTTTAGTGTGGGTATGTGTGCAAGATTCCAATCAAGTCCTAGGGAAAGTCATGAAACCGCGGTTAAAAGGATTCTAAGATACTTGATGGATACTCCTAACTTTGGTCTTTGGTATCCCCATGGCACAAGCTTTGATCTTGTAGGTTATTCGGATGCGGATTGGGCGGGTTGCAAAATGGATAGAAAATCAACTTCGGGTACTTGCCAATTCCTTGGTAGGTCCCTTGTGAGTTGGTCTTCTAAGAAGCAAAATTGTGTGGCCTCGTCCTCCACCGAAGCCGAATACATTGCCGCCGGAAGTTGTTGTGCACAACTATTATGGATGAGGCAAACTTTAAAGGATTATGGTGTCATTTGTGACAAAGTGCCTCTTTTATGTGATAATGAAAGTGCCATCAAAATTGCTCACAATCCGGTTCTTCATGGGAAGACCAAGCATATTGAGATCCGGTATCATTTTATTCGAGATCATGTTGAGAAGGGTGATATTGCAATCAAGTATGTCAACACCAAGCTTCAACTCGCCGATATGTTCACAAAGCCTCTTGGTGAAGCAAGATTCAAGGAGTTGAGAGGAGAACTTAATGTGGTGGACATAAGCAATTGGATTTAGTGGACTTCTTGCATACCTACCCATATTAGACGATATTCATTTGGTTTGGATGTAGGCATAGACATAGGGGGAGTGTAGCTCAATTCATGAGTCAACACTTCCCTTATAATGCGCAAATAGACAAATCTTGCATCATAGTCACTTGTGTGACCAAATGTGCTTCAAAGATGAGTTTTGATTTTGAGCCCAAGATATATCTTCGCGGCGTCAAGTCATATATACTCAAACATGGTGGCTACGGCCACCGCCCTCCTCTTCTTGAGGAGTTGGATTTCCTCGTGAAATTTGGGTGTTGTTAGACCTTTATTTTGCTTCCTCAATTTTATCTTGTTATATTCGAATCATGCTTGTTGTAGCTCATCGTGTTCTCGTTCTTCATCCAACAAGCATGTGTAGAAACCATAACTCTTACCTTGTGTCTATGCTCTTATCAAATCTATCTGTTCATCTCTAAACATATGCCAATATATTTGAAAAAGAACTATTGAGAAAATCTCTTTTAAACCTTTTTATTTTTCGGAATCATCTCGGAATTTGTCCGGAATTCCGGACGTTTCGGAATTTTCCGGCCATTTCCGAACTCATTCCGGACCATGTCCAGTACCGTTTTCAGTTTTCGGAATGTTTCGGAATCACATCGGAATTTTCCGGATGGTCCGGAATTCCGAACAAATTCCGGATCTATTCCGGATGTTCAAAAATCTTGGTTACCTGTTCGCGTTTGGCCTTGTCTGCTTCGGTTCCTCATACCGTCCCCGACTCGTCCCAGTGTTCCTCCGCCGCCGTTTTCGCCGCCACCTCGCCGTGCTGCCCTCCGGCCGTCCGGCGCTCCGGATCCTCTCCTAGCTTGATCTCCTTCAAGCTTGGAAGGGCTCCACCGACCAGATTTGATTTTCGTCATGTCTTCGGGTATAAACTCGTGTTCCTCTTTGTTTTCACTCAAATCTAGATGGGTTCCGAGTTTCTTAGGGATTTCTCGTCCTTATAGGCTTATATCGTCGATCTTTGCCTCCATTTTTCAATCTAGTGCTAGTGCTAATTTGAGAAACGAATCGTGTGCATCCGGAATGAACCGGAATGGCTCGGAATGTTCCGACCCGTTCGGAATATTCCGACTCAAATCCGGACCAATTCCGAATTCACAGTGTTTTGAAATTGCACTTCCTATTTTCACTAAAATTTCGAATTTTAAAACTTTTGGCATATGTTTTTCTTATCCATTGCTGCGTACCTATGCTCTATTCTCACAGGTGATAGTGCTGACCGTGATGAAAGGCGTGAGGGTTTGAGGAAGAAACCTCGCTCCAAGCCGGCTATGAAGCAATTTGAGTCATCTTCTGTTCGTGTGGCTCTAATCGCCGTCCTGGCAAAGGCCGAGGGAGCAAGCAGCCTCAGATTGATTCTGTTGAGATGGAACAAGAGGAGGTTCCCATTGAGGATTTCAAGGACATGCCTCGGAAGGAGTGGAAAATTGTTCGCAGTCTCGATCCTTACCGGTTTGTGACAAGAATTGTGAAGGTGATGAGAGGTTTTGGACTCGCACTCAGTTCAAGATGTGGAATGAGTTCTACATGACACTTAAGAAGAGCTTGGTTGTTGCGGTCAAGCCACTTGATAAGGAATATCTCAATGAGCACAAGGACACCGATCTTGTTCATATTTATGCACACTTAAGAAGATGGACATTTTGAAGGTAGCTTTGGTCTCTCAATCTTATTGTCCCGAACTTATTAGTCAATTCTATTGCACCGTTTTCTTCAAAAATGATAGTGTGCGTACCATAACTTGGATGTCCGGGACAACCAAATTTGAAAGCTCCTGGTCAGTTTTTGCTCATGCCTTGGGATATGATTGGGAGAACATCTATGGAGACTATGGCTTCCAAATTCACTCCTCCAACGAGTATGACAAGGCTGTGCTTGATGATTGCTATCCCCCAGAGTATGGCGAGTCAATTCTCCTTTTATCACTGACATGTATCCATTCTATAACATGCTTGCTAAGATCTTCCGTGAGAGCATTATGAACAAGGCTGGTGATGTTTCTGCTGTTCGTGGGTATATGGTTAACCTTATGCATTTCACCAAGCCTAACCGTCAGCGGAAGATTGATGTTATGGATTTCATATACCGTGAGATTGAGGCTGGGTTATGTGCAAGCGGACTCCCGCATATGCACCTCTCATTCAGAAGTTCATCAACCATGTGGCTGGTGAGACTATTATGCTTTGCCGTGAGCTAGTGAAGCCAGATTTGTTTGCTCCTGTGTTCACCAAGGGTCCTGAGATTCCTGAGTTTGCCAAGGGCAAAGGCTCTTTGGTTGGTGCTCGTGCCTCCAGCTCCCGTGCTCCCGTTCCTCCTTCCGCTCCCGCTCCGGGAGGAAGGGAGGTAGTGCGATCTCCAAGTTCTTTCAGGCGATGTTTGCCAACTGCCGGGATGCCCGTGCCTACAGCCACGACGCTCGCGAGTTAGCCAAGGAGGGCCGTCGCATTCAGAATGCGGATAGGCGGGCAGCTGGTTTGCTTTCTGAGGAGGATGATCCGTCTTTGGCCCCCACGGCGTTTCAGGACATTCCTATGCCATCCGTGACAGATGATGACTTCCTATTTGGAGCTGCTTATGATGATGAGGACGAGGAGGATGAGTAGTTGGGTTGCGTATTAACTTCACTCGTTTTCCCTTTTTGGCGTCTTGATGCCAAAGGGGGAGAATGAGTTCTATTAGGGTGCTCCGGGGTTTTGCATGGGCTAGCACAAGCTTCTTGGCTTTTTCATTTCATTTGATCTTATAAGCTTGTGCTCCTTTATTTTCATATGTGTAAGAACTATTTGTTTCTTGTTGTACCTTGGTGCGTATGTGGTAAGACATACTTTGCCCGGTATTTGTGCTTGTAATGTTGAAAGACTATGTTGTTTATCTACATATCTTGTGATCTAGTCTTTATGATTTCATTTATCATGTCTTATGTAGAGTGTGCAACTATATCAAATAGTTCTATCATCTCCATTGTTGCACATCTTGTTGGTTTATAAAATGTAGGGGGAGTGTTGATTCTTGTTGTGTGCATTTTGTGTATTCAAATGCAACTCTAATGTATGCACACATCAAGGGGAGCCCGTCTATATTTTGTAAATTCATTGCATCGTTCATATTATATATATCTCTATGCAAATCCTTATGTTGTCATCAAACACCAAAAAGGGGGAGATTGAAAGGACATGCGTCTCCTAATCTAGTTTTGTGTGTTTGTTAACAACATAAGTGATGGTCTTACCGTGTGCTAAAGTACTACAGGTACAATTGATGAAAAGCACATGGCCATGTTGACCCCTCAAAAAGGAGAAAAAGATCGAAGTCGGTGGCCCGAAGATTTAATTTATTGAGTCGTAGGGTTGTCGTACTATCAAGAGGGGTTACTCTTTGGAAAGCTTGGGGAAATCTTTAATCATGCTCACAAACCATATTTGCACCCCACAGCCTTCCTACAACCTTGGTGCAATTTGTCGGAAATAGATTTGCTGAAAAACAAGCCAATCTGGACGAAATCCGGATGGACCGGATTTGGTTCGGAATTCCGACCGACTCGGAATATTCTGGATGGATTCCGAACTCATTCGGGCTGAGTTTTCGGTACTGCACTCAGTCCGGATTCGAGTTGGTTTTCATCCGGATTATTCCGAATCAACCGGAATTCCGGATTAATTCCGAACCAATTCCGGATTGCACGAATCTGTGCAATAAACGGCTAGTTTTTCAGTGGACCTATTTAATTCGCCTCTTCTTCTCCAAGAGAGGCACCACGACCAGAAATATCTTGGCCACCATTGTTGAAAGCTTGAAACTCGTAGATCTCTCTCCCTACCCACTCAAACACCTTGTCCTTCTAGGATTTGGGAGAGTTGACCTAGATCTACACTTCCACCATAGAGATTTGATTTCCCCATCCATTCCTTTGAGGAACTTGTTACTCTTGGGTTCTTTGGAACCCTAGACGGTCGTTGGTCGTTCTTGTGGCTTTGGGAGCCGCGGGGACTAGCCGGGAGCCTCCAATTGAGTTGTGGAGTCATGCCCCGGCCTTGTGATTCTTGTGGCTTTGGGAGCCGCGGGAATTTGGTGAGAGCCTCCAATTCGGTTGTGGAGAGTGCCTCATCCTTATAAAGGTTTGTTGCCGACCTCGACGGCATCATATAGTGACTCGTGGAACTCCTCGTCGGAGGATAACACGAGGGAGATATGGTGTGCCATATCAAGGCTATTCGGGGCACACTTGTGACCCCGCACCGCTCCAACGAAGACGTAGCTTCCATTGGGAAGTGAACTTCGGGAATCATCTCCGCGTAACCGTGTGGTTATCTCTTAACCTTCCTTTACCTGTATTGCTAGCTTAATTTGTTTAGAATATATTGCTAGCTTATCATTGCTCATCATATAGGATTGTTCACCTAGTTGCATATCTAGAGAACTTATATTTGAGCAATTCCCAATTTGATTAAAAGAAAAAGAAAATTTGTAGTTGCCTATTCACCCCCCCTCTAGTCAACCTACTCGGTCCTTTCAGAGACCGGAGACTTTGCACTGAGACCGAAGACTCCGGTCCAGACCGGAGACTCCGGTCTTCCGGCCGGAGACTCCAGCCTAGAAATTCCTGCAGCAACTCAACAAACAGAAAGACCCATAACTTTTTCATCCGGACTCCGTTTTTGATGATCTTGGTCTTGTTTTGAAGATAATCACAAGCTCTACAAGATCATGCACATAGACATCATAGTCCATCATGTGAGGAGGAAAACAGGAAGAGAGTTTGACCTCTTTTAGAAAAGACAAACCGGTATAACCTCCAACATAAAAAACGCAACAAGATATTCAAATGGAATCCGTTTTTGATGAACTAGAGCTTGGTATGGAGATGAACACAAGCTTTAAATTCTCACATGGATAAAAGCCAAATAAGAACCAAGAAATATGATATGCCAAATATGCAAAGGTTTGAGCTCTCCACAAAGATGCGATCAAGTTACTCACTTGAGAGCCCCTCTTGATAGTACGTCGTCTATCCTATAACCCGGTCTCCCACTAACACCACAAGACCGGTAAAATAGAAACCCTATCAAGATCATACCTTTGTCTTGCGCATTCCACTTGAGCTAGATGATGACGATCTTGACTCCCTCAAGTTGGAACACCTTTCTTGATTGTGCTTGCTAGCACATGCTTGATGAAGACTTCTCCAAATACTCCCCCACACACCATGATGGGAGAGCCTTGCAAAGCTCCATCTTCATGAGTCCACTTGCACTTCATCTTCTTATCTTGATATATAAGATGGCTTGGAGATAATATCAAGGTTCACTCAATCTTCTTTTCCAAGCCATGCTTGCAATAAGCTCAACTCTTCACATGACCATTCTTCATAAAACCCTTAGATAGAACCATGGTCATCATGTAATCTTCTAGAGTCCAACACATAAACTCCAATCTTTTCCTATGGACAAGATCTACAAGAATATCTCAATGCAAACATGAGTCCATAAGGATTGTCATTAATTACCAAAACCACACATGGGGCAACACATGCACTTTCAGAGAGAGGGAGAGTAGGAAGTTGCAGCTCTACTTTGGGGAAGAAGGATGCCTTTTAAAGGGGGCCACGAAATTGAACCACTATGAGCAAAAGAACCGCACAACAGTACTAACGCCCGCTGGCATTCCATCGACACCTAGAGGCATCCCGCAGCCCAGGTGCAGCGGTACTATCAAGTACTACCGCTGACTTCCAGGAGCGGTACTACCGATGCACGGCCCGATACTGCCGCCTAACATATTTCGATTTAATTCGAGTTATTTGAACAATACTACTAAGTTGCTACCGTGTGGGTACCGAGAGGAAACCAGAGGCGGATGTTACCCCAGCGGTACCTTGAGAAGTAGTACCGCTCCCTGCAGGAATGAGCGGTAACGCCCAAGAGGCGCACCTGAAGTGCAGCAGCATTACTGCTCTTGGAGGAGCGGTACGACCGCTGCATGACCCGGTACTACTGCTGGACAAGGAAACCACCTACGGTATTTTATTGGTAGAACTCTCCGAAACTAGGAAGAATGTGGGGGTGCATTTGCTTTGTGCGCGTGCATAATGAATCCCACCATACATTTCCACAACGGGTACCCCTCTTGATGGTACGGGGTTTCTATACATGAGATAAACAAAAAGTTTTCAGAACACCGACTTTTCCTTTAAAGTTTTGGGGCACCGAACCACTTGTGTTTTCATGAGAGAACCTAGCAAGGTTAGTTACACGATTAATCCGATAAAATGTGATGTCATTAACTCCAAAACCATTGGGAGACGAGATGCTCTTTCAGCTGCCACGTCGATGATGGGGTTGGGGGATCTCATCAAGCGGATCTTCATGCGGTGGCATTGAGGTGCATTTCGAACCGAAATTCTCGAGTATTGAAAAGGTGCATTACCTAAAGCAATGGGGGAGAAGGGGGACGAGGACGAAGGCGAGTGGAAGGAGACGCGGTGGCACGACATGCAGACGGCTCTCGAGGCTTCCTTCGGGCACCGCTAGATCAAACTCCATGATACCGACTTTGGCTAGGGTGACGACCCACAAACATGCTAGCTCCTCAAGGTCGGAGCCATCACCATCGTCAACAGATGTCGACATCACCTCCCACGACGGGGACCAATGTGGGCGGCGAACCAGCATCATCCATGTTCCTTACGGACGGAGGGATGCACCGCTAGATTTAGGGTTTACTTTAAATTTTAACTTTGTTAGATTTTGTTTGTAAGTTTCATTTAACAACTATTCTATAAAAGGACTGTGAAAGACTATCAAATTGCACGTGGTAAGCTGCTAAGGGCATGTGCACTGGGGTGACGTCAGCCTTCCCTTACAGATACCACGTTGAATTTTTGTTTAGTTGGAGGAAAGAGAATGAAGAGACAGGGCCGGTTATCTTCCCTTGGCTAAAGACGATCTATTAAAAACTAAGAGAAAACTATTTTGTCCATTATACCATATGTCCTCCCTTATTAACATAATTTCACACCAAAATTTAATTAATTATCATTAATTGGTAGAGATGACAATGAGAGATAAGGGTATGTACAATGGTAGAGAAGGCACGCCTTCTCTTAGCCATACACATCATTTAGAGAATGCAATATATATAAGTTAGATAATGAATTATCTCTTATTGCCATCCCTAACCATTAATGAGAATTAATTATATTTAGTTAGGCAATTGTGTTTCTAAGGCATGTGCCAATGCATTGTATCTTAGCATGTCATCATAGGTGTAATAAATAATTAAGAAACAACTTGTCCAATGCATTGTTTCTTACAGATTGTAACTAATTTAGTGATTTTGGACTCATGCGTGCATGTGATTGGGTTAGCACAATTTTTTGTCTATGGCCACGTGCAAAGGTTATATGTTAGCTAATATACAACCCCAGACTCTCTCTTCATTAACTAACATGCCACATAAGCAAATGCATATGAAACCGTGCTAAGAGACTTGCATTGACATAGGTCTAAGAAAAGACACATGGTACCATGGAGAAAATAGACTTATATTATTTTTTAATAGATCATCATTTAGCTAAGAGAAGACAACCTTCTCTTTCTTTGTTCTCTCCGCCAAGCGAAAATCCGACGTGTCAACTCTAACAATGTTGACGTCACGCCATTATACATGTCTTCTATATTGTACTACTTTTCTAAATAACATAGAGTGCTAAAAGAAGGCGCGCCTTCTGTATCATTGTACGTTTCACACCCCTAACCAGCTCTTATCTCTACTATATAATATGGCTTCAGGTGATGGTACGTTTTTTCAGTTTCCAATTTTACCCTTGCATTGCTAGGATAATTACGCAGTATGCCACCGCCAAGTCATATGATCGCTTCGCTATTCCTATTCCCAGGACTCAGATTGCTGCTCGCGGTGGTCTGGGCCCCGACCGGCGTTCGGCGCTGGTACGTCGCCGTAGCCACGCATGAGGGGAGGGGAGGGAGCGGAACGCGGCGTAGACAAGGCGCGGGCTGGGGCGGAGGTGCGGCAGGGCGAGGAGGAGCGCGCGCGTCGCGCGCGTCTTGCCAATGGCGGTGGCGCCGTGGAGCAGGACGGGGAGAACGGGGGAGGTCACGAGGAGCCGGAGGAGGTCCGTGGCCTGCGCGCGTCGGCCGGGCAGCGCCTCGAGGAGGGCCTCGATGGATTCGCCCTCCTTCGGCTCGGAGGCGGCGAGGATTTGGGCCGGGATTTGGGAGGTGAGGACGGTGAATCGGGAGCAGAGGCGGCGCCGAGGAGTTGGCGCCTGGGCGGAGGCTTGGGCCGGGATTTGGGAGGAGAGGGCGGTGAATCGAGAGCAGAGGCGGCGCAAGGAGTTGGCGTCTGGGCGAAGGCTTGGGCCGGGATTTGGGAGGGGAGGACGGCGAATCGGGAGCGGATGTGGTGGCCCGGGTGGTACGGGGCGGGGTGACGGGCTGGGACATGGCGGCGGATGAGGAGGCCAAAGCTAAACGGCGGCCGGCGGCGCGTGGTGGTCGTCGGAACCCTAACTACCAGAGCAGAGAGGAGACAAGGCGGGCGGCGGCGCTACGGTTTGGTCCGACTGCCACTCCGACCTTTCTCCGGCGACGCCTCCAACATCTTGCTCGCCGAACAGCTACCGAGCCAAAGCTCCGCTCTCCCGACCTGCTGCATCACCAGGACCAGCGGCCACGGGAGACATGGTCCGACTCAACGGCGACCTGTGACCCTCGGCATGGTCCACCTCTGAGCCGTAGCTCCGCTGTCCCGACCTGCTGCACCAACGGAGCTAGGCCGCCGCGGGAGACTTGGTCCTGCTCGCCGCAGGCTCATGACCCTTGACCTGGTCCTCTCTTATCTCCACTAGCAGTCGTCCAAGGATGTACTCCCGTGGGATTAACCAGCAGAGGCCACCGTCGAGCTACACCATCTGCCCCGTGGAGCTTCAGCTATACCAGTAGGCTGCAGTCGGTTGCATCTACTGGATGTCCCTTGGCTTCTTATCTTTTGATTAATCAATGCAAATGGTGAGGCAACATCTAATTATGCATATGCATGCGCTTCATTGGTGATGCATAGTGCAAAGTGAACTTAAGTATGTATGTTCAAATTCCTAAGTTACGGTGATGAATCGGTGTTCTTTCTGGTGATCTGGAGTGTCGGTGCTTGTTAGTTGTTGATATTGTTGTATATCTTCAATCCATTACCACTATGTTGCAGTCTCACGTTTGTTCTTGTATTCTCAAAGATATATTGAAATTAATCATCCCCATGCCTTGATGCTTAGTGTCTAATTGAACAAATAGTGTAGTGTTGTCATACTCAAGGGTACACAAGAGATGTTTCAGAAAGTGCACCAGAGTAGACACCATAGCATATTATTGCAGGTTTCGGTCCAGAAGTGTGTATGTCTAAAAAAAACTCACTTAACCTTCAGTTTAAATGTTGGCAACTGGAAACATTCTGTGGCTCTTGATCTGCTAGATATTTCTTACTCATTTTCTTTATTATGTATTCTGAACTTACATAGAGCTAGCTCTGCGCCGCCAATGTAAAAAATAACTAATGGGCGAAAACAATTAGTTTAAGGAAGATTAGTGAGAGCTTGGTCAAATGTTCAAGGTTTAAACAAGAAAAGACAAACTTATAGCTAGCACAAGTTAGATGACAACCACTATTTCTGTATCTGACTAGATGCTGCGGTAGGAGAGGCGTGTGTATATTTTTAACGTGTCTACCAGATATTTTCAATGTTATTTGGCTTCAAAATTGTTTGATCCTTTAAGCAACAACAAGTAGTAATTCTGCACTGCAAACCTCCCTGGCAACCTTAAAATGACACATGAAAATTTGCCATTTGTGCCCAACTCTTACTATGATCGAAAGTATTCTTTATTTAGTGATCTTCCGTGTAATTTAGCAAAAAGAATGAAATGATAATCCATTTTAAAGTCATAGGTTTCTCCATGATGTATGATTTTATTTTACACCCGTTGCAACGCACGGGCATTTTGCTAGTTCTTTGTAGGCTCGTTTAACAACAGTTCCTGTCTTCCTGAGATACACTGCCCGTGAGGGAATAATTTGCTCTCAAGTTCCTTGCAAATCATTTTGGCGTGCAATTGACCTGTACTTTTTTACACCTCGCGTATTGAACAACATCAGTTACTACACGACCGCATTGGCGGTAGTACGTTTTTCCTTGATCCCAAAAGATTCATGAAGTGACTCGACGGCTCTATGCGGTCGTACGTTTTTCCTTGATCCCAAAAGATTCCTGATGAAGTGACTCGACGGCTCGGCGGTGGCAACCGCCCCGGTAACATGGTCGTCATGACTCATGAGAACGTCGAGCCGCCGTGCACGCGCGCGCCCGACCATAGTAGCCGGAAACGGGTTCCATGCCGCGTTCCACGACCCGGGGTCGATCGACCCAGAAACGGGGTCGGGGTCGCAGGCGGGTCGACGAAGGTCGAGGCCGGGTCGCGATCCTATTCGATGGGAGTAACCAAGATTTCGAGGTGAGGAGTACATACCAGGAGCATGGCGACGCAGTCCGCCCTCGCCGTTTCCATCTCCGTGCCGCGGCTCCCGCCACTGATCCGTCGTCGCCGTGAGTCCGTTGGTCCGTTCCGTCCACCGTCGGCGCATGATGGCCTGGTAGTCACCAGGGGAGGCCGGTCCGCCGGAGGCACCACAGGGTAGGACTACAACCACATCATCCGCCACAGCGTAGGCTGCTGGAGCTCCGTGCCCAGGCTAGCGGGGGCGCAGGGCTGCACCGGTGCGGCAAGAGCTTCCGGCTGCGGTGGATCAACTACCTCCTCCCGGACCTCAAGCGCGGCAGCTTTTCCGCGCAGGAGGAGGACCTCATCGTTGAACAGATCAAGCGATTTGGGATTGGGGATAGCTCTGTTTTTCGCGAGGAAGAAACGGATGAGATGCGTGTATAACTGGGTCAACCGATTGTAGTACTAGGCTGACTAGTGGACCCCCAGTTTCAATCTTTTTTATTGCGTAAACTTTCCCTATATGCAATATTTTCTGGCGGGATATATTCGCTCCATGCAATATAGGAAAAATATCATAATATCAAAATATTTTGCTAAGAATAGGACGAGATCTTTGCCTACATGTGTAGCCTGCTACGACTGGTCTTTCCGTACCGGGGTCATCGACCCAAAATTGTTTGGATCGCGACCCACGTTCCGAATTAGGGTACCGAAGATGTATACCCCTCATCGAACCTTGTTCGCTAAAGTGGCGACCCCTTTCCTCGACCCGGACGACCGAATTTCTGGCAACTATGCGCCCGACCCTTATCGCGACTGTTGGCATGCAGCAACAGAACTTACAGCTCATCGCGAGGCGCCCCGCGATGGCGCTCCAGGTACGTCATGGCGAGGCTGGCGTGCATCGCCGCGCCGAACGGGAGAGCGCCTTCGTCGACGCGGAAGTGCGGCGAGTGCGCGTCGTGCACCGACCCGGCCGCCTCGTTCCGTATCCCGACGAAGTAGAAGTGGGAGCGCCCCGGCACGGCCTCGGAGAAGGCGGCGAAGTCCTCGCTCCCCATGCACGGCTCCATGGCGCCCCGGACGCCGTCGGCGCCGACCATCTCCGTGGCGACGGCTTCGAAGTGCGCATGCAGCCCGGCGCTGTTGATGGTCGGGGGCAGGAGCGGGCGCCCGCCTGCGTGGAAGTCCACCGCCGCCGCGCACCGGTGCACGGCCGACTGCGCCACGATCACCTCCTCGATCCGCTGCTTCAGCCGCATGAAACCCTCGTTTGAGAAGCGCCGGAAGGTGCCGCCGATCGTGACGGAGTCCGGGATCACGTTGAACGCGCCGCCTCCACGGAACCTCGTCACCGTCACGACCTGCGCGTCCAGGGGATCGGCTTCCCGGGAGACGAGGCTCTGGAGGGCGAGGACGACGCTGGAGGCGGCCACGACGGGGTCCACGCTGTTTTGAGGGATGGCGGCGTGGCCACCCTTCCCGGTGATCACCGCCTCGAAGAAGCCGCAGCCAGCCAGCAGCGGGCCGGCCCTCGACCCCAACACGCCGGTGGGGAGCATCACGGTGACGTGGAACCCAAATATGGCCTCAACCTTGTCCACCGCGCCGGCCTCCACCATCTTCTTGGCCCCGGTGCCGACCTCCTCGCCCGGCTGGAACAGAAGGATCACCGTTCCCTGAAAGAAAGACAGAGCTAACTTGTTACGTATAACCTTTTGAACAGACCACACGAGAACATCCTTCAATCAAACACAAATCTCCTTGTTTTTTGTACTGAAAAAAGGGTCCATAGACTATAGCCAATAGGGAATGAGAAACAGATCTCAGAGCTAATCAGGTTAACAAGATCGGCAAGCAGTACACATCTTCAAGGAGCGAGCAAGCAATACAACATGAAAATTTTGCAAATCTGATATACTTGTTTGGTTCTAAATTATGACAATGTCTGAAGTTTTCATCCAAAAATCACATGTCTAAAATATAACTCCCTCTGAAATTAGTGCAGTCAATTCTGCCAGTTTGTTAAAGAAAAGAGATGGGCAACTGGGCATCACATCATTGCCGGGTCCTAGGATTCAAATCCCTCTGAACAGAAATTCAACTCGAGCGTATGCCATATGCCCGCAAAACCGCAATAACAAGGCGCTATCCATCGCAACCCTGTGCTCTGTTTTCTTAATACTCTTCTTCCTGTCAGTAGTTGACTTGTTGGTTCGTTCGATGCATAGTCCGCTTGACGTACTAAGAGACACTTGAAGAATCAGTATACTACTCAAATCGAAGACGCAGATCCTCTCAAATCGATGCCAAACTGAGCTCGCCTTAAAACGTCAACATATCCAATTGGCCGAGATAACACCGTCCGAGGCCCGCGAGATAAATAACACAAGGCATCTTGATTTCCCGCGGTTTTCATCGATCCACAGACTCGGCGCCATTGACAAACACTAGACCCCCTGGGTACCGATGGCATCCGCACCCATCGGGTGTGGGTAGAGCTTAACCAAATCCGCACCCGCGTCTTCATATCTTAACCACACCCACGCCCACACCCGCGTCTGGGTACAAATTTTGTACCATACCCACACCCGCGTGGGTATTTAAAACCCACGGGTAAACCCACCAAACAAGTCATTCATCCACAATATATCGACATGTATGTTTATTAATCCACTGATTCAACAAATGACACATATATGTATGAAAAAAAACAATAAAATAACACAATGTATATGAAAATGAAAAACAAAACAACCCATTCATCCACGCGGAGCTCGCCTCCGCCAGTGTCCATGGAGAGCGGCCGCGGGTGTGGCCGAGCCGGCTACCGCGTCAGGGGAGTGTATACGGAGAGGGCGGGATGGCGGACTGGCGGAGGCTGGTGGCTGCCTTGTTGGGGGAAGGGTAGGGTGGTGACGAGGAGCCGGAAGGGAGAGTGCCATATCGATCTAAAAGTAGTGGAGATTAAGGAGTAAACGACGTGGGCGGGAACTGCTTCGGGGTGAATCAGCGAAAATTAAGTGGCCGCACACATGGGAAACAAGCGAGAATTACGTAATCGGTTAGTATTTTCCCCTAAAATAACCCTACGTACTACGGACCTACATGTCAAAAACAAAAATAGATGGGTATGTGGGTATGCGGGTATGGGTACTATTTTACCATAACCGCACTCGCAATATCCAATGGATACACATTTTTTACCATTTACTTACCCATGGGTAAATTTTTTTTACCAAATCCTTGTAGGTAAATACCCACTGGGTTCTCGGAAGGTTTGAAAGAGACGCCTGACCTGTAAGGCTGTAACATCGAAAATGCTAGCGGCCTCCGTGCCCAAGGATGTGCTCCATCAGAATTTTAAATCAGCAGTGCAGTGCAATCAGGAGTAGATTATTTCCCACTTAACCACAGGGAATTAAAGGGCCACGATCGATGCGCACACAAGTACTCCCTCCGTTCCAAATTAGTTGTCTCAAATTTGTCCAAATTTACATATATCTACATAATTTGGACAAAGTTGAGACAAGTAATTTGAAACGGAGGGAGTAGTTAGCACTGGCCGATAGGACAAAAGCAGACCTTGACATGAACTCGGTGCTTACCTTTTGTTCGAAAGAAACAAAACTAGTCAAGTGGAAATGCCTAGGGGGACTGATAACAGGCTGATCTTGCTTCAGCCTGGAACAGAAATATCTGAGGAATCCACAGGGAAAACGACGGCGCAACAAACTTGTGCTAGCCACCCAACTGCTGCTTCTAAACGGAGCCGCGCATAAGACAATCTTGCGAGTCTGCTGCTCAGCCTGTCAGCCATACTACAGAGCGCCAATGGATCGATAATTAATTTCGAATCAGGCAATAGCTATAGAAGATAACTGCTTCTTCAAGCTGACGCGCAAACAGTGTACTAGCCGTTCACCAAAAGTCAAACTCTGCGATCATGATGGATGCATGGGATGTGCGGGGGTGGCAAGGCGGAGGGAGAGCCGGAGAGATCTAGTAGTGGTATGTAACCTGCAGGTCGTGGCGGCGCTCGTGGAGGATCCTGGCGGCGCCGAGCAGCATGGCGGTGTGCGCGTCGTGGCCGCAGGCGTGCATCTTCCCGGCCACCTTGCTCCGGTGCTCCCACTCCACTTCCTCCTGAAACGGAACATACATGGGGGTTTCAGCTCTCGAGAGAATGCAGGTTCAGAGCACTTCAAACGTATGGAGTGCCACTTGACATGGCTGCTAGCTACTCAAGATGTTAATCCGCTGAGTGATGCGAGTATACGTAGATAGGAGGACGTCAGGGCCTCCGTCGCCCTCTTTGTTTCGGAGCATTGAAATTTGCCACCAGTAGGTGGCGCTTTCCGTTTCTCAACCGTGTGTCCAGTTCTTTACCTTCTTCCATGGCTTTACACCCCCCTGCAGGGACTCTCTCGCCTTAAACACTTTGCATCTGGACCGATCGTCCAATTTGCCGCGATAACTTGATTGATTCTCGATGCAGAACATGCCTGTTTTCTCTTTCATTGTTGGCGGTTGCTGTATAACGCCGACTGTTTCTGAACGAATCCAATGATCCAAACTCCAGAACACGTAGCCAGGAACAAGAAAGCATGGGAAGAACATGGGCACGAAAAATCAAACTGGTAGGGCACCGCGCAGCAGCACGTACGCACCTGCAGCGGAGCGCGTCCATGTCGGCGCGCAGCGCGACGAAGGGCGTTCCCCCGGTGCCGACGGCCGCGACGACGCCGGTGCCGGCGACCGGGTGCTCGTACCGCACGCCCATGGCGTCGAGCTCCCGCCTCACCAGCGCGCTCGTCTCGTGCTCCTCGAACGCCAGCTCGGGCCGCTCGTGGATGGCCCTCCTGACGCCGGCCATCCACGCCGCGAACTCCGGCCGCTTCGCCCGCAGGAGCACGTCCGCGCCGCCGCCGCCCACCGCCTCCGACTTGGAGGCGCGGCACCACAGCGCGACGACGACGGCGGCCAGAAGCACGGCGCGCGAGAGGAGAGGCGCCATCGATCGGCGGTTAACTGCACCTTCCACCTCCTCGGTCGAGGGAGACAGAGGTGGAGCTGGGTTGTGGTGGGTGAGCGTGCACGCGGCGAGCGCGCGCATATATACCCGTGCACGAGCGCGACGTATCTATCGTTCTTGTATGGCCCTGTTTATTTCTTCACCGGCCGGTTCCGTGGGGAGGACGGCTAACCGCTGTGCCTGTGCGTGCGTGAGGGCGACGTGCTTTCACTCGCGCGCCGCGGGGGAACCGAAACATATGCGACGGAATCCATGGACTATATATTGGATATGGAATATGGATGGAGAATGGAGTCGTCGGAGGCTTGGGAGCTTGACGGAGTGGAGTACGTCGATCGTGCATTGTGCTGCCGACGTGCGAGCTAAGCCCGTTGTGGTCTGCTTGACTAGCTCCGTCAGGTTCAAATCTGGATAGTGGATATGCTACTAAATCTGCACGTGCTCTAATGGCGTGGATATGCTCGCTAAATCTGCATGTGCTCGAATGACGTGGGAAAACACTAATTTACAGCCGGCTGTAGCTACAGCGCGGTCTCGCGACGCTTGTGACTGCCTGCTTTTTCACATGGTCCCCACAACTCGTATGTCACGTCGCTGCCTTTTTTGTCCTCGCCATGCGCTGGTCTCTCCTTAAATTTTCTCACCGAAGTGGACAAAGGACCATGTGACATGCAACCATGCTATTTGCTACAGCACCGGTGTATGTTGGATGTCACTAGCGACGTTGCATGCCACCTTTTTACGGTCACATCCTACAATACTACTATTTGCTACATGTAGTGGGAGTAGATAGGATCACTACATCCATTGATTACATGGTGATAAATCAAAACATTAGTAACTTGGTACACGCTCAAACTATTTTGGTATTTGATGGTTCGTGGTGCCGTCATCTAGGCATATTTGCGACTACTACCACAAAGCCAACACCTAACGATGACGATAACTATGGAAAGACAATGGAGGTAGTGCTAGCGGGACCGGGGTTGCCGGATCTAGCGCCGACATGCCTTGGGCAAGCCAACACGTGGTTGGCGAGCACGAATCGGTGAAGGGACGGTGCATTCAACCTCCATTGTTGATGGTTTGAGGTTAGTGACATTTAAGATATGTAGATGTTGGATAGGGTGTTTCGACGTGTTACATATACATATGCCTTTTGCTACATGAGGGTGTTGAAAATGTAGCAAACTGTCACATGATTTTTCATGTTTTGCTACAACCAAGTTGGGGATTTGTTGCATACATTGTTGGTTTTTGCTACATGGTTGTGTTTAAACTGCTACAATATTTTTTGCTACATGTCACAAGTTTACATATCTGAATTTTTTGCTACACACCGCGTTACATGTGCAAAATAATTTTGTTGCTGCCGGATTTTTTTTGCGACACACAGTGCTACATGTGCAAAATATTTTTGTTGCTAACGGATTTTCTTGCTACATTGATCCAACGCAACGATTTCTAAAATATTTTGCTACATGTGATGTTACATGAACAGAAAAAACTACACGCGAAACTTTTTGTTACATTGATTAGACTCACGTGATCGATTCACTTAAGTGGATCTGACGGCGTGGTAGGTGGTTCTACCGATGGATCAGTACAACCGACTGAACACTTAGTGTTCTCCTTTTTTCTGTTACAAAAATGACACGCTTTACTCACATTTTGCTACAATAAATTGAGATTTGTTGCATATTTTTGCTACATGTCCATGTCTAAAATGCTACAATATTTTTTGGCAAACGCTAGGCGTCAGTCGGTTGTAGATAAGCAAAAGATCAGCCGCCTTCGGAACCGTCCGATCCACTTAAGTGAACCGATCTCGCGCGTCCGATCCATGTAACAAAAACGTTTCGCGTGTAGCATTTTCTTCTATGCATGTAACATTCCATGTAGCAAAAATTATTTCAGAAAATGTTGTGTCCGATCGATGTAGCAAAAAAATCCGGCCCAACAAATAAAAATACGCATGTAGCACGGTGTGTAGCAAAAAAATCAGGTCTAGAAAATTGCGATGTGTAGCAAAAAGAATGTAGCATTTTAAACATATTCATGTAGCAAAAACCAATAACATATGTAACAAAACCCAATTCGATTGTACCACACCGAAAAATATTAATGCTAGATAAATGTTAATGTCACATTTTTTGAAATGCTACGTACAGAGAAAAAATATGTTTAGGTAGCATTTCTGCGTACACTAACTTTGTGTTTGTAGTGCAGTTCTATATATCGGTCAGCTAGCAGCCAAGGGCTACGGCAGCAACATGCACAGAGCCTGGGTCTCGCATCGTCTGTAAAAGCAGCAGCCGCCGCAGCCAGACAAAAGTAAGAGAAAAGTAGTACTCTCTCGGTCCCAAAATAACTGTATTAGATTTGTTAAAAAATGGATTTATGTACACATGAATAAGTATAGATACATTCACTTTTGGACAACTTTGAGACACTTATTTTGGGACGGAGGGAGTACTCGCGTGGTAGAGAATGTGGTGCATGCTAGAAAAAAACTGGGTGAAAGCGACGTGTCTCGCGGAATAGGCGCGGCAGCTAACCCGGCTGTAGCTACAGCCGGCTGACGCATAGCGCGCGCCAATGACGTGTGTACAGTATGTTTTAGCCCGCGGTTGTATGGTGGCCAAGTTGGTGACGATAAACATTGGCAAGCTGGTTTGAAACGGCGATGCGCCACAATCATCATGATAAATGGTATAGTATGACTTCCGGGTAAACTTGGGCAGTATTCCACAACGACAGTTGACAAGTCCGGATACAGGTCGAAGGAACCAAAACATCTTGATGCGAAATGACGATTCATCATCATCAATCTGCAAAAGCAAAAAAGTCTTGAATTATTGAAATTACGGTACAACAGGTACAGATTAGACCAGACCTAGTCTGCCCTGGGTACATCAGAAAACAGGCGCCAGACGGCACACATCTACTTACTATCTCGTTGGCTGCACTATGACATCACCCCCTGTGCAGGCGTCAGATCCCAGTATCCCGTTCGTGTTCTAGCACGTGAAAATCATGGCGTCGAGTGCAAAAACTGAGCAGCATTGTCGCCTGTTTTTGCACAGGGGCGTACCCAGCTGGGCGGCTGGCTGCAGGCGCATAAAAATTCGACCATGTCCTCCTACGACTCGCCTAGATGGGCATCAGGTGTCCAGGCAGCATTTACCTCGCGTCGGTGTGGCCGCGTGGGCACTTCTTAGCTACAGCTCTCGATCTGTTGGTTTGCCGACAGGGACCACTTGAAGCAATGTCTTCCTTTGGAAAATCAGATTTCAAAAAGTGGACCTAGCTGAACCCCTAAATTTTAATCTCTCAAAAAACAAATTTGCACGCAAATAAGACACACTTCGCTAATTCATACAAAATACATTAAAGACACATGGCAACATTCTAAGTTTGACATTTCCCTAGCTCACAATTTCTTCGGTAGAACAACTGATCCAACCAACAAGACAAGACCAATTACACACTTCAACACAAACATAACTCCATTCACTAGTACAGTCAATATTTTTTTTCCATCTCTTTGTGTGTATTGGCAACTTGCGTGAACACTTTTGCCCTTCTCTAGCATGCACACTTGCTCCTTCCCCGCCTTCACCTAAAGAAACTTGGACATTGTCTCCTCGATGATCTCATCTCTAGCGACTTTTGCACCAGCATTCAATATTCTCTCAATCAGTAAATCAGGTATTTCTCTTCCTAATACCAAAAGTTGCAACCTTTCTGTAGAAACAACTGCCCACAGCCAGCACTTTTTTAGCTCATTTCGCTATCAAAAGAAGAACAACAATGTCCAAAAAGAAAAAGAACACTTCTGGGCAGGGCGGAGCCAAGATTGGTAGAAGGAGGGGGCCAATTGATAATTGGAGGGCCATTTATCAATTTCTGACAATTTTAGGGGACAAACCACATATATGTAGGGGGTTTTCCTAAATAAATCAACATAAGGGGGCCATGGTCCCTGCCCGCAGCCCCTGGCTCCGTCCCTGCTTCTTGGTGTCACTCTATTACAATTCGAATCTTCAAAAACACTATTCACATGTACCTTGCGTAAACGAAGGTTCCTCTTACATAGTAGTATCGGTTTATAAATTCACGTAAAAATGGCGCAGATATGGAGATCATTTGCAACTATTAAATTCATGCATACACCATCTAACTCAAGCAAAAATCCAAACAAATGGAGAAGATAATATATTTTAACACCCAACCTCTCACGTTTAGACTATTTTAGTTCTTAGACGTAGGTTGTAGGCCGCGGAATCTTTAATTAATATTGCGTTGGTAGGTTTTGAACTCGACACTTGCTGATTCCAATACCATATTAAATTCGTGCATGAGTCAACTCAATCAAAAATCTGAACCGATGGAGCAAGTCGGAGAATATATTTCAACAACAGCCAAACACGAAATATCAAGTTGTATTCTGAATACATGCACACAAAAATAAACTGAAATCTGAATTCAGCCGAATGGAGTGACATGAATATACTTTCATTTCATTCCTACCAAATGACATAAAATGAGAGATGTCAAACAACTCTAAATATGTTTACAACTTTTCTTAAGGGAGTTAGTGGATTCCGCTCCTGTAGGGAGGTCAGTATCCCAACTGTTCTAACATGAAGAATATGGATTTTTTTTCAATTGCTAAGCGGATGCGAATCTCGTTAGATCATATCAGATAAAAGTACACAATATAAAACTTATAAAGCTCAACAAGTAGCTCTTATTAGATTTTGGATTAAGGGCCAGTATAACCATTTTACATGATTGTTAAGAAAAATAAGAAGAAAACTGCATCGTTGCTGAAACTCTCTGTTCATGACCAAACGGTGCAGCGCGTGCACCTACTGCCGTGAGCCCTCTGTCCGTCAATTAGTGTACTTCTATTTTCTCCTATGACACTAAATGAATATGACTAGATTCGTCTTGAAATGTCGTTTTAAATGTAACAATTTGATGACATATACGTTGCTACTAGTTTCTATAAAGTTCATCAAATTTAAAATATTTAACTTCTAGCAAAAGTTAAAAATACATTATTCGTGAACGGAGGGAGCACTCCAACTGAGACATCCACAAACCGGGACGGTCCCGCAGCGTAGTGCCCCCAATTAACACACAATACCAACGTGGCAGCGCTAATCCGCCTATTTTCTTCGACTTTCCGACCCCAAATCCCCCAATCACAGACCCGATCAAACATCGAAGCTTCCGTCGAATCCTCCCTCGCCAAGTCGCCCGGCCCAAATCCTCGTCGATTTCGTCTCTGCTCGATTCGAGGTCGCGGAATCCGGAAGGGGGATTCGGGCGTGCGGACGGAGGCGATCGAGGGGAGCAGCCATGAGCGAGGTGTTCGAGGGCTACGAGCGCCAGTACTGCGAGGTCTCCGCCTCCCTCTCCCGCAAGTGCACCGCCGCCTCCGCTCTCGATGGAGGTACGTGCCCAATTGCCCGTTTTCCCCTCCATGTCTATTCCCACCGGGAGATTCTTCTCCTTTTTCCTGGTTCTTAGTTTTGTCTAACACGGTGAGATCTCCGCAGAGAAGAAGAAGCAGAGGCTATCCGAGATACAATCCGGCGTGCAGGAAGCTGAATCGCTGGTAAATACCGGATCCTATGTCGTAAATGGCTATGCGAATTTGTCCTACATGGCTATGCGAATTTGATGTTGTACTTTCTGCTGTCGGGGAGCAATTAGAACTAGGTCCGGTATTTCAGCGTGAATGTGTGATTTGGGGAAAGCCGTGTTGATTAGTTTGTCTGTGAGACTGTATATGCCCTTGTTGCAGCGGGAGATGTGGGCAATATGTGATAGTTTCTTTTATGTATAATATGCAGATTCGGAAGATGGACCTTGAGGCAAGGAGCCTGCAGCCGAGTACAAAGGCAGGTTTGCTAGCTAAACTGCGGGAATACAAATCTGACCTCAACAATCTCAAGAGCGAGCTCAAAAGGATCTCGGCGCCCAATGCTAGGCAGGCTACAAGAGAGGAACTCCTTGAGTCTGGCATGGCTGACACGCTCGCGGTGAGCCATCTAACTCATAGCACTTTAATTGCCGCTTATACTGTGTATATACTGTTGCTTGACATTGCAGCCTCCACAGATGTTTGGTTCTGTTAATTACGTTTTGTTGTAGCATGTAACTTATGTCAAAATAGATGATCCTATGTACTTTGCATATAAGCAATGTAAACAACAGGGGAATTTGTGAGCTCTTAATATTCTGATAACTATGTATATAATTTAGGCCGAAGGCCTAAGCCCAGCTTTATAGATAAAGCCAATAGGCACCCACAACCATCACAAGACTCATACAACTGTGTGTATATATACCTTCTTATACAGTACGTGATATTAGGTGATTGGGTTGGTGTTGAAATCGACAGTGATAATGTGTTTATTCAAAAGAGGTTAGTACCCCTATGTATGTCACTGACAGTATTGCGGAACCTTGTTGGTGCCCAGGATGATATTAATAGTTATGTATTGAACTTCAGTTAGGTTAGTATGTCCTAGAATACCCCGTGAGTTAAATCTGCACTTGCGTTGTGTCATTGAAGTTCTATTTAGTAATGAAGCACATTACTCAGTTATGGCTAGATTGCATCCAGTGACAAGTCTATTGGTTGTGTAGCACATTATCAGACAGAGTTTGATCCATGTAACATAATATCTGACCCCAGTTCAATTGCCTTGTCAATTGTGCCATTCAGTTCACAGTTTAGGTACCTTAATAAACATATTTGAATGCTGGTCTAGCCAGTTTAGTTCCGTTTCTTTTGGTGTTGCACAATAGATAGCATTTCTCAAAAAATGGCGGTGGTTGCAGTGACCTCTTTTTTAAAGATTGATGATGGTACATTTCTCAAAATGATTACCATTCTTGTGGCATTTATCCAGTTATTCCCATTTTTATGTTTATTTACTACATGCTAATTGTTACTGTGAAAGAAAACAATTTGATTATATTAGCTATTTGATTTAGTTCTAGGTTTAGATTTCCATTTGATATCGTCTTCCACTATACCACTGATTTCAATTTCATCGGGGCTCATATGTCCCCTCACTAACTGTGTTTTCTTTTGAACTTTGAGTTGTATTTGGCTATTATTATTGCAGAATGATATTGTTTTCACATCGACCATGATTATCTTCATGTGGAAGCAAGTGATAGAGGAAACAATGATGGAAAAAAAACTCAACCTTTCCTATAAATATCCTCATTAACCAGGAAATTAGTATTACAATTTATATATTTGTTTTATACTCCCTCCGTTCCACAATATAAGATGTTTTAGGTGTTATACATGTTGTCTAAATTCGAACTAGAAAGACTGGACATATACATTATAATGTGTCTAGATACATATGAATGTGGAAAAGTTCTAAAACATCTTATATTGTGGAACCGAGGAAGTACAAGATATTTCCATTTTAATTTCAGTAACATGACTGTAGCCTGAGAAAATAAACTGCAGAGTTCAGAATAATCTATGCCTATGAGCTCTTAAAAATTGTACCCGCTCAAACCCAAAATATTGGAAAACAAATTGTACCTGTTCTTATGCAGAAGGTAGCACCAGCATCCAGCAATACTCTTATGAAGGCTACTTAATATTCTGGAAGAAAAACTGTATTATCCAGTTTATATATTTCCTGGGTGAACTGTAACTTCCATGGGTCTTGCCTTTCTGTTGTGGCCGCTTGGAGCTTCGTAGGTAATAGGGGTGTGATACGGGAGGACGAGTTCGTCCTCTGCGTCCAGGTGCCGTTGCCGGCGATTAGATCGATAGCAGGGGTAGGTCGAGAGAACTCAGAGGGATCGGGAAGAGCAAATAGAAGATACGGGATTGTTATTACTTGCCCCAAAAGACACCAGGTACATACCCTTTTATAGGAGGACTCACGCCAGGGGGTTTGATGCACAAACCGACTAGTACTTGTAGTATTCAACTAGGAATAGGACTCTCTGATACAACTAACTCGTATATCCCTATTTCTTTAATCTGTCTAGACTAGTATCTGAACTGGACTCTTAGACTAATTATAACCTGGCTAGACTCACGCCACAACACTACTCCTCCCCTTCAGACACAGCTCGTCCTCGAGCTGTACTTCACGTCGGATCTTCTTCCTCGGCATCATCAATAACTTCAAGGTAGAAAATGCGTTGGCAACGATGGCCTCTCGAGAATTTTTCATCGCAGTTGAAACACAGTCCCTTTTCCCTTCTTTCTGCCATCTCTGCGGTTGTCAATCGGCGCAGCACCCGTCCTTCCCCAACTGGAACTGAATCGGTTCCTGTGGGTATGGACGACTTTATGCTGGAGGGTGCTTCTGTGATGGCAGCAGCTGCGATTTTAGCCCTCAGTTCATGAGCACGAGCAAGGCTCATTGCTGTGTCCAAGTCTTGCGGGTTATGCAGCTCCACGTCAATCTTCAATAGGTCGAGCAAGCCAGAGGTGAAGATGGACACCTGCTGTGCCATGGACAAGGAGTCAATGTGACCCAAAAGTGCTAAAAACTTTTCTTGATACTCTGCGACAGATCCTGTCATCCGAAGCCTTGTTAATTCACCCAGACAATTGGATCGAACCGGAGGGCCGAAACGAAGATGACAACGATCTTTAAAACGAGGCCACGAAGGGGTGCCTTCGTTGCGTTCCAGCTGCATGTACCACGTCTGCGCACTTCCGGTCATATGGTATGCAGCAAGCCACACCTTGTACTGTTCGAGCGTCCTCTGTCCCCAAAAGAACTGCTCACATCTGTTTAGCCACCCGAGCGGATCTTCTTTTCCATCATAAGTCGGAAAATCCAGCTTGTGGTAGCGCGGCACACCGGCGGTGTCAGCGAGTTGTGGCACACCTGGTGGCACCTGCGGCGAGACAAACTGAGACCATGGTGGCAGTGGCCGCTGCTGCCCTAGAGCCAGAGACACTGTTGGTAACCCAGAGCTGGCTGTAGCCGGGGCTGAGGCAACAGCAGTAAGGTTCGTGACCAGGTCTGTCGCAGCCGACGATGTTGACAATGGTAACTGCGATGTAGATGGCGGCAGGTCCTTAGGAGGCGCGAACAAGCCCTCCTGGCTGCCTGGTTTGAGCTCCAGCGCCTTCACGCGGATCTCTAGCGCAGCAAGGCTGTCCTTGATGGCCTTGTTTGTCTCCTGGATTGCTGAGTTGGCAGTACGCAACTCCATGATTGCTGCCATGATGTCGTCGGTGGTGTAGGTCGTCTATTTCGCCTTATCCGCGTCGGAAGCCATGGTGGTCGGCTCTGATACCAGATGTTGTGGCCGCTTGGAGCTTCGTAGGTAATAGGGGTGTGATACGGGAGGACGAATTCGTCCTCTGCGTCCAGGTGCCGTTGCCGGCGATTAGATCGATAGCAGGGTAGGTCGAGAGAACTCAGAGGGATCGGGAAGAGCAAATAGAAGATACGGGATTGTTATTACTTGCCCCAAAAGACACCAGGTACATACCCTTTTATAGGAGGACTCACGCCAGGGGGTTTGATGCACAAACCGACTAGTACTTGTAGTATTCAACTAGGAATAGGACTCTCTGATACAACTAACTCGTATATCCCTATTTCTTTAATCTGTCTAGACTAGTATCTGAACTGGACTCTTAGACTAATTATAACCTGGCTAGACTCACGCCACAACACTTTCTGTATGCTAGAAACAATGTTCTTTGTCTGACATATTTGAAGTTTATAGGAGAAATACGACAGTACTATGTTCATTCTGGTTTCTTAAGAATTATCTCAAAATTCTGATGTTTGCTATCTTTAGTACTCATGTTGTGCTTGGGGATTATTTCCTGGCTCAGGTGTCTACTGATCAGAGGGGAGGTTGATGATGACAACCGAGCGACTGAATCAGTCCACTGACAGAATTAAAGAGAGCCGAAGAACTATGCTGGAGACAGAAGATCTTGGTGTGTCAATTCTTCAGGACCTTCATCAACAACGGCAGTCACTACTGCATGCCCACACTAACGTATGTATTCAGCTTTAACTATTTTACCTCCCCTTAGTGTTATTTATATTTACTTCCCCCCTTAGTGTTGTGATCCAGCACTGCATCTACTATAGCTCTCTTCTGTTCTTCATTCCCTCCAACCCGATTATTGTTTTCTTGGTATACAGGTAGATTAGCTGCAAGGAGCTAATATATGAGTTAATTGAATGCTAGTTGTTAATCCCTCTGTCCCATATTATGAGACTTTTTGGCAAGCTGTTTTAGCTTGCCAAAACGTCTTATAATATAGGACAGGGTGAGTAGGTTGTAAGTTTTGATTGATTTACTCTGTCTATGTATAATAAAGTTAAGTTGGCATTTGTTTCAAATTGGAATTGTAGCCATTTGGTGCAGCAGTTTTGAAAGGTGTCTCCAACTTAAAAAATTCAGTTTATTTTTGTTTTCTCCCATTCAGTCTTATTATTTTTAACCTAAGATATTATATTCTTTGTGCATACTTAGTTTTGTTATACGAAACAATTGCATATTGATGAAACTACGCTGCTTAGGTAATGCTTCAATGCACACACTTTTTTTGTATTGGATCGTTCTCATTCAGGCATGTTATAGTCTATTCTTTTTGGGGACAGGACTGCATGTTCGTTTATTATGTGAGGTTGAACATGTGTTTTGTTCTGTTGATATGTTCATGGACAGTTGATGGATGATGATACTCCTAGCATAAAGACTTAAGTCTTTTATTCAGCCTCAGCGGTTGAAAGGCTTGGCCACTTGGGGTCGCTACTATTTAGAAGTTAAAAACATATCTCATTGGTCTATTCTCTTGGATATAAAGAGCAAATAGTGAACTCCCTTTTAGTACGTACGCATTTGTTGATATCTTTATTTCTGCACAATCCATCATTTAGGTACACCATCTGAAATTCCTGTGAAAAGTGCAATCTAAAGTTCTTTTCAGCATGAACATGAGTCTGTTCTGCATGATGTGGCACTGTTCTATTTGCGGGATTCTCCTTCCGTAT
This sequence comes from Poa pratensis, assembly GCA_947311845.1. Lineage (NCBI taxonomy): Eukaryota > Viridiplantae > Streptophyta > Magnoliopsida > Poales > Poaceae > Poa > Poa pratensis. Next base: position 31,892,015 of record CAMZMU010000071.1, on the reverse strand, counting down.
TTTCATTAAGTGGATGGTTGATGGCTATTGATAGCATAAAAACGAGTGGAAGATCTGTATTTCCAAAAAACTAATCAGTTAGGTACATCATGTAAATTTTCTGTGAAATAGTGTGTAATCCGAAGTACTTGGCAGCATCACTCCCATCCCTATTCCTCAGTTTGTTATTCTGGTTATTCTATTACTATTATAGCACTATTTACAAGGCAATGTCTGCAATAGCTTTGCTTATATCTGCTTGTTTATTCACAACTCGGTTCTGGTCAAACAGTATATTCATAACTGTGTTATTGACGTCCGTGTGGTGCTGTTCACAGTTGCATGGGGTTGATGATAACATTGGCAAGAGTAAAAAGATCCTGGCTGCAATGTCAAAGAGGATGGACAAGAACAAGTATATCATCGGGGGAATCATGACAGCTCTTGTTCTTGCCATACTTATCATTCTCTACTTTAAGCTCGCTCACTGAGCCTGGTAGGTCCTCCAAATCCTAAGTGGCCAGTAATTGTGTGATAAGGTTGTCTGGAAGCTGTACATTGGACAACACAGGCTGTCCCTTCAAGTTCATTTGTTTCCCCAAACATCAAACATTCGAGCGGTTCATTGTCATGCCATGTATAGCAACAATCTGATCAGGAAGCCGGATGTGTCCGGTCATTTTATGATATAACTGTTCAGTAAGAAAAGAAAAGGTAAGAAAGTAACTTCTGTGCATGAAGATGTTTCTGAAACAGTTGCACATTTGATGTTGATTGCGCATCCTGTTGTCACACAAACCGTGGAGTGTGTGTCCGAGAATCTCAACTCTGAACTACTGTCATCGCCCAACCAATTATTGCTATGAGCCAGCTCTCTACGTCCAATTTGTTATCGTTGTCGAGTTTGGGTCCTGACTTTCTGAATTATTGTGCATGCAGTAGTCTGTGGGGGCTGATCTGCTGGTGTGCATGCACAAGATTGTAGCTGATCTAGGTTAGCAAGTGGGTCGTATACTCATATGCGAGATATGGCCGCATCTGATGCTTTGATTTGCTGCCCGCTCTGGGAATGGGTGTCGGGAAGGGTAAGGCCAGCATCAGGGCTTGATTGCCGATTTCCAAGCTTGAGGACTTTCCTTGAAGGGAAGGAACGCTGGAGAAATCTTCCGAAGGGAATCGTATCTTGCCCTAGTCTTGCCAATGATGAAACAGGAAAGCGTCAGCGAAACCATTTCTTGCGCATTTATCTTCAGCCGCGTGCGTGAGCGTCACGCGTTAGCATGTGCCCTCGAACATTCTACATTCGAGAAGGTTGTGCTCCACCGGAATCCGTTTCCTGAGAAGGCGCGGATTTATTTCCTAGCGACGGCGAACAGAAAACCACTACCAGCGAGCGGCGATTCCTTTTCGATGGTTTTGAACTGAAAACCGGTGCTCAACAGAACGGAATGTGTAGTTGATGCGAGAGTTTTTTGGAATCCTCACTCTGTTTCACTCTCTGGATGGTACACATGATGTAGTACATATACTATAGTACATGGGCTACTTGGCCAACACACACACACTCCAGTACGGGCCATAGCCCAACACTCCCCCTCAAGATGGGTGATAGATATCGATCATTCCCATCTTGTTACAAGCTGAACTACACTCTTTACTTCCTAATCCCTTAGTTAGACAGTCTGCAATTTGCTCACTAGAGGTTACATGACTTATGTTAATTATACCGGCATCCAGCTTCTCCTTTATGAAGAAGCGATCAATCTCCACATGCTTGGTTCTATCATGTTGAACTGGATTGTTTGCAATGTTGATCGCCGACTTGTTGTCACACCACAAATTTAAAGGACCTTTCCTCAACACCTTCAATTCTAAAAGAAGATTCCTCACCCATAGCATCTCACTCAAACCTTGGGACATAGCTCTATATTCAGCTTCAGCGGTTGACTTTGACACCACCAACTGCTTCTTACTTCGCCATGACACCAAATTTCCTCCGACAAATACACAATAACCAGATGTTGATCTCCTATCGTCTAGACAACTTGCCCAATCAGCATCGCAATACCCATCCACATTTAGATGACCATTCCTTTTGAACCATAGTCCCTTTCCTGGACTACCCTTCAAGTACCAGGATTCGATTGACCGCATCCAAGTGTCCACTCCTGGGATCATGCATGTACCTGCTCACTACACTCACTGCATATGAGATATCAGGTCTTGTATGACACAGATAGATGAGCCTTCCAACAAGTTTTTGGTACTTCTCTTTATCCACCGGTTCCCCGGATTCGGCACATAATTTGTGGTTTTGGTCGATAGGTGTTGATGCAACCCGACACCCAAGCATGCCTATGTCACTAAGCAGGTCCAGTACATACTTTCGTTGGGATAGAACAATACCTTTGGGGGATCTAGCAATTTCTATGCCAAGAAAGTACTTGAGTTGACCTAGATTCTTTACCTCAAATTCCTTGCGTAGGCTGTTTTTGAGGTGTGATATCTCCACCTCATCGTCTCCTGTGATTATGATATCATCAACATATACAGCAAGAATTGTTATACGCCCTTGTGAATGCCGATAGAACACTGTGTGATCCCCATTGCACTGCTTATATCCCATGCCACATACAACACGTCTAAATCTATCAAACCATGCCCGTGGTGATTGCTTGAGGCCGTATAAAGATTTTCTCAGCCTGCATACTTTTCCCGATGTTCCTGGAGTGGAGAAACCAGGTGGGATCTCCATGTACACCTCCTCCTGTAGATCTCCATGTAAGAATGCATTCTTGACATCCAACTGATGCAGGGGCCACCCGAAGTTAGTCGCACAAGAGATTAGGATCCTCACCGTGTTCATCTTTGCCACCGGTGCAAATGTCTCATCATAGTCAATCCCATATGTTTGACTATATCCTTTGGCAACTAGTCTTGCCTTGTACCTTTCAATTTTTCCTTCTTGATTTTGTTTCACAGTGTAGATCCATTTACAACCAACAGCTCTCTTTCCTGCTGGAAGATGTACAAGTTCCCAAGTTTTATTCCTTTTGAGAGCATTCAACTCCTCTATCATGGCCTCATGCCACTTCGGGTCTTGCTTTGCTACTTTCCAATCCCTTGGGATCACCACTGATTGCAATGATGTAATGAAAGCCTTGTAGCTTGGAGATAGAGATGTGTATGATACATAATTAGCTATGTCCTGCTCATCCCTATACCTATATGGAGGTTTTCCAGCTCCGACTCGGGTTCCTTTCCTCAAGGCAATGGGCAAGTCCATTAAATCTGTTGTGTTAGATGGAGTTGGTGTGGTGTTTGTCTCATCATCAGAAGATTCAACAACTTCAACATCTGTTGGAGCATGTTGCTCCCCCTGCATTGTTGCCTGCTCATGTTGCGATGTTCTCCTTGTGTACACTTTTAGGTTTTCTTCCTCGTTCGGCTTTCTCCATCTCTCTTCAGCCATAGCTTGTCTTCTTGTGTACACCTTCAAATTTTCTTCCTCATTCGGCTTTGTCCACCTCTCTTCACTCATAGGACATGGTACTGAATCAATCACAACTCTCAAAGGTTCATCTTCATTTGTCCTCAACACTTCACTCTCCCCCTCTCGACTAGCCTCAATCGTGGTAGGAGAGTCCAAGTCAAATAACGAGCTAAGATCGGTCTTCTCTCCATAAAATGGTTCAGACTCCCTAAATGTCACATCCATGCTCACAAATGTTCGTCGCTCGATAGGACTCCAACACTTGTAGCCCTTCTGCCCAGATGGGTATCCTATAAATATACCCTTAACCGCTCGTGGATCCAACTTCCCCACCGAGGGTCTATGGTCTCTAACGAAGCAGGTACAACCAAACACCTTAGGAGGGACTAAGAATATGTTCTCACCTAGCAACATTTCACATGGTGACTTCATCCCAATGACCCTTGATGGCATGCGGTTAATGAGATATGTGGCTGTCATCACCGCCTCACTCCACAAGAATTTTGGTACATTCATTGTGTACATCAGTGACCGAGCAACCTCCAGAATATGACGATTTTTCCTTTCTGCTACTCCATTTTGAGGGGGCGTATCTGGACAAGAGGTCTGGTGCAATATACCTTCTGCCGACAAGAATGTACCGAACTCCCTATTCACATACTCGGTCCCATTATCTGTCCTGATCACCTGCACCTGTGTATTGAACTGATTTTTTACATAAGCATAGAAATCCCGGAAACATCCGAATACCTCATTTTTATGCCTCATAAGATACACCCATGTCATACGAGAATAACAGTCAATAAATGTCACAAAATACTTCATTCCACTAACAGAGATTACAGGGCATGTCCACACATCCGAATGAATAAGCACAAAAGGAGAGATGCTCCGGATTCCCCTGCTCACATAGGATGTCCTAGTGTGTTTCCCGAACTCACAAGCATCACACACTAATTTTCTTTTATCCACCCCACACATTACATCAGGCACAACCTTACTCATTTTATCAAAAGACAAATGTCCCATTCTACAATGCTGGAGCATAACCAAGGCTTCCTTCTCTCCTACCGTTGCTGCAAGTACAGTACATACTGCATCGCTTGCCACCTCCCGGTCCATGTACCACAGTCCATTACGCCTGGTTCCTGTCCCAAGCCTCTTTCCAGTCAGCCTCTCCTGAATTAAACACATCTTCCGGTCAACGATTATACGGCAATCTATATCATCAATCAAGGCATTAAATGAAACAAGATTTACTGGGAAGGCAGGAACATGAAGGACCGATGATAGCTTAATAGTGGGTGTGCACTGAATTGTTCCAACTCCTTGGATAGGCTGAGAAGTACCATCAGCAGTTTGAATAGTTTCTTTACATGTGGGTGGATATTGTGTGTAGGACTCAAATTCCTTTGATGTGCCCGCAATATGCTTTGATGCACCTGAATCTAATATCCAATCTGGACGAGACTTATGCAAAAATGTAGGTGCATGGGCACAGTTACCTTCATTAGTGTAGGCAATATGAGCGAACTTGTCAAAGCTAAAGTCTCCATGACCTCCATCATTAGTCCCATTTGTTTTGTTCTTTGACTCTTCATGAGTTGTGCCTGAGGATCCTTCTTCAAGGACTGCCACATTTGCTCTAGGACGACTTGAGTATCCTCGGCCTTTGCCTCCCCTGAATCCTCCTCTATTGAATCCTCCTCTGCGTGGGGCTGTGCAATTTCGGATCAAATGACCACTCTCACCGCAGTTGAAGCAGTCCCTAGTCTCCTTGCGTTGAGTTGCAATGAAGGCTGGACGACATGGAGTTATTGTGTTGCTCTTTGTCAGCTTCAATCTGACCTCTTCCTGTGCAATCGCTGCTATGGCATCCTCTAAAGTGGGAAGTGATGGCTGATGGTACAATGTAGCACGTCTTCCGTCAAACTCAGAGTTTAGGCCCTTCAAAAATTGCATCACTCGCCTGCGTTCAATCCACTTTCTAGCAGCAGCAATACAATCTGCATGTGGCAGCTCCAATGGATCGTAGTGATCTAAATCAGCCCACAAATGCTGCAGCTCGGCAACATACTCCATCACAGATTTCTCCCCTTGTCTCAATTCACTCACTCTCTCCTCAGTTTCAGCCATGAGCATTACATTCCCTTCACCTGAATACAATTTTTTCAAAGTCTTCCATACCTCAGCTGCACTTGAGAGCATCTCCACGGTTGCTGCAATTGTTGGGGACAAGGAATTTAATAGCCACGCCACAATCAGTGAATTAGTAGTACTCCATGCCTTCCATTTTGCAATTGTCTTGTCCCCTGGCTCGGCTGCTTCACCCTCAACATAGCTCTCCAGGTCCTTAGTTCTTAAGATGAGCAAAGCTCTTCTTGACCAGCTCAAATAATTCTTTACACCTTCCAATTTGATCTCATTTGGTGGCAGTTCAATCTTTTGGGTCTGCTCTGTAGTTGCACTATTTGATGATGATGCACTACCTGCCTTGGCTGTGAGAAGCTCAGCCAATTTCTCAATTGCCTTCTCCCATCCTTGATTTTCCCCCATGATCTGAACAATCAGAACACCTCAGAAAATGCAAATCAGCAGCAGATCTATTTCTCAATTTCCCTCTTCCAGATTGCACCCCTGTGTGCTTCTTCTCCTGGCCGCACACACACAACAGCGCCAATCAGCTCTCCTCTTCTACACAGCAAGTCGCCGCACCTCTCTGCCTACAGTGCCTAGTTCAGCTCCGGCCGGCCGGCCGCGCTTGTCCCTGCTGCAACCTTCCTGTACGAGCACTTCTCCTCTGCTCTTCCTCTCAGCGGCTCGCCTGCAGTTCCTCCTAACGATTCTCCCCCACAACCAAGAGCTCCACCAACTGGTCCTTCACCTCCACCGCAACTACGAACACTGCCCTTCCTCTCGACACCGGCCCGCCTCCTCCACGCCAGGATTTCTGCAGCTGGCCGACCACGTCCGCCTCCTCCTGCTACCGCACCCAATAGCACACGCCACAGCTGCAGCGCTGACCGCCGATTCACCGCCGGCAGCCACCCAGTGACGCCTGTAGCTCTGATACCATGTAGTTGATGCGAGAGTTTTCTGGAATCCTCACTCTGTTTCACTCTCTGGATGGTACACAGGATGTAGTACATATACTATAGTACATGGGCTACTTGGGACAACACTCACACACACACATTCCAGTATGGGCCATAACCCAACAGAATGAGTACGAGCTATATACACGCGCGGTACCACAACTATCCTCCTAGGTGCAAATTAGTCCCATAAGTATCAGATTGTGCAGCCGCTGTCCCAGAACTTGGTGAGCGTTGATTGGGCAGTCCATTGAGTCCGAAACTTGCCACGTAGGATTCTGTCTGGCCGGAGCATTTTACAATTTGGTCCTTATGTTAAGCAGAAAATGCAATTCGTAGTCCTCCCGCAGGTCTCGCTATGTTTTTTTTACGGAAAGTGACCCGCCTTTGTCGAAATTTCATTTATTGTCCTTCCTGATCTGTTCTGAAGGCAGAGTCGCGGAGAGGCCGTTTTGTTCACCCCACCCCGACCACGACGACAGGCCACCTCGAGCACGGCGGCCGCCACTCCGTCGCGGTTTGAACAGCGATGCCGCCTGACATGCACTTCCGCTCGTGGAATGAAGACCCGCCGGACTACGGTAAGCCCCAAATCACCTCCGGCGACGTTCTCTGTGAGATTTTGGCCATGTCGGGTGGGTTTTGCTAGGGTTCATGAGGCGAGGATGATCGGGACCTATTTAGGCAGTTTCTAGAGATGATACAAGTAGGATTTGGGTTTTACATGCACGGGGCCATCGTTTGTTTGGCTAATTTTGCGGCTTGTTTGCCCTGTTCTTGCCTTATTACCCGTCGTCGCCGCCGTTAGAGTGTGCGTCAAATTGCGCAGAGAACTGGATGAAAGTAGTGAAATTTAGTGATTTGATATGTTTATCTTTGTTGTGGGAAGCAATTGCAAGTCGATTGCTGCTGTAAATTTCGAATTTTTTCTTGATGTCTGAATATTTGCTAACTCTGAATTGTGTGTGCAGTGTTCGACGGTGGGCCTGAATGTGATATGTTCTCAGTTGATGTTTGCCACAATGGTTTTTTCTGTGGCTTGGCCGAGAACCTGGAGTATGTCAGTGCATCTTGTGCGTCCTTTGACAATTGCAGTGCTCATACATGGTCGAAAGCAGTGGTAGACGAAATACTGTCAATTCTGGGCTATGAGAGGGATGGGAAGCTGCATGTGTACTGGTGTATGCCGGACAAGGAGCTTCGAGATGGATTAGCAGCAATTGAAACAGATTTGCAGTGCACTGAAATGGTCAAAGCCAGTAGGACACGCAAGGTACTTGTCTTGTTTATAGATCACACCAATTTCCTCAGGCTACTTAGAGATGATGTGGTGATTAACGGAGGCCCAGGCTTGCCTGCCGTGATCAGTCCTAGAAAATTGGCAACACCATCTGTATCTGTTGAAGCTGAAGCATGCAGTTCAATTGTTGCAACAGAACACACTAATATGGGCAGTGATTCAGAGAATGACAGTGAGTGTGACAGTGATTTCTTTGATAGCGACTGCAATGCTGAAGAAGGAGACGATGATCTATTTGCTGAAAATGTTGACACAAGTCTGAATGATTGTAATGAGAAGGAATTGTGGAATGAAGAAGAAGATGAGGCACCTCTTGAGGATGATGATTTACAGCTGACAATAGAAGATAGAAGACAATTGAGTAACAAGTTCAGGGCATTCAATCCAGAGGTAGACATGGATAACCCTATTTTCAGAGTTGGGATGGTGTTCAGCAATGTTCAGGAGGTGAGAAAAGCAGTGAATGCCTACATAGTCAGAAATAGAGTTCAAGTATGGAAAACTAAGAATGATTTGAGGAGATGTGAGGTTGTATGTCTTGGCAAGACATATGAGGAAGCACGCTGTCCTTGGATGTTCAAATCTTCAAAGGACAGTAGATCAGGTGGTTTTGTTATCACAGCATATGTTGGCCATCACACATGTGAGAAGACTTGGACACTGAAAGTTCTAACTGCTAAACTGCTTACTGGTACTGGTTCAGAAATCTTGGTCAGCAGCTTGGTATTCTCTTCTTCAACTTCACTCGAATTTCTTCCACGTACATACTGGTTGTGGTACTGGTACTGCCTGTGATCAGGACCAGCATATTGCAATTTGGCCTGAAAAAATGGCAAAGAAATAGAACTGAACCAGAGCACACAACACGAAATTGAACTGAACCAGGGAAGGATCGAAGTACCTGCGGAGAAGCGCCACCTGCAGTAGTTGTCGTCGATGTCGCAGTCGTCGTCGGATTCCAGTACATCTCGCTTGTCACCTTCGCGCAGCCGTCGTCCTTCTCGCTCCAGCTTCCGCCGCCACCAACGCCACCTCCGAGCCTATCCGCGCTTCGATTCGAGCCCATCGCTCCCCCCTCGCAACGCGCCGCTCCTCCCTGGCGTTCCACGTGTCCGCACTGGATTGGGCACTTACCTAAACCAATCCGCAAAACAAGTTCTGGGACGGCGGCTTCCCGTTCTGATACTTATGGGACTAATTTGCACCTAGGAGGATAGTTGTGGGACGGCGCATGTATATAGCTCAATGAGTACCGTGTTGGGCAGCCGGTATCCAGGCTCAGATCATCAGCCGGGCGTGACGTCGCACGCACTGTCTGGGCGAGCCCCAGGCCGACTCGCAACAGTTTCAGAGTCCCGAGGAGCTCAGCCTCTGGTATCATCAAGCAGCAGAGCCTCTGGTATCATCAAGCGTACGAACGCCGCTTGCCAATCATCGACGATAGATATATATATGGATCACCGATCAAACAGCAAAGCTAGTCAGTTTCCTACGTACAGTAGAGAGTAGCTCGATATAAATCGCCATAGTATTATTCCGTTTCCATTGCCGCCCACAGTCGGTCAACACTTTTGATCATCATCTCAGGTCAGCCTATCGAATGACGCAGGAAACCACCGGTCCGTTGCGCCGAGAGGCGGCGGGTAAAGGTAAAGCCTCTAGCTGGCTCGCAGCAACAACGCCTTCTGAGTTTCTGACGGGCGTGCATGCAAGCGCTTCCTGAAATCGTGCAGCAGACAGGGAGGCCTCGCGTCAGCGTGTGCCGAGCAATGAATCGGCTTGGATTGGATTGGATTGGATGATGCACCTTTTCCGGGGGTGGTCTTCTCAAGGCGCACGCTTCGGTTTTCGACGGGAATGCGGGCGGTGGATCGTCAGATAGTGGTGGCAGTGGCAGGGCGCGGCAGGGGGGCAGCCTGCCGTGGCAGCGCCACAGCTGCGCCAGAGAGAATGGAATGTCTCTCGGCCGAACCAAAGCGCCTCTGGATGTGGTGGCTGGCAGGCACCGATGCCATTCCTGCAGCTCTGCCGCTGCACTGCGTCCCCGGCAGAAAAGCGCGCCCTGCAAAAGCCGCGCCTCCCCATCATCGCCTCTGGATGTGGTGGAGGATGTCGCCATCGTCGTCCCCTCTAACTCCGACGAGGAAATGGACTTAGTTTAGGTTTACTTAAATTCATTGTATTCAACTAAGTTCGCAGAAATTTGGACCTTTGTTTATTTTTTACTGGTGTTGAGCATCTGCTCCTTCCGTTCCTAGCGCTGTGACCGGCTGTCCGCCCCCGTTTATTACTCCATCCGTCCCAAAATAACTGTCTCAAATTTGCCAAAAAGTGGACGTATATCTAAGACATTTATCTTGGGATGGAGTGAGTATATCGGACGTCCCGGCCAAAACTGGAAGTGGCCGCTGGAGAGAGATACTCTTTGGGTTAGCTCTTAATCATGTGTGCCATGATTCCGTTGCACCGCTTCTAATGACGAAGCGTTTGTAAGAATGGTGCGTAGTTACACTGGGTCTAGGGTTTCACCCCTGCTTGCTTTGCATGCGTCAACGGTAAATCTATTTGCATGCGTGGAAGGAGGACGCTGGCAGCAAAAGGACCCTTTTCCGTGTTAACTTAATCCAGATTCATTCCAACGCTTTTTATCATCAGCATGCAAAAAGCCTGGACCAGCTACCAGCATACACGATTCAGATAAGATAAAAAGATGACCTATATATATTCATAGCTAGATTAGATAGGGCGATAGATATAGCATCTAGATAATCTTTCATTAAAAGAAAGGTTGAGTCTTTAATATATATATAGTATTATATCTGTATATATCTCTCCCTCTCCCTTGGGATCCTTTTGCACTTGGAATCGAGATTTCATCGCATTTGTGGATACAAAAGGAGAAGAAAAAAGTGGGTAATCATGCCTTGCCCGGAGCCCGAATAACAATATACCGGTCGCCGGTCGGTCACTGATGCACAACTACGTACGCAAACATGCATGAAACCCCAAGTTTGGCAACTTGGTGATGTACCGAAGGATTCACACTTGCAGCTACGGCAGCTATGCAGTTGCGTGAGTAACGGCATGCATGCATGTGGTGATGAGCAGAAGAAATCGACTTGCATCGGTGATTCAGTTTTGGCTTGAGAAAACATAATCGTGGATTGTAACAGATAGCTATCCTGTTACGATACCTTCGGGGTTTTTATGAGTATAGTAGGATAAAAATGCAGCAATAGGAAAAATGCATGATTGTAATGACATGCCCAATTCAATTATATAAGACTAGCAAACGCGCGTTGTAGTGGAAGAGAAAGGCTCAAATTTTGTCCCAAAGGCGATTGACACGCATAATTCTAACATTAGTTTGCCCTATTGTATTACTCTTTTTCTTTGGGATCTGACTTACTTGCGCCAACACCAAATCACCTTCACACATGCCGCCGCTGCCTCCTAATCACCTCCCTTCACCACAGACCAGATCGAGTGTCAAGCGACCCACATTGCTCTGATACAATTTTCTATTATTGCATTGCACTTTAAATCAAACGGGAAATATGAGAGTGGAGTCACAACACACACAACAAAGAACACACAGCTAGGTTTTCCATGTAAGCGGCTCACTAGCCCCTCTTTTTTCTTTTCTGTTTATTTCTTTGCAACAATATAATTTTCTTTTAAACAATGCAACATTAGAAATAAGTCTAATTATAATCTGCACAGTTACAAGCATGACCGTTAATGATTGGAAAGGCAAAGCAGATCACTGCTGCCGACCGCAGGCACCGACCTAGAATCATGCCGCTGCAATCTTTTCGTTCTCCACCACTTTCTGGCACTTGGGCGTCGGTGAGCTCAAGCCGAATGCGGTCTCGGGGGACTGTCGGCGGGAGCCATCCATCGTATCCTCTACCGCCGAAGCCTGTTTCTCCACCGTGTCCATCCACATCGAGGTGGGCTGACAATGAAAAAACTAATTCCATCTATTCAGTTTATACATTACAAGTTTCTATAAAGATGCTTACTTAATCATACACTAGAAATTGCTATTGAAGCATTTGTTAGAGCGTACGGACCTTTACCATAAATACTGGTAAATTATATAGATCATGCATTTTAGAAAACTTAATTCTAAAACAAACTTTTCTTACGAAATACATATTAGTATCTTGCAGTGAATTTACTACAAAGAAAAAACACACCACTAATATTTACTAATATTGCGAATTGAGTAGTTAAACTATGCAAACAAATAGAAAAATTGTTAATGTAATACTATAACATGCTAAAAATAAGATCCGCAGAAGTATAAAAGTTCAATATAAATTGTATTCATTTTTATTGTCCTTGTCCCCCATTTTCTGTTGGTTGTCTCGGTTCAGATTATGCGCTCGTACATGTCAAGGTGGGTTGCTCGGACGACGTATTGATACGTATGTGGTGTGTTGTTGTATAACGAAGGAAACCATCCTATCTATCGGCTTCAGGTCACGATACGTTGCGCAGGTTTGTGTGTGACAACTATGTCGATCAGTTTTTAAAGACGCCCAGAAACTATGTCTAAAGATTCCGACAGAGAGTACAAGTGGTGCCATCGGAGGAAGCTGACAACCTAAGAACAAGAATGGAAAAAGGATTGATTGCTCGACGAAGTAGTACCAACAGGATATATTAATCACTAGGTTACGGTAATATGTGCATGCTCCGAAAACAAGGATAAAAGGAAGATAGAATTGGGCGAGCAACGTACAATTTTTTTGAAGGGTGGCAGAAACATAAGTCGAACGAAATCACGCATCAAAATTATGGAGACATAAGCGTTCCATATATTTTCACATGTACCCAAATTGTGATTGATTACATCGCAGAAAAAATAAGAATTCTTACAGAGAGTTTTGAGTCGATATTAGATTTTCCTATAAAATTTATATAAATAACTCCTTACGAAGTATCCTTATGAGCAATCCTACGAATCAAAACAGAATAATTCTGAAGCAATTCAATCCTCCATTGTTCCTATGAAATCTTTTGAATCAAAGAGCCCTCAGACAATCTTTTATCGCTACATGTGTTCTCTTAAATCTGTTATGAACATTTGGTTTGTTGATAAAATGGAGCCACAAGGCAACCCTTATTTTCTAAAAAAAATGTAAGCAACATGCATGGATATATGCACATATTAACAATTGCTATATCACATCCAAATTCCGGTCGACCCGATCCTGCGACGATGCAGCGGGTCCAAATCACGACCGCACTAAAACCTTACTAATACTACGTACTCTTCACACGACGACCTGAAACAGTAGAAACAGCAACATGTATAGACGATCAACTCATACTAGAAACAGTACTACAACAGTCTTGTTGCATTTCCATTGATATTTCCGAAGATGGAATTGTTGTCGTTATTTCTCGCAAATCCAAGAAACCCAGGGTTGTTTCCGTAATACCGCTGTTGTAACCTGGTCTCGCTGACGGACACGGCGGCCTTGCCGGTGGTTCCGCTGGTGGTTCCTAGGGTTTCCAGCGAATGGATCTGGGACTTGAGGAACTTGAGGTAGCTGGCGGCCTCGTCCAGCATGGACGCCGTGTCCATCTTGCTGCCGCCGGGACGAGCTTCTGCAGCACGCGGAGGCGGTCGCTGACGCGCTCCCGCCGTAGACGGGCCGCGACCGTCTGCGGGTCGCTCGAGATGCGCACGTTCTTGCGCCGCGGTTTGCCGCTGACGACCGCGGGTGCCTCCTTGACGAGGTTCACCGGGCGCATTGCCGCCGCACGGTAGATCATCTCCTTCACCTGTGCCATCGCCTCCATGTCCGGCTCGTACCCGCCGGCCGCTCCAGCGCTGGTGTCGACGTGGCCGAAGGTGATGCTTGTTGTTGTTGTTGTTGTTGTCGTAGTGGGCGCCTTCCGCTTTGCTCCGGCGCGTGGGAGCAGCGGTGCAGTTGCTATTGTGACGCAGTCGTCGGCGGGTAGCTTCCGGTTCGCGGGAGCGGTTGTGCAGACGTCGTCTTGGGGTGCGACGTCGTGCTGAGCGATATAATGGACGTCGGCGACGCCACCTCTGAATCGTGGGCGCCGCCGCTGTAGTTGTTGGACTCTCCGGAGGACATGTTGCAGGCGGTGGTGCCGCTGTAGCCGGCGAACATGACGCCGTTCGAGACTGGCCCGGTGTCGCCCTCGCCGCCGCATGGGAGCACCCTGGAGAAGGAGAGCGCCGCGTAGAGCAGGTCGTCGTGTGGGCCGGCGCCATCGATGACGGACGAGAACACGTCGATCCCCGAACCAAAGAATCCCAGGGGGTCGCTCGCAGTGGCCGAGTCCGCCGCCGCGCCTCCGATGGCACCGTAGCTCGAGCTCAGCTGAGCCTGGCACTCACCCCCGCCGACGTCGCACTGGAGCTGGCCGAGGAAAGCGTCGTCCAGCTCGAAGCGGCCGCAGCTCAGCTGGCTCACAAGACGCGGCTGATAGACGTCGTCGTGCTGTCCGGCGCCGGCCCAGCCATAAGTGTCCATCGCCGCCACCACCGGGAGAGCTAATTAAGGAAACCGAGCAGCGTCCGGCGCAGGGATTCTGGGATGGCTGCACGTAAAAAAGAAAGCAGGGAATGTTAATCTCGGCCGTAAAGTGAGATATGATACGAATACGACGGAGCGGCCGGAGACTGGGGAGGGAATCAAAATTGAGGCATGTAATGGAGTGGACCGCGTGGTGGCGACGTGAGGGAACAGTGTCACGCGGGCGAGGAATTGATGGGCGGACAAGGACGTCCGGCGAGGGAGAAATCCGAGATGTCCCGGACCTCATAATTACGCCGCCATTTGTACTCTACTAGTTCTACCAAGCTCAAGAATCACCGATATCACACACATGCGCATATAGTCATCTGAAACTCTGAACTTATATGCATGCACGCATCTCTACCCTTTACCGTGTGAAAAGTAGGCTAACCTAAATTAAGTGTGAATATGCATGAAATATTGAAATCACATTTGCTAACTATGGGGTATACAGTAGTTAGTAAGTGCAGAGGTTCTTTGCTGCTCATCATACCTGTCAGACGAAATCAGATGGTTGGATGTGATTGATTTCAAGGCTTCAAAGGGTAGAACTGCAACGGGGCAGCAGCTTCGTTGATGGAGATGGAGCTGAGCTTGAAAGGTCTATCCAAATCACCGGCGCCCAGGCACTCCTCGATCAGGGAGTTAGCAACCTAGAGCACCGTCAACAACGATCGAGAATCCAACGGGGCAGCAGCTTCGCTGATGGAGATGCTGCACGGCTCAACCTGAAGAAGGAATCGGACAAAGAAGAGACTGAACAAGCAAGAAGCAATTGGTCACGGCAAGTTTTTCTCCATAAATCCAACTAAGCTGGCTACCATGAAGATGAAGAAGAGAAAGGCAGGACATGAGCTGCATATATTTGGAGATTTGAACTCAAGTGCTAGACTGCTACTACATACTACTGTACTCCAGTAGCTGTGGATAGATAGAGCTACCTGTGTCTTGCAGAGATGACCAATGGCAGCAGAGCAGATGATTGATCAATCAGCTTTGGTGGTATGTATATACTCGGCCGAGCTAGCTTCCTAGAAGAAGCTCTCGATCGATCTTAGCCAGCTTTGAGCCTTTGAGCAGGGAAGGGAGGAGAAGAGAGGCGACAGCACAGATCATACGTGTGGGAGATGGTCCTCCGGTCGATGGCAGTATGTGGGCTTCTTTTATAGATGGCTAAGCTAGCTACATGTCTTCTGCTATTATGTATACGTGTGATCTAACAAAGCTCTCTCTCTTTCTCTCAGTCGAAAATGATAGGGGTCGAAGGTATGGTTTCTTTCTCCGTTTTCTAATTTCTCTCGATCTGTAGCATTCTCTGTTCCTGTGGGTCTGTTCAGTTGGGAAAGGATGATGATGAGTTGGCGGTGCACACATTAACTTGCACGGATGACGCGCACTCATAAATACTTGCCCAACTCTGTAATCTTTGATCTTACGGTTCTGTTATGAACAATGCCTAATTTTGTTTTTTGTACTGCGTAATCTGCAGTGTACGTCTCTCACTCTCATCACTGTACCTAGCGTATAACACTAAAATCAGTAGAGGAAACATTATGTACATGTACTCAAATCAAATATTCTTTCCCAGTAGAATACTCCTAGATCGGGAAAAAGGTCTCCACTTACTTTTGTCTCTGATCAAAGGTTCCTGCTTGTTCTTGGGGCTCTGCTAACTTTTTTTAACCTTTGGCTGCAGACTGAAGAATCTGAAGAGATTGGTGTCTTCAACGCTCTCCTGTCCGCTTCAGCAGTAACTTTTAATTTATTCTTTCCTTTTGCCCATATGTAGTACTGATGAGAGCCAGTAGCAAGCCAAATTTGGTTTACCCCCCGCTCGCATGCTTGCACCTATTCACTGTTGGCACCGCTCGCATGACAAAGTTGTAGTTTATTGTTGGAAAAAGTCCAAAACAAATCTTGAACTTATAGACGAAAGCTAAATCGAACCCCGAACTTTGAATCCCGGAAATCGACACTCTGAACTTGTTGATCTCGGTCTAATTTAAACACTGTGCCTGTTTGGCCCACCGGGAATACTACGGTCCCGGCCGGGATAAAGTGCTACTCTCACTGACATTCTGGGCCCACATGTCAGATTCATCCCCTTTCTAAATCTCGTGGACGCTAGCTAGCTCGAGCGCCTCCGATCAATCTTGTGGACGCTAGCTAGCTCGAGTGCCCCCAATCAATACATCGATCATAGTAGCTAGCTTGTCGTCTAAATTGCCAAATCTAGCTAGCTTTCTGGATTAGATCAATCGCAAGGAAATCAAGTATTTTGTGCACACAGATGGATGTCGTTCCCGGCCGTCAGAGCGACGCGGATGTGGGAGCAATCCGGTGCAGCCTCTACGCGTCACCCGCGCGCCGTTCGTCACGATAGCCCGCCGTGGCGGCCACGGGCGCTCCTGAAGCCAAGCAGCCGGAGGATGTGCTCGGTCGCATCGTGTGCAGCGAGGCCGCCATCTACGGCGTCTCTTGCAGGCCACCTACTGTTGTCTGAGCTTCTCGGCGTGGCTTCTACTCTCGCAGCGGTGCCATCCGCAGAGCTCCACCCGGACCACCCTGCGTCATCCACCAACTCTAGTCGGAGCTTCCCGGCATGCAACTCCATGGATTTAGAGCTGCAGCTCCCAATCCACCGCGCCTCTACTGCTCCAACTCATACAGGTGGATGGCGCGAGGAGGCAGGCCATGGTGGTCGCCAATTCGGTGGCAGAGAAAGGAGATGGAATGCGGTGGCGGAGAAAGGAATTGGTCAGGAGAAGAAAAAAAAATAGAAGAAGATATGACAGGTGGGCCAGTGATGTTAGTGAGGGTAGCAATTTCGTTTTTTTTTCCTGAAGTGGAAAACAGGCACAGGGTTTAAAATAGACCGGATCGACAAGTTCAGAGTGTCGATTCCCGGGATTCAAAGTTCAAGGTTCGATTTAGTTTTGGTCTATAAGTTCAAGGTTTGTTTTGGACATTTTCCTTTATTGTTTGGACATGGATGATTCCCTATCTATGAATAATAGGATGATTCATTGCAAGTTTGCGACCATTATAAGCTGACGGTGCAGCAACAAAACATTACTCAAATTGCATAGATCTCAGTCAATCATCTTGCACAGAGCAAGATGGCAACCGAGCTACAGCAGGTTGCTGGAGAGTAGATGCAAATTGGGGGATAAAAAGACAAAACTATGACAACAAAGCAAGGAGAGGGAAGCAAACACCCCAAAAAACAATGAAGGAAATCTAGTGTTTGCGTATTTTCACTTATTTTTATTTTTAATTTGATTGAAAACAAGATAGGAGGTCCCATAAAATCTGTACATGACAGGGCCAGTAGAGGACCACACATTGATGATGATAGGCAACCGATTTTCATAAGATTTGGAGCCTATAGCTTGTTTACATGTATGCATCCCCCCCCCCCCCCCCCCCCCCCCCCCCCCCCCCCCCCAACTGGAGACGTTAGACAGTTTGGAGCATAGCACTTAGTTACCTATGACAACATGTTGGTTAACCCCCTCAATTAACTGTAAGCATAAGTGGGACAAACTAGTCCTGAGTATTTATGCACATGGTAGGCTTTAACTTACCCTGAACCATAAGTCCATAACACGACTGTGTAAAGATCAATAAAAAATAGTAGAAGTAAAATAAGTGTAGGGAAGATCTGAATCTTGTTTTCATACGGAGTTGCTCTTACTGCAATGATGAGTTGCTAGAACTGCAATAGATATAATTCTGCTATCCTAAGGAACGACACTGCCTTCTAAGAAAAAAGCAATATTGTTTAGTGCTTGTATGTTAATATATGCTCCAATCTATTAATTTTTCATGTACTATCTCATGTTATTGGGAGGCGCATGATCTTGTCTTCACATGTTTGCCATCGTGTACCTACTATACATTTAGATTTATTCAACTAATTAACAATTCTGTATTAGTTTGTTATCGACTTCTATTTATAGGTCAAGCCAATTCTAGTGCAGTGGGGCCGTGATATAGCAGTGGTGGAGCCTTTGGATAGCAATTAGCATTAGTAGCGGAAAACCTGATTGGTGCTTGATAATGTCGCTGCCAGATCCTAGCAAATAATACAAGTTTTCGAGATTAGTCACATAAGCAGATAACGGTGCAACATGTAAGCAAAACATTTGTTTTACAAATTTTGAAAGCAAAATCGATAAGGGAGGGTGCAACTTGCAAGTATGGGTAGTCACTCACCAGTCACAAGTCACCACACATAATTCATCATAAAAATCCTAAATTAATTAACGTTACGTTTTTATTATGCAGTTCATCATCTTTAGTACTACAAGAATAATAAATTCCTCCCTAAAATATAAATTCATAAACAGCTCGTTATCACACACACACACACACACACACACACACACACACCACACACAACACACACACACACACACACACACACACATATATATATATATATATATATATATATACATAGGAAGCCTAGGAGTCCCTACTAATTTACCTATATATATATATATAATATATACAACTTCAGACACTGTATACAAGCTGTGAAGCAGTATTCTTCATGGACTGTTTTAGCATTTGAGACAACTTTATATTCAGATCAGTCACATCGTCCCATGTTAGATTTAATCATGTGTAATGGTGTATCCAAGATTTATGAGTATAAAAGATTGGCAAATCATCTATGCCTCCATTAACTTAAGTATCTTGCATAGCATGTTTCCAGCCGGAAATTGTGCATGACGCACTGTCGATCACTCTGTCATGTGCTACATGGGATATTTGATGACAAAATAGCCATTTGATGATTCAAGGAGGCACGCGGCAGTAAGTTAATTAGAAAAATTACCAGAAGATTTATATTAATTCCAACCTGGATTTTCAGTGTCTGATAGCTTATTTCATTTTGTTTGTTTAATTTTTAATAACACGATGCATTGCATTGAGTTATATGCTTCTTCAGACGAGAAGGCCCAAAGAGATTTATGTTCACTTCTCTAAAAATGAAGGGGGTGCTCGATTAATTCTGATCTGGCCATAGAGATCTCTACTGCTATACTAGGGAGTGAGACCAATTGTACCTCGACTGCACGTATGCAGCATTAGCACTGCTAATAAGTCCGTGGACATGCGAGATCCAGTTCCAGATTTATTTAGCAGTATGGATTTTGCCTAAATATTCTTCCTGAACAAAGTCTAGATGGGCATATCGTACTTGCAGTTCTCCGATGAAAACTGATCACAAGTTCGCCCACTAGTAATAAGTGCAGATCCAACCACTTGATTTTTTTTCCATCGGCATTTCCGTTATCTATATACGTTTGTGCAAGTTGCATGTATATCTCTAGGTCGAGTTGCAGCATTGCACACTCTATCACAGGTGCCCTCTATTTTTCTCGGCCGCTATTTTAGAGTTGGGAGTGACTAATTCTCAATCGACTGAAAATTAATTTAAAGTTAGGTGATGTTATCAAATGTCAGTTGCAACTCATTTCTAACTCATATCTAATACGAATCACAAAGCAAAAATAACATTTTAAGTTGTTTTCTCAGTTGAAACCTCACTTACAACTGAAAAAATCTCATTTGCAACCAACATGTAACTCTTAGTTGCACGAATTACGATGTAGATCATATGGTGTAGCAGTTGACAGAACACTAAATTAATTCTATGCATCTATGTTTGTTCTACTAGCGAAGCCTGACGCGTTGAATATTAATCCCCCAGAAACGGGCAAGCTAGGGCGCTCCTTACGCAAGTGACCATCGGGTCTTGCATCCGTTTCATAGATCAATAGTAACGAGGGCCACACATATATTTGAGGGCGTTGAATCGCACATCACTCAGGACGACGGCCATGCGAGCACGTAACAACTGGTAAGAGCATCTCCACTCGGGACGCCTAAACGGCCGCCCAAACGCCTTTGGGACGTGCCGGATACAAAATCGTCCGCACTCGCGGCGCCCAAACGAGAATTCGGTCTGGCGCGGCCCAGTTTTGTGTCCGGCACGCCCATCCCACGCCCTCAACTTGGGGAGGCTTGGGGCGGCCCCGGACGAAAGGAAACGTGACGCCACGTCGGCTCCCGACGCGCGGGCCACGCCTGGCAGTGAGACAAGAGGCTGCATTAATGTCGGGCGGCGTCTCGGTTTCCCAGCTGGGCGCAGCGACGCGTCGCTTCGCCTCTGCGGCGAGGAAGCGTCTGCGCCACGGCGGCGTCAATGCAGGCGAGCCGTTAATGGTGTGGCAGGCGAGCCGTTGGACGGCCGGAGTTAAGGCGACCTCATCCGTTCGCCTCCCCGGCCGCTATATAGAGCGGGTTCCTCGCCGTCTCCACCATCTCACACAGCCATCTCCATCCCACACCTAGCCATGGCCTCTCCCCGGCGCGCCGCGGAGGAAGAGAGACGAGCGCAGAGGGAGGCCCGTCGTCGCCGCCGTGACAACCAGGTTTGGCAGAGCGCCATGGCTCGCCGCGGCTGGCCATCGCAGGAGGCAGGCTCGTCGGCCGTCAACGCTCCGCCACCTCCTCCACCGCCTCCTCCGCCACCGGCGAACCAACTCACGGAAGTCGAGGCGCGCGAGCTCGTCCGCACTAACACGCCGGTGCCGGCGAACTGCGTCATCCCCGAGGGATGGGCCACGAACCCAGTGCACGTCCCCGTTGCACCCATGCTGGCCGGCCAGGCGCGGCTCGACTACGTCGCCTCGTGCATGGGACGATGGCGCCGGAGCTGCACGGCGACCCCAGGTTCGAGCCGAACTCGGCGTACTGGGACAAGCAAGTCGAGTTCGAGCACGCCTAACGCCTCCACTCCTTCTTCGCCCCCAAGCCGCCTACGGACTGGCTCGAAGACTGCGACGACGACGGCCTCACCAACACCACCGACGAGGACTTCGCAGTGGGCATGGAACGGGAGAGGGTTCGCTACGAGGCGGTGGAGCAGGCTCGTCGCGCAAGATCGGAAGGAGGCCGCGTGCAACCTCCTCCGCCGCAACCTCAACAAGAGGCGGAGGAGGTTGACGGTGATGATGACGGCTTGGAGGACTGGCCGCCGACGCCGGAGTGGGATCCCGGCCACATGCAGCTCGCCATCGAGGCCGACATAGCCTCTGCCGCCGCCACCACCGCCTCCGCCGCCACCAGCTCCGCAGCCACCACCTCCAGCTCCGCCGCCACCACCTCCACCACCGGCTACCTCTACTGCCTCTGCTCGAGCTGCCGCTGGGGTCCTGTGCTCGCCGCCGCAAGGGCCGGCGCCTGCCCCAACTGCCGGTGCCCGGCGTGCCACCCTACTTACTAGATCTAGTCTAGGTCTAGATTTAAATTTGAATGAATTATGTTAGTTTGAATGAAATTTCAATGAAATATATGCATTTTCGTATCAAAATTTCATATTTGAATAATATTTGGGCGCCGCGAGTGGGGAGCGAGGGTGCCCAAATGGGCAAGGTAGTCCGGACGGCGCCCAAAGAGTCTGTCCGGACGGCCTTTGGGCGCCCATTTGAGCGCCGCGAGTAGAGATGCTCCAATATTACCGAGAGTCAGCCGCAACACCGGCGTGCTCTCCTTCGCAGGGGAAACTTAACAGTTCACTCCAACCATATCGCAACACTTATGATTGGAAGAATATGGTAATTCAAAGTTGCTCCCTGTGAGCATTTACTCCTGGGAAAAAATGGTGTTATCATCGTCAAAAGCATATGAGGGAAATTTGACCCCTTGTGCGAAACATAGTACAAACACAGATGCTCACAAAATCTATTGCTGGTGTGTTTCTCTATGGTTATTGTCGCTTCGTCGGCTGATGAGGCTCACACACTTTGTATCTTGTTTTGGCCCAAGTTTTGCTAATAAATTGGACAACTCTCTTCTTTTCAATGAAAGTCAGCTTCTTTAGATATTTTTGTTTTGGTTTCCAACTTAATTCACATTATATTATCATTTTCTCATATTATCTTTAATTAGGCATATGCACTCTATGTCAATTCTATTTTAACACCTTAATAATTCATATTTATTCTTTTACACATACTGTTCAACAACATATAAAAAATCCATAGACTTTGAAATTAAAATTCAGATTCAAACATGGCATCTCCAACTCAAATCGTCCATGTATGCATGTTGTACCAGCACATTGAAACCAAATTCATTTAGCACACCAAAATCAAATCTTATTGCATTTCATCAACACTATTGAATGAACCCGCAAAAAAAAACACTATTGAATGAGATAAAAAAAAAATCGGTGCGGCATTGAGCCGAACACCTCGAGTTCCCTGCATTATCTTTGAATCAACATAGTTCAGGGTACCACTGAAACCATCACCGTATTGATCCATGTGAATATTGCGATGAGTGGTGTTCATAGTATTCTCTATAGTTTGTCAGGCTGAGGAGTATCTCCCAGATGGAGCCTGTCACCCCCTTCATAGGCATCCACGCGGGAGGTGTCAATGCTCACCGGGTTAGAGCATGTCCAACGATGGTCCCCAAAACTGCTCTCAAACTGTCTGGGGACGTGTCCGCGGACAACTATCAAAATTAGCCTCCTACAACCGATGTCCCCAAATGTCACCCCAAATTGTAGGGTCATTTACATATGATTGGTGGCGAAAGAGATAGAAAAAAATAAATAAAGGACAAAATAAAGAAAAAGAAAGCAAAAGGCTGGTCCAAGCGGACAGTCTAAACATGCCTGGATAATCTCATCCCTACCCCCAAACTCCCCCACATATGGGGTGAGTTTGAGGTATGATGGACATGCCGGATAAATAAAACCGTGCGTAGACAGAAAGGTGCCAGTTTGGGTACCGTGGTTGGAGATACTCTTAGTAGTGCTAGCGGACATACGTGCAAAAATCTGATTGTTCTTGTTTCCTCGCCGATCGATAGAATTGTAAAGCATTAAATGATTGGTTATCGACTAAGCGCATGCTATACATCGATCTGTTGGTGATGCCAACCTACATTGAAAATTCAGAACGGTGAACAGCCATTGCCATATATAGAACATACTCTTTGTCTTTTTGTTATTAGCATGTTCTTGCCTTCCGTCTGTTCCTTGATTTTTTCTTGAGGAATCAATGTTGACACCTGGGTTTGTTCTATGCTTGGTCTAGTTTAGCACGAGCTAGCACTGTTTTATTTTACCAGATAGTAGCTGAAGTACAGTAGAGTGTGAGACTGAACAGTAGACTACTGGCTATCAGGATGTTGACCTAGATTTTGTACTCATGGATAAATGATGCTCGGCTGGCTGTTAAGGTGATCGACCGCGATGGATGATAATTTCACGCGTTGTTTGCCTTGTCATTGCTGTACTATATAAGATTCTGTTGACTGCTTCTTATCTGAAGTACTAATAGACGATTTATCTTTTTTGGTTGGTAATCTACTCATCTTCTTGTTTTCTGATTGACATATATGGCGCCATTAACACAACCGCGACTTCTTTTTTTTTGTGAAGGATCGGTCGACATTACACTTCCAAACTTACAAAAAGACCCAGAAAGAAAAAGAAATTACAAAGAACTCCTCCTTCTCCTAGATCCCGACACAGGCGACGCACAGGAGCCGTCGGTGACGCGCCGCTGCCGCTGCTCCGCTTCACGCCTTGGACAGGAGCCAGCTCCGTGGCCGACGGGAAGTCGCCAAACGCCGGGCCCGAGGACCCTACTCGCCGGAGCACCGCCTTCGTCGGAGGGAAGTACAACGCCGTCTTCAACTTGATCTTCAAGCTTCGGATCCGCCGCCAGCGCGGATCCGGCCGGAGCCCGACGAGGCGAACAAATCCGTAGATCTGCGGCCTCGAGGAAGTCAGCCGCGGCGCGACGAAGCTCCGAGGAGCACCACCGCGAGAGGGGACGCGAGCCAACACCAAAACCTCCACCGACGCCACCTTCACCTCCATGGCGCCGCCGACCGAGGACCAACCTAGCCCTACACTATGTACAAGCCCAGATCTACGGGTTCCCCAGCCTCCCGCCGCCGAGGCGGCCGACGAAGGCGGAGGAACCCGCAGATCTTCGGCGAGCGAGGTGGGCAGACAACCGCGACTTCTCCTGCATATATATCCACCAATTATTATTGCAGTTCCCGAACAACTCAGATCGATCCTTCTGGTTTTAATTCCCCGGTGATCGCAGCTTCGATCTCGCCCAGATACATCGCCTCCTTCCGCGCCGTCAGTAGTCGTCAGCGGGTGCCTGAACCTGACACCAACGCTGGCTCATAAACGCTTACGATTGGTCACGCACTCAGTCGGTTCGCCGTAACCGAACGATCGGGAGACGGCCGATGGCAACAAAGCGGAGCCTGAACTGCGTACACGCGTACGAGCCCAGATCGATATCGATATCGATCCATCCATCGGTAGCCACCGGCGACGTCTAGATCGACAGGGACATCGCGTTCCTACGCGCTGAAGCTGAACTCTGTTGATTGGGTAAATGCATGGGGTTGGGCAGCTAGCTACTACTGTTCACACTGAACTCCAAGATAAATGTTGTCGTGTAAACTATACTGCAGGACACTGACCGACCGATATGCTGATGACGCTTGCGAACTGGAGAGGACGCTCAAGTGTTATGTTCGCATCTTGGTAGGAATCTGTCTATTTTGCAAGGAAATGTACTAGTGTCTGTGTGCAATGAACAATCAGTACCTAGAAATGGACATCATTTGCTCGCCTGCATATACTTGGATTACACAGGTATTTTGGGCTTCTTAGTTCGTTTTTTTCTGGTTAATTACTCCTGCATACGGCATGCCGGAGGCCTAATCAAAATGATGTTAAGATCTTCACGGTGATCAATCTACAATTTGTTGCTCCTAAGTTCAAAATGTTCATAAGAGCGCTTGCATGCCACAGTTCTGCGTCGATACGGCAAAAGATTTCTAGAGTGCATGGATGGAGATAGTAGTACAAATGAAGAATACCACAGTTCTCTGGTATACTGGATCACCGTCGACCGTGTTAGTTTATGGTGATCCAAATTCATATGAAGATAAAGACTTACTTCTGCCATAGCTAAGAGAGCCCCGTCGGCGGGAGGCTTGGGCCGAGTCGGACTCCTGTCGACTTACGGTTCCACTTCTATATATAGCTCTTGTAAGCCGTCGGTTTGGAATAAGTTGCAAGTTGTAAATCGCGGCGTTTGTAAAACCTCTCCTGATATGATATAGTGAAGTTTTACTGGCTGGTGCCAGTGGTTTTTTCCCTTCTTTGTTGGAAGGGTTTTCCACGTTAAAATTGCTTGCCCCCATTGTGTTGATCTTACTTTTCTTCATCGTTTCATTTGTCTATTGCTTGTAACGAATTGTTTATCTCCACTCTGCAAGGAGGTACGGCCTAACGATCGATCAGACAATCATGGAACCTGTTTCTTCAACGCGATGAAACGGTCCAAACAACAAAAGCGGAGGCTTAATGGTGCATGGTCCATTGCACCAAGCTGCAAATCTCCGTCATTTAAGCTCGTTGATCCTACGATGGTTACTCGACAGTAGTACATCCATTACACACAAGCACCCTGCATGTGGTCTTGTTTCATCATAATTCACCTAGGTTGATCGAGACATTGCTGTTAACCTCATATACCACCTCTCTTGAGAGCCCTTCACTTCGCTCGGTAACATAATTACTCCTACTTGGCATGCAACAATTTTACAAGTACGTAGCTGTTGTAGCTGTAAGTACAAAGATAGGAAATTAGGTTTTTTCGAATGGGTAGCGGCGCCCCGGCTTCTGTATCGAAACGATGCACACAACCACACTTAATTACAATGTTTAAAGAGTACAAAATTTATTACAGATCAGGTATCTGTCAAAATGAGAACAAGGATGAGCCACCCGGAAATTGAAGTTGTAAACATCTAATCTTTAGAATGAAGCCAACCACCCCGACTGAAAATAGGCTGAAGTACTGCCATCAAGCAATCACGTCTGGTATCCATATGTCCCTGCTGGTTTAAAGGAAGGAGGAATGATCACATGTGTATCCAGTATACCTCCCTGCTGAAGGTCAGACGACGGCGTCGATCCACGTCGCTTCCCTCCTGAGGGCGTCGTCCTAGAAGATTGTGCTCCCCTATGTGCTTTCTCGGGGCTGGACTTGCACGTCTTCGTGGTTGGCAGCGGCCAATTGGCGATGGAGTTTCCGTGTGGTGCCAAGCTTGGCAACGACGATGGTGGCGAGCGATGGTCTGGTCGCGGCAAGATCCTGTTAGTCGGCTCTGCTCCGACGTGTCCAAGTCTTCGTGTTGGTCTTCCCAGGTTGTGAAGTCGGAGCTGCTATGTTTCCAAGCCTTCGTATGAGCAGAGTTACGATGACATGCAGGGGCGGTCTGGTGCGAAGAGCTTCTTCGGCGCAGGTCTTGCATATCTCCTCTCCGGAGCCCGTCTTCAAAACCGGAGCTGCTTGTCACCGTGCGAAGAGTCATCTGTTTGGCATAGTCCGGCGTGGGCTTCTCGTTGCCGCTGCGGTGAGGCTTTCTTAGGTGGTCGTTTCTTCGGCGAAGTCGGATTCGCTTGCTCGGGGAGGAGTGATGACGATGCTGCCGGTGGACAACCTCGACGGCTGTCCTCGTTTTTAGCGGTGTGCGTGTTGTTCGTGTTGGTAGCCAGGGTGGCTGAGTGTGTCCTCGAAGCGGTCGTGTTCCATGACGGTTTGCGAGGGCGTTTGTATTGGTTTTAGGCCGGTTTCCTGCTAATTAACCGGCCAATTCTCTCCTACTTTTTTTAATAAAATGAGGCAAATTGCTCGTTTTGTTTCAAAAAAAAAAGATAACCAGCAAATAATGAACATCTTCCCTCTTGTTAAAAATAATAGCATTGCGACAATTCTAAATTGCCCAAAGAAAAGCTGACACGCCTACATATATACGCGCTTTGGTCTTCTTATCAATCTCATTCAATTAATTACCAAACATATTACCGATGCCAGTCGGAGGAGAGATATGAAAAGTAAAATGTTTTAGCCTCCAAATGTTTCGTGCAAAAGGATATGCATGATAAAAAACGTATTTTTCACATCCCGTCCATCTTCTCTTAGCAAGGTTGTCATTTGTTAATAAGACTTTTCGATGAAGAAATCAAAGATTTTTTGTAATGTTTTATGGAATCTTACGTTTACATAAGTATATCAGCAAAAATCTTGTGTGTACATTAAGTAAATCAGCATATAAAGATTTGACTGAAAAGCGACACGCATTAGTCTCTCAAATAAGTGGAGCCATGCGGTCTATTTGTCTCCAATATAGCTCGTCTAAACTGAATATTTGGAGGCACAACCGATAAAACAGCAGCAACCGATAGGAAATGAGCTAATTCCTAGTAGTATGTACTAGTTGGTCCAAAACACGAGAACATATATACGAGGTTGATCATTCTTTCTCTGAAATGGTACCGGTTGCTGCTGAAATGTTACAGAAGGCAGTCTGCAGTCAACTCCACGATCATGGAACCCCCCGTTAATTCCACAATAATTCAGCAGGGCACATTTGATGCTCTAGTCCGGCCTTGGACCACCGGAGTTCCGATCGATCTCCGACATTTAAGCTCCATCGATCTCACCATGTTGCGCGCCAGTACTTGTAAAGCAACCACTCAGGTATCCTACGCCTGGACCATTTTGGGCAATGCCTCACATACAGTAGATAGCTAGGTTAGTTGAGACGTACGAGACGTCTGCTCGCATGGAACTACAGTAGCTGCTACTGCATGGCGCATACCGGGCGCCGGCCGGAGTGGACTAGTTGTACGTGGTTTCTACATGGTCGACGCCCCCGTACCGCCTTGGACCAAGCTAGCTAGGGTGCACGCCGTACGTAGGAACTATCCCCGTTTTACTGGGCAGGATCCCGGCCGGAGCGTATCTTATCCTGTAATCCTGTATGATACGTGTTGCGCGCAGCTGAGCTGAGATGGGGCGAAGTGAAGTACTCTGCCGACATTTGATTTAACCCATCGGCATGGCCGCTTGCTTCCTTCTTCCTCCTCCGATCGGATCCGATCCGAGCGCGCGCTCTGCCGTGCCGTGCCCCGGTCGCCCGCGGGGACAGCTACGCGAGATGGGCCGACGGACAGGGCAGGGCCGGGTCACACACGTCCCTGTCGCCCCGCGCGGACCACTCCCGCCCCGGCTTCGCTGCAGGTCAGACGCTAATAATGGTGCTCGGTCAGTTCAGCTCACCAGGCCGCCTCCCTCCCTCCCACGGACGGACCCCCCGCCCCTTCCGGCCGGGGCTCGTCCAAGAACGGGTCCCCTGTTCATTCATGCACGCTGTCCGGCTTAATGCTCTCGCCTTGTCCCCGAGCGCGCCCGCCGTCCCGATCGCCGCCCGTCGCCACCAGTTCTGACCGAGAGCCGGATCGCAGCTGGATACGGAGAGGTGCAGAGAGGGATGGCGGCTTTGTTTTCCGGGACGTCGGCGTCCAGACGCGTCCGTGCTCCGAATTGATGCACCAACCTCCACCTAGCTAGCTCACCTTCATGGCTCTCCTCATCATGCATGCCCAGATCAGGAGGAGAGCGCACGTACACTGTGCACTCGCTGGGAAATGCACTCGCACGGCAGCATTGAACTGATGGCGGCGATGAATTAATGGTTAATGAAATGTCGAATCAACACTTCTCAATGATTAAGCGGAGGCGTTAATCTGTCATCTGCGGTCCATTGTTTCTGCATGCATGAGAAGACTCGATCATCTGGATGGATGCAGCCGGGTGGTCCAAGAGGAGACTAGTTGTATCATCGCTGCAAGTTGTCAAACGGGTCAAACTTCGATCCACAGAGGATTAGTTGAAGGGCGTCGCTCGGTTGGCTACGTGGCATTACTGTCACTGTAGTGGAAAATGCAACTCCACAACTAAGAGGATATCCACCGCTTATCTCACACAGTCACACGTCCATATATATGCTTTACGATCCGTGCACACATTTGTGAAAAAAATTCAAATATGGATGCATTATAAATAATTTCTAGATTTAGGTAATTTATTTTTGTAGATTCATGTACGAACAAGAAATTTATCTACATGCATCGACAAAAAAATATAACCACGCATTAACATTTTTTTTTGTTTTATCAACACATCTACTAGTAGGAATAATATTGTTCGTTGGATGTAAAATCAACGGATAAATGGTGGAGATCCTCCTAGTTGTGGAAAAACTGTTTTGCACTTTGGTCTAGTTTTTTCTAATTACTGGCAGTCTTATGCTGCCATTTATATCAGATATCCTATCACACCGAGCTGCATGACGTTTTGAAAATAAGGTTACAAAATTTTATTTCGGACACGAGAAATAAAACACAGTTTGAAGATCTTAACTCCCGACAAGTTATAAGTTAAAGAGAACTACATGCATTTTGGATTTCAACTTGTTTACATGGCCACCTATCTCTCTACTACTCTCTCCATCTAGAATTAGTTGTCATTGAAATGAGTGAATCTACATACTTAAACGTGTCTAGATAAACTCTCTTTCACTTTCACGACATATAATTCCGGACGGAGGGAGTACAAAATAGAGGTGTTGCTAGGAAGTTTCGGACTTTTGATGGTCACCACAGCCCCAGAGAAACCTGGGCTTAGATAGGAACATAGGCCAAAAGGCCTAATAATTGCGCATCAAAATATTGATAAATATATTTTCCGATAATGTTAAACCTCAGGCATGTTGCATTTTCGGCTGACTGAGACTAACAAAATCTCACTAAACAAGAGTTACACTTTTTTCGGCTGAGTGAGACTATCAAAATCTCAGTCGCCTTGAGAATTTTCCTGTGGCAAGATGGTTAGGTGGGTGGTTGTACCCCCAACCCACCAGAGTTCAAACCCCAGGTTTGACACTGGTGTTTTTCATTTAAGCGGAATATTCTTCAGTGCGAGGCGACGTTCCTGTCGACAGCGAGACGCCTGTAGTGACTTCGTCAATCTCAAGACTCGATCCGCCGGCTCAGTATTTCGGATGTGCTCATAGGGGTAGGGTGTGCGTGTGTGCGTTCATAGGGGTGAGTGTGTGCACACGTATGTGAACGTCTGCGTTTGTACTGTGTTTCGCAAAATCTCAGTCGCCTTAGATTTAGATGGACCTTGTTTTTTCCTTAGAGAAGGAGGCCTAGCCCTTGGCAGTAGATTGAGGGAACATCTATATGTGACATATTTGTCTAAGAAAGTACAAGTAAAATATATGCATCCGAAAGGATGGGAATGCTAGGCTCGGAGAAGAATCCGGTGGTTTCAGTTTTACCTTCATCGTCCACATAGAAAGAGTGTATGTCATTTTAAGGGAATGGTAGGCATGTAAAGTTCTCTTCAGCGTATGGAGAACATAGATATATTTATGGACGTATGCACACTTTTGGAGGAGGCAGGTGAGAGATTTTTTTTTTACCTCGCATGGATGACAACGTAGTTCGGCTTGCCTTATGCGTTCCTACGAGTGCTTGACATACTTGTACTGCGGCTTGTTTTCCTTTGATATGTGCGGTGTGTGCATCCTAAGTTCCTAAATATGTAAAAGTTGGGTGTAAACTCCTACACATTGTATCAGCGTGATGCTAACTTATGAGTTTAAAAAATCGATCTTTTATCGAAGAAAAAATATACAGGTGCGGATCCAGTGTATCCAACGGGGCAGGTGCCCCCACACGTTTTTTCTTTTGTCCCCTTATAATTGCAACGCAAGAGAGTGTTTTTTCCCCCACTTAGCAATGAAAGTTTCTCCAATTAGCAAATATTTGGCACTCTTAAATTTTGTTCCGGGTCTTCCAAGTTTGCTCCCTCCTTGGTTACGCTAAACCCATATATGGATGAAGACGGACACAAGTCACTAGGAGCGAGTTGAGGGTGATAATCCAATAGATATGGATCACCCTTTTTAGATCAGAAAGACAAATTAAAATGATACACACATGCAAATGCATGGACAGGAGAAACAAATAGATAAAAACAAATGTACATAAAGTATTTTGTGCTCAAGCTTGCACAAAAACCTATACGATCTTCCTCAGCATATGGGTTTCTAGCTCTGTTCAAACACACCAAGGAGGAGATCGCCCACTGGTCATTACGGATGAGCACCACGCCACGTGTGCTATCAGAGTTTCAAACCTAGGTTTCGGCGGAGGTAACTATCAGCGTTGAGGGGGTACGAGTTT
The DNA here is from genome assembly GCA_947311845.1 of Poa pratensis. Classification (NCBI taxonomy): domain Eukaryota; kingdom Viridiplantae; phylum Streptophyta; class Magnoliopsida; order Poales; family Poaceae; genus Poa; species Poa pratensis. The sequence continues at coordinate 31,860,412 of CAMZMU010000071.1, read as the reverse complement.
GAAGTACTCCTATCGATATTGCGCGGCCATGTGCAGTGCATGCCTTTGCGTTTGCAAGCAACATGCCGCGTGCTGCCGACCTCTCGCAATAAATTCGTGCGGAGCATTTTTCTGCGATGCCGATCGAGCAGCTCGATCATTGCACTTGGATTGAGGACGTACGGGTGCAAGTGTAACAGAGACTTGGTGAGTGTAACAGAGAGACATTAACAGAGACACTCAAAGGTACTAGCATACACCATTGACGATTAGGGTAGATGCTGGACACTAGCCAAGTAGCCAGCATGAAGAAGACAAACTTCCAGAGATGCATGCCCTTTTCCGGAGCTGGTGAGTCGCAAAATCATTCTCTTCAGTTGGCGTTAACAGTGTTGGCCCTAGACCCCTAGTTTATACATATCTCATCAATAATGGTAACCATTAATCAACCCAATTAAGGAGATACTGTTAGCTAAGGTGGTCCAAGCGATGACCTTACGAAGCAGCCACCTAGCTAGACGAAGCAGCTGCCCATGCTAACCGTTCGTGCCACACCAAGTAGATTCTTTTTTTTTTTTAGAGAGTACGCAATCGCGTACTTTAGTTTTATAGAAAATAGAAGACTACTCTACTCCTATCAATGTCAATGGATCTCCAACACCAAGTAGATTCTACACTGCAGCACGCCGAGATCGACCACCTGTAACACCGGCGTCAACCGGCCAACTTGATCCAAACGCACGCGCACCTCGCGCCCGCCACGTGGTGTTCTCCGGCGGATGTTAGCTGCCGACCCAGGCTTTGCGCGCCGGCCGGCCGTAGCGTTGCGACTTGCCGGAGTGATCCTCCTCGCCGGTGCAATTCGTGGGCACCTCGGCTTGCGGTGGCTTGTCACTACATCACGTCCTAGAACTGGAGGCATTCAATAATGTCTCCAAAAGTTTAAAAAATGCCACGAAAGGTTTTTTGAGGCACACAAAAAAGTGCAGCATTTACTTGTGTAGTTAAAAGTCTTTTGTGGCATTTTTCAATAATGCCTCCAAAAGTGATTATTATAGGCATTTTAGAGTGTCTCAAATACTAACCTTTAGAGGCATCATTTAGTGCTTCAAAAACTAACCTTGAGAGGCATTATTGAGTGTCAAATGATATATTATTAGAGACACTTTTGATTTGTGCCCATAATGGCATACCATTTGAGGCACTCAACAATGCCTCTAATGCTATACCATTTGAGACACTTTTGATTCGTGCCTCTAATGTTATACCATTACGGGCACTCATAATGCCTCTAAAGGTTAGTATTTGAGGCATCCATTTCAGTGCCTCCTAAAACAGAGGCAAAAGTCTAATATAACAATATATTCAGGTATTTCATGAAAATTCAAATATTACGATCCATTACAAATACACATAGGCAGTAAGTTTTCTAAATCAGGCATAATTCAAATATGTATCCATTACATCAGTAAGTTTACTCCAGGCCGTGCCTCAAATATTCATTACAGCAACTGACAGCAGCAGTTAACCATAACATTAAGTGTACAACATGTGACCTAAGAGTGACTGAGAACTCGCCTTGCAGACTTCAACTGGAGCAATGAACGCTTGAGGGATAGAATAGCTTGTAGGTGGACTCCCAGGAAAGCTGAGGAAAGATTTCACGTCGGTCCACCCCTATTACAACATAATGATACAAATAAGCAGTGAATCGCTGGTACAGAAAGTTGAAATGTGAGGAGAGCTCGGCCTCACCTGTGCCGAGTACTACGGGGTGGAAGCGGGCGGTGGTGCTGAGGATAGACCTGCTGGTGGATAACCATAATTCGTATCCAAATCCATACCCACATCTTTGGGTAGGGCATGGGTTAAAATTTAATTACCCATTTTATTTTGTGTATGGGGCGGGTAATACTCCCTCCGTTCCTAAATATAAGATGTTTTAAGTGTTACACATGTTGTCTATATGCATACTAAACTGAGTGAACCTACACATGGAATATGTCTAGATACACTTGTGTGCATGTGAATATGGACAAAAACTAAAACATCTTGTACTCCCTCCGTTCCAAATTAGATGTCTTTTATTTGTCCACATGCGGATGTATCTATACTTGTAACATGTCTAGATACATCCGCATGTTGATAAATAGAAGACAACTAATTTAGAACGGAGTGAGTATTTGGGAACGGAGGGAGTACATAGCTAGCTTCATGCAGCTAGCTGATCGATCCGCAGTGATTCACCTGCACGTAGGTAGCTAGCTGATCGAGTGATCGGTCCGACCGCACGTAGGTAGCTACTCCGTACTTAGCTAGTTGGTCGATACGCACGTCCGACCGCATGTACGTAGCTAGCTAATCCATCCGACCGCACGTAAGCGCGCGTAGTAGCTACCTCCATGAATCGATCGGCCAACGTATGTACCTAGCTGACCTGTACTGCAGCATTTGTACACGTTCGTCCCTAAATACCCAATGGATATGGATAAAAATGGGGAGGGTAAGAACGGGTGATGTATTTCATGGGTATGGGGTGGGTAAAGCACGGGTGTACCCATACCCTCCCCATTGGCAGGTAGAGTATAGCTGAGGAGGAGGCCGGGGTTGGGGCGCTCCACTACCAGGTAGCCTCCTGGGATGAACAGAGTAATTACGCAAATTATGAGACGACGGGAGGCCTTGCGTGCTCCGGAAATAAATAGCAATCAAAGCTTGCGTCAGTAGTGCCTGACAAATACAGATAAATATCCCACGATATCTCCAAACCAGCAGCATGTGTAATGCAAGGTACTAACAAAATTACGATTTTGAACTGAAGCATGCTGTTTGAAAAGAACCTTAAAGAAATGATTCACTTTCACACACAGCCTATCTCACAGCTTTACCACTTTGCGAGCTTAAAGAAATGATCTAGCTACGAAAACCAAATTTGCACTTCACAGTAAATCTCAAACTACTAGCTCACAGTTTGAGAAGGTTCCCTTGTTACAGGAGCACAAACTCCATTCCACGAATTTTGCAAAATAGGTTCAGCCTTTTTGCAAACCAAACACACCAGTAAGCTAGGCTAGGTTGAATTGGCTTAGCACTTCTCTCATGCATCCAACAGTGAAATTATTCAACAAAATAATAATCATACTTTAGGTCCGATGAAAATAATTAAGGATATGCATCTATGGAGCAACAGAATAAATAACACCGGTGGCATGTACATACCAGCGCATTGACTTGAAAATATCCCGCCACAAGATCAATTATTCAACATTCATATTCTATCACGAAAATATAAATGTTTTATCACAGAAGTAGAACATGTATGACTTGCCAAAATTAACACAGCCAAGTAAATTCTAGTATTGAATTCGTAGCAGCAGCAGAAACTGGTTATTACTTGTAGCATAGCAGAGAAGAAAATGCCGGTGTATCTGATGGCCAGGTTCAGCAACATACACTTGTGCAGGCGCCATGGCGTAGCACCTGGTAACAAAGAGTTACTATGAATAAGGGCCAACAATGTACTGCAAAAATGAGAAGACGCTAGAGTCACGGCGCGTCACAAATTATTAGAACGTTGTAGAAGAGTGGCAATTTCCAAGTTATTATAATAATTTCGGAAAATACAACGAAATTGAAAACGGGTTGCTTTTCTTCACCTATTTATTTGCATATACAAGGAAAACCTTTCATCTCATACTCCTGCCAGATACAGTGCACACAATCAATAAGCATATTCAATTGATGAGAAATCAGATGAATTATCATGAGAAATAATATAGATGGATTTTAAACTATGAGCGTTTGTACTGCTGGATTTACATGGTTATCCTGCCAGCAATTCAACCAGCCACACTGAATATGAGAAATTAGGTTATTCAGAGTAACCATTTTGTTACTGCATCTGCAATATCGACAACTTGTGTTCTCTGGCTTAGTTGTATACTCTCGGGTCTAACATGCACCAAACCAACCACAATACTGGAAGGAAGAAAGGTAAAAAATTGCATAGAATAAACACAACCTATCCTACAGTATGTTAAGACAACTTGTATCTGTTGTCACGAGTACTATGAGAAATTTGGGTTGGCAATTGAAAGCCAAAAACGACATAAGCAAGTTATATTTGTCGTGGGTTGTCGTAAATATTTCAAGTACGGATAGCTACGGTCTAAACAGAAAACCTTACAGGTTGTATGAACAAAACAAAATAAAATGTATCTTGCTTCAGAGATGAGTATAAAATGGCATGAGCAAGTTATCATCTACGACATAAGGCCTCAGCCAGGCTGCTAGGGAAATGCTATTTGATAAACAGGGCTGTTATCATCTACACTATGCCAATGAAGCCCTGCTCGTTGTAAGCGCGATAAATTCAAAGGTCATGGTGAAAAACTTTGTATACAAGCCCCAAATGGTCAACACGGTAAGTCTGAACTCCTTCACCTTATTCCATATATCTGACTTTACTCTTAATTCACTATCTTCCCTAAAACCTCAGTTGAGTAATGCAAAGATATATGCAATGTCTCCGTCTAAATTACTTTTGCTGCTAGCAGAGGTTTTGGTTGCATGACATAATAACAACAAAAAAACTGTAGCACGGCCGACCAATCTGCAGCTACCAAATCAGACAACCAATCCTGAAGTTCCCCAGCTACAACTTAATTACAATTCTGTAGTCCATCAGACAATAAAGAGCTATATTTAAACCAGAATATTGCAGCTACATACAGGTACAAGCGTGACAAATCCATCAAGAAACCCTGCGCATCTTTCTGATCTCATGGCTTAACTAATTATATCAGAGGATAAATTCAGCATGTGTAAAAGGGATACCTATTACAATAGCATTCTGGTGATCTTTATCATGTATTCATGTGTTGCACAAATTGCATTACAGCAGCATTGGGAGATACTACAGTTACTCTACTTCAAACTATAAATTATGCAGCAGTACCATCACAATAAATTACTGCAGATGAACAAAACGGAGCATAATCCACAGCTTAGTGTACTTCATAGACTCTTAGTTTAGTAGGAAATCCTAATTAGCTGTCAACACACCACGGCAATTGTCACAAACAACAAATTATGTAGTAGTACTGTCAGAATTACTCAATTGGGAAACATGACAAAATCGCACCGTGGAAGGTGGCAGACGAGCTTATCGAGCATGTCGCGGAGGTCGAGCAATCCCCTAGCAGCGGAGGTGGAGAGGTCGCAGCCCCGCAGCTCGAACACGCGAAGGCGCGCAAACGGCAGGAGAGAGAGCAGCGTCGGGTCGCGTCCAGGCCCTGTGGCGGGGACCTTGAGCGAGGTGAGGAGGCAAAAACTTGTACTTGATCAGGGAGATAAATCAGTTCAGACATTCGATCAGCAGTACTAGGATTTTGCACAGCAAACAAAGCGCAAATCAAATAGGTGAAAGAAAAATAAGAGAGGAATTTGATGTGCTCAAGATTTTGTGAGGCACCGACCTAGCCAACTACTTCCAGTCTAGAACTTGACAGATTCATCAATTTAGTATGGTGAAGAAGAATCTACTCAACAATGATTGATTGGGGAGAGGAAAGTGATCCAGGCATTGGTCAAGCATAGCAGTAGGAACAGGATTTTGCTAAAAAAAACTAGTAGAGCAATAGGTTAAATATATGAACATGAATGCATCATCTGTTAAACATGAATGCTAACCTGTTACGCACCAACACAGGAACCTATTACAACTTGATAGTAGTCTACTCAGCGATGGATGAACTAGTACAATCTGCAGGCAAACAACCTAGGTAGATGCATGGCGCACGCACACAGGCATTCATGCTTGATCATACGAATCACACATCCACGCCAGCAATATATGAAGTTAAAGTACAACAGTTGGTTCGTCGGTCGAGGTAACCGAACCAGAAATTCCAGATAAATTGATCCAAACTCGAGCATCGATCCGCCACAGAATGTAGGATGGGGATGACCAGATGGCTACTCTGGTTGGTGAGCGTACATACCACCAAGGATGCGAGAGGGGGAAGGGTGCGGGCTTACTCAAATTTCAGACGCATGCGGGCGGGTGAAGGTCACGTGACACGTCGATTCGCCGGAGCGGAGGACGTCTCTGGGGCGCGCCTCGGCCGGTGGCTGCAGACATCTTGTGCGTCACCCCATGGAGTGCCTCCCTGCAGGGGGGGGAGTCCCAAAGCGCGGTGGAGGTGGCATCCTTCCGCGGCGGCGCACCCCGCCGAGGGCGTGGCCTCGACCCTCCGTTCCCTGCTCCCGGAGGTAGCAGAAGGGGACAGTGACGTGCTTGCGGGTGAGCGCGTCGGTGCGGTGCCAGCGTCAGCAGACGAGCGAGGCCGTCCCATGTAGCGCGGGTTGTCGATGTAGCCGAGGACGAGGTCATCGACGCCAAGCCAATCGGGCGCGGCTAGGGTTAGGGTTCCGAGGGAGGAGGCGCGAATGGGTTCTGCGGCGACGGAAATCAATGGAGGTGGTCAAGCTGGAGCGTCGCAGAAGAGGGGCGGCGCGGGAGATGGCCGGAAGCAGGGGCGGCGGCGCGTCGCATCAGGAGAAGAAAGGGGGTCGAGAGAGATGCAATGGAGACGGGTTGTGTTGGGCTCGTCTCGTGCGTGTATGTGTATCTCGACCTTTTTTTTGGGACAGTACTGGGCGTCCCCGGATCTTTCGGTCCGATCCCCGGTCCCAAGTCTGACACGTGTCCACACCAAAAAAAAAGGCTAATCCGTCTTTTGCTACAAAATTCCCTCTTTTGGTACAAACGTTTCGCTTTTGCTGCATTGTAGCAAAAAAGATTCGTACACAGAACATAAAAAGAAAAATTCTGGCCTCACCTCCGGATACCTCGCCGGCGACGTGGTAGCAAAAACTTTATACTATTGTAGCAACAAAAAAGTGCTACTGTAGAAAAATCAACTTCGCCGGAGACATCGCCGGAGACCTCCGTAGCAAAAAAAATTGTAAGATTGCAGCAAAGACAGAGAATGGTGGTAGCAAAAAAATTCTTCCGGTGAGTTGAGACTTATGATGCAAAACATCAGAACAAATTGTAGCAAAAAATTTCTTCTTGATGCAAAAATTCAGACATGAACAGAAACCTCGTAGCAAAAACATTGTGCTATTTTAGCAAAACCACGATACTATTGAAGCACAAAAATGTAAACATTACAGTATAGTGCAGAAACAACAGCGACGATGTCGACTGCCTGCAACTGCGACCGGAAGCACCGGCGCCTTGCCACGGAGCACCGCCGTGCTCGTTCCGTAGCACCGCCACCCCTTCCATGGGAGCACCACCGAGCACCAACGGCAGCGCCGCCTCCCTACACACTGAGCACCTTCGACAGCGCCTCCGCCCTCCCACGGGAGCAACGCCGAGCACATTCGGCACCGCCGCTACTCCGGCGAGCAGCACCGCCGCCCATCGACAGTAGCACCACCGCACCTCTACGGTAGCACCGTTGTCCACCTAGTAGCACCATTGACCAGCTACGGTAGCACTATCGCCAAAGGACGGTAGCACCGTTGACAGCAGCACTGATCCGGTGAGCAGCACCGCCACCCACCGACAGTAGCATCGCCGCACCTCTACAGTAGCACCACCGAACACCTCGGTAGCACTATCATGAGCACGGAGCACCATCGCCCCATGGCGGCAGCTGCGCCGGTCGCCACTTCCAGCAGCGCCGCCCCCATGGCAGCACCTCTGCCATTGGGCCGACAAGGAGATTGAGCCGCATGGCGACGGGAAGCACCTCCGCCATTGGGCCAACGATGACGTTGAGGTGCGTGAGCACAAGGAGGCCAGAGAGTGGCGGCCGGCGCTATGAGCAGGAGACTCGGCGAGCTTGGGATTTTGGCGGCCATGGCGGGGAGGCGGCCGAGCTCGCCTGCGGGATGGAGCGGAGGGGGCGAAGGGGTGGCGAGACGAGGGATGTCCGGTAGGGGTGGAGAGGCCGTTGTCGGTGTTGTTTGGGAGGAGGGAGAGAGGGTTTAGATGGCAGCAATAAACTAGGGGATCCAATGGCGGCGCGTGGCCGGCCGGTGGAGGAAACGTCGTGGCGGAGAAGCGAAGAACCTTGCGCGGCAGCAGCAAGTCGGGTCGTCGGGGGATGGTGGTGAGGCTCGAGGCGGACCGAGGGAAGCCGGCCCACGGCGGCGGGGCACGGAGGATCCGTCCCGGCGGAGCTAAACAGGGATGGAGGCGTGCGTGTGACGTGGCCGGAGCGCGGCGGTGATTGCGTGAGGCGGCGAGAAAACAGAGCCATGGGCTTGGAACGAGGAAAGGCAGAACGAGTGGAGGGGAAAGGATACGAGGAGATAAGATAGAGGCGCTTCGTTTCGTTACGTGTTGCGGGACGCGTGTCACGTGCTCGACCCGGGGACGGGAGGCGTGTGATCCCCCGGATGATCCCAAGGCTTTTCCTTTTTTTTTCCTTGTGTGTCTCGACCTTAGGTATATATTGTACGTGTACGTAGTAGACCAACCAATATCAATGTCTCAAGAGATTTCCCGCAAAATATCCATGCAAAAAATAAGCAAAAACATGTGTGGTGATGTTAAGCAAAACCATGTGTTATTTGCTGGGATGTTTACTTTGCTTTTGTGGATTATTTGATCTGTAAATGTTTTTCAAATACTTGATCTTTTGAGCCAATTGAACAATGCCTCTAAAGGCAACCATTTGAGGCACTATTTTATCAATGCCTCAATAGATGGGTTTTGGAGGCGTTATTCTATAGTGCCTCAAATGATTATTTTTTGAGGCACTTAAAAAATGCTGCTAAGAGTAACCATTTCAGGCACTTTTTAGTAGTGACTCAAATAGTTTTTGGTGGCGGAGTTCATGGATGCGAGCTCGGCTGCTTGGGATGAAGAAAAGCTGCGGCAGTTTTTCTTGCCGATGGACGTAGGCACGATAATGCAAATTCCGATTTGCACGGCCAGACATGAGGATTTCTGGGCCTGGAACTATGAACGGAAGGGTGTGTTTACCGTACGATCAGCCTACAGAATGTTGGTAGACACACGGGAAGTCGGGAACGGAGGGAGGCATGGCTGGATGACAGGGCTTCAAGTTCCGATCATGCACGTGTTGCTAAAGATTGGAGCTCGCTATGGCGCACCCAAGTTTCGTCGAAGGTGAGAGTTTTTCTTTGGAGATTGGCAAAGCAATCAATCCCTACTGGTGATGTCCGCCACCACCGCGGCATGGCTGAGAATGCGCGGTGCTCGTTATGCGGGGCAGAGGATTCTTGGCGCCATGCTCTGCTATACTACTCTATGTCAAGATGTGTTTGGGCCCTCGTTGACGAGGGAGTTAATTGCAAAAAAACTATCACATTTGGGGCTAGGGCTACAAAGAACTACCAGTTTACGAATTTTTTGCAAAAATCACCGTTTTTGAGGTAATCTGTCGCAAATAGCACTGATGGGCCAGTCGACACCCTCTAAGTAAGAATATGACAGACGGGCCCACTGCCAGGTCCACGTGGCAGCTAAAAAGGACCTATGTATGAGAAGTTCTAAACATCCGGGGACGATTTTGTAAAGTAGCAGCCGCTCCCGTCCGAGGCCGCCGCCGTCCATGGCCGCGCCGCCACATCGCCGCGCCTGGCCGCGAAACGCGCGCCCGCGCCTGGCCGTGGCCGCGCCCGCCCGTCCCCCGACCCTGGCCGTGATCCCAGCATGTGGCCGGGCCCGGCCGTGGCCTCGCTGTCCGTGGCCGTGCTCCCCAGCACGCCCTCCTGGTCCCTCCTGGTCGGCTCCGCCTCCCGCCGCCGTCGCCGTGCTCGTGGCCGTGGTCGAGCGCCGCCGTGCTCGCCGTCGCCTCGCGCGCACCCAGCCGCCGAGCGTCGCGTGCTCTCGTCCGTGCTCGGGTCCGAAATCGGGGCCGGGCGCTCCGTGCTCGCCGCCGCCTCCCGCGCACCTCACCTCTGTGCTGCTCTTGCCGCCGCCCTCTGGCTCGCCGGACGCCTCGTGCTCTCGCCGCCGCCCTCCCGCTCTGCCGCGGCCTCACCCGAGAGATGCTCAGATGCACGAGCCTCGTGCGTCCAGCCGCAGGTGCCCGCTCTCCTCTAGCTCGACGGGGATGCGGCCCGCATCTGGCGGCTGCTCGAGGAGGACGACACGGAGCTCACCGGCGGTGGTGACCACCGACAGGAGCGAGCCCGTACACACGGGTCCCCGTCTGCAACATCCGTGTTTTAAGAGATAAATGCACGGGCGGTCCTAATTCTTTCGCCGCTATGTCAGTTTAGTCCTAATTCTTTCAAACCGCACATTCCAGTCCCATATCTTTTCAAACCGTTCACCGGAGGTCCTAATTCTTTCAAACCGCACATCCTAGTCCCATATCTTTTCAAACCGTTCACCGGAGGTCCTAATTTGACCCGGCCAGCGTTGACCTGCCCGCGTGGCACTTTGACCATTGCCACGTCGACAACAATTTAAAAAAAAGCCCTCTAAGTTACATTTCTTCTAAATCGTGGTCCTGCATGCTCTGCGGCAACCGGACCTCTCCCGACGCCAGCCACGGCGCCGCCGCGCCGGACTCCCCCACCCGAGAGCGAGACGTACAAGGCGACGATGACCGCGAGAACTCCGGCCACCGGTTCCTGTGGGTCGTACAAGGCGACCGCGAGAACTCCGGCCACCGGACGGGTTCCTAGAGCGCACCGGCGGCCGCGGCCTCGTCGCCAGATGTGGGCGGGTGGAGCACCCGATGCTCGGCCGGAACGCCGCCTCCGGCATGCCCTCATGGATCATGGCGGCGGCCACGCCGTAGGTGATCCCGGGCCACACTTCGACGGGTGGAGCTCTTCGACGGGATGCTCAGAGCCATGCGTGGAGCCTGGCGTGGAGCACTACGGCTCGCCGGTCGACGTGTTCGGCCGCGCGGGCCTGCTCGCCGAGGCCGTGGACTTGGCGCGGTCGATGCCGATGAAGCCCGACTCCTACGTCCTGGGTGCGCTGCTGATCGCGTGCAGGGTGCACGGCGGCGACGTGGAGCTCGGGAAGCAGGTGGTGGAGTGGCTGGCGGAGCTGGGCCTTGACCACAGCGGCGTCCACGTGCAGCTGTCCAACATGTACGCCGGCTCCAGCAAGTGGGAGGAAGTGGTGAGGGTCCGGACGGCGATGGAGGAGAAGAAGGGGGCTTTTTTGTAAATTGTTGTCGATGTGGCAATGGTCAAAGTGCCACGCGGGCAGGTCAACGCTGGCCGGGTCAAATTAGGACCTCCGGTGAACGGTTTGAAAAGATATGGGACTAGGATGTGCGGTTTGAAAGAATTAGGACCTCCGGTGAACGGTTTGAAAAGATATGGGACTGGGATGTGCGGTTTGAAAGAATTAGGACTGAACTGACACAGCGGCGAAAGAATTAGGACCGCCTGTGCATTTATCTCGTGTTTTAATCATGGTGAGCGGGTGGCCGTGCTGTATACCCGGCCGGGGATCCATCGATCGTAGCACCACAATGAGTCAGTTCGTGGTTCGTTCCTGGAGTGCTGTCCAGCTCCTGTCGGTGGTGATGTTGCCTGCAGCCACGCCGGCGGCCAGCTTTGGTCAACGGGGTGAAAAGTTTTTTTATTTTGAGATGAGAAGTCGGACCCACATCCTTTTATTTTCCACGTCAGCAATTTTTTCTGTCCCATGCCATCAGCTAGCCACGTCGGCCCGACAGTGGGCCCCGCTTGTCATAATTCCACTTAGAGGGTGTCAACTAGCCCATCAGTGCTATTTGCGACGGATTACCTAAAAAACGGTGGTTTTTGCAAAAAAAATCGTAAATTGGTAGTTTTTTGTAGCCCTAACCCCAAATGTGGTAGTTTTTTGCAATTAACTCTTGACAAGGGGATCACAGAGCACATGAGTTGCTCCAACTAGGGAGACGCACGGAAGTGGCTTGCAGGGATGATTGACTCCCTGAAACATGAGGAACTGACGACGGTGCTCGTCACCTTATGGGCGATCTGGCATGCGAGACGGAAAGCGATCCATGAGCAGGTTTTCCAAAGCCCGCTATCGGTCCACTGTTTCGTGGAGAAGTTTCTATCAGACCTAAAGCAAACTGAAGTCAAGGGGCAGAGGAAGCAAACCCCGGTGTTGGCTCAGCACGAAGGAAGTTGGATCCCGCCTCCCCAGGGGATGGTTAAGATCAATGTGGATGCGGCTGTCGGGAAGAACGATGGCCGAGGCTCGGTGGCTGCTATTGCACGGAGCGATGCGGGCGAATTCATGGGAGCATCAGTGCTAGTGTTCCCGGGTAAAACAGATGCTGAGACGTTGGAAGCGCTCGCCTGCCGGGAAGGAAAGCCTGCGCGTTGGCCAGGGATATTCAGGCACGGCGAGTTCGGGTAGCCAGCGATTGCCTGAACGTGGTCCGCAGTCTGGAACAAGGTACCATGGGCAGCTACGCTCATGTCGTTCGTGAGATCCTGGAGTCAAGAAGGGAGTTTGAGGTGCTTGCGTTCTGCCATGGGCGCAGGATCATGAATATTGAATAAGGAGGCACACAACTTAGCGAGGAGTGCTGTCCGTGATGATCAAGGCCGCCGTGTGTGGCTTGTTGGGCCGCCGGAGGGCATGTGTATCCTTATTTTGCTGAATTCTAATAACTGTTTTTTTTTTTTGACGGGCAGATACACGTTTTCTTACTGGGAAGCAGCGGGACGAAATCAACAATGAAAGTGTTTTTTTTTTTTTTTTTTTTTGAGAACACAGTACAACACAGACGCTCACAAATACGCACATACACTCACCCCTATGAACGCACGCACGCACACCCTACCCCTATGAGCACCTCTGAAGGACTGAGCCGGCAGATCTTGAGGTTGACGAAGTCACCACAGGCGCCTCGCTGTTGACGGGCACGTCACCTACCACTGAAAGAATAGCGCCGGATAATCCTGGAATAAATCCAGATAAATGCAAACGCCCATGCCAAGTCTAGGACTTGAACCTGGGTGGGCTGGTTCCACCACAGGGAACCCAACCATCAGAGCCAAGCTCCGTTTGCAACAATGAAAGTGTTTACTCCAGCATGGTGTGATTATCGTTACTATTAAAAAGGGATCTAGCTTTCTGTGATTGCGTGGGCTTCTCCATGTGTTGTTGGTGTGTGTTGTATGGTTTTCGCCCGGTTTCTTCCGCTAATAAACCGAGCACCTTCTTCTTAATTAATAAATAAGCAAAGTTTTTGCCTTCGTTAAAAAAAAAGATCTAGTGGTTCATCCCACCTTCGCCGCATCCCCACCTCTATTTAACTCTAATCGTCTCTGACACAACCGTAAGAATCCTCTTTCCTGTCCTCGGTCCTCCCCTCGGATCACCCGTTCCCCTAGCTCAACCGGCAGAAAAATTGTGTCTATCGTTCTTCCCGTCATTTCCCCACCATTCCTTCTCGAGGGTAAAAACACCAAAAAAAAATGGGTGCAAGGGAGGGCATCACGAGGAATGACTGATGATGCAGGGCTGATGTGTAGGGCATTCGCCATCGACGGCATCATCACGTATGCCGTATCTTCAACTTGCACATCACGTGCATCATCAGGGTCCCTGCCCAACTATGTCTCGCCTTGGATTAGCGAAGGTGTCTTCCATGTACGGTTCGCCGACGAGTGACATCTAAAGAATACATCCTTGCTAGGACCAGGGCCTCTCTCAGAGCTCAGACCACCACAGCCGTCCTATAGAAACTTGATCGAATCCTGGCCGTCTGATTCCTAGAGATCCCCAGTCGGCCGGTTAATTTCTACCCGCACGGACAATACCCTCAGTCACTGCTGGTGGACCCATCCTTTCCTGGGGCCCGTACGTAAGCGTGTGGAGTGGGCTGTTCTCGTGTGAGGGTGCCACATGACCGCCGGGGCGCGGTGGCAGGGGCCGTTGTTCGGACCAAAGTCTATGGGCACAGTCGTCTTTTCACGCCCTCAGAATGCCGACGGGACGGCGTCCGTCCGCGCGTGTCGACCTGGGAGGCGACGCCGGGTACGAGTGCTACAGTCGGCGGTCGCCTCCGCCCTTGCCCTCTCTGCCCCGGCGACAGGCTATATGCGACGCGCCTGCTCGCTTGGAAACCCTAGACGAGCACATATTTCTCGATCTAGGGTTTCTGAGCTGCCATTTCATCCCCGATTGTCCGTCGTCTCCGTCGCTTCTACACCGTCGATTCGACCGCCGCCATGCTGCTTCCCGAACGCAATGACGATGGCGGCGCAGGGATCCGGCGTTGGCTGAGGTTAGGCTGCTTCTGGATCTCGACCTCGCAAATCTTGCATCTGCTTCTTCTAGAGCTCGCTAGCTGCTTCTGGAGCTTGCTAATTAATCCTGGTGCTCGCCTTATTTTCTCTACAGTGGACGATGTGGTTTGCTCTCTGGCTGGATCCGGTGCTCCTTTCGAAGCGCTGGTTTTCGGGTGGGTGGAATTCTTTTGTTCTTATTTTTTGCTGTGAGAATAGATAAATTTATGTGATGTTCTTTGTGCTGTGAATAGAGGTAGCTACTGGCCTGCTACGGATATAGATAGGCGCACTTCCTTGGTTCTTAGTCCTGTGCAGATTCTTAGATTCTATAGGTTATAAGCAGATTCTTACTGTTTGGGCATGGTAGTAGCTTTTGTTTTGCTTGTTGTTTGCTGTCATTACAATAGGTAAATGGATATGTTGTTTCTTTGGGTGTGATTAGGTGCAGTTCTTAGATTTTCTGCTAATATTTCTTTTATTATTTGTTTTCGTACGATTAGGTTTATGCAAGACTAAGAGGTGTGTTCCTCTTTTTGGCTAGGATTAGGTGCTTCTTTCAATTATTTGTTTTGGTACGATTAGGTGCATTTCTTAGATTCTGTGCTCCAATCCTACCATGAGAGGTGTGTTCATCTTTTTGGCTACGATTGTGTGCAATGTGTGTTGATTTTCTGCCCTTTTCTGTATGCTCCAGGGTCGTTCGCTCATCTGTTGATCTTCCTTCTCGGTGTGAAGATTTTCCACTTCTCAGCTGGTTAGTACACGGTCTCATGCTCTCTGTTTCTGTACATTCTTTCGATATCCATGTTGTTACTGTTTTTCGGTTACCTTAATTTCGATCTTTTGTCTCAGGGAAAGGTTCAAGACGCTTCAGGTCTCGCTTTGTTCCTGCTATCGGTCATTTGCTGCGTTCTGTCACGATGACGGCGCAGGGAGTCGACGCTGGTTGAGGTTAGGCTGCATCTCGATCTCGATCTCGCTCTTGACCTTTGTTATACTTCTCTGCCTTGCTAATTGGTGGCTCTAGGTTGATAGTGCCAGAAACAATGCTTGTACGTCACACGTCAGTTGGGAACCCCAAGAGGAAGGTATGATGAGTGCAGCAGTAAGTTTTCCCTCAGTATGAAACCAAGGTTTAATCGGACCAGTAGGAAAACGAGGTTTGCTTCGAAGGTGTTGGTGAAGGAGTGTAGTGCGGCGCAACACCAGGGATTCCGGTGCCAACGTGGAACCTGCACAACACAACCAAATTATTTTGCCCAAACTTAACAGTGAGGTTGTCAATCTCACCGGCTTGCTGAAAACAAAGGGTTAAACGTATCGAATGGAAAATGATGTTTGTTTGCATAAAACAGTAGAGAACAATGATTGCAGTAGATTGTATTTCAGATGTAAAAGAATGGACCGGGGTCCACAGTTCACTAGTGGTGTCTCTCCAATAAGATAACTAACATGCTGGGTAAACAAATTACAGCTGGGCAATTGACAATTGATAAGTGCATATAACATGCATGTGTGAGCTGTGGTGTCTACTATGAGATTCATTTGTGCATTACGACGAAGTACATAGACCGCTATCCAGCATGCATCTATGCCTAAATAGTCCACTTTCCGGTTAACCTCCGTACCCCTTCCAGTATTAAGTTGCAAGCAACAGACAATTATATTAAGTAATGTGCGTAATGTAAACAATACATTCATCCTTGAATAAAGCATTGCTGTTTTACCCCTAGTGGCAACAACACATCTACAACCTTAGAACTTGTTGTCACTATCCCAGGTTAAATAGAGGTTGAACCCAACTATCATGCATAAATACCCCCTCTTGGAGTTACAAGTATTCACGTGGCCAAGGCTTCAACAAGTAACGGAGAGCATGCAAGATCACAAATGACATAGACATGATAATATAATATTCAGCTCCACATAGGTATCAATATAAGTCAGATCCCAGCAAACACAACATGTAGCATTACAATAAGATGATCTTGATCATGATAGGCAGCTCACAAGATCTAAACATGATGGCACAAGTGGAGAAGACAACCATCTAGCTACTGCTATGGACCCATAGTCCAAGGATGAACTACTCACGCATCACTCCGGAGGCGGGCATGGCGATGTAGAGCCCTCCGGTGATGATTCCCCTCTCCGGCAGGGTGCCGGGAAGAGCTTCAGAAACCCCCCGAGTTAGGGTTGACGACGACGGCGGCAGCGAATATGTTCTGGATGAAAGGCTCGGTGTTTTAGGGTTTTCACGTCTCGGGGAATAAATAGGCGAAGGGGCGATGTCGGCGGACGCCCGAGGGGCCCAAACCACCTGGTGGCGCGGCTGGGCCCACTGCCGCGCCTGGGTGTGGTTTGGCCACCTCGTGGCTCTCCTTCGTCTCTCCTTCGTACTCCGTGTACGTGCTGGAAAAATAGGGACCTGGCCTTTTGTTTCGTGCAATTCCAAGAATATTTCCAGAAGTAACTTTCTGAAACCAAAAACAGCAGAAAACAGGGAACTGGCACTGTGGCATCTTGTTAATAGGTTAGTCCCAGAAAATGCATAAAAGTGATACGAAGTGTATATAAAACATGTAGCAAATGGTATAATAAGAGCATGGAACAGCAGAAATTATGGATACGTTGGAGACGTATCACTAATTAATCTTTCTGGTCGCCTTCTTTTCTCTGTAGTGGACTCTCGGATTTGCTCTCAGGATTCGGTGCTCCACTCGAAGCACTGGTTTCAGGTTCGTGCAAAAAATCATTATTTTGGTTGTTCCTTCTGCTGTGTAGAGATAGCTACTGGTTACAAAAAGGTTATTTTTTGTTTTTGTTCTTCCTATGGAAAGAAAAAAAAGTTATCCTTTGTTGTTGTTGCTTCTGCTGTAGATGCAGATATCTACTGGTTTGCTATGGATAGAAATAGCTGCAGCTCATGGGTTCTTACTGCTCGACAGATTCTTAATGTTTAGACATAGTGGTGGTTGCAGTTGCACAAGTAGTGTTTCTGTTCTGTTGGTGATTCACTATGTATACAGATGGTTGCAGTTTGTAGGTGCAGTTCTTAGTGTTGTGATTTGGATTCTATAGGTTGTTGACTGATTCTTGCTGGCTATGCATAGTGGTAGTTGCAGTTGCACAATTAGTGTCTCTCTTCTGTTGCTGGCTCACTATGTATACAGTTTGTAGATGCACTTCTTAGATTCTGTGCTCTAATGCAGGTCTGAAATGTGTGTTCACTGTCATTTCATTTGCTTATTGTTTACTGTCTGTTGTGCTGCTGCTGGCCCACTTTTAGGTGCACTTTACATTCTGTCCTCTAATGGAACTCTGAAAGGTGTGTTCATATTTTGCCCTTTTGTATGCTCCAGGGATCGTTCGTTCATCGGTGTGATGCTCTTTCTCGGTGTTAAGATCTTTGCGAGTTAGTACCTGTTCTCATGCTCTCTGTTCGTGTACATGCTTTTGATATTCATGTTGTTGCGGTTCTGTGAGTTATCTTACTACTGAATTTTTCAGGGAAAGGTTTCAGATGCTTCAGGTTCTGCTTTGTTGCTAGGACCAGGAGCCTGCTGCATTCTGTCAGGTACTGGCTCTCTTCTTTTGTATTGCTTGGTATTTAATTTATGCGTGGATTAATCTATGTGTGTATCCGTTGCGTCTCAAGTTTCCATGCTCTTTTATGTGGGAGTGTCTAATGGTGCTGCTTTGTTGGGTGTTTTTTTTTGCGTTGGGTAATCATGACTTCTGTTTGCGGCAGGATGTTCGTTGTATATTCGTCTTACCTTCATTTGTTGGACGTCGTCGCGTCTCGATGTGGGGTTCCCTTCCATTCCTGTGTGAACGAGGTAGCTGATGATGGTGATGTCCTAGGAGGGGTTGAGCTTCAGGTCCCTATTCATAACCATGCCAGTGTGTTGCAACGTCGTTTTTTCTGGGCGTGTGCTTCTTCTGGTTTTCCGCACCCCCATGATCGGGCTGCTTTTCAAGCCCTTTCTTTTCTTCAAGAATACTAAGGGTTTGTAATCTGTGATTATAATTACCACGGTATGTTAGCCTATAAGGAGTTAGCGAGGTCGGCTGTTATCTTTGCTGCTTCCATTGTTCGGACAGCCGGGTTTAACTGGGTGTGTTCCAACAATTCTGTTATTGATGTAGATGCTGCTGCACACTGGCGGGTCCTGTATTTACAGATGGTTTCTTCAGCATGTAGGTTTTAGTATAGGTTGATGTTTCTGCTTCTTCGTGTTGTGACTGTAATGGAAATGGCCTTGTGTATATGAGTGTCGGCCAGCTTTATCTATAACTGATGTTTTGCTATTCTTTCTCTGTGTTTTTCTGTTATCTATGGTTGATACATTTTTTATCATCTATCTGGTGCCATGGATAATTTGAGGTTCTGTATGCTGTTTTACTTTTGTTTTATCGGTGATACCAAGGTTTGGTCCTATCTAATGGTCATCTGATGCATTTTGGTACTGTTGTTTTGTCAATTTCAACTCTTCATTTTTCCTGTGTAGTTTCCTGGGGATTAACTTGGGTTGCTTTGGATTCTGATGCATCTGTTGTTGTTTCTCGATTGCTTATCTGTCTACAATGTTCAATGGACTTTCCATTCTGGATTATTTGTATTTCCTGTGAATAATATATGTATGCAGTTTCATATGTATTATAAATTCCTCCTCATGGTCTCTTTGTTTGAATTTGTCGTAATCCTTGACTGTTGCCTGTATTGTTTGTTGTATTTACTAAGGATGGGTGCTTTGCCCCAAATATGTTATTGAGATACTCTGATGCCTCGACGGGGTCGATCTCGCCGTGGGTTGGGTACTGCCAATCGTGTGGTGGCATGCAGCAGCCGTGCGGCGGCTCCAAGCAGCAGTGCGGCGGGTCCTAGCAGCCATTCGGTGGGAATTGCAATCTCGGTTCCACCGCCGGTTACCGTGTTGTTAGGTCGTAAGAGAAAAAGTATGGTTGTCGCCAAATAGTACATCCTCGTCTATTTTTTCTTTAGTGTGGCTCATTATAAGATCTATATCCTCCTGTTTTCGTTACAAAAAATAGGAGACAAGTGGTTGCCGCTGTTGAGCTCTACCGTCACTGCCTTCAATCGAAAGAAGCGCTGATTTCTGCTCGATCTGCTCTGTTCTGGTTACGCAGGTGCATGCAGCATTTCTTTGTGCTTGTGTGCCTCGCTTCAGAGCTTCCTCTTACCTTATGTTCTTATTTGGCGTTCGGTGTTTTTCATATAGAACTTGTCATCCAAACCCCATTGCCTGATGATTGGACAGGTTTTCCAGCTGCCTTTGCCGAGAGATTAAAAGGTACCGTTTGGTCTTTAGTGCCGTTAGTTTCCCCTGTTGTCCTGCCCTTTTGATAGCCAATATATTAAACTTATTTTCCCACGGCATGCTGTACAGCTTCTTATCGAGGTCGTTCTTACCATGGCGCTCCTGAATATTGGTGTTCTCATTGTGATTCCATCTTCTGGTATGAGGAGAGGGTGAAGAGTGCGAGTACCGTCACGAAAGGCCGAGTTGTGTACAACCTCTGTTGCAAGGGTGGCAAAGTTCATGTTCCTGAATTTGTTGCGCCCCCACCTATATTGGCTGACCTTTTGCATTTCGATGGTGACCGTCGTGCAAAAAAGTTTTTAGCAAGAATCAGAATGTACAATTGTTTGTTTGCCTTTACCTCAATGGGAGCCAATATAGATCGCTCGGTCACCAATTCGCGCGGACCTCCAATCTTTAAAATTTGTGGGGCTGTCTACCACCGCTTGGGTTCTTTAGCGCGCAAGGAGGGTACTCCTAAATTTTGCGAGCTTTATATATATGACACCACTAATGAAGTGAGGAATAGAATCAATGCTTTGACAAAGGATGATAAACATGGAAGTGATTTAGATCCTGAAATTGTAGCTGCCTTGATAGACATGCTTAACATTCATAATCCTTTGGTCCAGACTTATAGGATGGCAAAAGAACGCATTGAGGGTAATGAAGATGAGCATGTGGCTATCCGCATCTTTGCCCCGTCTCCTGGCGATGGTCCTCAACTTAGTCTGCCAACAACTTCTGAATTGGCTCCTTTGGTTGTCGGTGAATTCACTGCTGACACACCATCCCGTGATATAGTTGTCGATAATAAAATCGATGGCTTGCAGCCAATATCTTTTTTGCACCCCGCTTTTATGCCACTTCAGTACCCTCTATTATTTCCATATGCCGAGAGAGGGTTCCAGCTCAATGTTCCGCACATCGGTTCTCCATCTGTGTCCCGGAAGAAAATGACCATGCAAGAGTACTACTGTTTTGTTTGTCATTATCGGCCTGATCAGCCAAATCCATATCTTTGTTACGGTTTACTTTCTTCACAGGCTGTTGTTGATTCAAGGGCATGCATTGATGATAATCGATTATGGTACATTCTTAAGAATCAAAAAGATTTAAGATCTAAACATCTTCAGGGTATCACTGATGCTATGGGAGAGGGTTGTGTAGATGGTAGTGATATTGGAAAGAGAACTATCTTGCCTTCAAGCCATACCGGTGGTCGTCGTTATTTTGCGGAGAACTTCCAAGATGGTCTTGCTATTTGTCGGGTCCATGGCGCTCCTGATCTGTTCTCGACCTTCACCTGTAATCCAAAGTGGCCTGAGATTACTGAGGCGCTACTGCTAGAGCCTGGCCAACAACCATCTGATAGGGCGGATATTGTTGTTAGGGTGTATGGGCTAAAACTTACCGAGTATGTAGATGATATTAGAGCTGGTCATATCTTTGGCCCTGTAAAGGCTGGTACTATTTCTTCACTCCCTGTTGCATTTCATCATGTGCGTGTGTTCTTTATGCTCAGTTATATGTTATTAACGGGTTCTGTATGTTTGCTGCAGTTTTGTATACTGTCGAGTTCCAGAAGCGAGGTCTGCCTCATGCTCATATCCTTATTTGGCAGGACGTAGACAAGGATCGTCAGGTTAGTGCATCCTTGATTGATTCTTATATTTCTGCTGAAATTCCAGACCCTATTGAGGATCCTTTAGGCTATGTTTTGGTTTCTGAATTTATGATGCATGGACCCTGTGGTGAATTGAATGACAAGTGTGTTTGTATGAAAGACGGTGAATGTTCAAAACATTATCCAAAATTGTTCCAGCCTGAAACAACTATTGATGAAAATGGATTCGCCCTCTATAGACGTCGTAACAATGGTCACTTTATTTACAAAAATGGTAAAAAACTTGACAATAGATGGGTCGTTCCATATAATATGACTTTGCTTAAGAAATATCAGGCTCACCTTAATGTGGAATGGTGTAATAAGACACAGGTCATGAAATATCTGTTCAAATATGTGACTAAAGGACCAGATTATTCTAAGGTTCTGCTTGAGAGGATCAAGGGTAAAGGGGTTGCCAAGGAAGGTTCTAGCCGTGCTCCAGTAGACGAGGTTGCTGAGTACATCACGTGTAGATACATATGCGAATACGATGCACTTTGGCGTGTCTTCGGATATAGTATTCACACAAAGTATCCTGCTGTTGAGAGGATGCCAGTTCATTTGCCTGATAAAAATATTATTAGATTTCGTGCTGGTGCCATGCTGACAACTATTATTGACACTGCTTTCCTGAAAAAAACTATGCTGACAGAATGGTTTCTAGCAAATCAGACATTTCCAAATGCTCGGACCCTAACTTACTGTGATTTTCCCACGAAATGGACTTGGGATTCCCATAGTAGATCTTGGCATGAGAGAGGAGGCGGTGAAAAGATAGGCCATGTTTATTATGTGCAGCCTACACGCGGTGAGCTGTACTACCTACGCTCGCTGCCGATGATTGTTAAGGGTGCGACGTGCTATGCTGATCTGAGATCATTTGAAGGCAGTACTTACCTTTCTTTCAAAGAGGCGTGTGCTGCTCGGGGTTTGTTGGGTGACGATTCCGAGTGGTACCGAGCTTTTGATTAAGCCTTGGTGTGGGGTTTTGCCCCACGTTTACGTCAATTGTTTGTCATTATGCTTATAAACTGTGGCGTGAAAAGTGAAAGGGAATTCTTTAATCGATATTGGCTGCAGCTTGCTGATGACATCCAATACGGAATTAGGAAAGCTCGGCGTGACAAAAACTATGTTGTCCCCGTAGATCAGCTTAAAGATAAGTTGTTGGATGAACTTGCTGAATTTTTCCTTCTAAATAATTCCAAAATTAGTAATTTTGACTTGCCTCCCAAATCAACATTTGAGAGTTTATCTTATGACAATAGACTCCTTCAGGAAGAGACATCATATGATTCTGCAGAGCTTGCGGAGCAAGCTATCCTCTTATTTGCCAAACTTAATGACGGTCAAATCTTGGCCTACAAACAAATTGTTGCTGCTGTTGTAGACAAAAGACCTGGTTTTTTCTTTGTTTCTGGATCTGGTGGGACTGGCAAAACCTTTTTATGGAATACAATAGTTTCTTTTCTTCGAGGTGAACGGAAAATTGTTCTTACTGTTGCTTCCTCGGGTGTTGCGTCCCTCCTTCCTGGTGGAAGAACCGCTCATTCGCGTTTCAAAATACCTATCCCAATCGACGAGACGTCATTTTGTGACATCAAAAGAGGTACCAATTTGAGTAATCTAATTCAGAAAACTTCTCTCATAATCTAGGACGAAGCTCTCATGGCAGACAGAAAGTGTCTAGAGTCTGTGGATAGAACCTTGCATGATATTATGTCTGTTGATGATCATTTACTTGCCGATGTTCCGTTTGGTGGCATAGTTGTGGTTTTGGGTGGGGATCTTAGACAAATTCTGCCTGCCCTCAATGGTGGTACCCGTCAACAAATAGTATCCGCAACTATCACCAACTCACCGCTGTGGCAGCTGGTCACATGTCTGGAACTGACAGAAAACATGAGATTATCCTTGCCAGGTGCTTGTGCTTTGATACAGCAAGAAGTGGCGTTATTTAGCAGTTGGGTGCTGGAACTTGGTGAAGGAAAACTACCAATGACCGTGAGAGACGGTGAGGTAACCGCGACCTGGGTTCAGATTCCAAAAGATTTACTGATACAGACTAATGGGAATAAGGTCGAAGCCATTGTTTTATCCACGTATGTTGATTTTGTTAATAACTATTCTGACAGCACATACTTACAGGAACGAGCCATTCTAGCCCCGACTAATGAAATTGCTGACCTTATTAATGACTTTGTGCTTTCCATGGTGCCTATTCGGTCTAGGGAGTACCTCAGTGCAGATTCCATTGCTGGTTCGCCTGACGCTGTTCAGGAGGCGCATATTTTGTACCCTACTGAATATCTGAATGTGCAGTCTGTTGTTAATTTCCCTGAGCATACGTTGGTTTTGAAAAAAGGGGCCCCTATCATGCTTCTTAGGAACCTAAGTCAGTCCACTGGCATGTGCAATGGCACACGCTTGATTATCACGGAACTTGCAAATTGTGTTATCCAAGCTATTATTATCATTGGTTCTCATGTAGGTCACACTGTTTACATCCCTAGGATTGAACTGACAGCCACAAAAACCAAATGGCCGTTTGTTCTTCAGCGGCGCCAGTTTCCAGTTCGGCTCTGCTATGCTATGACAATAAACAAAAGCCAAGGGCAAACTTTAACTTATGTTGGCTTATATTTAAAACAACCTGTTTTCTCGCATGGACAATTATATGTTGCCGTGTCCCGTGTTAAGTCTAGGAAATCCCTGAAAATACTGATTGAGAATGCTGATGGCACATGTGGTTCAGAAACTCAGAATATTGTTTATCCTGAGGTCTTCCGATCTGTGGAGTCATTTTGATGTTTGTCGGTGCCACATTTTGTGTACTATCTTTTCTTGTCTTTTATATTAGAAGCTTTTATCATAGTTGGTCAGATAAGCTTTTGTCTTACAAGTTTAATTTGTATGGTTTAGCATGACAGTCACTCGGACCATTTTACTGCTTGTGTTCACCTGGGATTAAGTTTACTTCGTTTATCTGGACTTTTGTTCATTTGTCAATATGTCCCTCTCTGTATGTTCATTGATGTATCACTGTTTTACAACATTTTGAGCAAGGCTGCCTTTATTAGTGGTACTTGCCCTGCAATTGTACAGTCCTTTTTGTCATGAATCCTTCATGTTCTTCATGCTCAGGCATAACATCAATTTTTGTGTGTACCCAGATGCCAATCAGTACGTTTGCTGAAGTCAACAAGTCTTCCAAGTACTGGACTGTTTGTGTGTATGTATCGCGCCTGTGGCACCACCGTGGAGGCACTGACAATTGGCCTATCCAGTATACTGCCATGGTGTTGATTGACGCACAGGTGATCATCACCATATCATGTCTATCTTAAATGTTTCTAACATGCTTCTCCCTTGCTGCTCTGTACTCATGCACTGTGTTGTACTTTGTCATGTGTAGGGAAATCACATGTATGGAGAGATTCCCGTCGACTGTGTTCCAAAGTTTAAGAACCTGATTGAAGAAGGAAAGGTCTATAAGCTTGGTAGGTTCATGGTTTATCCAAAGAAGACCAATTTCAGGGCAGTCGAGGGTGCTTGGATGATCAAGTTTGGTCGGTTCACAAATGTCCAAGAAAGTTTTAATGTTCAGGAGGACTTCCCATTTTGCACCTACTCTTTGACTCCCATCACTGATCTCACAATCCCTACTGATCATCCTGTTCGGTTCACGGGTAATTTCTAAACTTTATTTTATGTTCTTTTATTCACTATCTTTGTTTTTTTGTATTTTTTAACTGTTGCTTATTGATAATCCCTAAGAGCAAGGAATCACTGTAGCACAATTCGATAAGTATTTGAGTGTCGAACCCACGAGGAGCTGAAGGTAAACTATTTATTCTCTAAAGCCCTATAACCCTCTTATATGGCCGTTTGTGCAAAGCAATAAGTTTAAATATGAAAGGAACTAACTAATGAAAGCAAGTGATGTGAAATGGATTTATCTAGTAACAAGTTTCTCAATCAAGTTTCAAACGCAAGTTTCTTAGAGCAAGTTTCTCTCAGCAGTTTTCTCAAGCAAGTTTCTCAAAGTAGCAAGTAGCAAATATCTCAAGTAGCAAATATCTCAAGGGAGCAAATGTTCTAGCAATTATTATTTCATTCGTGTGGTTGTCATAATTAGTGAAGCACATGTTTCAGTCTTAATTGTTTCTTCTAGGAAGGAGCCATAAATAGGGGTAGCCAAGTAAATGAACTAAAACCCCTTATGATGGATCTCATGGCCAAGTAAATGAGCACACAAGAATTATTAAGACATAAAAGTCCCACCATAGCCTTAAGTTCTAAGGTCCCCCATATATATCCCCCAATAAAGTAACTTCATGACTCGGTCTCAGGTTTACATGTCCTCCCAAGTCTCCCTCACTCCATTACATTACCGGTGATCACCTTACATGCATTCCCCAACATATGTGTGCACTCATATATTGTACATAAAGACAATCATAAAAGATATCAAAACTTGTATGCAACCAATCAACGAACTATTTCACTATTGCCATGAACAAATCACTTCTCAAACATAGATGGGGAGACACAATAGATCAAGGGAATAGTATATTGCATCATATATCATGTTTGCCAAGAGTTTACAGTGGAGAGATGGAGATGATCTTGCTGTAGATGTTGATGATGAACACGCCGAAGGGGGGTGGAGCCCTCTGGAGGTGATTCCGGCGGCATTTTCCCCCTCCGATCTTCTCCGACGGTAGCCTTCTGACTCTCTGTTTCGTGGTTATGTGTTTCTCCGCCGCCTCCTTCCAGAGAACGTCGGGGGACCTTTTTTATAGGCGTTTTTTGGTCAAGACGGAGTCGGTGGAGGAAAGATCGACGGCAACGGAGCCACGAGGCCCAAATGGGTGGGTCCCACGCGGCCACAGTACCTGGCCGCGTGGGCCGCCCCCTTTTTTGCCTTGCGGGCTCCGTTTGCTTGATTCCTTCGCTCCTACGTCTTCTTCTTTCCAAAATAATGACCTCTGTATTTTTCCAGAATTTTATGACGACGTTTGGGTCCCTGAAACATAAAAGGTAAAAAATAAGGCTTTCTGCCTGCGCAGGGTTAATTCCATAAAAATAGGAAATCATTAAGATATTTCCAAAATCATGATAAAACATTGATATAACCCTTATATGATGCAAATATGATTGGAATATGAGTGAATAAAGTGCAATGTTCATGTATGCATTTTACATGCATCAACATCCCCAAGCTTAACCCATGCTCGTCCTCGAGTATGAAGGTGATAAAACTAACATGGACTTTGCAATTTACTACTAACAATGGATATCAAAGATGATTACAATTGCTACATAAAGTCAAATGATTCATTCTTCAAAGGAGTAGCAATATGCATGATAGTTTATGAAGTGATATCAAGTATTCAAGACAAGGATATTCATTGATAGTTCACAAAGTGTAACATAGTAGCAAGTAATATGGACGTTCTTACTTTTGCATACATGTGGTCCATAGAGTGTAGATAAAAATCTGAATATGAAAGATGTACACTTTGGAAAGATGTATATGTGAGTAGAGGTAAAGCATGCATAAGTTTCATCCAACTTCCAAACTCTTCTACTTAAGTTAATGATTGCAATATGGTATTCATTGGTGTCAAGCTCTCATTGCCCCTATCATAGCATCTTGAATGATTAAGGTTAAAGTGAAAGCAAATATGAGTAGTGTGCTTGACAAAGTATAGGTTGAATGTCTCATGCCCCTTGAATACAAGTACTTACACCATGTGTTACTCAACTTGGGAAACAAAGCAAGTTCAATTAAATATCATTGTAAGCATAATAGTATCATCAAGAGCGTCAACTGGGGTACCTCTTGTCCCAAGATATGGAACAAGCCCATATCAAAATGACAAGACAAACAAACAAAATGAACTTATCTCAACACCCTTTTTATTTACCATTGGAATAGCTTTTTATTGCAAGGTGTATCACAGAAGGTTCACCATAGTATGTAAGTAAATTTCCACCATGAATGATGCATGGCTTAGATTAGCGGCCCAGGCGTCTCTCTAACCATTTACACAAACTCATTTAAACTTACTCTATCTCCACATTTATTTCAACATGATAAGCATCCATAGACAAAAGCACATGATATCAACTACTCCCTCCGACCCAGAAAGATGGGCGTGAAAAATGAGCTACACTTGTACAAACTTTGTACACGCTTGCGACCATTAAATCGGATCGGAGGGAGTAAATGAAATGAAGAGCATGTTGAAATCTTGCCATGTGATAGCACATATGAGCTAACTTCCAACCCAAGACATTTATCAAGCCACTAACATCATAATCTTAATCACAATGGGTCATGTTTTATTAATGCAATAAAGTACATTGTGCATCAAGTTCGTGAGAGCTATATAACCAACTTTTTTTCTATGGCAATCAATAACATAAACATTTTCATTCAGAGGTGATATAACACAAACAACATGTTAAACATACTCGGAATAGCATAAAGCCAATAGGTAGATATGGTGGACTCACTGGAATAACTTTGGTTGAAGGTGTTGGAAACAAGTTTTGACTTGTTGGAGTTTTTGGGCTAGCAAAAGGGAGAAAGTTGACCATCTAGATGCATGCATGAGTGTCCATAGAACTAACTAATCCATGTTAAACCAAGTAAATAACAATCAGCACCAAAAAATGAATAAGTGATAGCTCTTCAAAAAGAATTTGCAAACTATTACTCATAAACAAGCTCACGAATCATGCAACTATATGTATCATTAAAAATCAACTCAAACATCCCTTTTCCCAATCTTAAAAGCATCCAACTTAATTCAACCCAAATTTCCAGTAGCTCTCCCATATATAAATGATAGTGGTGGTCTCTCAAAACAAAAATCAAACCAAAACAAAAAGACGCTCCAAGTTTATGCGATAAAGTGCATTGATCGAAAAACAGAAGTTAGACGTGTGCAAACCGAGAGTGTGTTGGTCCAGTGGGGTTGTCTTCACATCCCCAAGCTTATGGTCTTCACCATCCTTGGATAGCTCTTGGTGCATCTCCTCTAATCCCTGTGAAAAAACTTCAAAACACCGTTTCTCTCATTTCTTTTCTGTGGGGTGACATTAGTAGTGATAGACAAATGAATTACTTGCTGCATAAAATCCTTAAACAAAAATTCATATGAATGTCCAGAAAGTGTATAATGTTGTATGCCTACTTATAAACTCAATTGGATCAAAAAGATTCAAGTTAAAAGTTCAAAGAATGCATCAAACAAAATGGGACAGAATCTGTCCAGAAAAACAGCAGCAAAAACGTATTTTTCTACCCTACTTAAATATGTCGAAAAAATCTGAAAAAATCATGCTTACAGAGGATGAAAAGTTGCAACTACAGTTCAAATTCAGCTCATTCGGAGTTACAGAATAGGAATTAAAAATCATACCGTGCACAGATTCGTGCTGGAATAAAATCTCCGAATGCAAAAGCAACTTTTTCAAGCCAAAATAGGTAAAACTTGGCACTTTATTAAGAATTCCAGAAACTAAACTAAAAACTAAGTCTCTTGTTACAGCAAGAGGACACAAAGAAAATCAAAAGTAAAAACAACCGGGTTGCCTCCCGTAAAGCGCTTTCTTTATAGCCATATAGCTAGGCTTACTTACTTGGTATCAAGATGGTTGGAGTGAGGTGGCTTGGCATCCCCAAGCTTAAATTCTTGTACTTATTTGATATATGTAGGGTGAGCCTAGGGGTAACATCCCCAAGCTTGAGTGTTTGTCCCTCGTGATCTTTATTCATCACCCTCAACTCTTCCACTTGAAAGTTCTCTTCACACAAAACTCATCTTAAAACTTGATTAGAGGGGTTAGTGTCTCCATAAATGAAATCCTCATAGGTACAGCAAAGACATATCATGAGTTGATTCTACACATTAGCTAATATTACTATGGTTGTGTATTGCTCTTTGATCAATAGAACCACACAAAACACAAGTAATGAGAGTAATGCAAAATAAAGACAGAATCTGTCAAAAATGGACAGCCCGTAAAGAGTGAATTTTCAGAGGCACTTACGTTGCTCAAATCAGAAAACTTTGAACTAATGAAATGTGTATTAATAACTGAATATTGCTGTCGTAAAATATCAGGTCAAAATTCCTCTTCTGTGATTTTATACATTTTTCGCAGTGAAGCTCAGGCATCTGTTTTCTGGACAGCAAATCACTATTGTTTAATCCTACCTCTCAAAAGAGGTTATTCTTGCCATTAAGATGAAAAATAAGATACAAAGGTGATGTTACGGTAGTAAACAAGCACCTTGACTCAAAAACCCAAAACTTAAGCTGAAGATAAAATAAAAAAGAAACAAAAAGAACCAAGCAAGAATCAAGAGAAACAATCAAAGAAGAAGGAAAATATTTTTGTTGTTTTTGATTTAGCAAAAAGGCAAAAGGAGAAGCAAATATATACAACATAAACACTCTTTTTATTTGGTTTTAGCTTTGGGAAAAGTTTTAATGATAGAGACTTTGCAACGGTTCCATTGGCATGAACAACACATGTTCAAGGTCGACCCCAACTTCTCCATTACTCATCCTTCTCATTTACTTTCCCAAATTTTATATAAAATGAAAATCTTAAACTAATTGTCACAAAACAGTAGGTAAAGATATTTTACATGTTGTAAAGATATAAAGGTGTGCTCAAACCGAATAGGAAATTAAAGCATAAGGAACACACCACAGAATATTAAACAATTTACTTTTAAGTCTAACTCTCTTCCTATGCATTGGAATTTTATATATGAATAAATAACAACAAATTTGAGGTAACCAATGCATATAATAATCAATAGCTTGCATTTTAAATAACATAGAAACATAAAGGGGATTCTTATCTCTTCCTCTCTCATAATAGTTGCAAGCATTAAAGTTAAACATAACCACATAGTTTTGAATAGAATCACCACATAAAGACTTATCATCTAATGAGCATAATGGATCATCAAACTCAATTAAATCACTTTCATCCTCAATAGTAGGTGGACTGAAAATATCATATACATCATTGTAATCATCATAAATGGGAGACATAGTATCATCAAAATAAATTTTCTCTTCCAAACTTGGGGGACTAAAAATATCATATTCATCAAAACAAACTTCCCCAAGCTTAAGGTTTTCCTTAGCATTAGCAATAAAGGTGTTCAACGAATTAGTACTACCACAAACATGATTGTTATGCAAATAAAATTTAATTTTCTCCTCAAACACTTCATGTCCTAACTCAAGATAGATATTATACAGTCTATAATTGTTTGGTTGTTTTCCATTTTATAATAATGTTTTAGATTTATATGTTAGTATGCAATGCAAACAAGAATAAAAGCTTAGCACAACGCTCCCCGGCAACGGCGCCAGAAAAGTGCTTGATAATCCCCAAGAGCAAGGAATCACTGTAGCACAATTCGATAAGTATTTGAGTGTCGAACCCACGAGGAGCTGAAGGTAAACTATCTATTCTCTAAAGCCCTATAACCCTCTTATATGGCCGTTTGTGCAAAGCAATAAGTTTAAATATGAAAGGAACTAACTAATGAAAGCAAGTGATGTGGAATGGGTTTATCTAGTAACAAGTTTCTCAATCAAGTTTCAAACGCAAGTTTCTTAGAGCAAGTTTCTCTCAGCAGTTTTCTCAAGCAAGTTTCTCAAAGTAGCAAGTAGCAAATATCTCAAGTAGCAAATATCTCAAGGGAGCAAATGTTCTAGCAATTGTTATTTCATTCGTGTGGTTGTCACAATTAGTGAAGCACATGTTTCAGTCTTAATTGTTTCTTCTAGGAAGGAGCCATAAATAGGTGTAGCCAAGTAAATGAACTAAAACCCCTTATGATGGATCTCATGGCCAAGTAAATGAGCACACAAGAATTATTAAGACATAAAAGTCCCACCATAGCCTTAAGTTCTAAGGTCCCCATATATATCCCCCAATAAAGTAACTTCATGACTCGGTCTCAGGTTTACATGTCCTCCCAAGTCTCCCTCACTCCATTACATTACCGGTGATCACCTTACATGCATTCCCCAACATATGTGTGCACTCATATATTGTACATAAAGACAATCATAAAAGATAACAAAACTTGTATGCAACCAATCAACGAACTATTTCACTATTGCCATGAACAAATCACTTCTCAAACATAGATGGGGAGACACAATAGATCAAGGGAATAGTATATTGCATCATATATCATGTTTGCCAAGAGTTTACAGTGGAGAGATGGAGATGATCTTGCTGTAGATGTTGATGATGAACACGCCGGAGGGGGGTGGAGCCCTCCGGAGGTGATTCCGGCGGCGTTTCCCCCCTCCGATCTTCTCCGGCGGCAGCCTTCTGACTCTCTATTTCGTGGTTATGTGTTTCTCCGCCGCCTCCTTCCAGAGAACGCCGGGGACCTTTTTTATAGGCGTTTTTAGGTCAACACGGAGTCGCTGGAGGAAAGATCGACGGCAACGGAGCCACGAGGCCCAAATGGGTGGGTCCCACGCGGCCACAGTGCCTGGCCGCGTGGGCCACCCCCTTTTTGCCTTGCGAGCTCCGTTTGCTTGATTCCTTCGCTCCTACGTCTTCTTCTTTCCAAAATAATGACCTCTGTATTTTTCCAGAATTTTATGACGACGTTTGGGTCCCTGAAACATAAAAGGTAAAAAATAGGGTTTTTTGCCTGCGCAGGGTTAATTCCATAAAAATAGGAAATCATTAAGATATTTCCAAAATCATGATAAAACATTGATATAACCCTTATAAGATGCAAATATGATTGGAATATGAGTGAATAAAGTGCAAAGTTCATGTATGCATTTTACATGCATCACTTACTGATACCATGCAAGTTCCAGTTATTAACTTCTGCTCCTTTTCGTTTCCAACATTTGATACTTGCTTAATCTTGCACCAGATATTTCATAAGCCATTGCAATATCTTCAAATAGAAGTTTACTTACCATTTCTTTCCATGCCCCTCCTTTCTTATCGTGTTCTTAATCTATTGCAGTATCTTTTGATAGAAGTATCCTTACCGTTTGTTTATCTGTCACTCCATGCCCCTCTTTTCTTATCATGTTCTTGCTTATAATTGTTATTAAGCAAATATTGCCGGTATTATCACAGGTGTGTCAAAAGCTACTCAATACCATTATGCTAACCGTGCGGAACCATCTACTAAGAGAATCATATATCTATCCGATGTTTCGTACGTATTTGCTCTCCCAATTTTTTTTATGGTACATCTATCATGCCTGTGAGATACTTCTGCTATTTTCTTTCCACTTAATTATCTCTCTACTGCTATCAGTGGGCATCAGATTAGCATTGTTTTATGGGGAGAAAGAGCAATAGCTTTCGAAGGTGACTGGGTTCTTGAAACTAGCAAGGGGAGCCCTATGATAGCCATCTTTGTCGGTACTCTGGTGAAAAATTATGATGGTATGTACCTGATTCAGGCTCTCTCAGCTTACCATTCATCAATTTATTGATCCAGGGTCCAAACCTGATATTATGTCACTGCACCTTTTTTATAGGTCGTAGGGGGGTAAGCGGTAGTGCTCCGTGTCGTTGGTACATTAATGAGGACCTACCAGAGATAAATGCAATACATGCAAGTTTAGTTTGCACTGCTTTGCATACCGCAGTTTGCTAGCTGACACTTGTGTGGTCTAAACACAATGCATGTACTCTGACCCTTTTCTTTTTTTTCTTTCTTTCTAGGCTGAAAGACAAGATACCTCAGGTGGAGGATATCTCACTTCCCAACCAAACTGCTGCTGAGATAAGCGTCGTGGTTGATCTTGAAACAAAAATTGTGGGAGAACTTATAGATCTTGACATCTGGCGTCACGAGGTATATTTTGTCGCACCTTTCTATTACATTGCCTGTTCTGGTTTATTCTGTTGTTTCGAATTCTCGAATACTAACTCTGCTGATTAACTTCTCTTTTCAACATACGAAGTTCTTTTGCACTACCACGATCTTAAAACTTAGTCCTTCACAGAGGTGGTGGTTCTTCTCTTGTGACACGTGTCATAAATCAGTCGTTCCATATGGGGCTATATATAGGTGCTCTGATCCAGGGTGTGCTACTGTTGAGGCATCACCAAGGTAAATTTGGTGTTATCAATTAAGTCCTGAACTTTCTCCCATGTGCTTTAACTGTACTGCAATTTAGACATGCTGATTCCTATTTTTAGGCTGTCACATGTAATACTGATGTTGGGCATCAGCGCACATATTTAACCTTAGTATATATGAAAAACAAATGGCTCAATCCCCCGTCGTCAGTGTTGTGTGCCCGGGGCGAGTCTTTTCTTCTTTAACTGTTGTTCATTTATATATTTGTAACTGCTTTTTGAGAGGTGATGTAAACTTTGGTTTCCCTCTCAACTGTTACTATGCTTAAGATGATGAATTGCCTTTTCTCTTTCGCATTCTATTTGTGTTTATCTTAAGAGCCCATATAAACTATGATGAGACACCTGGCCCTAGACTAAAAAGACATTGTTTCCATCGGGAATATTAATACCTTCTAAATAATTAACAGGTATCGACTTTGCTACATTGCCGGTGATGGTCAAAACGAGGTTGAGTTTGTCTTCTTCGATCGAGTGGGCAAAGAGATCCTTGGCAAACCCCTCATTACCATTCTGCGTGCTGGCCACTCAAGTGGTACCTCTCTCGAGGATATCGTGAACTCCACAAAGGGGGATACATCGATTCCAAGGGAACTAGCTGCTATTGTTTCCACCAAGTACAGATTTGTTGTGCAAGTGACTTCTAAGAGCTTTGAATCTGAATCTACCAGACCATCCTACCAGGTCCATAGGATTGATACCAACTTTGGAAAACAGCCACATTCATCTGCTCTGAGGCATAGATCTGCATTAGGAGCTGCATCCTCAAGCCAGTCACCTACTGGCCAATCTCATCTGATGATTGGGTCACCAAGTGCAGCACGCTCTCCATCAAGCGTTGTTTCTGCACTAGAGGATTCGTGCGAAACAAATGTTAGTTACATCTTTTCTTTGTCCAACAGTACATTATGTGTCTATACGTTTTTTTGGATCGGACCTACATCTCTGACATTTCCTTCTTTTCATTGCACCAGTCTGGCTATATTCTATCACCCGGGAAAGGCCCTCCTTCCGTTAGCAAGCTTCCAAGTCTTATGTACTTATAACATCTCTTAAAGTTCATTTCAATGATTTAGTGCACTCTTTCTTAATGACATCTCATGACTAATTTGCACAGGAAAAAGGATGCTTCACCCATTTCAGCTGCCCAAAAGGTTCTATTTGTCCAAGATGGCAGTGAATCTCAAACTGAACAGGTAGCTCTACTTAACTTACTGTACTCAGCTTATGAACCATAAACGAACTACCTAGACACATAGCCCGTGCCACTATTAACAATAATATAGCAAGTCACACGATCATGTTATTAACTCTGAAGTCCTGTAGTTTACGCAAGTAATCTTTCGAGTACTTACAGCACAATCTATCAAGTCAATACTATGCTCTATATTTTATTTTTGTGCCACTCTTTAAAATGACATTCAGATATGACATTGACCTACTCAAGCCATGCCATATCCCTTAAGTCAGCTTATATTACGTCTCGGATACACCTTTTGTATGGTTTATTAGGAGATTTCCACTTACTGTCCAGCAGCTTCATTCATTATTAGTGGGACATAGTTAACATTGCATATATTTGTACCATTGTACAGAAGTTACCGGTTAGCGCATATGAGGTTCCAGCCCTGCCAATCGATGGAACGGGTGTGAAAGATGCAGTCTCTGAGAGTATCGAGAAGGCAGAAGTAGCCGAAGGGAAGATGAAGATTATAGTTGCTGATAGCACAATAACTGGAGCACCTGAAGAGGATATGTCGTCCCATGAAACCGTGCTTGTGCCTACAGCAATAATTCCTACTGAGTGCCCTGAGACTGAAAGCAAAAGGTTTGGTTAGGATCAACATTGCATAACCTTATCAGTATTCTGGTTATACTTTATTCTCTCCATTGATGTTTAGTTCTGACCTTTACCTCTCTTTTTTCGCTTTAGGCAGAGGGCGAGAGTTGGAGGTGGGAATCTACCGAAGAAACCCAAAAATTAACTCACCCTGCAGAGTAGCTGCTCCTTAAGGTCCAACCAAACCATACCTTCTGTTTATTCAATCCACATAGGTGCCTTTCATTAATTCTGAACTTCGTTGCTGCAGATCAGACATGTTTTGCCTGTACAAAGTTTATGTCCATGACTACCTGAGCAATCCGTACTCGGTGATATTTTGGTTCTACCTTCCAGGTCTTGGTTGCTATGTCTCATTGTTAACGCTGTTGAGGCCAGCTACCTTTGGCTTTTGGAATCATGTTTAATTACATGAGACTCATCAGGTGTTTGAGATCATGTCTACTTACCCACCTTAGATCAGTGATGTGATCAAAACTTATGTACTTGCTACTGTCCCATGTGTGTCTGTAATATTCCTAGATGCAACTCTTATAGAATCATCTTATGTTAAGTCAATGTGTTATGGATCTCTGAATTACTGCGTTATGTGATGTGGTTGTATGCTGTGATGTTATTTTAGAGCATAAACTAAGTTGGTGGTTTTATCGCGCTTTATGAGTCTCTGTCTGTTCTGTGGTGATGGATATTGCTTCTGAGCGTTTACATGTAAAGATGCTTGAGCACTTCCTTGGTCTTTCTTATTGACACTGTGGACAATATAAATTTTTGGTCATCTCTCCTAAGTTTTTTGCTGATTCTTCAATCGTCTCCCTTTCATGCTCAATTTCGCAGTGAAAGTGTCGATTTTGGGTGTTCGATCTAACTGATTACTGCTTGGTGGATCCAGGTATTCCCCTTTCGCTCCACTGTTTACTGCTTGATTCTTTTTCCTTCACTTGCTTCTCTGTCTGATTCCAGCTTCTGGTTCTACTACAGAAACCATGGCCAGCCAAGATTTTCCTGACACTGATTCACTGATTTCTGCATCCTCGACCAAGAGTGAGCAATTGGCTTTCGCTCAGGTAACCCTGCTGGACTACTTAATTTCTCAGTTATCGATGTCTGTCTAGATGTGACTACTGATACATGTTGAAAATTATGTCTAAAGCAAGAGGGGGCAAATACTTTCTTTTAAAACCGTGAATCTAACTTGGTAACAAGTAGTTGCTTAGTCAAGATAGCTTAAAATACTTTGTAGCTTAGAAAGAAATAGCTTAGTATAAAGGCAGATGTAAAGTGTTTTGTTCTACAAATTTCAATTAGACAATACTAGTCGTCAACCCGTGCATTCGCACGGGCTAGTTAAATTTTTTAGTTATGGCTTACCTTTTCTATATGATAAATTTTGTATTGTTTTTAATGGCTATGGATGAATTGTCGCACATACATGAGTAGTATGATGAATGGCGTAGGTAAATAATAAATTTAAAATTATTTTTATGGTGTTTTTTTTAAATGTTGGTTTTGTCTATTTTTTCACAGGTTTAATTATTAAATTTGTTGAATTGGATGTGAGTATTAAGTTATAATAATTGAGATATTATCTGTCTTAAACTTCTGTATTCGTTGGACAATATGTCAGTATATACATGTGTTTAGGTTTTAAAAAATACGAATAGCAATTCTTTGATGTATTTTTTTCATTTAATAAGTTCACGAATGCCTGTGTGTATCATGCACGCACCATCTCTTCGTCTCCAAATCCCATCATTTCTGTGTACTGAATTAAAGAAAAAAGAATCACTTCCTCTAGTTCTCCATTAGCACACGTTTCTCTCTCTCTCTCTTATCTTTGAGCTGAGACCATTTTGTCTCGTTCGTTCTCGATGGTCGTGGAGGTTCTTCCTGGTCAGAAAGTTTTGCCGTAGGCTTGTCCAACATTTAGGATCTCGATCTCCAGGTGCGGCGTCCATCGGGATTTCTCAGCTCGCCCAGTTTATCCTCTCCCTCGCCGTACTAACAGTGCTGCTGACGCCCCACCTGCTCTAATCGTGGTACACAGACAGAGGAGTACGCTTCTGTTGCAGATGCAGCCGTTGGTCTTGTCGCTGTAGGTGCCGCTCATGCTGTCGACGTCTTCAAGTAGGTCGAAGATGTCGCGTCCGACGATGCTCAGGTTCTTTCCGACTGCCCCGGTAATTTTTGTATTTTTTAGTTTCTCCTCTAAAATTCCAAATTGAGGTTAGAAATTGCCCAAATTCCAAGTCTGTACCATATAGCAATGAAGTATGTCATCTATCATGAAAACTTATTAGACAAATGCACTAATTTGTTGGGACTTTTCTTAACATAAATCATTAAGCCTGAAGCCCGACGTAGTCCTGTGCATCTCACCGTCGTCAGCGTAGCTTTCTGCCGCTTTTGCTCTTTTCCTTTGCTCCACAATGAGCATGTTATAGTTCAGTTTTTCTTCCTTCCATAATTCTGAAAATGAAGCAAATAGCAGCTTATTTGTATTTGGACAGAAGTAATTGAGTTATCATGGGATGATAAATGTTCTCCGCATCATGGAAATTTTCAATTTTATGAGATGACGACATGTTAATCAGATGCTATTTTGTATGTATACTGCTTGGCATGTGTTTGTCCTGTAGGAAATTGTTAGTGAAGCTTATTCTTTTCCTTGATTTTAGTACAGTTCCCTTAATTTTGTGTGCACCCTCCACTTTTACCCGGGCTTGGGACCGGCATTGGCAGTGTTATGCACCCCCCTCCCCATATGAATACCCAATTAAACATAAATGGAAATATAATTTAAAAATTAAAGCTAATATGCCAACTATAACCTTAAGTATATAATAATAATCAAAGTAAATATTTTGGTGTCCATGAATGGGCACCTAATGTTCTTTCTTGTTTGCAATAACTTGGTGCTGTAGCAGAGCAGACCAACCTGTCAGATATTGAATTTCATCAAAACAGGGCAATATGGGAGTTAGTTAAATGAACAATTTTTCAGATTGTAAGAACTGTACCGAGAGTAAAGTAGAAATGTTCCGAGTTCTTTTCGACTAAAGTATCTCTTTGTACACAATATTCTTGGCCAAATTATTTCCTTCAGACTCTTCATCTGAGATTAGAACTTTAAGCCCATCTCTACTTGTGACTCGTGAAACAGCTACATATAGCTGGCCATGTGTGAACACCTGCTTTGGTAAATATAGACCAACATGTTTTAGCGATTGTCCCTGGCTCTTATTTATCGTCATTGCAAAACAAACTGATATTGGGTACTGCCTTCTCTTCAATAAAAACGGCCATTTTGATTCATTTGGTGACATTATTATACGTGGAATGTAGACCTTGTTTCCAATATTTGTCCCTGTTATTATTTGAGCCTCTATGAACCACTTCCCGAGCTGTGTTATAGTAAGTCTCGTGCCATTGCATAAGCCCTCGCTTTGATTGATATTTCGCAGGAGCATTATTGGCAGACCAACTTTCAGCCGTAATATGTGGTCTGGTGTTCCAGGGAATTTCAAGCTATTCAAGAACTCTGGTGCGTACAATTGATCTCCATCTTCTGTATTGGACATTGCTTTGCACACTGTATCTGAGCTTCTGTATGTTACCTCTTCTCCTTCTATTCTGCTCATGATGTAAGAATTTACCTCATTTACCATCTCGTTTCTTGGACATAAGATGGCTCTTTCTTCAAGGTACTGTCGATTTGTGTAGTTTGTCCATAGGTTAGGATAGGTACTGTTAATGATTGTTTCTAGTTGGTTTTCTCCTTTCTGCAGAAGTAAATCCTCAGGTATATTTACCCATGCCTCGTCTTCTACGTTTCCTATTAAGCCATCGCCAATTTTTAGGATCCAATCTGCAAACTCTGCGGTCTTCTTTTGTTCCTCTGGAGTATCTGTTAGTGCTGTAACCCGCATGTTTCGAGTGAGCTCGAATTCCTCAAAGTGCTTCCATAAGTAGGAACGTTTTAAGCTTGCATCGACAATATGAAATCTTCGTCCTTTGGGTATTACCGGAAGGATTTGTCTGAAGTCACCCCCATCACTACTGTCATTCCTCCAAATGGTCTATCTTTGCTATTCTCATTTGTGAACCTTAGAATGTCTCTCAAACTCTTGTCTAGTGCTTCAAAGCAATGTTTATTTGCCATAGGTGCTTCATCCCATATTATTAATGATGTTCTCTTTAGAAGATCTGCAA
This sequence comes from Poa pratensis, assembly GCA_947311845.1. Lineage (NCBI taxonomy): Eukaryota > Viridiplantae > Streptophyta > Magnoliopsida > Poales > Poaceae > Poa > Poa pratensis. The sequence goes on along the minus strand of CAMZMU010000071.1, from coordinate 31,820,955 downwards.
GATAGGATCCTTGCTTGATATCACATGTTGACTCATTAGTGATGTTCAGTGGGATGTGAAATCTCGAATGGGCTGTTCTCCCACCTGGTATAAGAAGTGCCGCTATTGCACTGGATGCTACTGCTAAGACTATTTTCCCTTCAGATCGTATTGATGTCGTGATTGCCTTCCAAAGAAATGTTTTCCCTGTCCCCCCATATCCATTGACAAATATCAGTTTTCCAAGTTTGTTGTTGACAGATTGTAATATTGCATCGTAAGCTCTTCTTTGTTCTGGATTCAACCTTCCAGCTAATTCCACTTTCTCTATTTCAAGAGAACCTCTATCATAGCTAAGCTCCTCACATACCAACCTGTTTTGTAAACCATGTAGTGAGTTGCTATCTGGTAAGGGAATTCCTTCATAGTCTTTTAACGACTTTCCACCTTTCCTTAGCAATGTTTCTATCTCTATGAGGGTTAGATTCTTTATTTGTTCAGAATCAAGCTGAAGCGCTTCAAAGTTCAAGATTCTCCTTTGACGTCGTTGGATGTCCTCGGAGAGGAATTCCCATGCAGATTCCCATAGTTTTCCTGGATCTGACACCTCACAAAAAAGTAGTATTGTGCAAAAAAGTTGGCGCATTTGTTGTGCAGAAGCCCAATGTGATGCTTCTTTGATACAATCATCCCACTCTCTGTCATCATCGAGTAATCCAAGGGCGTAACACGCTGACTTATAAGTCGGGTGTATAATACCATTTACTTTTCTTATATCTTCAAATGATTTACAACCTTTGACGATATTAAGTAGAATTCTCATGTAATATTTCTCACCACTTGCTGGGTGGGCATGGTAAATCCTCCCAATAGATCGTTTCCCTCCTTTTCTTGGTTTCCATTGTTTTGTCTTTGTGTGCCATGTCCACTTTGTTGGAAATTCTGCATATGTTAGACCACGGGCATCCTCATACAATTGATTAGCTGTCATCCATTCAGTGAACATTGTTTTTTCTATGCCAGGTCTAGATACAATTTTCTCAATATCAGTTGAGTCTGGGAACACGACCATTTGCTCATCTTGAAGGTGGAACTGCAATCTCTGTACAGAAGGCTGTCGATGCTGAAGTTCAAATCCAAATATACGCCAACATGCTTCACCTGCAGATAGGTATCGTGCATCAAGGTACATTTGTATTTCATCGTACTTATTCCCAGTACTCAAAAGGACAGTTGCTCTATCTTCCCCTTTATGTATGTACTTGAATAAGTACTTTATTGATCTTGATTTATTGCACCATTCTACATTTATATGTGCTTGATACTTGACTATCAGGTCCCTGTTGTATGGAACAACAAACCTGCTATCTAGTTCTACTCCACTTTTTTCTATTTTGTTGCCATTTTTTCTTCTTCTGTATACTGGGAATCCTTCTTCATCGATGCTTGTTTCCTCAGAGAACATCTTAGGAAAATGTTTTGAGCACTTCCCATTGATCATGCATGGTGATTTGTACTTTGCTTCTCCACATGGTCCATGCATCATGAAATTTCCAACTGCCATGTAACCTTCTGGGTCCTCATCCTTGTCTGGTATCTCTGCTGATATGATTTTGTCAATGTTTTGGGGGCTAGCATCCCGATCTTCTGGATCTAGAAATAGTAGTATATGGGCATGAGGAAGGCCTCTTTTCTGGAACTCGATAGTGTAGACAACTGCAACGAAGTGTGGCTTTAGTTACACATAATATTTTGTAATGCTTCATGTGCACAAACATTGAGACAAAGAAGAAAATAACTTCTATAATTTCCGAGTAGATGCACTAAAGAAGTAGGCTAGTAAGAAAATGACAGAATTTTGGTAGACTTACTTGCTATTGCTTTTCCAAACCTCTTCTTTTTGTATATGTCTTCTATAAGTTCATTTAACTTTATCATGAACACTCTATTGACTATGTCTGGACGATCTTCTGGTTTCTGTCCTGGGATGAAGTCTAACATGGTCTGTATTTCAGACCACTTTGGGTTGCATGTGAAAGTGATAAATAGATCTGGATATCCAGCCCATCGACATATTGCCATAGCGTCTTGGTAGTACTGCACTTTATTTCTTGGGCTTCCATTGTATGATGACGGTAATATAATACTCTTACCTACTTGATCTGATCTCGTGTCACCATTGTCCATTGCGTCTTGCAGACCGCTGTAGAGCTCCGTTCTAAGTGTTCCTTGATGCATTCTGTACCAATTCAGCCTCCACTGCTCAATACATGATGCTGCATCTACTATGAATTGAAGGAACAACTTGCCACTCATTTGAAGGACCGTTGATTGATTTAGTCGTTGCTGGATACGATATGCATAATACTCCATCATGGTAACATGTTTTCTCTTTCCTCCACGTCCTTTAATGTTTTCTAACTCTATTTCTGTTCTAAACCCATCTTCTCCATATGGGAATAACAACGGGTATTGCATAGACATAAAGCTTGGATGAAGTTCTGAAATTCTCTGGAGTTGTTTATCTTTGTTTTCAACTATTATATCACGTTCAAAATTTTCTCCTGTTTGTTCCCCAACAATCAGTGCTGCTACTTCTGACGCAGTTGGTAGGTTGTATTGTCTTCCATCCTTGGCTCTTTTTCCGATTAACCGCAACCTAACATTCTCGAGGTCTGATTCCTTATACCTATCCCTCGCCATGCGGAAGGATTTCACTAACACATTATGCTCATCAAGCATATCCAGTAATCCGGAGACGATGCCTTCATCCAGTTGTGTTTTCTTTTCCTTTGATGTTGATGCCTGCATTCTGTTCTTGACCTCATTTTCAGTATCAAAAATATACAACTGACAAAACTTTGGACTACCTTCTTCCTTAGGTAGTAATGTGCCCATTTTATGATAGTTTGCACCATTCAAGCGAAAAACATAAGGTGCACCCCCTTGTCTGTTAATCTCGTAGTCAATCTGGCCACCCATTGAAGTAAATGCGAACATCGAATTATAGTTCCTGATATTTTCTCTATAATTTGACGATTCTCCCATTTCATTGCACTTCAGTAGCTGCTGAAGGTATGCTGGTGGTATTTTCAATGGTGGCAATTTAACTTTGCCTTCCTTGCAGCAAAGTCCAAAAGTTGGCCTTGACTTGTTCGTGTTATGCTTGGTTCTCTCTTGGTGCCACATTATAGCACTGCAGTATGGGCATGTGCAAGTGGGTTTTCCAAAATTTGAAATTTCAGTGGGAGATCTCTTGGATTTAACAATTTTTTCTTTGCTCGTAACTCCCTTCTGGTTTCTCGATTTGCTTTTCTCATTTCTCTTCTGTCAGTCATACCAGTATCTTCGAATTCTCTGGCAGAACTTGTTTCTTGTATAACGTCTGCATGCATTGTTGTATGTGAGGCAGCCTCAGTTTGTCCATTTGTTTTGCCTTGAACCAACCTTGCACGCTTCCTGCTCTGATTTCCAATGACCGTTTGTTTCCTCTTCGCCGGGCTTTGTTTCTTTGCACCTGCTGAAATCCTGCAATAATTCAAATTTGGTAGGTTAGTCCTTTGTACATGGCAATGACTAATGGCTGTGATAATGATGTTATGTGTTTACCTTTGTTTCTCTTTGCTTATTGTCTTCTCCTGCTGTTCTATTAAATTATTGTTGGATATTCCCTAAATGTAAATAAGAGTCAAACTTTGGTCTGCATAGCACACTTAAATAAATTAGAAGAGGTTCATAAGTATATGATTACCTCTGTACTTGTTTTGTCAGTTTCGTCCTTACTGGATGTATATATGCCTGACATTAGCCTGTAATATATTTTTTAATAATCAGTATATATATATATATATATATATATATATACGGTACATCTATATGACTACTATTGAATGCAAGCACATACCTTTCACTCTGATGATGTACATCGTCTTGTTGGACATGGATATCTGACTGGTTACCCTTGTTTCTGCTATTTTTTCTTTTTGGATGTTGACTTTGCTTCACCCGAGGTTGTCTGCATTAAGATTTCTTAGATTATTTTCCAGTTTATCTAACTGGTTCCTAATTTCCAATGTCTAGTTTCAATACAGATGTGTGTAAAAGAAAATTGATTGCTTGATAGTATACCTGTTATTTTTTCCTTCCACTATTTCACTATTTGCTGGAACTTGCTGAGAATTTGAGAAAATCTATTGTGTAGAATTAGGTAAATATATTGAAGGATGCATGATTTTGTAATAAAAGGATGGAAGTGTTTTATTGAAGTTTCTACCTTTCTTTTGTCAGCTAATGTTTCTTTTCCCCCAAAGATGATACCCCTGCATTTGTTACAGGCATTAGCCGCAGTAGTGAAATAAGTCATGCTGTATGTATTATTAGAACTTTTTTCTAAAGATAAGATCTAAATAGATTTTATACGAATTATATGTTGCACAGTAATATTTGCATAGCCTCGGCCACCATTATCTATTTTTACCTTTGGTCGGTTTCCCCCCCTTTTGTTGCAGAGGCACGTGATTCTTCGACATGGAGGCCGAGGCTACTGCTGATGGTTTTTGATTTTTGGATCGATCCCTTTGCAGCGGCATAGACTTCTTGTGTCTTCTTTGCACCTAATTTTTATTTCAGTAACATAACGGAAGTTCATCATTATAGAAACAACAGCATGAGACAAACATGAATTAGTATGCAAAAACGATGGTAGTACCTCTTCGTTTGTTATTTCTCCTGGTCTTCGGAAGACTTGATGATAGCAGCTCTTCGTTTGTAGTTTCTCCTGGCCTTCTCGGTAGATCTGGAGTATTAACGTGTAAAAACGTATGCATGGCCGGCGGCTAGCCTTATATGATGGCAATCAAACGTGTTGGAGTTGGACTCTTCAAAACTTGTTTATTGCGGACTGTATAAATTATTATAGATGACCCGTGTATGATAAATTCATGTACCCACGTCTCCTAGCCTGTCCAACAGGTAACTTGTCCCACGTGGACATCCAGAACTTCTCTTTTGAGATGATGAAAGCGGATACTGGACCAATATTTTCTTGTGGCGCAGAGTTACTTGATCGGTCTCTTCTTATCGCTACTTACTTTTTGATAAAATTGATTAGTTTTTTATGACAATACATTTTTTTTGTTTCGCAAAAAAAAGTGCATTATTTTTTCCATTCTTCTATTACTTTTGTTAAGTTGTTACTTTAATCTCAAGTTCAGATCTTTATCGATAGACCTTTGTCGCTGATCCTAGCTCGATTCATGCTCCTCACACTGTCTGATTGTGCAATGGAATAAACACCAGCGTCACGCCTGTCATTGACTTCAACAACGGCAAACCCTGACTAAAGTTTTGCCATAGCAAGCCATCTATTCCGACCATGGGCCGCTAGACCTGACGGTGGCACTTTTCTTATTCAGCATAGCTATACTTCCTGAGGACAACGATGAATTGGTTTGAGACTCGGTTATATTGATAATGCTTATTTCGTTTAACATAAATATTATACATGATCCATGTAAGAAATAATTCTTCCCAAGTGAAACAGTTATGGTAACAAAATAAAGTACTATTCTTGTCCTACACTAAATAGCGATCTATGGTTGACCCCAATTGTCTTCACTCCCTGCCAAGGTCTGGTAGGCTATTCATCTTAAGACATCATACATGCTTTCTCCTTTTGCCGTAATTACGTTTGTTCAATTGTTCTTCAGTGTCTTCATCGTCTTCAAGATGAACTACATGTGTCAGATTCCTTTGTATTCTTTGACTCCGGCGTCTCACAATGGATGCTTCTACAGCGTTAGTGCTGTCCTCGGGTATATCTACCTCTTCGATATCTTCTTTTGGCTCCTTTTTTATGATAACACGATTTAACGTTTTCTTCAATTTTCTCTACAAAGGATAACAACTTTAGTCTTAAACATAATTTTTTAAATGAGACAATGCATCTAACTTCCTGAAATACCTCGCTGTATTTTGGAGTTTGAAGTGTCGAATCCTCATCGTCAACCTCAGAGGGAATATGTCTTTTTGTTGTTTTTCTTCTTCTGTGCTTGTCAGAATCTTCATTGTCTTTAAGACGACCCAGTTTTGTCTGCTTCTTTCCTGGTTTACTACTCACGCATCCATCCTCATCCACTTGACTCTCCTCTGGCTCACTATCTATGAGAACATTTTTTATATTTTTTGGGTTTATTCTACAAAAAAATTGAGGAGATTATGTCAGAATTGTTGTGTTTATTGTATATATTTTGTGCCATCTCTGCTCTATAGATGTACAACATAATAGATGTGAGGAAAATAATAGAATGGAACAAAAATCAGTAAATATTATACCTTTTCACCATTCATAATGTTCAAATCTGAATTGTTGTCGTCTAGTAGAAATATTTTTGAGACTGTGTAATCTGCTCTACAACTTGTGAAATTATGTTCGGTCAACCTAAACTGAAAAATTATCGTCTTCCCACAAATCTCTTGGATTTGTCTTGGAAGCTCATTACTTTCATCAGAAATTGACGCAACCATGTTTTCTGCAGACTCATTGATTAATTGTTGAGCTTCTTTCTCAAAAAGAACGCAAGATGCACATGCAGTTGGATCACTGATTTCAAGCTTGATCTTATATCTGCATATTAAGTAAGGAAATAATTTTAAAAATCCTCCTAAATTATATAAGATGGTATATGTTGAACTCTTTTACCGTGCTCTGGCTTCAGCTTTCTTATCACATTTGCTGCAATAGTAGTGATCAGTTCTCTTTTCAAGTTGCTTCTTGCAATTTTCTTCGCTATATGATATGTAGTACCAGCTATATCTTGTATTAACTTCATCAATTACTGCTTCCACAGTAAATATTTTTCCCTGTAGATTTATATCATAAATATATGTGCATTGTCGAATTAATGAAAATATATTTCATTATTATAACTTGATTACAAACCTTATTTGATGAGTCAAATAGAATATCATTTGACTCTTGTAAAGTTTTCCTGTTATAGCTCATCTGCTCTTCCAGTGTCCCTTTTAAATGTCCTTCTTCACTAACATATTCTCTGATAGTGTTTCCCTGGGAACAAATGCTGTTTCGGTACAAAAAATAATCCTGATGGTTAGAAATTATTGATATATATATATATAGGATATATATATATATATAGAATGTTTAATGGAAATCTATGTATTGGAATTTCGTTACCTGTTCTGTATATCCATAGTCTCAGGAATAGGTAAATTTATATACACTTGAGTTGCACTATTTGAGGATAGAGAATATCCTACACGATGGTTTAAATGATAAATATTTTTCGATGTATAACCAAGCAGTGAGACTGTAAAATGAGTGATTTTATGTTGAAAGAATGCATACTGCCATATTTCCTGACTGTTGTCGATGTAACTATAATGACATCGCCTGTTGAGTTGGCATCAATTAGTTCTGATTTCGCACCCCATAATCTAACTTTGACTTCTTGATCTCTGTTAAAAAAAGTAAAATAATTAAGAAGACATGACTTCTGCATTGGATATATATATTATCTAAAATATTATTTTTCACATACTCGACCATAAGAATAATATCACGGATTTTGGAGATCCCAAAAGATGTTTTACTTTCTTCAGTTGGTCCGATGTGTGCTGCGACTCCTATAACATCTGTTAAAACATGAATTTAGATGGCATATCCCGCAAAATAGAACACTTGTTTCTTAAAAATTGTAATATCATACCTGAGAGATAAATGTCAACACCTACTCTTCTAGAAAGCACCTCTATGCTTGAAAAGTTGAATCCATGCTTTGGGATGTCTTCTTTATCTTGGATCTCCTCTATATTGGTTGTGGGGGTGAAGTTGATTATTTTGTCATTTTCTACTGGTCGAAATTTAGATCATGCTTGCATGACTCTCACGTTTGTAATCGTGTACACATTGCCTTCCTCAATATATGGTCTGAACTTCTCAGTGTAGGCTTTGCTAATAACTCCATGCATCATGGTCCCCTGGTGTACTTGTAATTAGCATGGACATTGAAATAAATCATTCGAAATAAGTCAAGCAAAGATGACATTGCGATGAGAGAACCCTTATACCTCCTGATCAATAAGGATCATATCAAGACTAACTATTTCACCACTACTAATCAATTCTGAATTCCATAGTCTTGCTACTCTTGCCTTGATTGTAATTTCCTTTTCTCTACTGGTTGTTTGAATCTCACGCAAGGTTTTGCATGTCATTGCAGATTTCACCATTGAACTGAAACATCAAACAGATAATTAGGCATACTTGCTTGAGGACGCTTATTCCGCCTCTGACGGGATGCATGAGACCGACGGGTGGCAAGTCGGCCCTTGCAGGTGCCGCCGGCACGAACATGATCACCTCAAGAAAACAAATAATGGCACGATCGTGATCACTAAAGAAGATGAACAACAACAACTGGACAATTTTTTTAGCGCTTTGCATCCAAACCTGGGGTGAGTGCAGTCGATATGAGAGGATGATCGCTAACCTGATGCTTCAGACGACGGGATGTTGGCAAGTCGGCACGTGAAGCTGCCGTCGGCACGCTCGCGATCAACAATCGAAGACACGTTTTGGTGAGTCCTCGGCACGCTCGTGATCAACAATCGAAGACAGGGTTTGGTGAGTCCGTTGTGTATTAGAGTATATATCTGCAGGCATCTTTGAGTCTGTATTGCTGACGATGCATGAGAGTGCAAATCACATCTTGATCGCCGTGAACGATGCAACATATCTGTACGCTAGGTATGCATGTCGTTTAAATTTGTATTGCGGAGGATTGTTTTCCTATGTACAAACGGTATGTGCAAAGTCCGCCTGTCTTCAGCCATTGAGATTTTATTTTAGAGGCATGTTTCCTTTGCAGACACGATAGGTGAAAAATCACGTCTGTCATCGTTCGTTGAGATTAGATATGAAGGCTAGGATCATTTTTTTTCTACAGCGTTTCTCTCAGGATTAATGTGACGAATTAATCAGATCAGACGATGTATTGTCTGGGATTCGAACTCATGCGGTGGAACATACGAGCGAGAGGAGGTACGTTGTGCGTTTGACGGACGACTTTAATCCAACGGCTTTAGATTTATTATGGGTAAATCAGACGGTCAAAATTTTCTAACCTCCAGGATTAACGTGGTGCCTCCATTGGTGCCTCCAATTAGTAAATATAAAGACTTTGTACCGTGATATGATGTCCTATTTATTTATTTATTTATGCACCAGGCCTGAAGATAGAATAAATATGTACACTATTATACTATGCAAGCTGATAAATAAATAGCTACCTATTTTAAAAAATTGCAAGACAGTACTCTAAATAATGCAACCAGTGGAAATGGTAAAAAAATTACTTTATTATAGTAGCTACCTTCTTCTAAATAGGAAAGGAAACATTCTATGTGCACAGAAGGTAACATTAGAAGTTTAAAAACTTTTATTCTATCAAAAAATAACTAGGTAATCTTCCCTCTCACACATTGAACTCTCACCAAGTAAAAGGCAAATCTCGAATGCTTTTATAAATACCTTACCCGTTTCAGCTACGAACGCCTTCTACACTTATGTATGTTCGTACAGAATCAGGAATTAAAGTATTTAAAATGGATTTTTTTTTACATACAGCTACAGATATACCAAGTTTGATTACCTCACTGTAGTACTCCTTTTTACTGCTGTAGACTGATTCAAGGATCGTTGTGCTGCCTTACAAGATATCTTCTGTAGTACCTATGCAGATAACGTGTCCTTCCGTTTTCTGAAATGTTAGTGTGCTTATTGTCGAGTTCAAAAAGCTACCAAGTCACCATAGCTTCATCTTCCTATTGCTTAAGGCTTTGATTGTATAATATTCTTATCTGGAAGATGCGCTTTCAAATCTGTATAACTGTGATCAAGTTCATATGGATATAAGTGTCCTCTTAGTGGTCTGTGTAAATGGTGTTAACCACGGGCAAGAAATTCAAAGAAGAAACAGGTGCCGCGTGGCGAGCCGCGCCGTTCGAATCTAGTGACGAACAACCCCTCACGGCCATGGCGAGATGAAGGTAGGGACCGAGGGAACCAATGCTGAAATAGAGGCTGGGATAAATTAAACTGAAGTCGCATGAAATGGGTAAGCTTTAGGAAATGAGGAATGCAAAATAATAGAGATGTCACAGTAATTATTAAGTAATAAAAAATTGAACGCGAGACGCTAACATGGGCGCTAGGCTTCAATTCTGGAATCCCGATCGATCCCGGGATTTTTCCTGCCCCTTCCCTTGCGCCGGGCGCTAAGCTTTTTTTACCCGCACGGGCGTGTTGACGAGCGGCAGGCGCTTGCTACAGGCGCTAGCACAAAAAGGAAATTGAGACTTGTACGACTCTTATCTCCTCAACCAATTTACGGAATCCAGCTCAATACTAGTACTGATTTGGTAGGAAAGGGAAGAGCAGACACAGAGTAGTACTCCCTCCGCGTCAAAATATAAGGTGCGCTATTTTCGTGCTGGTTTTTTATACTCAATTTTGACCACTAATATATAACAAACTATATGAATTGAGAATGTAGAAATGGTACCGTTGGATTCGTCTTACAAAATTCTTTCATTTATATATTTGTATACAAATTTTATGGCATATTATAAGTATAAATCATAGTCAAAGTTGTGCATCGTTGACCAGCGTAATTAAAGGGCGCCTTATAATTTGGGATGGAGGGAGTACAAAATTTCCTCTCAGATCATTTACGGTCAGTAGAGAACAAGGAAAAGGAGGGAGGGAAGAGGAGAGGTAGCACACCGTCCGGGATGTCAAAGGATGATGGCTCGCGGAGGAGGTCAGGCCGCCGGCGCTTGCTGCTCGTTGCCCACAGCGCCGCCGCTGGGAGCTTCAATTTCTCTCCCCGCCCAAGCTAGTCGCCAAACCCGTGGTGAGTGGCAGAAATCACGGCCTTGTCGCCGGCCAGATGAACCTGCAGCCTGCTCGACGGGCTGGAGCAACGCGGAGGGTCGGAGGGAGGAGGCCGCCGGTCACATGGTAGCCGTCCTCGTGAGAGAAAGCTGGGGGCGGTAGGAGCGAGGAAAGGTTGGGTTGTTGGTGCCTAAGCGGCCAGCCGAAGCGTCTCGCGATGGGGAGAACAGAGGCTAGCGTGCCTTTTCGCTTTTTCTTTAAACTAGGCTAGAGTCTTTAACAACGTCGGACAACAATGCTCGGCCTTGGTGCTGTCGGAGAGGATTGTGGACGAACTCAGGCTCTGGTTGACGATCCGAGGAAGCGGAGGACGGAGTAGACAAGTGACGCGAGAGTAGGCTTAGGTGCGGAGTGAGTGGGTGGTGTGCTGGTCCTTGTTTCGACAAGTGAAACAGCGTCTTGTAATTGTTTCTCTACCTTCTATCAAAATAAGGTGCGCTATTGGCGCACTCTCAAAAAAAACTAGTAGCATTGCACGTGCACGCACGTCTCAACAAAATGTCTTGCACGTGCACGCACGTCTCAACAAAATTTTGTTAGCACATCATTCTTTCTATATTCTGAAGTAGTGTGATGAATTCTCGTCGAATCTACATAAATTAGTCAGCGAGCAATATCCGGCAAGATCAGTCATACATGTTTAATACCTTGAAATTCATATAGTGCACATGCAATGCACGCCTCGACCAATGCAAAAAATATATAACATGGAAATAATAGGGGCGCCACATATCGTGTTATTTTCATTAAAAGTATCAACAAAATTACAAACGTGTACAAATAAACTAAGCTTCATATTTACAAAGGAAGGTAGCAAGAAAAATCTAAGAATTATAAGCTATTTATACAATAGTCGAGTTCTTGCATTTTTGTGAAGGAGAGATACATGGCCAATTAACTCCAGATCTCTTCTGAAGAGGATATGCCAGCAAGGCATGAAAGGAGCCTTATGCTAAAATATCCAATCGTTCTTGTGCTTCCAAATATTCCATTGCAACAAAATACGGCCCCAGGAAGGCATATTTAGCAGCAGAGAACATTTGATAAATATTTGGAAGACCAACTGATGCCAACATCTTCTAGCCAAGGAAAATATGTTATTTTGTTTCTTTGATACTCTGGAATACATCGCACGTGTAACTCCAGAGTAGAATTACCAGTTTGTTATCTCCCTCATATCTCTAGTGTTTAGCATGTCCACCAATAATAACCTAAACACTTTCTGTTCGGGCAAACTCTTCCATTTCCAAAGCTTCTTTAACAGGGATGACAGAAGTAGCTGATCAAATATAGCTACGTAAGGTTGTAAAAACATGCAGAAGAGTGTCTTCCTGCTTGCAAACTGAAGATCTATTTGTCCTGCATCAGTCTGACAAAGGTGTTGGAGCAATGCTTCTGTATTTACATAGGTGGCACCAAAATGGCATAATAAGTATGTAACAATTTCAGATTTATAACACCCTCTATGAAGCTATACATATAGTTGAACATATCTGTAGGGTACAAAATTCAGGGAACATGGTAATGCCTTACTCAAATATAATTTGTGAGGAATCTGCATGTTTAGTCAAAAGTATCTCTTATCGACAATGATAGTATAACAAAGAAGAAAATCTGCATCTTATGTCTTCAGGCTAATTTATGACTGGTTGAAATATCATTTGGGAGGAATCGTTCTGGAGCAGCCTGCAACATAAGCGTTATGTCAGTACCACCGGCGAACTGAAATCATAGAAATCAACTTTAATTAGTAGATTTTGGTATGGCTGCTACACAAATTGCTGGACATAATTATGTTGCATCTAACATCTCTCCAGGTTCCTGCGCATGAAGAATTAATTATGTTGCATCGCTAATCAGAAGTTGACGATGAACAAATTAAGATACCCAAATTTTGTAGAAGCTGAAGCGGCATATCATCTTTAATCGGGAATTCATACCGAAAGAAATCTGACGGGCATGCTTGATAATTTGTGTCGGGGACAGTGAACAGGTACAGCGACAATTACCTCTGCTTCCGGTGATGTGACTGTCGTGCGGGGGGTGTCGGAGGAATACTTTCTGGGTTAACCCGCGGCCCAGTGCGACTTGACTTATTAGCATGGACGAAGGCCCACTTGGGAGCAAGCCCAATATTGAACCGCCATAAGGGGAAAGATCTAGAAGACATATCCCGGAGGACGTGAAGACCAAGTAGTCTCCGAGTAGGCCTCTGTGGATGTATTCCTTATGGGGAAGTTTCCTTTTGTAACCTAGCGAGCCTCTGTGTATATAAAGAGGACTCGCAGGACTTAGAGCGGGTCAAGCTATCAAGCCCTAAACCCTAGCTCATACGGCGAGTACCAGATCGGATCGCCTCCATTGTAACACCTCGATTATCATATCAATACCAATCTAGGGTAGGCAGGAAGTAGGTCTTTTACCTCACATTGAGGGGGCCGAACCTGGGTAAATCTGTGTTGATCTTTGTTCCTGCGATCCCAAGCTCGGAGATGCTTGACTCGCATAATCCCACACCTACGAAGTCATCTATGACACCTGACGTGACAAACCCACGACAGTTGGCGCCCACCGTGGGGCCTGCGGTCAAGAGCGTCACGTTCCGCGCAGGATCCATGAAGGGAGCTGAAGATCTTGTTGTTGGCCGTATCATCACGGTCAATGGCACACCCCTCATCGACGATTCAAGCTGGGGGCCGGAAGCAGATTACTTGGAGACCGGCCACGTCATCCCCTTTGGATCCATCAACGTCTTCGTCGGCTTCATTGGCGGCGAGTCAGAGGATCCATCGCAACATGGCGACTCAGAAGAAGGAGTCGCGGTAACAGTGGACCAAGAAGAAAATCTATCAAACGAGTCGCTGCCTCTCGAAGACGAAGAAGGCCAATCCATTGAGTATGTCCTTGAGGAAAGGCTATGCGGAGGCCCTGTGGATAGTGGCTCGCCCTCTGTAGAAGATCGGCACGTGAAGGGGTCTACAGGACCACAGAAGCGACGAAGGGCTGGGCATGCCACCAGGCAGCTTAGCCCCCACACCGCCGGAAGCAGCAGAACAAGCCGCGCTAGACGCATCAGGAGTCGCGGCATCCGCTGCGATGACGCCAGGAGTCGCGGCCTCAGGAGTCGCAAACAGAGAGACCCCACCTGGAGTCGCGCCTGCGGAATCAGGGTCAAGGGTAACCCCCACGCAGCGGTCACGCCGCCACAGGGAAGCGTGTTGTTTACACCAATATCTGCGGTTAACGCGGCTGCTAGGGTGACAGAATTGGAGGCTACCAGGATCGGGCTATATGATGAAGTCCAGAGAATCGCAGATGAGAGAGCCAGGCTGGCGCGTGAGGAACAGCGCCTCCAACAGGAGCAACTGCGACTCATCGAGGAAACCAATACTCTGCAAGGAATACAGGCCACCTTGCCACACAGACGCCACGCGAGTCGCCTGCAGCCAGGAACAGTAAACCCTATGGAGCTGTTCCAATCACCTACCGCTGAACCAGCAATTGCGGTCCCGTCAGCCGCCACCAACACGATCCCATCAGCGCCACCAACACGGCGCACCCGTCGCATGGTCAGGGGTCGCACAACCTTCAGTCGCGGTACCCGCACACATGGCACCATCTGCCATGGTTATGCGGTCCGTGGCCCCGTTAGCTGCGCCCGCGGTTCAAGCAATCGCTGTACCATCAATCGTACCAGCGGTTCCATCTTTCGCAGCACCAAGAGTAGCAGAGATACCTGGATCAAGGGCCATAGTACAGGCTAACAACAGGGCCATGATGCCCCCGCCATTGACGCAGCCAACCTTTGTTCAGCAATCGCCACAGCAGCCTCAAAGGTTCCACACGCCGCAAGGGCATTATGTTAGCCCAGTGGAGAATCTCTTTGCAGCCACAAACATCTTGGCCAGATTAGCGCCAGCAGGAAACACGCCAATGGACAGAGAGGCACGGCGCGCCATTGAGATGCTGAGCACAGCAGTAATACAGCAGGCGAATATGTCCGAACACGCAGGACGGCTGCACTCCACCCCTTACAATAGCAGAGCAACGGCGGAGAGAAGCATCCACGCGGAGTCGCCACACGTTGCGACCTCAAGCTCGGCTAGGCGACAAAGGGAAGATCAACCTGCGGCTCAAAATCAACCTCAGCAAATTCAACCCATAGAGATTGTGCAGCCGCGCGCGGCGGCCAATCCAATAGGAAGGCCAGCTTCGTCCAACCTATCGTCGCGACTCAAAGGCCCAGTCTGTTTCAGCGAAAGAATCAGGTCTGAACCGTTTCCTGCAGATTTCAAAGGGCCTCGCAAGGTCGCCAACTACAACGCCAGCATGGACCCTGTTACTTGGCTCAACAATTACGAGATGGGCATGAGCATCCTAAATGCATCCGAAGAGATCTGCGCACGTTACCTAAACATGATGTTAGAAGGCGCAGCCCACATATGGCTACAAAATTTGCCACCAAATTCAATAAACTCTTGGGATGAGATGAAGGAAGCTTTTATCAAGAATTTCCAAGGAACATGCAAGCGACTCTGCAGCATAGAGGACCTTGAGCGTTGTGTACAGAAGGAAGGCGAGTCGAGTCGCCACTGGATGAGAAGGGTCGCAGAGATCATACATTCCTCAGACAACATACCACCCAGTTCAGCAGTCCTTGTCATGGAGAAAAATTGCAAATTTGAGCCGCTAGTCCACAAACTAGGTCGCATGAAGGATAAAGTCAAGAGCCTAAGCGAGGTAATGGCGGCGGCCAACAAGTATGCTAGCTCGGATAAAACCAGGGACGCATCTGATGGGGAGGAAGAGGAAAACACTGGCAAGGGAAAGAAGGCCAGTAGCAAGCCTCAACAACAGCAAGCTAGCAATGCCAATGCGAGTTATAACAAGCGCAAAAACGAGGAAGGAAACTCAGGGTTAGTCGCAAATACGAATACTCGTTACAAACAAAGCAGCAGCAGAGGAAGGAATTTTCACCCAGTTAATTTGGAAGAGGTTTTCAACCGCCCCTGCGACATCCATATAGGAAAAGATGGGAAACCACCCAACCACACGAAGGCACAGTGTTATCATTACAAAAAGTGGAAGGATGGACAGCCACTCAACACAAACTTCAATCATCAAAACAACGAGGAAGGTAAACATGGCGGAGGCAACAACAGCAACAACGCCGTCCCAAATCCGCAGCCAGATCAGCCACATTCCCAAAACAGTTGGGTCAGTATCATACCATTGTGGTGAATACTTCAAGGAGGGAACAAAAGCTGCGACGACGCAATCAGGCTGTTAACGCCATAGTACCAGCCGTCCCACAGTGGCTAAAGTGGTCCGAGCAACCAGTAGTTTGGAGCCGCGAGGATCACCCAGGAGAAATAAATGAAGAGGGAAAACTCGCGCTGGTGGTTGCCCCTCAAGTCGCAGGGTACAAGTTGAGCAAAGTACTGATGGATGGAGGCAGCAGCATCAATATATTATACTATGAAACCTTCAAAAGATGAACCTTCAAGAAAAGCAGCTACACCCATCAAGAACAACGTTTCATGGTGTCGTGCCAGGCATATCAGCTCAGCCATTGGGGCGAGTTAACTTGGAGGTCGCCTTTGGGACACAAAGCAACTTCAGGAGCGAGTACATTTGGTTCGAGGTTGTAGATTTCCAGAGCCCATATCATGCGCTGTTTGGCAGAGAAGCATTCGCAAAGTTTATGGCTAGGCCGTGCTATGTGTACCTAAAGCTTAAAATACCAGGCCCTAGGGAGTCATCACCATCAATGGCGACAAAAGAATAGCTCAAGAATGTGAAGAGGCGACAAGGCCATAGCCAGAGCAGCTTGCATCGCAGAGAGCGCGCCCATGCGCGAGTCGCAGGAGAATTTTGATGACATCGTGAAGGCCAAGAGGCACCTGCCTGACTTGCGACTTCAGATTACGGCCGCAAGGGAGGCAAGGAAGTCAAAGGCTACGAGCCATTGCCAATAAGGACACATCCCAGCGTCGCGAGTTGCCATCAGCAGCCGCAGCAAAATTATTAAGAGTTTACATCATCAAGCTGGCCACTCAGGGCTAAAAATTTCAATTCTGGTCGCCACTCAGGCGCGACCGACCCAATGTGACACTTCTGATCGCCACCTAGGCGCGATCGACCCAATTCTGGTCGCCACTCAGGCGCGACCGACCCATGTAACATCTCTGGTTGCCACCTAGGCGCAACCGACCCAATTTCTGGTCGCCACTCAGGCGCGACCGACCCATGTAACATCTCTGGTTGCCACCTAGGCGCAACCGACCCAATTCTGGTCGCCACTCAGGCGCGACCGACCCATGTAACATCTCTGGTTGCCACCTAGGCGCAACCGACCCATCATTTCTGGTCGCCACTCAGGCGCGACCGACCCATGTAACATCTCTGGTTGCCACCTAGGCGCAACCGACCCAAGCATCACTTCTGGTCGCCACCTAGGCGCGACCGACCCTATGTATCATATAATGATTCTGAAATAAAGCATCTCAAACTACCAATTGAGCTGTGAGTCTTTTATTTTTTAATCATTGGTCCCTTGGGGGTGCGGCAGCTTTTTAGCGCGGCCTATTCCTTGGGATCGCCAAACAAGTGGCATTTATCGTGATTATACTCAACCTCTCTTGGATGCGACTTGCACTATGCGGCCAAAGTACTGGGGGTGCGGCGTCAATCGAGTTTGATTGCCTATCATGGCCGCTCTCGACCCTGAACACGCACTTTTTACCTGGGAAATACTGAGCCGCGCAAGGGCCTAAGTGAGGAAAAACCGAGACAAATCATAAGGACCAGCCTATTGGTCGAAACATGTACTGCCAAGAGTACTTAAGCAAACCATAATATTGTCTTATGACACATAAATTCTAACAATTATTACAGACCGCTAAGGGCCAAGATCATCAAACCATTGTTTTCTCTTCTTCACTTGTGCGCAGCTTTTGGCCGGTGGGAAGGAGGAACAGGCGGCTTACCAAGCTTGCCAGAAGGAGCAATCGCAGGCTCGCTGGAGGGCTCTTCAGTCGCGGGCTTGGGGGCTGCAGAGCTGGATACGCCTGGAGAGGGGTTCTTTTCCTGCGGAATCACCGCACTGGATGACGGAGCGGGTAACTTCTCCCATCTGCTTCCATCTGCATTATACTTGCCCATATAGGTCGCAAGATCTATCCCCTCCACCAGTTCAGTCGCGTGGCCGCGCATATCCTTCCAAGTCGTCGCATATTCTGAGGCCGTCAGTTCGGTGCCATCCACCTTCTTCGAGGGCCTACCTTTTGCAACCTTGGCAGCATCAAAAGAAGGATAGTACGTCTTGGCCAAAGCAAGAACATGAGCCGCGCCGGTGCGAGCTGAGGACTCCTTCCAGTCCAAAAAGAACTGAGGCGCCCTAAGCAGTCTTTTTAGCAGCCCTTCAGAATCACCGGGACTGGCTTGGTCGGCAGCAGGCACTTAGACAGTGATTTCATGGCGTCACAAGTTCTTCGCGAAAAATCGCGGATATACTCCAGCTGTTCTTGAGTACTGCCGCGCTGCTCCTTGGCATCTTCACCTACATCGAGGCATGTCTCCGTCAGCTCTACAACATACAGGCAAAGATAGTAGAGAAAACAGATGCAGATATGAGTCGCAACACATACCAGTTAACTCTTGAGTCATGATGCACACTTTGGCGTGGACAGGTTATGGGCATCAGAAACTTTCTTCAACTTTTTCTCAAGCTCGCCAATGGAAACAGCCTTAAGCCTTGCGTCCTCATTGGCATCAGCAATGGCGTCTTTCTGAGCACTGACTTGGAGGTCCAGCTGCTGGACCCTCTCTTGGAACTTCTCTTCAACAGTTTTAAGCCGCAGCTCGGTGGCTTTGGCTTGCTCAGATAACTTGAAGCTTTCATCAGATAGCTCGCCCATCCTGGTTTCCCTTTCTTCAGCTCAGCGTCACGCTGGCCAAGGAGCTCGCGCAGCCTCTCCAGTTCAGAGGGAGTATCCCCCAGCTGCTTTTCCAAGGCAAGTTTGGCAGCCGTTATGGAGCTTAGTTCCTCCTACGAAGGGTACATCAGTTAGTAAGTATATATCAACAGCTAAAAGAGAAGCATCAAGTCTCCCTTTACAGTCAAAGAAGAAACTTGATCCTTGGGGGCTAGAGACAGATAACTGGAGATAGAAGTTTACCTTATAAGCCGCAGACAGGTCAGACAGTGCCTTGCGGAGCTCCATGGCTTGCTTGTCATTTGAGGCAATGATAGCCTCTGACAGTCTCTCAGCGCGGCTTGTGGAGGAGGAAGAAGCAACCTCAGCAGCAGAATTGGCGACCGCAGGCTGTCCGCCGCTGGCGACTCAACACTGGCGCATCAGCATCCTTGGCCATTACATCTATGGAGGAGGGGTTGACCTTCTCCACGTCCTGGATCATAAGGGGATCCGTTCTATCCTCCAGAGCCACCTCTTGGGTGGCTGTGTCAAGAACAGGGACCGTGGCCAGGTCATCAGTGGTGGCCACGCCCTCTACCATGGCGGTATGAGCCGCAGGTGATAAATGCGGCTCAACCGCGGTTCCAGGCTCAGCCGGGTTTAGCCGCACTTCTGAAAAAGCAAGGGCATTGTGTGAAGAAGAAGCACATAAGCCAGAATAAAAGTATTATAAGCACAGGGAAAAGTTACTAACTCTGGAGCCATCTTCACAAAGGCCATAAGTTCACCGCTTGACGGTGAGGACAGGCCTTGGGTCCCAGAATCTACGAGCAGAAGTTTTGCGTGTCAGTAGAGGAAAAAGAATAAGCATTCAAGATGACAAGACAACAGAAATTACCAGAGTGGGGACCCATGTCTTCTTCAGCAGAGGCGGTGGCTTTGAAAGCACGCCTGGCAACGAGGAGGTCGCGCCCGTAGCAGGTTTGCGACGCTTCGTGGCCTCAGGGTTTTCCAGAGCATCAACCTCTGGTTCCTCACGAGATAGCCTCTTGGAGGCTCTACGGGGAGTTGGTCCAGCCGCGGCAACAGAACTCGCGGCTGGCACTGGACTGTCATCCTCGTCCAGTTCAGTCTCTTCACCATCTGAGGCCGCAGAAGCAACAGAAGGGATATCAGCAGTCTCGCTGCCCTCTAGAGTGGGCAGCAACTTCTTTCGTGCGGCACGCTTGGGAGCAGCAGTGCCGGCGACGGTCGCAGGCAGCGACCAGTAGTTCTCATCAGCCTGGATCAGGGAGATATAAGTTGCAGTATTAAGAAAAGGAATGCGACTCAACTACGAAGGCGAAAAGACAGAGAAGAGGAGTTACCTCAAAAGGCTTGTTGTTAACACTGAAAGGGGCAAGCCCCACCTTATCGAAGGAGATGTCCTTCTCCTCAGTCACGCGGGTGACAAATTCCACCCAATCCTCAGGCCTCCAGTCCGAAGCCTTGATACGATCAACGTCAGCAGAGGTGCCTGTGCACTCAAGGAAGGATCGCTGTCGTGGACTCACGGGCTGAATGCGCCATTTGGTCCAGCAAGAGAGAAGATCAAGGCCAGTAAGACCATGACCTATTAAGGCGCGGACTTGATCAGCGACTCATTGATGAAGGACATGGACGAGTCGCGGGGTTTTGATTTCAGTGCCTCGGTAGGCACGAAGAGGGTGTTAGACCAGGAGGGAAGGCGAGTTTCGCCCTCCGGTGAAGTATCTTGGCAATAGAAGAAAGATTTTTGCCAAGCCCTGGGTCGATTCGCCAGGGCTAGCTTGGGAAGGCAAGAGTTCCTATGGCGTTGAAGAGAGATGGCGCCGACCTGAACGTAGGCGCCACCCTTGGAGACAAGTTGGCTGTTGCAGGTGAAAGAGGCCAGCCATAGATCGATGTTGGGGGCTATGCCAAGATAATCCTCGCACAGCACGTGAAAATTGCTCACCTGGAGCATTGAGTTGGGCCCGATGTCGTGAAGACGGAGGCCTAGGCGTTGCAGCAAATTGCGGAAGAAGGGAGAACCTGGCGGCGTGAATCCACGCTCCACGTGCTCCACGAACATCACCAGCTCGTTGGGCTTGGGGCGCGGCTCGATTTCATCGCCTGGCGCCCGCCAGACGCCGTCCTCCTTCGGCGGCAAGAAGCCAGCCTCGGCCAGATCCGCAAGAGTTTCCTCCGTTACCCAGGATCCTTCCCAGTTGCAGGAGATCTTGCGCCTATCGTCAGATGGCTTCGCCTTGGGCGCCATTGCGAGGGGGAGATTGAATTGGGGAACTAGGCTCGGGTCGAGGAAGAAGACGGCGCGGCTAGGGATGAGAAGATTGCAAGGGCAAATGGATAATGACCTAGGTGGCCGCAGCTTATAACTGAAGGGGCCCGCAACTAACGGCATTATCTGTGCTCGCAACCAACGGCACAATTTGCGCCCGCAAAACGAGTAACGGTCCGCAATTAAAGGAAACGGAATATTTCCAGAAGGAAGAGATGAGTCGCGCAGATGAGTCACAGCTCTGAATCGCATAAGTCAGGAGATTGGTCAGAACGTTTGCAGTGCGGCTCAGAGACCATTTCAAGAGGTCAGAAGATTCTCACCGTAAAGTCCTAACCAATCTTGGGGGCTAATGTCGGGGGAATACTTTCTGGATTAACCCGCGGCCCAGTGCGACTTAACTTACTCGCACGGACGAAGGCCCACTTGGGAGCAAGCCCAATATTGAACCGCCATAAGGGAAAGATCTAGAAGACATATCCCGGAGGACGTGAAGACCAAGTAGTCTCCGAGTAGGCCTCTGTGGATGTATTCCTTATGGGGAAGTTTCCTTTTGTAACCTAGCGAGCCTCTGTGTATATAAAGAGGACTCGCAGGACTTAGAGCGGGTCAAGCTATCAAGCCCCAAACCCTAGCTCATACGGCGAGTACCAGATCGGATCGCCTCCATTGTAACACCTCGATTATCATATCAATACCAATCTAGGGTAGGCAGGAAGTAGGTCTTTTACCTCACATTGAGGGGGCCGAACCTGGGTAAATCTGTGTTGATCTTTGTTCCTGCGATCCCAAGCTCGGAGATGCTTGACTCGCATAATCCCACACCTACGAAGTCATCTATGACACCTGACGTGACAAACCCACGACAGGGGGGGATGACATGCGTTTGGCCGCACGCACGTCGGGCAGGCGGGGGCGACTCTGTGTCTCCGGCCGGCGGTACGCACAGGCGTCGGGCAGGTGGGGTCGGAGGCTGGGCGGCGGCAAGCGGACGGGCGCGCGCGTATGGCTGGGCGGTTGGCGAGCGATTCGGGCGGCGGATTTCCATGCCCGCCGGCCCGCGGGGTCGTCAGGCAGGCGGAGATGGAGGCGCGTCGGTTAGGAGGAGACGGCGTTATGTGCGAAGTGGCCGTCCTGTTCGTCGGCGTCGTGTCCGTGCTCCTGGTGCTCGTCGTCGTGTTGGTCCTAGGCGTGAGTCAATGACACTGAAATGATAAAGTGGGATTGATTACCCTGTAATTTTGTTGTGTTTAATTCCAGCATGATCTCGTTATTGTGTGTATATATGGCAGCGTGTGAGGCGAATTAAAGAGGGGATCGGGAGAAGGAACGTATTTGGGCCGTTTGATGAGATCGAATGTGCGGTTAAGATCTATTTTTCCTGCTCGGCAGAGTTTTATTCCGTCAAGGATAATTGCTACATGCACTCGTCGCCGCTGATCGGACTAACCTAGACCGTTAGATGTTATTGACTGGGACAATCTTGTGGGACGAATCAACCTGGGTACACTAACGGGGTGGCTGTAGAAAAGAAAATGTTCGCTTGTTTAATAGTAGTATAGATGTACAATGCCCGTGCCCACGGACTCTTATTTATGTTTCTTTCATATGCATGCGAAAAATTACGTGTACACATGAATTTGACATTCAATCGATTTTTGAGTCGAAATTATGTGTAAGTGCGACACACGTATGTTAGAAAATAACACATGAGTGTTTATTGGATTTATTATGCTATCTGCTTTGAAAATATTCATTCCAAAGAAATTTTAGTAGGCTTCAGAAAATTCAAAATCTTTTTTTCACAAGGATAGTCAATATTTGAGTTGGTATGCATATAGTAAGTGTGTGTGTTCTTAACAATTTTCAGAAACCTTAATATGAAGGAAAACGCTATTCATCGACCGGCTGATGCATCAGCCGGTCTCTCTCGCTCACACGTCTCCCGCACGAGAGTAAAGGCCTAAGGCCCACAGTCAAGTCAACCCCAGGGAACGCGCCTAGTGCCCTGCCGCTTTTCCAGAGGAAGCAACTCGTCCGTGCTAGCCGCCGCTCCTTCCCCGCACTGTCGCCAGTGTGCCGACGGCGGCCACCATGGAAGGAGCCTGTGAAGTATTTCTGCTCGGGATGAGAGACTGTGGCCGAGATCTCCCGGCGGTGGTGGCGCTTTCGCCGGCGCTGCCCCATGGCACCCCCGCCCTCTCCCCTGGTGCCAGCCGATCTCTCAGCGCCGGGTCTCTGGTGTGGCGGATTCGTCGCCAGAAGTGTCTCCATAGGCGGATTCGTGCCCGCTGAGCTCGAAACGGTCATGGCATGCCTCCATTGGTGATGACATTAAGAGGTCAGTTTTTGGGTTTGTTGATGTTGCATTAGGTGTGCAGTTTTGCTACATGTGCGACTCGTTTTTGGTGTATAAGCATGAGCAAAGTGCTACATGATTTCTGCAAAAGTGATGTGGTGTTGGTTTTTGCTACATGGATATTTTAAAAGTGCTACATGTTCTTATTGTTTTGGGTGTGTAAGTACAAGAGAAGTGCTACACTATATTTGTTGTGTAACCAAATGGGGATTTTTTTTGCGGACTGGTTTTTTTGCTACACACCTGTGCTACATGTTCTTATTGAGTTTTGCTACATAGTTTGTGTTTTTTTGCTACATGGCTGTGTTTGAAGTGCTACATTCGTTTTGCTACATGTCGCCAGCTTTACGGATCTGTGTGTTTTTTTTTGCTACATACAGTGCTACATGCGACAAAAAATATGTTGTGTTTGAATTTTTTTGCTACATAGATCGGACGTAGCATTTCTGAAATTTCTTTGCTACATGCGATGTTGCATACACAGATACAAAATGCAACACGCGAAACGTTTTTGCTACATAGACCGGACGCGCGAGATCATTTCACTTAAATAGATCCGACGGCTGCGGAGGCGGCTGTAGCAAACCTTTGCTACACCCGACTGACGCATAGCACACGCCTAATATGAAACGTTGGTCGAGTCATTGACGGGCAAAAGTGATGCATTGCATGATCGTGGGATTTTGGATTTGTTTGCGTCGCTAGGAGCCTGAAAATGTTTGTTTTTTTCTTTTTAGCCCAAAATAGATACTCATGTTTGTTTTTTTCTTTTTCTCCCCCGCCGCTGCCACCATTATCTCGCGCCGGTGGCAAGCTCTTGTCCGCAGCTCGCTTCAGCCCCGCCACCCATCGCTCGGCGCCAAAGGAGCTGGAATAGCGTACCTTCTATTCGCCGGATCTGCGGCAGCGGACACATCAAGCTAAGCGGCCATTACCCCGTGGCCGTGGTGAATCGGAACGAGCTCCGAATACGTCGCGAGGACGCCCGCTCCGGCATGTTGGAGCGAACCCAAGCAGTCAAGTACGGCATGTTCCTGGAGTGAATGGTCGACGCCCGCTCCTACCCTCGCTGATGTCTGGTATTTTGCTACTACTCCCTTGCAGGATCGGCATAGATGAGTGGCTACGTGTTCCTTCAGTTCCAGATGTCTTTGCTATTAGTGATTGCAGTGGTTTCCTTGAAAGCACAGGCAAGGAAGTTCTCTCAGCTTTGGCTCAGGTAACTTGAGAGCATTTTGTCAAGCTTCTATCTAAAAACATCGAGTCATATGCATTCTTTGCTGATGTGCGATAGAACTGGGTGGAATAGAAACATAGTGTAAGATTAAATTGAATAGATGGATGTACATCCTATTAAATTACAGGCACTTGGCCATGACAGTGGCATAAAACTATCTCTTTGCCGCATTCTTGGATTTTTTTTTGTCTTCTCTTCGGAAGAAAGGCATGTCATTTGGCTACACTATGTATATCATATTCCACTTGTACTCCTGAACAGGTTGCCGAACGACAAGGCAAGTACCTCGCTGCCCTGCTCAACCATGTGATGAAAGCTGGAGGTGGCTATGGAAATTCATACATCAAAGTCTACCTAGGTCCTAAGTCTGTGTATAAAATCTAGGGAGTATGGCAAAGCAAAGCAAGGTTGGCCTGAGGCAAAGCAAGGTTGCTTTGTTGCTATGTTCCTTACGAAGTTATACAACTTAGTAGCTGCTATGGAGTCAACCGAGTTCTTTTTCTCTATTTGCATGATTTGCAAGCTGGTTCATCTGGCGCTCAGCAGTGCAAGTATTTTGCAAATATTTCTCTCTGAATATAGATGTCAGTTGTTCCTCATCCTGGCAACAAACTATTGTATGGCTTACAACTTACAAATTGGATCAGAATATATAGTCAAAGGGCAAGTTTCTATGTAGCCAGACTATCTAATTATAAATAATTTCTGTTTGGTAGTCGTAGAAAAGCTCGTCTCTTTTAATTCTGAGCACATGAGAGATGAAAAAGTAACGGTTTTGAATTCGTTTTACACTTTTTACCATGTTATATTTTCCTACTTAATGTAAAATCCACATTTGGACTGAATTCGTTTTACACTTTCAAATTACATTGTCAGGTTCTGCAATCAATGAACTCTGTAAAGCCTGAAGAGGTAGTCATTGGGCAATATGATGGTTACATGGATGATCCTACAGGTTTATGTTCGGTATACTGAGGGTACACAATGAGAGATGAAGGTATATTTTACTTACTCCAATCTCCACATTTCTTTTATTTCGTTGAACCGCCTCTAATTTTGCAATAAAAGAGTTCACTTTTAGAAGTAGTTATCATCAAATTACAAATCATTCTACTTGGTACACTAATAATTCTCTTTTGTTAATAGATTTGCTGAAAGTAAGAGGCACATATAAGCACAAGTAGAATATTCTTAGGAGTAATCTATATTCTCAAAGTGGATCATGGTGATTGCATAACTTGCATCGCCTTAGATTTTGTTAAGTACTGAATATTTTCAGTAAAATATGTCAGTTAAGTTTCAGAAGTTTTATTTTTTTTCAAATATGACAACCATTTAATCCTGATGATTATATGATATAGGACACACTCAGCTGACCTGACTCATATATTATAATAGGTCATGTAGTAGATTACTTATGCTTCCAGGTCGTAATAAGCAAGACCAGATGGATCATGCTTATGCAAATTTAGTAGTCAGGTAAAAAAAAAGAAAGAAGACAGTGAGTTATCTTGAGACAAAAGGCAGGATGATGCATAGCTGAACTATATCAAATTCTGAAAAGTATGCAAAGGATGATCTGGGAGAAAAACAGCGGGGGGAGTTGGATGAATAAAGAAAATGGATTCAGAGTTAATTCTAAAATGTTATAATGTTCCATATCTGTATCGTTTTTGTAGAATATGTACCTATGATCAAGGTGGGTTTTTTCGAAATTGTGATCGAGGTGCTTAGATGAATTTGTTTAGATTGTATTAGAAATTTTCCGTATGCATCTTATATTTGCTCTCAACTTTGGATGCTTATCGGTATCTCTCAACATGATTCAGCAGCAGCAGTCACAAAATTCGTACTGGCAGACATATTCACTTGGTAGAGTCAGACGAGAGTTTATACACGTTTGTGTCTGCGTCTGCAAACACACGGGTAAGTAGAGCAACCCCTTTATTTCCCCAGCATATTTTCCTCACACTTACGGCAAGCAGTATTTTATAATATGATTACAATAGTTGTATATTTTTTATTATGTACACATGAAACACACCAAATAGACATGCGGACAGGTATTAAGTACATGGATCTCGTGTAAGAATAACATTAGGAATTGATTTGAATACTTTTAATAACTGCAAACCATGGTCTTTGGATAGTGCCCATTACACTGAAGATATCCCATCCTGACTGGATTGGATATATTTGATTTAAGAGATAGCAAACTCAGAATAGTACGACTTAACACAACACACGTTCGAGATTACACTCAAGATAACATATCTGACTGGATCACATACATTTAATTTATGAGGTAGCAAATTCAGAATAGTACGACTTCAGGTGATAAGGATCAATCGTGATCCAAAGGGTTTTAGGCCCAATCAGTAGCAACAACGATAAGTAACGCGGCTTACGATCTGGGCGATGCAAACTCACGTGAACAACAAGCAAACCCTTCTCGGCGAGAGGAATTACTTGGACGGTTCTAGATGAACCACGCAGCAATTAGAAGCACAACACCTCCAATCCAACGCAATGAAACAACCTTGATCGGTCTCGACGGATACACACAGGGATTTCCACCCCACGGCATGGCGGCCGAAACATACACGTGTTTTAACTCATAAAATTCAACCTAATTTTACAATGACCGTAATGAGGCTATATATATATAGCCGAAACCTCCTAATGATAAACTTGGACCACAAGTTGGTCGCATCCCTATCTCTAATTGATTTCCTAACCAAACTAAGAATAAATCCGTTTACAACCGACTTGATAACCAAAGGAAAATCTACTAAACAAAATTACTACGTGGACACTGCCTTTTATTCCTGCGCCATGTGACTTTGTCCTCTGATTAATTCCTGCAGGTGGGCCCCACCCGGTGGCGCACAAGGGTAGAGCATCTTTGGGTCGAAGTCTCCTGATCCGTAGAAAAAGAATCCAAACGGTTTTCTTCTCTTGATCTCTTGTGGAACTTCTTGAATTTTCTTATGCACGTACATAACCTGGTGTCTTCCAATTAACTCATGTCTGGCCCCATCTACATGCATGAACGTGCGAGAAAATCCCTCTTGGTCGTTGTAACTAATCAACGAATACTTCAAAGTGTATCCATCGGTCAAATTGAATAGTTCGCCCGTATCATCCTCCCCTTCTTCAAAAGAAATCGTCCTCGGTTTCGAGTCAGTTTCTGTTGCAACGTCTTCCTTTAATTGAACGGGCGCATGACTTTCTTCAGCAACTTTGGCCTTATTTTTCTGCTCCCTTTCCTGTTCCTTCATCCTCTGCAGCCGGTCCTTTCTCCAAGCAGTAAACGGCTTCTTCTCCATGGCCTTGAGAACATATATCTTATCTCGCGTGACAGTATAAGTGTTAGCAAGAAAATTGTACACCACTTTGTTCTCCTTGTACCATGGCTCTCCCAGTAGCAAATAACATGAAACCATTAGCACCGGTATCACATCACACAAAATCTCACAAGAAAATTTGCCGATGAAAAACTGTATCATAGTTTGTTGCCTGATGTCGAGCTGGTCGTGGCACCGCCTCAATGAGTAGGGTTGTGGATGTGGTGTCGTCGACAGGCGATAGCTCCAGCTTCTCCACCATGTCAACGCCAACCGCGTTGATCGCATTGTCGTGGCGCAAACTCTCTCTCCCACTTTACAGTAGGTATGAAAAAGCTCGGCGCGCCGTAGCCCTTTCCTCCAGCAAAAAGTCGCTAGAAAACCTCCAAGAGCTTCTCCTCGTTGATGACGCGCTGGCCATCTCTTCCACAGTTGCAGCAGACATCGAACACGCGACGCCCAAGTCGCGTTAGAAAACCTCGCAGAATCACTCGTGCGGTGGAGATGCAGTAGCGCGCCAAAGGGAAAACAACATCTGCTGTCTAGGCGCCGCCGGACACTCCCGAACGGAACTAGTACTTGCCTAGTAGCTGCCTTGTCCACTGATCCAATTCCAAGAAAACTTGTGATGCCAAATTGATTATGAATAAATAATCCAGCCTAAGTAGTACTAATCGGAAACTCCTTTTGTTTGTACTCCAATACAATCCGACTGATTCCAAGCAAATCACGTGGTCGAAAATGAGTCAGTCCCAGTACGTACTCCAGCGGAAACAACAGCCGTCTCCTCCGGCGATGTGAACTGGTCAAATATAACGTGCAGCAGTATACCGCAACAGACCGTTCTCGAATTTCAGCAGATCTTCACGAAACAGCAGATCGGTGACAGAGAAAAATAAATCCGTCAAAGCACCCAACTTCTCTAGATCGAAAACACAAATCAAACACCAGTGTCTTGGCAGATCGCCTCCAGCAGCAACTCTCCTCAGTATAACAGCAAAATAAATCTCAGCAGTAAAATCGCCGTGAGAAACCTGACGAATCTGATACCAAGATGATAAGGATCAATCGTGATCCAAAGGGCTTTAGGCCCAATCTTTCACGGCGATCAGTAGCAACAGCGATAAGTAACGCGGCTTACGATCTGGGCGATGCAAACTCACGTGAACAACAAGCAAACCCTTCTCGGCGAGAGGAATTACTTGGACGGTTCTAGACGAACCACGCAGCAATTAGAAGCACAACATCTCCAATCCAACGCAATGAAACAACCTTGATCGGTCTCGACGGATACACACAAGGATTTCCACCCCACGGCATGGCGGCCGAAACACACACGTGTTTTTAACTCATAAAATTCAACCTAATTTTACAATGACCGTATTGAGGCCATATATATAGCCGAAACCTCCTAATGATAAACTTGGACCACAAGTTGGTCGCATCCCTATCTCTAATTGATTTCCTAACCAAACTAAGGAATAAATCCTTTTACAACCGACTTGACAACCAAAGGAAAATCTACTAAGAGCATCTCTAGCAGAGCCCTCAAAAGCCGCGGAACCTCAAAATAACTGTCGGATGCGGTTCAGAAACTTTAAAAATGGACATAGCAGAACCCTTAAACGCCGCAGACCCTTAAACGATTTTGAGGGGGCCCAGCAATTCGGCCCGCGGAACCGTGAAAGCTAGGTTTTGGCAGCCGACCCGTAGGATGAACCTTATCTTTTCATTGCGTTGGCGGGAGGGAACATTCAGCCCGTGAACAACCACTCTCCTCCCGCCGCCGCCGCCGAATCCTCTTCCCCGACTCCGGCCAAGCGCGTGCTCGCCCCGAGCGCCTCGGATCCGTCCCTGATCTCCATCCCTATCGCGGCGGCCTCGTCGGCAGATCCAGCGGGGCGGAGAGAGTCCGCCGCTCCTGTCTCGGCGGTCGATTCGACCGGCAATAAGCGCAAGCGACTCGGAACCGCCGGCGCGGGAAAGGCCCCGAAGGCCACAAAGGCCCCCACGGCCGCTCACCCGTCCAAGCCTCCGAAGAAGAGGGTGCCGGCGCGGAAGGTTAGGGAGAGCGCGGCCGCGGCCATGGCTTTTCCGTCTGCCGCCATGGATCCTCCGTCCGTCGCACCCGCGAACGACGTCGACATATCGAGGTATGAAAATTTCCCCTCTTTTCCGCCGCCCCTCGTGTTTCTAGGTAGTGAAGCAAAATTCTTGCTCCAATTTGTAGCGTCCCTGTTTTTGATGCATCCCAATCATTCATGGACGCCATGAATAACGCGGCGGTTGACATTGAGACCCCTCCCCTCCCCCCCACTCGGCGATTTCGGCTACGACAAGGCCGATGGTGGTGTCGGCGACGACGATGAGGTTGAGGAGGTTGATGCGTCAACGGTTAAACAACGCGGTGTGAACTACACGGTTTTGGAAGATGAGAACTTGATCTGGGCTTGGGAGACTATGTCTCTCGACTCCATTCACGGCACTGATCAAACCAACAAAAGGTATTGGCACCGAGTGGAAGACAAATTCTTTCAACGTATGCCGCGCGATGGAAAAACGGTGCCTCGGACGTACCGATCACTCCAAGGCTGTTGGGACGTGATCAAGACAACATGTAGCCGGTGGAGTGGATGCTTGCAACAAGTGCTCAATGCTCCTCCGAGTGGTACCGTGGAGGCCGATTGGGTGAGCTCACTAAATTTAGCATTGCTTCACTATGTTGCCTTGTTTCCTATTGTTCACTATGGACATGGTTTCATTTTTGCAGGAACACATTGCAAGAGAGCGCTACAAGGACATGCCGACATCCAAGAAGAAGCCCTTCACGCTTGACCATTGTTGGGCTATTCTCCAACATAGTGAGAAATGGAAGTTGAGGGACCAAGAAACCAAAAAGGGTGAAATACATATCGAGGATGATGATGATGAAGATGGAGGGAGGAACAAGAACAAGCCCGAAGGAAACAAGAAAGCCAAGAAAAGGCTCCTGAAGCAAGCCAAGGCTACAAGCTTGAGGGAGAAGCTTGATCAAATGGTACAATCAAATGAGAGCATGGTCGCCAAGACATTAGAGGCAAAGCCCCAATTGGCCGAGAAGAAAGCTCAAGAGAAAAAAGAGAGGTGGGAACTACTCCGTGAGGAGGGAAGCGCAAAGCCGACATTGAGGAAAGAAGAGCCATTGCGGAGGAGAACAAGTCCGTGGCCACGCTTCTTGCCGAGGAGAACAAGATCATGCTCATGAACCGAGGTGAAATGGATGCCCTCACGTTGGAGTGGCATGACATCGCTAGGAGGGAGATCTTGCATCGAAGGAAGCAAGCCTTGATCAAAACAAGCGGTGGTGGTGGTGGTGGTGGCAGTGTTGATGGTGGTGGTGGTGGTGGCAGTTGAAAGTGCATGTGTTGCCCCATGCGTGGTTTTGGTAATTAATGACAATCCTTATGGACTAATGTTTGCATTGAGATATCTTTATAGATCTTGTCCATTAAGAAGATTGGAGTTCATGTGTTGAACTCTAGAAGATTACATGATGACCAAGGTTCTATCCAAGGGTTCATATGAAGAATGGTCATCTAGAGTTGAGCTTATTGCAAGCATGGCTTGGAAAAGAAGTTTGAGTGAACATTCATGTTTATCTACAAGCCATCATCTATATCAATAGAATAAGATAAAGTGCAAGTGGATTCATGAAGACGAAGATTAGCAAGGCTCTCCCATCATGGTGTATGGGGGAGTATTTGGAGAAGTCTTCATCAAGCATGTGCTAGCAAGCACAATCAAGAAAGGTGTTCCAACTTGAGGGAGACAAGATCGTCATCATCTAGCTCAAGTGAAATGCGCAAGGCAAAGGTATGATCTTGATAGGTTTCTATTTTACCGGTCTCATGTTGTTAGTTCGGAGACCGGGTTATAGGATAGACGGCGTACTATCAAGAGGGGCTTTCAAGTGAGTAACTTGATCGCATCTTTATGGAGAGTTCAAACCTTTGCATATTTGGCATATCATCTTTCTTGGTTCTTATTTGGATTTTATCCATGTGAGAATTTAGAGCTTGTGTTCATCTCCAT
The DNA here is from genome assembly GCA_947311845.1 of Poa pratensis. NCBI lineage: Eukaryota > Viridiplantae > Streptophyta > Magnoliopsida > Poales > Poaceae > Poa > Poa pratensis. The sequence goes on along the minus strand of CAMZMU010000071.1, from coordinate 31,788,769 downwards.
ACCAAGCTCTAGTTCATAAAAAAGGATTTCATTTGGATATCTAGTGGTGTTTTTTATGTTGGAGGTTTTACCGGTTCGTCTCTTGTAGAGAGGTCAAACTCTCCTCTTGTGTTATCGTCCTCACATAATGGACTATGATGTGTATATGCATGATCTGTTAGTGCTTGTGATTATCTTCGGAGCAAGCCCAAGATCATTGAAAACGGAGTCCGGATGGAAAACTTGTTGCGTTCTCGGTGTTGGAAATATTATCGGTCCTCCTCGAGATAAGATTCACACCTCCCATGTGTGATATCTCCTCCATATTTGTGACCCTTAATATTTCCAACCTCGTTGGTTTCATCTTGTTTGGAGCTTCCTTGCAAAAGTTGTTGCATTTCAGGTTTTCCAGTTTTGCTGTTTTGCCTAGGCTGGAGTCTCCGGCCTCAGGGGTGCTCAGGGGTCGGAGTTTCTGGCCCATCGAGTTCTGGAGCAAAGAGCTCCTCACGGCGGCAGTCACTGCATCGAGGCCGGAGTTGGTCCGGAGTTTCCCCGGAGTTTCCGGACCGAGGACCCGGAGTTTCCGCCCTCAGTGGCCGGAGTTTCTGGTCCATCTGGTTTTGCTGCGAAGAATGCAACGTGGCGACAGTCGCTGTTTTGAGGCCGAAGTAGATACGGAGTTGCCCCAGAGTTTCCGCCCAGGCCGGAGTTTCCGGTCTCCCAGACCGGAAACTCCGGACTAAGAGGACTGCAACGGCTCTTTTTCTGGGAGGGGTATAAATACCCCTCCACCTACCTCTAGCCAGCCAGCTCTTCCAAGCACGTTTTTCCCCCTCTCTCTCCTCCATTGTTGACCTTGGAAAGCTTGCCCCTTTCCCAATTCCTCCCATGATTCTTGCATGTCTTTGAGGGATTTGAGAGAGGAGATCTAGATCTACATTTCCACCAATCCATCTCTCCTTTAAGTGAAGAGAACCTAGTAGATCTTGATCTTGGAGTTCTTGTGTGGTTATCTTCTTTGTTCTTCCTCTCTTATCCCCCCATAAGCATTAGTTGCTTGTGGTGGGATTTGAGAGTGAAGGATTTGAGCACTTGTGCTCTTGCCATTGCTTTGTGCATCGGTTTGTGCTCTCCACGAGGATTCGTGGAAGTTGAAAACTTGTGAACTGTTTACTCTTGGGTCCTTAGAACCTAGACGCCCGTGTGGTGGTTGAGACCCTTGTGTGGTCACTTGTAGTTGTTCGGGAGCCCCCAATCCCGTTGTGGGTTGTGCCCGGATCATTGTTGAAAGGCTCCGGATTTCCGCCTCGAAGGATTCCGATAGTGGAAGGTGAATCAAACCTTTGTGGTGCGGTTCACCGGAGAAGAAGGTGAAACCTTTGTGATTGTTGAACCATTGTGCTGGTTCACACCTCTCCAACGAGACGTACTCCCCTAAAAAGGAGGAACTCGGGAATACATCCTCGTCTCCGCGTGCCTCGGTTATTTCTATACCCGAGCTCTTTACTTATGCACTTTACATTGTGATAGACTTCGTGCTTGAAGTATTTTATCTTGCTATCACCTTGTTGCTTGTCTTGCTTAGCATAAGTTGTTGGTGCACATAGGTGAGCCTAGTTTACTTAGATTGTTGGCTTGTTAATTTAAACACCTAGTTTTATTCCGCAATTATCAAGCCTAAACCGGAAAAGTTTTAATCGCCTATTCACCCCCCCCCCTAGGCGACATCATTGTCCTTTCAGCAGTGTTGATGGTGGTGGTGGTGGTGGCGATGGTGTTGATGGGGTTCATGGTGGTGGTGGTGATGTCTAGATCTAGGTCATTTGAATGATGCGGGTGGATGCAAGTTTTTGGCCACATGGATTCAAAACTATGTTAATTGTCGTCTTTAGATTCGTCAAACTATATTATTTGCTAAACTAGTGTCGAAATTCTGAACAATTTTACTTATTTTGAGTACTATATGTTCTTAGGTTTACAGGTTGGGGAATATCGCGGCATAGCAGAACCCGTAAAGCAGAATTTTAAAACAGAATATTCTGTTGCGACGCGTTTTCGCGCAAAAAAGCGAGTTCTGCGAACCTTAAAACGCGTTTGAGGTTTCACGTTTTAAGAGCACTGGTAGAGATGCTCTAAACAAAATTACTACGTGGACACCGCCTTTTATTCCTGCGCCATGTGACTTTGTCCTCTGATTAATTCCTGCAGGTGGGCCCCACCCGGTGGCGCACAAGGGTAGAGCATCTTTGGGTCGAAGTCTCCTGATCCGTAGTTGCATGTCCTCTGGCGGCCGGCCAAACGAGAAAAAGAATTCAAACTGTTTTCTTCTCTTGATCTCTTGTGGAACTTCTTGAATTTTCTTATGCACGTACATAAACTGGTCTCTTGATCGACAGTCCGCACGAACCGCCACCGCCGCCGCCGACTGGCCGCCCGCCTCTGTCCAGCCGCCCGCCTCGACGCCGCCCATGCCCTATCGCCGCTGGCCGCCCTCCAGCGTCACAATTGGAACCCAGCGCGGCTGCCCTGCACCCGCTATCGGCCTCCGCCCTGCCCTACGACGCCACCGTCCTCCCCTGCAACCAGCTCTACAACGTACTGCTCCTCCAAGGTATCTTAAACTCTCGGAATTGCTAATTGTACATTGCACAGACGATGAAATAACAAATTATGCATATTCATTACTTCAGGTTACCAAGAATACAAATGTCATCCTCCAATCGCACTCCATTTCAGGACATAACCAACGGGCAAAAGCTAGGTGATTAACAACTGTCCTTACGATAACTCCTTATTACTGCGTGGATTTAAATTTAATCGTCTGAAGGAGTTCCGGGGCAGGTTCAGGAGCCAGGTGCGTGCTGATCCTACGAGCATCAGCTAGACGTACTGCATAGCTGTTATCGTGGTGCCTCCTTGACAGTTGACTGCGATGATGTAATCGTCGAGCCAAAGTTTGGGATCATGCGTTCCATCGAACTTGACTGCCTCGGAAGTAAACTTGAAGCCTCGCGGTATTCGTGTGGCGCGGATGCGACAATTGAAGCAGTTAAGGCCACAAGGCTCGTGCTCGCCGTCTGAGTGAAGTTCCTCCGTCGGGGCGTTGACGGGCCGCGCGGATCGACTGCGGTCGACCTGTCGCTGTGTGATGATGTTGCGGGCGTCCTCGCCCTCCTGCAGATGTCGGATGGGTCGATCTCCCCGTGCTGCTCGTTCGTGGTCGCGTCTGTCGCGATATCCGCGTGGTTGGATTATTGTTGCGGGTGAAGCTCCTGGGACCAGCGCCTCCTCTGCTAAGCGGAGCGCTTGGATTTGTTGCCGATGTAGAGCTGCGTGAGGGTCGCCTTCTGGAGGTTGAGTTGCTCACAGGTACGTGGACAATGACATAAGAGCACCTGAGGCTATTCTGGGGATGGGTATCCCGTCTTCGTCATCTGTCATGAACGATGAATCGAGGTTGCGAGTGGCCACGACCCCCTCAGCATTTGTCATCAGGTTGATGCGTGGCCTGGAGCGCCTATTGTCTTGCGTAACAGTTGGTCCTGAGGAGGAGAAGGAGTACGCTGCGCGGCGAGCACTCGACGCGTCAGCTAGTTCTTTACGCCGGGCCAGCTCGGCTTTCTCTAGCAGCAGCTTCTCGTTCTCCTTCCAGACTAGGTATTGATATGCCATTGATAACCCCCAAGGGCAGGGGATCACTGTAGCACCTCTCAATGTGGAAGTAGGGTATCGATCCGCAGGAGCAAGAAGGAAAAGTTATCTATTCCCTACAACTAAAGTGTCACAAGTTTTAGTTGATATGCACTAAACAAGTTTAAAGAACAAGATGGTTGATTTAATGGATGGAAGTTTAACGTAACAAAACAAAATGTAAAAGTGTCCCAATCCTCTTCAATGCAAGAGGACAAGACAAATGTTTTCTCTTATAGGAACAATGGACATGGGTTCACTCAATCCTCTCTCCCATCTATGGTGATTATCATGTTATAGATAAAAAGTACACACAATTGTCATGCTTTAATGGTAAACTTCTATGACGGCTACATGTCCTAAAACATATAGTTGAAAGAAGTACTCATTTGTGTTGCTAGGTCACCCTCGTAAGGCTAGCGTGGTTGCTGTCACTCCCACATCATACTCTTCCTTTTTACCCCCAGATAAAGGATGTTGGGCTGTATTTCACATGTCACTCAATACATATGCCGTTGTCACATCGGCCATCCCGTACCTACATACATCATACTTCATAATGGACAATATTCTAAACACTAGTGCAATGATTCATATTTCGTGTGCATGACCACATCTCTCTCATCTATCCACACTTGGTGGTGTCAATCACCTCATGACAAGGATAAACAAGGCATTATGCATAAATCAAACCATCACATGTATCATAGAATATCTCCAAAGTATGACAAACCATAGAAATCCCAACATGACGGTAAATGCATAACATAATATCATCTCATACCACAATATCCACCATAGGAATTACAAAGATAGTTCCATAATCATGCAAGGCACATCATATGGACTTCAACAATGATCATACATAGAGAGATTGGATCAAGTTACCACCACAAACCCAAAGTCCAGGGGGTGGACTACTCCCCCTTCATCATGGTGATGATGGTGGAGATGTTGGAGAAGATGGAGATGATCTTGCTGTAGATGTTGATGATGAACACGCCGGAGGGGGGTGGAGCCCTCCGGAGGTGATTCCGGCGGCGTTTCCCCCCTCCGATCTTCTCCGGCGGCAGCCTTCTGACTCTCTGTTTCGTGGTTTTGTGTTTCTCCCCGCCTCCTCGCGAAACTCCTCGGGGGACTATTTTTATAGACGTTTTTAGGTCAAGACGAAGCCACGGAGACGAAAACGGACGGCATCGGAGCCACGAGGAATAAAAGAGGTGGTCCCACACGGCCAAGGAATCTGGCCGCGTGGGACCATCTATTTTCTTCCTCGGACTTCCTTTTTCGCGGATCCTTGGCTCGTACGTCTTCTTATTTCCAAATATTGGGCCCCGTAAAATATTAGGTCATTTGGACGTCGTTTGGTCCCTGAAAGTCAAAAACATGGAAAAAGGGGTTTTCTGGTTCTGCAGGGTTAATTCCAAATAAATGGGGAAACTGTGAATTATCCCCTAAAATCATTATAAAACATAAATATAACCCATATATGATGCAAATAAGTTGGAATATCAAGTAATAAAATGTAAAGTTCATGTATGCATTTTACATGCATCAACATCCCCAAGCTTAACCCATGCTCGTCCTCGAGTATGAAGGTGATAAAACTAACATGGACTTTGCATTTTAATACTACCAAAGGATATCAAAGATGATTACTATTGCTACATAAAGTCAAATGATTCATTCTCAAAGGAGTAGCAATATACAAGATAGATTATAAAGTGATATCAAATATTCAATGAAAGGATGTTCAATGATAATTCACAAAGTGTAACATGAAAAAGTACTATGGACCAAAGTATGCATAATGAAAAGTAAGAACATCCTATAATGGTCATAGAGTATTGATGAAAATCTGAATATAAAAGGTGGACACTTTGGAAAGATATATATGAGTAGAGGTAAAGCATGAATAAGTTTCATCTAACTTCTGAACTTCTCTACTTAAGTTAATGATTGTAATGTGGTAATCCTTGGTGTCAAGCTCTCATTCCCCTATCATAGCATCTTGAATGATTAAGTTTAAAGTGAAAGCAAATATGAGTAGTGTGCTTGACAAAGTACAGGTTGAAAGTCTCATGCCCCTTGAATACAAGTACCTACTCCATGTGTTACTCAACTTGGGAAACAAAGCAAGTTCAAGTTAAATATCATTGTAAGTAATAATAGTATCATTAAGAGCGTCAACTGGGGTACCTCTTGTCCCAGGATATGGAACAAGCCCATATCAAAATGACAAGACAAACAAACAAATGAACAATCTCAACACCCTTTTTATTTACCATTAGATAGCTTTTTATTGTAAGGTGTATCACAGAAGGTTCACCATAGCATGTAAGTAAATTTCCACCATGAATGATGCATGGCTTAGATTAGCGGCCCAGGCGTCTCTCTAACCATTTATACAAACTCATTTAAACCTACTTCATTTCCACATTTATTTCACCCATGGTAAGCATCCATAAACAAAAGTACATGATATCAACTAAATGAAATGAAGTGCATGTTGAAAGCTTGCCATGTGACAGCACATATGAGCTAACTCTCAACCAAAGACATTTGTCAAGCCCACAACATCATAATTTTAATCACAATGGGTCATGTTTTATTATGCAATGAAAGTAAAGTGTGCATCAAGTTCGAGAGAGCTCTATAACCAACTTTTCCCATAACAATCAACAACATAAGCATTTTCATTCAGAGGTATAGATAACACAAATATCATGATAAACATACTCGGAATAGCATAAAGCTAATAGGTAGATATGGTGGACTCACTGGAAAAACTTTGGTTGAAGGTGTTGGAAACAAGTTTTTGCTTGTTGGAATTTTTGGGCTAGCAAGAGGGAGAAAGTTGACCATCTAAATGCATGCATGAGTGTCCATAGAACTAACCAATCCATGTTAAACAAAGTAAATAACATTCAGCATCAAAACATGAATAAAAGATAGCTCTTGATAAAATACTTGCAAATTATTACTCATTAACAAGCTCATGAATCATGCAACTATATGTATCTTTTAAAATCAACTCCAACATCCCTTTTCCCAATCTAATAATAGCATCCAACATAATTCAACCCAAATTTCCAGTAGCTCTCTCATATATAAATGATAGTGTGGTGGTCTCACAAAATAAAAATCAAACCAAAACAAACAAAAAGACGCTCCAAGTTTATGCGATAAAGTGTTTCGATCGAAAAACAGAAGTTAGACGTGTGCAAACCGAGAGTGTGTAGGTCCAGTGGGGTTGTCTTCACATCCCCAAGCTTATGGTCTTCACCATCCTTGGATAGCTCTTGGTGCATCTCCTCTAATCCCTGTGAAAAAACTTCAAAACACCGTTTCTCCCATTTCTTTTCTGTGGGGTGCATTAGTAGTGATAAACAAATAGATTTCTTGCTGCATATAATCCTTGAACAAAAATTCATATGGATGTCCAGAAAGTGTATAATGTTGTATGCCTACTCATAAACTCAATTGGATCAAAAAGATTCAAGTTAAAAGTTCAAAGCATGCATCAAACAAAATGGGACAGAATCTGTCCAGAAAAACAGCAGCAGCAAAACGTATTTTTCTACCCTACTAAACTTTGTCGAAAAATTCCGAAAAAATTCATGCATACAGAGGATGAAAAGTTGCAACTACAGTTCAAATATGAGCTCATTCGGAGTTACAGAATAAGAATTAAAAATCATACCGTGCACAGATTCGTGCAGGAATAAAATCTCCGAACGCTATAAGCAACTTCTTCAAACCAAAATGAGTAAAACTTGGCACTTTATTAAAAATTCCAGAAACTAAACTAAAAACTAAGTCTCTTGTTACAGCAAGAGGACACAAAGAAAATCACAAATAAAAACAACCGGGTTGCCTCCCGTAAAGCGCTTTCTTTATAGCCATATAGCTAGGCTTCTTACTTGATATCAAGATGGTTGGAGTGAGGTGGCTTGGCATCCCCAAGCTTGAATTCTTGTACTTATTTGATATATGTTGGGTGAGCTAGGGGTAACATCCCCAAGCTTGAGTGTTGTCCCTCTTGATCTTTGTTCATCACCCTCAACTCTTCCACTTGAAAATTCTCTTTACACAAAACTCAACATAAAACTTGATTAGAGGGGTTAGTGTCTCCATAAATTAAATCCTCATAGGTACAGCAAAGACATATCATGAGTTGATTCTAAACATTAGCTACTGTTACTATGGTTGTGCATTGCTCTTTGATCAATAGAACTACACAAAACACAAGTAATGAGAGTAATGCAAAATAAAGACAGAATCTGTCAAAAACTGGACAGCCCGTAAAGAGTGAATTTTCAGAGGCACTTACGTTGCTCAAATCAGAAAATTTTGAACTAATGAAATGTGTATTAATAACTGAAGATTGCTGTCGTAAAATTTCAGGTCAAAATTCCTTTTCTGTGATTTTTAACATTTTTCGCAGTGAAGCTTAGGAATCTGTTTTCTGGACAGCCATGATAGTTTTAATGATGCTCACATAGGAACAAGAATTGAAATGCAAAAGAGAGCATCAAGAGAAAAATATGAAACACTTTTAAGTCTAACCCACTTCCTATGCATTGGGATCTTGTAAGAAAATAAATCATTGAAACACAAAGCAAGTAGCATAGGAAGATAAAACAAGAGCAATTTCAAGACTTTGAACTTAAAGAGAGGAAACGTAATAATATGAAATGTTTAGAACCATGTTTTCCCTCTCATAATAACTTTCAGTAGCATCATGAATAAATTCAACAATATAACTATCACATAAAGCATGTCTCTCATGAGCTTCAAGCATAAAAGTATTAGTACTCTCCACATAAGTAAAATCCTTCTTAGTAATAGTGGGAGTAAAACATTCATAATCATCATTGTAATCATCATAATGGGAGACATAGTATCCTCCCCAAGCTTAAATGATTGCAAGATATAACAAAAATAAATTTAAAGTTTAGTGCACACAAGAATAGAAACTTAAGCGCTACGCTCCCCGGCAACGGCGCCAGAAAAGTACTTGATAACCCCCAAGAGCAGGGGATCACTGTAGCACCTCTCAATGTGGAAGTAGGGTATCGATCCGCAGGAGCAAGAAGGAAAAGTTATCTATTCCCTACAACTAAAGTGTCACAAGTTTTAGTTGATTATGCACTAAACAAGTTTAAAGAACAAGATGGTTGATTTAATGGATGGAAGTTTAACGTAACAAAACAAGAATGTAAAAGTGTCCCAATCCTCTTCAATGCAAGAGGACAAGACAAAGGTTTTCTCTTATAGGAACAATGGACATGGGTTCACTCAATCCTCTCTCCCATCTATGGTGATTATCATGTTATAGATAAAAAGTACACACAATTGTCATGCTTTAATGGTAAACTTCTATGACGGCTACATGTCCTAAAACACATAGTTGAAAGAAGTACTCATTTGTGTTGCTAGGTCACCCTCGTAAGGCTAGCGTGGTTGCTGTCACTCCCACATCATACTCTTCCTTTTTACCCCCAGATAAAGGATGTTGGGCTGTATTTCACATGTCACTCAATACATATGCCGTTGTCACATCGGCCATCCCGTACCTACATACATCATACTTCATAATGGACAATATTCTAAACACTAGTGCAATGATTCATATTTCGTGTGCATGACCACATCTCTCTCATCTATCCACACTTGGTGGTGTCAATCACCTCATGACAAGGATAAACAAGGCATTATGCATAAATCAAACCATCACATGTATCATAGAATATCTCCAAAGTATGACAAACCATAGAAATCCCAACATGACGGTAAATGCATAACATAATATCATCTCATACCACAATATCCACCATAGGAATTACAAAGATAGTTCCATAATCATGCAAGGCACATCATATGGACTTCAACAATGATCATACATAGAGAGATTGGATCAAGTTACCACCACAAACCCAAAGTCCAGGGGGTGGACTACTCCCCCTTCATCATGGTGATGATGGTGGAGATGTTGGAGAAGATGGAGATGATCTTGCTGTAGATGTTGATGATGAACACGCCGGAGGGGGTGGAGCCCTCCGGAGGTGATTCCGGCGGCGTTTCCCCCCTCCGATCTTCTCCGGCGGCAGCCTTCTGACTCTCTGTTTCGTGGTTTTGTGTTTCTCCGCCGCCTCCTCGCGAAACTCCTCGGGGGACTATTTTTATAGACGTTTTTAGGTCAAGACGAAGCCACGGAGACGAAAACGGACGGCATCGGAGCCACGAGGAATAAAAGAGGTGGTCCCACACGGCCAAGGAATCTGGCCGCGTGGGACCATCTATTTTCTTCCTCGGACTTCCTTTTTCGTGGATCCTTGGCTCGTACGTCTTCTTATTTCCAAATATTGGGCCCCGTAAAATATTAGGTCATTTGGACGTCGTTTGGTCCCTGAAAGTCAAAAACATGGAAAAAGGGGTTTTCTGGTTCTGCAGGGTTAATTCCAAATAAATGGGGAAACTGTGAATTATCCCCTAAAATCATTATAAAACATAAATATAACCCATATATGATGCAAATAAGTTGGAATATCAAGTAATAAAATGTAAAGTTCATGTATGCATTTTACATGCATCAGCCATCATGTCTTCTCGAGTCGCATCCGTAGGAGGAAAAGTATACTCTTGGACATGCTTCATGGCTCGGATTCCCATCTCTAGAGTGATCCTCAGGGTTGTTACTTTGTCTGGCATGGTGACCTCCATTGGGAAGGTAGGTTCCTCGCGGTGGGGACCGGTTCCAGGTGTCCTGTTTGTTGCATCCACCATGAAGACCTGGATGGGGTGAGATTGCGCAGTCGAGAGCGCGTTGCTGCTGCTACTTTTGCCATCGGAACTGTCCTCGGAGCCGAAGATGGAGGCGACGTGGAAGATGCCGCAGTCGAAGCAGAACTCGTCGGGCGGAGCAGCAGTCGGTGGTGTCGCGGTTGTCGGAGTCGAAAACAACGCGGGTGTAGTTGAGGCAGACGTGGTCTCCTCGGTTGATGAAGGCTCGGGCCCCGCGATCGGAGCAGATGCGATCTCCGGAGTCGACGAAGATGCGGGTGACCCAGTCAAAGCAGGCGCGATCTCCGTAGTCGGCGAAGATGCAGGTGACGTAGTCGAAGCAGATGCGATCTCCGTAGTCGACGAAGATGCAGGTGACGTAGTCGAGCAGGCGTGATCTCCGTAGTCGACGAAGATGCAGGTGACGCAGTCGAAGCAGGCGCGATCTCCGTAGTCGACGAAGATGCGGGTGCGCAATTGGCGAGTCGAGTCATCCCCCACTTGTTCACATGGAAATTCATGCTACCGAAAGTAAGGCCCATACCTCCGTAGAGATCGGCGTACGCCGATCGGTGGGCCGGCGGGTGGGGAACGAACTCGAAGGAGCCGAAGCGGATCGGCGCCATGATCGTTGGCGTGTCGACGGTCATTGCAGATGGAGCCGGTGCAACCATGATTCCATCACTCTTCTTTCACACAGACGGCGCCAGTTGATGTGGGGTGGTCACAGCAAATCCCAGGGTCGAGTACCCCAGGTTGATTGAGAGAGAGAAGTTGGAGTGCTGGTAGTTACGACGGCTGAGAAGTAAGGCGATTTACCCTGGTTCAGGCTCCCGGAGGATAATACCCTACTTCCTGAAGGAGATATGCCCTAGAGGCACTTAATAAAGATAGTTTATTTGTCATATCTCAATTGTTCGTAATATGTTTTATACCATGCTATAACTGTATTAAACGGAAACATTAATACACGTGTGGTAGATAAACAACCAGGTCCCTAGTAGCCTCTATTTAACTAGTTCATTGTGCAATCGATGATCGAGGTTTCCCGATCATGTGACGTTTGTGTCAATTGACAATGGAGTCATAGCATTGGTAGAATGATGTGATGGACATACCCAATATTTGTAGGACGTAGTCATTACGCCTTTGACCGTGAGATCAACTCTTATCGCTATTCCTGGAAGATGCTTTGATTGCATCAAACGTCATTGCTTATATAGTATGACAATAACGGTGTCCCTCTCGGGTATCGGAAGGGAGTATGTTGAGATGGGGGATCAAGAGCGGGATTTGCCAATCCGCATAGTAGGATAGATACTCTGGGCCCACTCAGTGAGATTATGTCAATGAGCTTGCAAGCATGTGACTAGGTCACGAGGACATAATATCACGGACGAGTAAAGAATAGTGTTGTTGATAACGAGATCAAGCTAGGTATCATGATATCTAAGAACGAGTCTCGGACACACTAAGTATCGCCAGGCAAAAGGTTTAAGACTCGACGTCTGAGGTTCGAACGAAAAAGTTATTCGTTATCTCACAGGGATTAATTCTGAGTATCCAAGGTCCACGAATTAATCATTAATCGGAGAGCATGTCTCGATTATGTCTGGCGAGATCTCGAACCGTAGGGTAACACACTTAAGGGGAAATGACTTGTATAACAGATTGGACATAGAAGAGAGCACCGGAAGTGTTCCGGGAGATTTCCGATGGAGTTTGGGACATATCCGATGGAGATCGGAGGGCAACGAAATAGTTTTCGGAGCTGGAATAAATTAGCTAAATTGTGTTTAATATTAATTAATGGAATTAACAGTTTTCGGAGATTGCGCAGTCGAGAGCACGCACGCATTCCAACAATGGGCTGTCGACATGTATATCAAGATGGAGACTATGAGACTTGATTTCTACTCCAAGCCTAAGAACCAGAAGCTCATTCGTGCTGATTTGTACCAAGTATGTTAATGTTCTTCGGTTATTACAAATTCCGTGCTATGTTACACATGCATCAGTTATCCTTTCAATACAAACTACTCGGAAATGATGTTTACATTTATTTGTTTCTTAGGGTGTTGTTGACGTCATTGATGCTGGCGAGACACGTGGTTCTTAGGTTGGCAAGAGAATTGTGCTACCAAGGACTTTCCCTGGAGGTGATCAATACATGCAGCGAAGATTTCTCGATGCGATGGCGATAGTCCAGCGGTTTGGAAAGCATGATTATTTCATCACGATAACTTGCAACCCGCATTGGGAAGAGATTACATCAAGACTTGAACCAGGGCAGACACCACAAGACCGCCCAGACCTTGTGGCGGGAGTATGAAAGATCTTTTGATTAAAAAAAGTACTTTAGTGAGGTTGCTGCATATGTTCATGTTACCGAGTTTCAAAAGAGGGGCTTGCCGTATGAGCACATGCTTTTGATCTTGCACTCGAATGGTAAGCTAACAAACCCCGATGCGTATGACAAGGTGATATCAGCAGAAAATCCTGACAAGGACAAGTACCCTGTATTGCATGCTCTGGTCATCAAACATATGCTCCACGGGCCATGTGGTGCTCTCAACAAAAATTGTCCTTGCATGATAGATGGAGAATGTCGATTTCGCTATCCGCGACAGTTTTGTGATGCTACGGAACAAGGAAAAGACTCATATCCTATCTATAGGAGGAGGCCTGATGGTCCTCAAGTGAAGGTCAGAGGAGCTGATCTAGATAATAGATGGGTTGTCCCATACAACCCTGGTCTGATTATGCGGTATAACTGTCACATAAATGTTGAAGCGTGCTCGAGCATCAAGGCAGTTAAGTATTTATTCAAGTACATCTATAAAGGACATGATCATGCATCATTCTCGGCCGACCCAACAGTGGATAATGATGGTGGAGTAATCAATGAGATTAAACAGTACAGGGGTGCTAGGTTTGTGTCGCCGCCGGAGTCTATCTACAGGATTTGTGCTTTTCCAATGTACAGTGGCTATCCCTCTGTTCTCCAGCTACAACTTCACTTGGAAAATATGCATACTATCACATTCAAAGAGGGCGATAATCTAGAGGATGTCATCAATCGACCCTCTTCTTCCATTACCATGCTCACTGAATATTTCAAGATGAACCAGGTGGATCCTTATGCGAGGAACTTCTTGTACAAAGAGTTCCCAGAATTCTGCCGGTGGATTAAGGGTAAGAAGAAGAGGCAGAAGAGAAAATTAAGGGGGCACGGGCAGGTTGGAAGAATTGTGTATGCGCATCTTGCCGAAGGTGAGAGGTACTTATTGAGAGTGCTCATGAATCATGTCAGAGGTGCAACTTCATATGAGGACTTGAAAAGTGTGCATGGCAAGTTGTGCTCGACCTTCAGAGAAGCATGTGAGCGAAGAGGTCTCATAGAGGCCGACGAGTCCCTTGATGACTGCTTGACTGAGGCTGCTACTTTCCATATGCCATGTGCTTTACGAAGGCTTTTTGCAACTATTCTGGTGTTCTGTGAGGCGGCAAACATTAGATCATTGTGGGAGAGACACCTGGAGTCAATGTTTGAGGACTACCATCGTAACTAGTCCAACCAGGCTGCACTAGAGCAGGTGGTCCTTAGAGATATTAGGGATCTGGTGCATTCGATGGGGAAAGATATAAAAAATTATGGCCTACCGGATTTAGATCCTGTTGATGATGATTTTACCATCGGCCAGCCGAGAGAGGTTCAAGAGGAGTTGTCACTCACTGTGGACAAAGATCATGTAAATATGTTTACATCTCTTAACACCGAGCAGCGTGTTGGTTTTGATGAAATCCTCTCACACGTCGTCAACAACACGAGCCAGACTTTCTTTGTCGATGGACCGGGTGGAACGGGGAAGACGTATCTGTACAAGGCACTCCTTGCTAAGGTCCGTTCATTGGGAAAAATAGCTATTGCAACGACAACATCTGATATAGCAGCATCGATCATGCCTGGTGGACGCACCGCCCACTCCAGGTTCAAAATTCCTATTAGGCTCACGAGCACCAGCATGTGCAATTTCACCAAACAGAGTGGTACTGCAGAGCTACTCCGTAGGGCATCTTTGATAATCTGGGATGAAGTTGCCATGACGAAACGTCAGACCGTTGAGACACTTGATAGGTCCCTACAAGACATCATGGGATGTGATTTGCCTTTTGGGGGGAAGGTCGTGGTGTTTGGAGGAGATTTCAGACAGGTCCACCCCGTGGTGACGCGTGGGACAAGAGCGCAGATCACTGACGCTACAGAGATCTTATTTATGAGAGAAGATTAGGAAGATACGTCTCACGCGTAATATGAGGGCACAAACCGACCAATGGTTCTCCAGTTACCTCCTGAGAATTGGCGAAGGGACAAAAGAGACGATAGGTGGTGATTACGTGCGTCTTCTGGATGATATTGTTATTCCTTACACTGGGACCGAAGAGCCAGTGAACAAGCTTATCGAAGATGTCTTCCCATCGCTTCATGAGAATGCTGCATCTGGATCGTACATGAGCGCACGTGCCATTCTTTCAACCAAGAATGAGCATGTGGACAATCTGAATACCAAGATGATTGATAGGTTTCCTGGCCAAGAAAAGGTATATTATAGCTTTGACTCTGTCGAGGACGATGCGCGCAATAACTACCCAAATGACTATCTGAACTCCATCACTCCAAATGGCTTGCCCCCACATCTTTTGAAACTCAAAGCCAATTGTCATGTCATTCTTCTCCGAAATCTCGATCCTCACAACGGTCTGTGCAATGGAACAAGGTTGATGATTAGAGCATTCCAAGATAATGCAATCGACGCCAAGATTGTTGGTGGACAACATGCTGGAAATAGAGTCTTCATACCGAGGATTCCTTTGTCGCCCTCGGAGGACGTTTCACTTCCTTTCAGATTCAAGAGGAAACAGTTCCCAATCCGGTTGAGTTTTGCAATGACCATCAACAAAGCTCAGGGGCAAACAATTCCAAATGTTGGTATTTACCTTCCCGAGCCTGTGTTCTCGCATGGTCAGCTTTATGTTGCACTGTCAAGGGGTGTGTCGAGGAAGACCACTCGGATTTTGGCCAAGCCAAATAAAGACATTGACCCCACGGGAAAAAGCACAAAGAACATTGTGTACAGGGATGTATTGGAGGGATGAAACAG
This sequence comes from Poa pratensis, assembly GCA_947311845.1. Lineage (NCBI taxonomy): Eukaryota > Viridiplantae > Streptophyta > Magnoliopsida > Poales > Poaceae > Poa > Poa pratensis. The sequence goes on along the minus strand of CAMZMU010000071.1, from coordinate 31,773,152 downwards.
GTTTGTTATTCCTTCAGGCCGGTCCTTTTGTATTATTTAATGTTCCTATTGCATATATATTTCTCATCTTCTTTTGATACTGCTTTATCCTTTTCTGATTTGCCTTTTGTTCCTGTTATGCAGAAGCTTCAGCAATTCTGTGACTCGGTTATGAAATAGAAGCTTTCCCAATTATGTCTTGATAATATGTATAGTTTCTTTCGACCTATAAGAATTGTCGGTTTTCTTTTTTTCCTTTTGAGAGTCTTGCTGTTTTGTTTTCTATTATATTGTTCCATCAATGAAAATTAGAGAATACAATTGTGAAACATACGTGTGTTTTATATTTAGCTGATTGTATTTCATAGATATTTCTATAATTGTCAATAGCGCAGCTTATGCTGGCTGTGTGTGTTTGCTTAAGTCACTGCAAATATAGCTCTTTCATTTTTACCTGTCTCATATTATATTCATCCATGTAGCATATTTTTCATGGGAAAAATGGAGTGGATCAAATAGTTGAGATTATCAAATGGAAACCCTTCATTACATCTTTATTTGTTTTTCTCCCGTGAATTTTATTCTTCTCAATTACATGTCATAGTTTTAAATGACTGCAGTTTTAGAGTTTCCTGTAGGTACATATACCCATATGTAGTCATATACCGAGCTAATTAATCAATTTGCGTTAAAAGCCCATATCTAAATCGCTGAGCATTCTTTGTTTTTTACATTGATTTATCATTCCTCTGCATTTGTACAGAATGGCAACAACTACGGCAACTGGAACCATGCAGCATTGTTCGGCTTGCTGACTGTGCCACAACTATCATAGCTCTGATGAACAAATCGTGTACCTCGCCCGCTTCTGCCGGCCAGACGACAGGATGATCCTATACACCTCCGTTTTGAAGTGAATCGACACTGCTTCTTTGTGATGGGAATATAGGATTTGTAATGTACACTGGGATCTGTACGTACATGTGGCTGCAGGTCTTGGAATGGGAATATAAGCATGTGAACCTGAATGCTAGGTCGATTGGGTTGATGAGAGTGTGATCATTAGCTGTCTACTCCTCCCATGGATGAAATTTCTTCTGTGCTTCTATGTGATATGTTTCTCTGATGCCCATGTTTGTTGGGAGAAGGCAAATATTCTCTGAACATTCGATGTATACAACAAAATCGAGTTAATCAACTAGCCATGATCTCCGTTTAACAATGATTTTTTTATTCGGACACAGTTTTCTTATAATTAATTAATAGATAGAAAGTTTGTGTTTTAATTATTATTGTCGTTTCGTTGAACATTTTCACTTAACAGAAAAATATTTTAATATTACACTGTGCGTGGCACGTGCACTTTTACTAGTTTAATTCAATTTCAGTAGCGACCGAATAAGTGTTTCGCGATGTAGAGCAAGACGCTAGGTATAAATTCAAGTTTCCCTGATTTATTTTAATTCGTTCAAGCGCTCACCTAAGCGTCTCCCGTTGTACATGCTGCAACAAACCGTTCAGTGCATTTTTTTTCATAATTAGTGCGAGATCTGGCATATAGGAGGTAACGAGAGCTCTACACCACTCTCCTTGAAGAAGAAAAATAGAATTCCACTTAATTAAGTGTGGATGGAGATCAAATACTGCTAAATTTTACTTTTCTCCAAGGTATTGTTAACTTACTGTCATAGTAGGAGCATTGCAAAATATTGGTTGAAATGTGTAAATTTCTTCGCACATTACATGGCAATTATTTGTCATGTACATACGCTATTATCTTGTGACCATGAAAAATTGTTGTTTCAAAAACATTTAGGGGTACCGCAAGTGACTGAACATAACAAATAAAAATATTTGATGTTTAATCTTTCTGTGGTAACACACGGACAATTAGGTAGTACATATACAAATGAAAGGTCTCTAAAAATAAAAGAATGCTACAGGAGGGAGTTCAACCGATCAAACAAGGAGACAACATGCTGGACCTTAACTCTCTCAGGGATGAGATGAATGCATCTCTGAAAGAGACAAAAATACTGAAACTAGTGCTGAATAATAATCTCATTTCTCGACTTCCAGATTTTCTTTTGAGACAATATTTTTTTGAGAACTTTTGAGACAATTTCTTGACTTCCAGATATTGCACAACACTGATGTTCTGAGAGATGCAAGTGGAATCCCACCAAAGTCCCACTTATAGTTCATTTTGTGATTTCTAGTGACACTAGAAATCACAAAATGAATTATAAGTGGGACTTTAGTGGGATCCCACTTGACACCTTACTGTTCATTTCCCAGAAAGCCCGGTTCCACGTCATTGATCGCACGTGCCAAAGAATTAGGCCCGGCCCAGTTAATACCAACAAAATTCCAGCAGCGCTGAACAAAAGGGGACTAAAAAATGGTATATCGCCAAGGAATTTTGCCTCCACATTATGCAAGTGTCACCCTATGATTATTTTGTCTGTACCAGTTTTAGGGAATTGACATATTTTTGTTTTCCCCACCAGCACTTATACTCTTCTTATCTGTCTAAAATAATTTCATGGAAAAAAAGAGGTAAACTAAATTTGTGTCATTGCCATTTACCACTCTTGAAATCATAAAACAAAAACACTACACAAATGGCTTGTAAATAAAAACTAGCAAACTCGAGAGGTGAGCTTTGAGGTCATTTATTAATGTGTATAAATCTTTCAAACCTCGAGCCCACTGCAGCGTGCCCCGTCGAATCTTCCAAACCCTGAGGCCCCGTTTGGGAGCTCCGTATTTTTGAACTATTTCAAGAATATTTTGGTTTCCAGAAATACTAAATTATTAAATACTTTGAGGTGTTTGGTTTTAGCTAAAAACTGTAGTTATGTATACTTACATATTCAAGAAACTGCACAATTTAGAAGTATATGAAAAAGAGCGTCATACCTCTTTTTCCTATACTGACGTATTGATTCGCTAGGCATAGAAATACTTTGATTTTAAAAACACTTCGATGCCAAATTAAGCCTGAACCTCTCTATCGCGACTGGGCCGCCAGCGGCAGCCAATCCAGGTATTTTCTTGTCATTGCACGAATCTCAAGGATCAGGTGAAGGGTGGAGATAGTCTTCGTGGCAGAATCGCTTTTCCCCGCATACAAAATCCTCAAGTATATCTTTTGTGAGCTGTGAACTAATCACCCGCGAAAAAAGTTGTGTACTAAGGATGACTCCAACGGGGCGACGCATGCAGTCTGCGCGCGTCCGTTTGGGTCGTGTTGGACTAAAACCAGGGCCCAACGGGGCGACACAAAATCGGACCGCGGCCGATTTCGGTCCGCCGCGCGTCCGTGTGGTCACGCGTGGTGTCCTCCCTAGGCCCACCTGGCAGTGACACGGCGGCAGTCAGCCTCGCCTGGCCCAGTCCTTTTTAATGCCAGGGGATAGGGACGGCCAGCCCCCACCCACCGCCCCCACTCCACTGTCTCCACTACCGCTCCCTCTCCGGCGACCAAACCCTAGCCACTGCCACCATGCATCTCTGATGGACGGGATTTGGCAGGGCCAAGAACGACGGTGAGGCAGGCTTGTCCTCTGGTCGTCGTCGCCGCCGCCGCACTCCCACCCCTTCCCCACCATCACCCCGACGCCGCTCCCTGCGATTTTCTCCCTCGCGCCGCCGGGCGCCGAGATAGCGCGGCGCGACCGCGTCTACGTGCGCGCCAAGGACTGCTGGTGGTACTGGAACCACGCGGTCCCGGTGCCATGGCCAGATGCAAAGTTGCCTGACCACTGGCACCTTAACCCGCAGCGGATCCCGGTGTCGCCCATCCCGACGAGCCGCCGCGCACAGGAGATGGAGATTGAGCGCCGCCGCGTGCCTCTCCCGAGGTCCGTCCGCAACGACCCCGCGTTCGCGGCCACGTCCCCCAACTGGGACACGTGGATCAGCGATGAGCACAGTCTGCGGCGGCAGGCGCTCTACACGCGGGCTCTAACGCCGCCAAGCGGCCGTTGGTCACCGCCGCCTCACACACTGCGGCGGGGCGCACCAGATTGCCGCCGCACGCGCTGTGGATTGGCGCACCACCACCGCCGCCTCCACCAGATGTGAAGATGGAGGTGGAGGGAGAGGACGACGAGGACGCCCAGCTCGTGGTCGCGCTCGAGGTCTCCAAGAAATCCATGGCCGAGGACGAGGCCAAGCGTTGGGAGATGGTCCTGCAGGACGTCGCCCGGGAGCAGGAGGAGGCCCTGCAGGCGCAGCAAACCGCGGGCATTGAGCCACGACAATGGTGGGAGGCCATGGACGTGGAACTGCCTCCGGCGCCGCCCCTAACAGAAGGCCTGCTCGGGCAGAGCTGGATCTGGAATGGCGGCAGCTGGGAGATCCAGCGGGCGCCACCCCTCCCAGAGCAGGAGCAGCCCCCCACGCTGCCGGCCGTCGTTCCACCGCCGCACCTCTGGAAGGCGCCAGAGTACGTTGTCCTTGAGGACGACGAGTAGATGCCCACAACGGGCATTTTATTTATATTTTTATATTTTATGTTTTAATTTTTATGAATGTAAAAGGCCGTCCGTGGCTCACCCCCTATATATGTACTAAATCTTCCAAAAAAAACAAATCGTGTCCGTTTTCGATGCGTCGGTCGTTGGGCGCACTGGCACCAAGAGCGGACATGGGCGGACTAGACCTGTCCGTTAGCCGTTCTAAAAAGACAAAACGCGGACCAAACGCGGCTCCGTTTGGGTCGGCCGTTGGAGTCATCCTAATCTTTTTTTAATTATTTTTTTGAGTCATCCTAATCTTGGACTCCGGAAGCAGTTCAGCAAATAAAGAGAAAACCCCCCGAGAAAGGCTATCTGACAGATTAGGGTTTCTGGTCGGCTACTTCATACGGCCAGGAGCACGGGAACGGGAAGGGAGGAGAAGTTTGGGAGATGGGTGCGCCGAAGCAGAAGTGGACGTCGGAGGAGGACGAGGCGCTGCGGCGTGGTGTGCTCAAGCACGGCGCCGGCAAGTGGCGCACCATCCAGAAGGATCCGGAGTTCAGCCCCGTCCTCTCCTCCCGCTCCAACATCGACCTCAAGGTACTTTCCCCTGCTGCAGAGCTTCCTCTTCCCATCTACCTCAGGCGTCCACGACGCCGCCTGTCGCCTCTGTAGATTCCATATCACGAGAGGCTTGTCGCGCTAGCCGAGCCTCCCCTGGCGCTGCTCACGATGTTTCGTATTGTCTCCGTCCGATTTGTGTGCGATTCTCCGTTAGCCCTTTGGTGATTGGTGATTCTCCGGCCGGGAATATGGTGGTAGATTTAGGGCCCGAAATATGAGAATTTGGTCCCAAAATCTCAAGCTTGAGTGGACTTGGTGCTGCTTAGTTGCCAGAGGGATGCGGTGATGTGATTTTTGCCCAATGGTACGTGGTGCTCCGTGCAGGCGTTACAAGGAAGTGTGAATGTTTTGTAATCTGGATTGTACAGTAAAAAAATAGACTTTTTTCTCATATCTGCAAACAGTTGGTTGTACAGGATGCTGTTAGTATTAACAGATAGAATTGACTATGAAAAACATTCCTTTCTGATGTAATTTTTGCCATGGATGCTGCCCAGAGTGCAGAAGAGAAGTAAGGTGACGCCGTTCGGTTTGGGTGTTGTGGGGTTTTGAGGGTGGGAAGTGGGAATTAGGGGAACAACTGAGAACCAATTTCTTGTATGCAAAAGGCGCCAGTAAAATTGTTGGATTTGGTCGTGTTGCTCGCTTGCTGCTCATGGGACAATGTCAGAATGGCTTGTCTTTTTGCAAAATAAGTGAGTTTTATGGATCCCTTTTTGCTTCATGAAAAATGCGGTCAGCCAATCACAAAGAAGATCAAACCAGTCACATAGAAGCTCTAGCAAGTAGTCGAGCAGTTGCTTGGAGAGAGAATTCTGATAGAGAAAGTTTGATGGACACGATTCAGCATCGAGTAGGGTGCCACATTGGTTTAGAGTAGTTGGGGCAGGAAGTGAATAACTGAATATTTGCCCAAAGAAGTTGCTTTTAGCATTGCATTTATGATTTATCTAGAAAAGATAATTACTCCCATTACAGTTTTTGTCTTATCGATTCCTCCCACGTAATCCATTCCTAACCAGCCTGCTAACCTGCAATATTTATGGGTTTTCCAAACCCTTTTCTAACCACAAGGAATAGGCTGGTTAAATATTAACCGGTGGGAAACTTTGGAGATGGGCATAAACAGTTTTTATTCGAAATCCGATCTATTTACAGAGTTATGTTTTTTATTTGTGTTTAAGTGATGAGTGCACTCTTTGCTGTAGAATTATCATTCTGAAGTGTACCCATCCCTGTAGTGACTCTGTGACTGTCTATGTAGTTTTACCAGTATGCATCCCTTTGCTGTAGAAGATCAGCCAAAACAAAATTTTAATTAGAGTACTCAATGAATTTTATACTATATTCATGGAAGCTATTGGAATCATAGATGTGGACATAATCTACTGGCTAGATTAAGAAAATGAGTTTTATGATTTAATTTGTAGCAATTTATGCAGTGTGCAAACTACATAACTCTGCCTATTCCCCAGATCAAGTGTATGAATAAGCTTATAGATAGATAGTCGTTTCATAGGTTTAGAAAAATGCGAGGAATGTATTGCTGTGTGCCTGTGCCAGTGGTCCAATTTTTTTCCTTAAGTAGCGCTGCCTGCAGCATGTTGCGAATTGTCCCCGCCTGACAGCATTTGTTGTTTGTTTCTGAAGCAACATTTGTGTTTTTTTCCTTTCATAAGGGCATAATGGGAACATAAGTACAGCAGCTTAAATGATTGTTATATGGCATGCCATGAACTGTGATCAGGGGCGGAGCTCCCCTTAGGGCAAGGTAGGGCGGCCGAACTGGACCTTGATGGGCCATGCACGCGGAGCCTGAAGGGCCTCGCTCGGTCAGCTCCAGCGTGTATGAGGTTGCTTCGCTCAAGACTCGACATGTTCGTTCCCGAGCCGGTGTCGCCTCCCCACTCGCTCCTCCCCTGCGAGTCTGCGATCGGAAGCAGCAGCAGCCAGGGGCAAGGACACCCAGCCAGGGGCAAGCTAAGGTTCGTCCCGGCCGGGTAGGACGCTCTAGAAATCATTCTTGGCAATCAAATGGGGATGTGCTCAACTGGTTGCTCGGTAGAAATCGACGTTCATGAAAGAATTGAAAAAGTGTAGCGGAGTGCGTTAATCTTAGTGTTAGATTTATTTAGTAACATGCAGAATAGAGAAAAGCAACAATGTATCAACAATTCATCAGCTTATACTCATGAAAAATATATTCAGGTAGACCTTCTCTTTGCAAATATCATCCAATCTCAGGCATTTTTAATAGAGCGTGTGCCTTCGTCAAAAATCCCGGTAATTTTCAAAAAGTCATATGTCAAATTAGATTTATAGTGTAATTATTGTGATTCTGTAGCGAAGCACGGACAATATGCTAGTATAATATAAAGTATAGATGTGTCTAGACAATTTTTTTTTTTTTGCTTTGGAGTTCACCGGACCACATTTTTTTCCGTCCTCCGCCACTGACTGTGATGTTGTGTCTTGTGGGGGTATAACTGAGGAAAAACTTGCATAGTCATTGCAATTATCCTCCATGTATACAGTGAATGGCAGTAATATTTGTAAAGCCTAGATGGTTTGTTATGATAGTGCTGACATTTGAGAAACATGAGAATTGAGAGTACCGAATCTTAGTTGTGCCTTCCACATATCACCTTGGTTAATGACTGTATGCTCTAGCTTGTCTGATTCAATTTTATTTGGCACTTTCAGGACAAATGGAGGAATTTGAGTTTTAGTGCAAGTGGACTGGGTTCAAGGGATAAAATAAGGGTTCCGAGGATAAAAGTACCTTCGTCCTCCCCATCACCTAGCCCACAGCTTCTGCTTCTCCCAGCCCCAGATAATGTTGCTGAAGCTTCTCCACTTGAAGATATGGAAAAAAGCCCAGAGGATGACAAGACTACGAATCCGAAGTTGTCTTACTTAAGCCTTATGCCTTTAAATTTTGGTTACAAAATCTACCTTGAGTATCTAGTGACAATATAGTCCTACTAATCCAGTATCTTCCATTCAAGGGTTAATGGATAATTAATCACCTGATACATCTAGGATGCCTCAGTTCATCACGTGTTAGATTTATTTACTCCTATGATTCTTTCTTTTGGTGGAATGTGATTCTGTCCAGTGATCACAAGATGATCAAACCGGTAGGAATGACCATCATGAGGACATCTAAGCTAAAATTTTGATTTTGGCATGACACCGACCGATTATATGGAACAAAATTTTGGTGAAAGAAAATACTTCGTTGTACTCATTAGTGGATAAATACAAACAAGTAGACAGTGTAAGAATGTAGTTAAAATTTTAAATACAAAAAAAACTGTAGACATACCAAAATAAGGTCAACAAGATAAAAAACCATACAGTAGGCACGTCAGAGTTAGCAAGGATTCTTTATTTCATTCGCATATGTCTGCATCTTTTCTCCCTCGCACACATTTTATTTGGGATCTGATTACCCTCTACCAATTTGTATATTATTAGGTACAGTGCCATGATCCTAGAAGCTCTCGCCGAACTGAAGGAGCCAAATGGTTCAGACGTTATTACAATTTACAACTTCATAGAGGTCGAGTATCTTTGCAATCATGCTATTTGGTTTCATTCTGTTGTAGTATGTATTTTGTCTCATCTTTCCACTTGATTCAAGTTCTACTCAGATATACAACTAACCTCGTACATTAAGAATTATAAGCAGTTATCATCGCTTGATTTGTTTGTAGATGATAAGTACTTTAGGATTTGAAGTTCTTTTCTTTCTGAAAGAGCTAGTGAGCTATGTAGTGCGAAGTAGACTAGTCTACCCTTTTTCACATAGATATTGCTATAACCTGATCTTCAGTACTGTGAAAAATGTGAGCCCATGTTTCGTGAAGTGTTTAATTTATTGTTTACACATTGCATTTTTCGTTGTTTAAACCCCCTTTACATAAAGGATACTCCTAAGATTGCCTTGATAACTACAGATTTTTTGTGTGGTTTGCATTGTACTTTGTAATGTTTACGTTTCATAATTATGCTACATTACTAGAAATCTAGAATGATGATAGGTTGATAGGTTGCTGATGTTATCTTTGTGCCATATATGCAGCAAAGGCATGAGGTGCAAGCAAACTTTAGAAGATTGCTTTGTGCAAAATTACGACGGCTTATAGGCGCCAACAAAGTTGAGAAGGTGACAGTTTTTGTCCTCTCCTAGGGTGTGAAGTGGGATCCCACTCATATCCCACTTCTTGTTCATTTGAGGGCATTTAGTGTAAATTTCAAAAGAATTGAACTAGAAATCTTCAAATGAACCGGAAGTGGGACATAAGTGGATTCCACCCGCATCGCTATCCTCTCCTGTTGTTAGCATGCGTCAGGAGTCTGTAGATATGGGAGATGACACTCGCCTTTAGCTGCTGCCAGGGCTCTTCCATGTCTCGAAGGCTCTGAGGCTGAGTTGAAACTTCTAATTCTTCATTGCTTAATTGAAACGGGGTACATGGTGTCCCTTCTTTTTTTTTTTTTTTTTTTTGCACCTCCTGGGATACAAGTTGTAGTATCTGATCAGACCCACAACTACACACACCACACTCACACCCCACACCGCACACCCCAGCTGGAAGTCTAAACAGGACCTACAACCTATATCAAGCGTGCCTGGTACAGGATTTTTTCCCTCATGTGGTATACAGGCGCGAAGGGAGGCTACTTATTAGCGAATATTGTTCACCCATGAACAGCACGCCCGCACTGTTCCTATGAACAGTGCCCCGGGTGAGGCACCCGAAATTCGCTCCATCCGGAGTCGAACTCGGGCTGGCTGAGAACGCACCTGGCTGCCAGACAACCTGAATTACCTTCCTAGCATATAATTTCCTTATCTCCCTAACTAACCCGATCACTTTGCCCAACTAAATACCTCGCCGGCTGCTGCCAGACGGTGCATGCAGCTTTTACGTGTTCCAAGGATTACGAGTCGATGAGTCGCAACTTGTCGCTTGGGTACCGACAAGTAGACAAGTCGCACGACTTATCTAGACTTGTCGCAACTTGTCGCGACTAGTCGAGGTTTTTGGTTGGAACACAAGTACCGACAATTAGACAAGTCGCACGACTTATCTAGACTTGTCGAGCGACATTTAATCCTTGACGTGTTCCCGTGTGGACAAACCCACGCCCCTAGGATACAACATCTCCAATCTTCATCTTCATAAATTAGTTTTGTAATGTATTTTGCTTACTATTCCCCCTTAAAACTTGTTTTGATAGTCACTCCTACCAAATCCACATGGATCTTAGTTCTCTGCGTGGACTGTGCTGGGATCCCACCATTACTAACAAATCCAAACAAGAATCTTCATGTCTGCTGGGGAGAATATTGGGTGGGAATAAAGGTGTATAGGGAAGTCTCACTGAGCTAACTTCACAGCAGATGATTTGATTTGCATCTGTTCCAGTTTAAGTCTTGACGATACACAGAATTCAGACTGTTCAGTCTGGTTGTCAAAATTGTTAAGTCCGTCTCAAGTTATGAATTAGTTTGTGCAGGGCTCGAGATGGAATTCAAGTGTGTTATTTCTTTTAAAGGAATTCTAATTCATAAGTGAGAATGCTTTTTTTATAGAAATACTTTGATTACTGGATCTAAATTTGACCTTTTGTTTCCCAGACTTGCACTTTCCTGGGATGCCCTCTATTCTTTGGAGCTTCTTTGTATGTTTTGAAGATGTAAAAGACCTATAGATGCAACTAACAATGATGCTCTTTCTATTTTAAGATAAAACAGATTGATAAGTCCTATAAGCTCACTGATGCTTATGCAAAGAAACTTCTTGCTCCAACGAAAGATCCATCTCAAAAGAAGAAGGATCCATCCAAGGCATCAAAGAATCTAGGCCTGTTTGCTGCTGCGAGTCCTGCATTAGACGCAGCTCAAGCTGCAGCTATGAAAGTAGCTGATGCGGAGGCCAAAGCACACCTTGCAAATGAGCACATGATGGAGGCTGAAAGGATCTTCAAGATGGCTGAGGAGACAGAGTCTCTCCTTACCCTCGCATCAGAGCTCTATGACCGATGTATACAATGTTCACACCCCCAGTATTTTAAACTTCACCTTGATATCATTTTTTCTAACATTTGTTAATGCTTCAGGTTTAAGAGGAGAGGTACTCACTGTATTGCAAGTGGCGCACGTGGCGCAGAGGGAGTTTTGATATCAAATCCATAGCCGCATGCCAGCATCTGTTCTTCTGTACATGGATAGGTTGGGCTGGCTTGTCATCTTCCCCGTTTTTTCGCCGTGTTGTATGACTTGAAGCATTTGTGTACGCGAGGGTATCACCTAGGATTTCAACCTAAGCACATTTGTCGATCTTAACAATTGTAATCGCATCCTGCATTGGCACGTATGCTAATGCAAGTGTGACCATATAAGCAGTCATGTTTCTGTGCTGACTCCTGATCAAATGCAAGAAAGAAGAAAGGAGAAGGAAGGAATAAGTGTTAAACCAATGCATATATTAAAGGCAATTTCTTTTGCATAAGCTGGTCCTCTCATGTAATATATTGATTTTGACAAGTTGCGCTACTCGATCTTGCTTCTCACAAATGTGAGCGTTGCTTTTCCTAGATGCTTAACGTACAACCTGTGATCTGAAATCATCTGACGCTGCTTTCTATGTACATGGTCGATGACCTTTGCCAAAAGAAGGCACCTAAAGCAGATTCTTCCCATAATTTTGTCCTCTGCAATGCACTTTGCCCGGTCAGTTCAAATTATGGACCAAATTGCTGTGAGCATACGAAATAAATAAGTTACACACCGCATTTCTCTGTAATAGAGCAATTGCAAAACCAGATTTTTACATCTTGCCTAGGCATCTTTTCATCTTTTGGCACAAAAGTAAAGCCAACCAAAAGCAAAAGCTTCACTCCAGTTCGTGTAAGATTTTCGTAGAATTATGGTGCTTGTGAAATTTTCCTATAAAAAGTTCATTGCACCACAAGAGTAAAGCTGCCAAATTGGCCAAAAAAGGGACTATTCTCCAAGAATTACAAGGTTCAGATGTTTTGTGCCCGCTATGTCCAAAGCTTTTGCCTGGCTCTTGATGTTGGCAACAAGAACTGAGGGAGGAGTCGATTTGGTGTGAAAACCCCACACGTTCCTATCATTCCGTATATAGTCTAACTAGCAAGCATGGATAAGGAGTCCATGGCCTTGTGGTTTGGCATGGAATTGCAAGACATGTTGGTCCACCACGCCTTGATGGAAATATTCATTATCCAGTCAGAGATAACAATGGAATCCCGAGCCACTCTCTGATCATCTTCCAGACCCTCTTGGTGAAGCGGCACCGGGCAAAAGCTGTGCCACTCTTTTTTTAGTTTGCTGGCAAAGTAGACAGAGCCCACAATTCGGCCATCCTCTATTCGATGGTTGGTCGTTCAAAACTTATTTTGAATAGCCAACCAACCAGAAAAAATATCTTTGGTGGAGCCCAAGATTTCCACACCGTCTGCTTAATGCAAGTGAGTGAGAACGGGGCAATAGCCTAATGGTTATGGTACACAGTGTCATACCTAACGACCAGAGTTCAACTCCCGTTTGGAGCGGAATTTCAAGAATTCTCACAAGGGTCTTCTATCTATTAATACTAGACAATGCCCCGCGCGTTGCTGCGGGAGTTTGTTGTGTCTTTTTCTTAGTAGCACAGTGTAGTAAATTATTGATAATTTTAATCAATAATGTGACAAATTTCTTAGTAGCACAGGGTAAGTACCCTCGAGCACATCGAAAGAGAAAAAAAATGGAAGGAATCATACACCCGTATAGAAATACACCTGACCAAAATGTTGCTAATCGTTGGACAACAAAGAGGGCATAATTGAGAGATACAATGCACAAAAGCATATATAATTTATTCAGACAGATAAAGGGAGTCTCACATGATGTCATGATGATATCTAAGTACTATTGCACGATGAGAACACACATAGTTACAATATACGATGAGAAAACATAGTATAGGTGACTGGCATGGTAGGCTCTTCCCTGTAGCATCACCGGAAGGTATTTTGAAGCGTTGGCTCAATTTGTATGATTTGTCGGATGCATAGTTTACATATTTTTCATAGTGGCATTACTCCCGTGGTCCAGAGATGTTTCCTATGTTCTCTAATCATATCGGAAGATCATAGAAGCAATGGCAAAAATAATGAACCTGGTACCTGATATAGATAGGGGACTGAAACGGATCGGGTGCGACGGGGAGCACTGCAGATGTGTCTCAGCCTAGTCGGTAGCTGCAGGAGATGAGTGTCGACCAGGTCAATCGAGAACGCTGGTCTCCCTGGAACAAAATCCACAAAATCTTGAGCAGGGCGCGGCGGTCTTCTCTGAGCAAAATCGCTGAATCCTCAGCATGGGCGTAGTGCCCTCCCCTGGGCGAAATCTACTTAATCTTGAGCAGCTGCACGGCCTTCAGGTGGCGGGCGGAGAGGAGCAGAGCAACTCTCGAGCAGACGCACCAGAACCAAGTGTGGTGAGAAGGGAACACATCGGTGCTATTTAAATGGGAGAGAAACTCTCCATCGGTTACTTTTGGGGGTAGATGAGGGGACTGATTCATCGGTTTTATTTAATTCTGAATAGGGAGCGTGAGAGGAATGGGATGTAGACGGTGAAGAGATAGTGGGCAATCAATTATTGTGGAAGTAAATTGGGAAGCTAGAGAAAAAAAAATTGGGAAGCTAGAGAAAAAAGGCTGCTGCAATCTGTGGAGAAGAAAGGGCAGCTGAAGACGATAGGAACGCAACGCTTTGCACTTGCAGGAGCTATTAAAAATAATACAAACTGGAAAATATGCTCAACATTGACGTGGCTTCACCACAACTCAAAAAAAAATAGTGGGAGGCAACTATTTAGCAGTAGAAGATGACGTGGATTCATGCAGATAGTGGGGACATGTGACAACCAATAGAAAGAATTGAGGTGATGTGGCATGCTTGCATGTTGAGAGAAATACTTTTAGTGGGTTGCTCTCATTTAGATACTATAGATACCACCAAGTGCTAGTCCTGATAGGGTTTATTTTTAAAAAAAATGCAAGGGAGTGTGCATCCCAAGCATTCGGCCTTATTGACGGACTTAGAAGAGATTCTCCGTTAGACATTAGACGTGAGGTTCCAAACAATTGAATCCTCCATCTTCTCACGAAGTTGCACATTGTTTAGCCCCACCCATAAGCCACTGAATTCTGGGATGTGAGGCATATATAAAGGTTGCGTCCATTTTGATCTTAGAATCCAAGCATTTTCATGGTGGCTTGTTTGATGTTCCATTTTTTCTGCATGAATGCTTCGGTAATGAGAGGGACAATTTTTTTTTGGGTTTTCTTGACATTGAGCTATGGATAGTACCAAAAGTATGTGATCTTTAGGTCGCCAATGGTGATGGTGGCAGAGGCGTAGAAGAGGTCCAAATCTTCATGATCACAAGCGGTGCGCACGCCAACAAAAAGCTTGTGGGTGTCACACCGCTCAAACCAAGGCTATCTTAACTGGAGGGCACATGCAAATTTTCAAGGTGAGGAAGCTCAAGACCGCCCAACCGGGTGGGCCGACAAACCTTTTCCCACATAATTTTGCATTTTCCACCGGAGACCTTACTAGTGCTGGCCCCACAAAAAGGATCGGAGTGCTCAATCTTGTTCATATTGGCAAGACAAAACCTCCTAGAAAAAAGCCACACTCAATTTTTCGTTGCCATGTTGACATAGAGTAAATTACATATGTCATTTGTTGCTCGAAACACAAAAACTAACATACCCTAGAAAAACACAAACCTAACATTTGGGGTGCAGGTAGGGATGGGTTTGGCAGCTTTCAGCTCATACATAACATCATAAACGGTTGTCCAAGGAAGCCCGCCATCTACAACTCAGAACAACAAAGAGGAATTTATAAGCCGCTATGAGAATAAGTTAGTGAAATTTGTTAGGTTGTGTTTGGATAATACTCTCAAACTCAGAATCAGTTGTGAAATTACAATGAAAACCAAGCCTTTGTCCCACATGGCTAGTAACATTTCAAAGAGATGAATGGTCATGGTTGAAATTCTCCTCGATCCCAACCGACTGAGAAGATTGAAATTACGCAATATGTGTTGTTCGTATCATTGTAATTTTAATACTATCTTGTTGGATCAAGACATGTGAATCAAACTGGTTACTAACCCCACATAGTCGGGTGTGTAGGGTGTTTTCGAAGGAGCATGATGTATTAAGTGCGGAACTGGAGAAAAATTCAGTTGATTTATGTACCAAGCAACCCCTTTAATTATAGTTGTAATCTCTTCTAAATCATACTAGTAATGTAGGGAGACGAACAAGGGTACAATACCCGTGTCATCCACAGGGGCGGATCCACATGGAGCCATGGGGTGCACAGGACACCGTGAAAATTCATTTTTCTTCTTATAATAGCAGATTTTCACCATGTGTGCACCCTGAAATAAAAAAAAGAGAGGTTGTGGCACCATGTGTGCACCCTGGTCTGTTCTTGCTCTAGCTCCACCCACTGGTCACCCATATCATGGTTTGCATGACAACCACCTACCAAAACAATAGGTGGAATTACGGATGGAAATGGGTACTCGATACCCGCACTCCCGACGGGTACCCGCCTTAAATGGGAGGATTTGGTGTAAGAAAATACCCGCGGGTCTGCTTAGCGGGTAAAATCCATACCCATCGGGTGAAGCGGAGGCGGGTATGGGGGTGCCAAACCCGTACCCTTTAACCCGCATACCCGGGACCCCACCTTTCAGTGATACAAATAAACCCTAAATTCCCAGGCCCACCTGAAAGCGAGGAGAGAAACCCTAAACTCCCATGAGGCGGGTATGGTGGAGATCTGTACCCGGCGGCGAGTACGGGGGCGAGTGGCGGGGACGGGGGCAGGGGTCGGGTGCGGGTATGGGGGGGCCAAACCCAGCCCCGAACCCGGCGGGTGCCATCCGGAGGTGGAAACCTGATTTCAAATGGAAGGCACACATTGCTGCAGGTACCTAGAAATCTCGTCATCAGGGTAATTGTGATCGTTTGATTTACGTGATGAAGGGTTATTATTAGGGGTATTCGTCCGAGAGTTTTGAACCATGATGTATGTGCTCGTAGGACTTATGTTATTTGGAGTAGGACCTCTGATTATTTTTATATTAGTGGAGATAGATATGAAATGAAGACATATAAATTGAGGTTGATTTTTTATTAAAACCATTTATAGGAAAATTCGTAAGGACTAGATTCCTAAGAGAAGAGAAAATATAGGAAAACATTTTCCTGTCACCTGGAGAGAGCCTAAAAAAGAGAAAATAAAGGCATCTTTGGTACGCACGCCTACGACTAGCCCACAACAGATCCGCCCCCTCGCGTTCCACTACCCGCCTGCCGTCTTCTCCCCCAAATCCCTCAAACCCTACAGCCGATCTAGCCCTCCCACCGCGCGGATCGCCATGGCCGCCCCCAACAACAACGACTCAGCCGCGAGCGCCAGCGCTTCCACCAGCGAGGATGCCCTCGCGGCGCCGGAGGACACCTCGATCGAGGCGCTGGCGCGGCGCGTGCAGGAGCACATGACCCTGGCTAACAACCCCAGCGCCCGCCGCCACAAGTTCTGGGAGACGCAGCCCGTGGGGCAGTTCCGCGACGTCGCCGACGGCTCCCTCCCCGACGGCGCCATCGAGCCGCCCACCCCGCTCTCCGAGGTCCGCGCCGACCCCTACCCGCTCCCCGCCGCCTTCGAGTGGTTCACCTGCGACCTCGACGACGACGCCCTCCTCACCGACCTCTACGCCCTCCTCGCCCACAACTACGTCGAGGACGACGAGAACATGTTCCGCTTCAACTACTCCCCGGCCTTCCTCCGCTGGGCGCTCCGCCCCCCGTCCTTCTTCCGCGCCTGGCACATCGGCGTCCGCGCCAAGGAGTCCAAGAAGCTGGTCGCCTTCATATCCGGCGTCCCAGCGCGCATCCGTGCGCGCGACGACGTTGTGCGCATGGCCGAGATCAACTTCCTCTGTGTCCACAAGAAGCTCCGATCCAAGCGCCTCGCGCCAGTGCTCATCCGTGAGGTCACCCGCCGCGTCCACCAGGAGAACATCTGGCAGGCTGCATACACTGCGGGTGTCGTCCTCCCGACTCCCATCACTACCTGCCGCTACTGGCATCGATCCCTCAACCCAAGGAAGCTCATCGACGTTGGCTTCTCCCGTCTTGGCCCCCGCATGACCATGAGCCGCACAGTCCGTCTCTACAAGCTGCCTGATGCGCCACTCACCCCCGGATTCCGCCAGATGGAGCTGCGGGATGTTGCAGCGGTCACACGGTTGCTGAGGTCCTACCTTGCGAGGTACGTCGTGGCCCCGGATTTTGATGAGCTTGATGTTGAGCACTGGCTGCTGCCCCAGGAAGATGTGGTGGACAGCTACCTTGTGGAGAGCCCTGAGACGCATGAGGTTACGGATTTCTGCAGCTTTTACACGTTGCCCTCGTCAGTGCTGAACAATGCCAACTATTCAACACTCAAGGCCGCATACTCCTACTACAATGTTGCTGTGAAGACCCCGTTGCAGCAGCTGATGAATGATGCACTGATTGTGGCCAAGCAGAAGGACTATGATGTGTTCAACGCCCTAGATGTCATGGAGAATGACGAATTCCTCAAGGAGCTCAAGTTTGGACCTGGAGATGGGCAGCTCCACTATTATCTCTACAATTACCGTATTCGCAATGGAATCAAGCCATCCGAGCTTGGTCTTGTGCTTCTATAGGGTGGTCAAGGCCCAGGATGGTGTTTGGTTTATACTCTTTTCAGCAGGTACTCCTTGTGTGGCTGGTTTAGTATGTGTCTTTCTGGTGGCTACAGGTGATGGTTTGATTCCTGTCATGCTGTATGTTGCCCAGTGCGCAATTCGTCATTGCTCATTTTATTTATTGTGGTAGCAAATTTTCCATGCCTTGTCATGGGAATCCACAATGATTTGCAAATGAGGAGACTGGAATTAGAAATTCCTTTTCTTAATTTAAGACTTGTTTCAGTTAGTAGTATTTGGCCCTTTATGGTTCAAAGCATTTATGATGTCGCTGAGTTTACCAAGGAATTTTGATAGAACTTGTGTTGTGTTAAATCATTCAAGTACACACCTGTGTTTGAGGTTATATGGTATAAATGTGTCTTTTGTCGCTGTAGGACATTTACCATTATTTCACTAAGTTTGATGTTGCGTTGTATGCAAATTTACTTGATTCTGTGTATTGTAGCCTAATATGCTCATATGAGGTGGTTTAGGATGTTCAGTGATTTGGGAGATTGTGGCCCTGAGGGTCGTAAGTACTTACTGCGTTATTGCTTATTGCAGTGATGTTTGATGCGTTACTAGGCCATTCCAGCTTTGTAGCGGTAATGTTTGATCCATTATTGCAGCAATAAGCCTTTGTCAAGCCCTCCATCTCTCTTACCTTTTTTTTTTGCAATTTCCCCAATTCATTGCATTTGTATATGTGCTGTTAATTTTCTAGCTTTCTCTGTTTGAAACACACGTCATTATCTTTGGTCATTCTCACATTAAATAGTTTAAGGTCCTTCTTGTCAGATGTTAGCTGATTTTAACAACATTTAGTTGCCGAATTAGAATTATGTGCCCAATTCGTTACCCTGGCCTAGCCCAACAAAAAGGTTGCTTGGGTTTCAAATCCAAAGTAACATTGTATCAATTGGTATTCATTTTGTGGTTCCAAAAGTATCTCCAGAGTTCCATTGCGAACTTGTGTCTCTGATAAAACATTTTAGAAGTGCGACAGTACATATTGCTCATTCCATTCCGTGGCCATCCACTAATGACTTGAGTCTGTTCTAGCCCAGTTATTGATTTGTTACATATTGCTTATTATGGCTTGTGGATGCCCTTTCATGCAACTGTCTCTGACGAAATACTGTAGAATTGTCTCTGATAAAACATTGTAGAAGTGCGACAGTGCTGCGGCCTGATCGTTACTGAAGTTGAAATGGGCGAGAAGCAGTGTAGCGGCTCTAAATTTTTGAACTCCCCATGCTTGTTGTAGTAGTGAAGAGCAAGTGCAATTTGGTGCGTGAACATGAGATGGTACACGATCAGCCTGGCCTACTGTGTGTGCTTGAACATGTAGGTATAAATCAACATGGGGGGCAATTTGGATGAACTGATTATTTTTTCCGTGACCCAGTTCGTATCTGTTAATCTGTCGACCTGATTCTACCACCTCTAGGTTAGAGTGGTTGCATTCTCCATTTGGATATTTACGGCTTCTTTGATTTAAGATTCTTTAGAAAATTTTACTGAAGTTGTTTGATTTGTATTGTAGGATTGCCTACACAAATATTTCCTAAAGATTTCTTTGCACTAAAGTTTCCATCGGGCCTCAGTTGATATGTTTTGGAAATAATCCTCCCTTTTTATTCAAATGGTCGTGATGTTTTTCCTGCCTGCGTTTACAGAGTCCCGTGGTGACCTCAGTTGATATGTTTTGTGTTGGTGATCATCCACTCAGTACCAACTTGTCCTCCCTAATCGCTAGTAGATCGATCTATTTAGGTATGCTGAGACACTTTGCTTTTCAAAAGCAAAAGATCTGATTTCATCATTGATAAAATAACCAGAGTACATCAGATTGAATGTGCTGAAAGGCACACGAAGAACAAGGATCTGTGGCAAACTGCGTCGCAAATCTTTGAAATCGTTCTCTAAAACTCCGGTGGAAAATTGGAGAAGAGCAAACCTGTATAAGATGGACTTGCCTCAGAGGTTTTGAATATTCATTTGAGTCGTTAAGCCAATGGGTGAAACCTTAAGTTCACTGGAAGTTTTGAGAGACAGTCTGCTGGAAGGCTGATTTATCACTCTGTATTGTTGTAGAAGAGTTTAGGGACATACATGAAAAATTAAAGGAACATGACTGCCATTTTTTTTTTTGCGAAACAAGCTAATGGGTCGTGTCTTGAGATTGACGAAATTACCACATACGTCTTGCTATCGACGGAAACGTCGTCACTCACTGAAAAATATTCCGCCTTCACCCATAGTTTGCCACACTCGCTTTGTTGAAATCATACAAACCAAACACTGGTTTATCCCATAGTTTGCCACACTCGCTTTGTTGAAATCATACAAACCAAACACTGGTTTATTTGGTATTACCTCTGTTTCTAAATATAAAACTTATGTCCGTTCAATTGAGCCATAAAAAGTTTTATATTTACAAACCGAGAGAGTAGAATTTATATTTCTTGACATGCTTCGTCTTTGGAGTTGTCACGGATTGCGGAGACTCCATTGTTGCTAAAATATTTAGGGTGGGCCTTGGGCCCATCTAATAATTCCTGAAAAATCACTAAAGCCCCATGCTGCCATGGCAAGTGGTGGGAGTTTAGTCCCTCATGACTAGTTCGGAGAGATGTACACCAACTTATAAGGTGAGCTCTTCTCCCACTAGTATGAGGTGTTGGTTGTGAAGAGAAGGGAGGTGCTCCACACGCGCGCTCCTCCGCCGCCGCCCGCCTCGCCACGCCTCGCCTCGTCACGACGCGGCGCGTCGCGTCGCGCCGTGGGTTGCGGGAATCTCGCCGAGCCGATCTTATCTTTTTACCACGCAGGAAAAATGTGAGCTGTGAGCTGAAACGTTTTGTCTTAAGTGCTCTTAAGTACGGTCGTTTCCAGTTTTTGGTCTTCCGCCTACGTGTGTGCCGATATGAGAGAGGTCGCTCCTCTCCAGCAGACACACAACAGATCAAATATGCTCGCGCCGCCACCATCGTTCCTCTCTCTGTTGCTGCCACCGGTGATCCCATCCCGTCCACCGCGTACACGGTTGCCGGGAGAGCAGGCCTCCGAAACCCCGCCTCTCAACATCCTATACGGGAGAGGGGCGATTAGGTTTTTGGGGAGTGTCTTCCACGCGACTGCTCGCCTCCGTTCGTCTGCTTCAACTACATCTGCATCAACTACGTCTGCGTCGCCTTCGTCATCAACATGAGCACCGACGCCGACAAGATTGCCGAGGAGACCGGTACCGCTGCTGCTATGGCCAACTGGCCTATTGGAGGGTACACGTTTATCCCTCTCCTGATTACCTGCATGTCTGTTGTACTAGCGATTTGCGTAGATGTTTCTATAATTTTTCTAGTACATGGTTTTATCATCAAGTTTCAGCATGTCATTAGCACTGTCCACACCTTGTTCATGATTTATTCTTGGATTAATTTAATCGGAAAATTTCTTATATTCACAACAATCCAAAAACCTAATTTGTGTAGGCAATTTTCGATCCAAGGTTTTGCCGCTGCACTGAAACCTGCCTCGTTTACGGGGACGTACTTTAAGCGTTGGCAAACCAAAACCACCTTATGGCTCACGGTGATGAACGTGTTCTGAGTCGCCGGTGTAACTCCCACTGGAACGATTGCTCCTGAACAAGAGAAGGCGTTCAGGGATGCCACCGTCGTCTTTGGTGCAGCCGTTCTGAGCATGATCGGAGATAAGTTGGTTGATGCATATTTACATGTGTGGGTTGCCAAAGATTTGTGGGAGGCGCTCGAATCTAAATTCGGCGCAACCGATGCTGGAAGCGAGATGTACACTATAGAGCAGTTCCACGATTACAAGATGGTTGAAAACCGTTCTGTATTGGAACAAGCTCATGAGATATAGTGCATCGCTAGGGAGCTTGAGATTCTCAAGTGTGTGCTACCGGGAAAATTTGTCGCGGGATGCATAATCACTAAGCTGCCTAATTCCTGGAGGAACTTTGCTACTACTCTAAAACACCAAAGGCGTGAATTCTCAGTTGAGGATGTCATCGGCCATCTGAGTGTCGAGCAGAATTCGAGAGCAAAGGACTCGCACGGAAAAGGGAACGAGGGAACTTCTGTTTCCAATTTTGTACAGAAGAACTCCAACTTCCACAAGCCCAAGGGGAAACGTGGTGTCCAACAGAATACCGACTTCAAGAAGAAGGGTAAGAAGCCCTTCAACAAGGATAAGAAGAAAGGAGCCTGCTTCACATGTGGTTCAGAGGAACATTGGGCTCCCAAGTGCCGAAAGAAGTTCAAGAAACCAGGACAGGACTCCAAGTCCGTCCACATGATTGTGAGCAACAATGAGAATGATGCATCTGGGTACGGTAATTTGTTTACTGTATTTTCTGTTTGTCAGTCTAACGATTGGTGGATTGATACAGGTGCAAATATTCATGTATGTTCTGACATCTCATTGTTTTCTTCTTATCAGGTCACAGGGAACGGATCCGTACTGATGGGGAATGACGCAAGTGCTTCTGTTCTTGGTGTTGGCACGGTCAATCTGAAGTTTACTTCGGGAAGGATCGTGCAGCTCAAGAACGTGCAGCATATCCCCGCCATCAAGAAGAATCTCATTAGTGGCTCCCTTCTATGTCGAGAAGGGTTTAAGTTGGTTTTTGAGTCTAATAAAGTAGTTGTTACTAAGGAGCAGCGAAACATCCTTGGCTTCGACCCCCGGAAAGTGAACACGGAAATGAGTTTCTTCAAAATCATCGGGCTCAAAGGGACCAAACTCCTCATACTCAAACATGGCAGCAACATCTTCCCAAAGCACTTCAAACTTTTGGTCCTTAGTCATCCATACAATGCGACGCTTAGTTTCATTTCCCATGTGGACAGTGGCAAGGAATTGGGCAACCAGCTTCTCATCAAAATCCTGCTCCAACTCCATCATAGGCAGAAGTCCAAACTCCTCACATATAGCAAGAGCTTCTCCAAAATATTCAGGATGGGCTTTCATGTGTGCCATGTTGATATGATGCTGCTCCACATAGTTGTCCTTGGGCTTCTTCAGGAGAATCTCATTGTAGATCTGTTCTTGAAACTTGTTGTGGAAAAAGGGATTGTTACCCCGAACGGATGGAATTTGCTCCATCCTCTCAATGACATAGCAGTCTTGCACCCTCTTGGCAATGAAATCTTGATCACATGTCACTTGCAGACTTGGGGCGAGCTGCAGCTTTGGGCTTCACTTGTGGAGGAAACTTCCGACGGGTGACAGGAACCCCATCAATCTCATCTCTAACTTCGTCTTCACTTGAGTCTGTGCGCTGTTTCTTGTTCCCAGCAACCTTGGTACGAGCAGCACGAGGCTGACTACCTGTGAAGAGCATAAGGAGGGGCAAGCATATAGGTAAGAATGCACAAAGTTCATGAAATGTGGGAAAGGAACTCATGGTACAAGATTTAGAGGAAATTATGCTAGAATTGGAGTGCTACATCTAGGTGACAAGATGTAACAACAAGGTAATAGGATGGCTTCAAGAGGAAGCCCTAAAATTACCTAGGGTTACTCCTCAAAATCTAGATGAAGAACTTTAAATCTAGCCAAAAATTTCCAGTAAAATTCTACACAAGGTTCAAGATCCACATGTGCTACACTTCTACCAACTCAATCTACCACGAATTCACAAAAGATAGCCACGAATTTCATCTTCATCCATCAACTAGATGAGAGAGAGGGAAAGGGCGTACCGGAACTCATGGCAGAGGATCGAGGAGAGGGAGAAGAGCAGGAGCCGTCCGGGGTGGAGGAGCACGAGCTCCCGTGGCCGGAGGGCTGCTTCCCGGCGGAGGAAATGGCCGCGGCGGCGGGATCTGAGAGGATAAGGAACGGGAGAGAGAGAGCAAATGAGAGTTGACTCTCAAAAACTGTCTCGTCCCGTGCCTTATCCGCTCAGAACCCCGTGGCGGTACTACCGCTCTATCCAGCGGTAGTACCGGCCCCGATACTGAGTGGGCGCTCGGGCGGTACCGCGCTGCGCAGTGTTTTGCAAAAACACGCACAGCGGTAGTACCGCCAGAGGGCCCGGTAGTACCGGCGCCTGGGGCAAAAACAGCTAGGGCTCAAAAAGAGCCCCGAAACCGTTTTTACCGCCGGTTCCGACCATCCACAAAGCTAGGAACACGAACAAAGTGCATTTTAGAAAGACATGGCTTATGGGATACGAGTTGTGGCTTAGGATAGAGCAAGTAACTGGGGAAGAAGAGTATGCCCAAATTTGCAAGAATCAAATATGAAGGGCCAAACTTGAGCACTCTTCCTAAAACTCAAAGACTAGGAACCCAAAATAAAACCAAATAAGATCAACTCCTCATAGGGAGGAGGACGGTGGCCTAGGCCACCATGTATGAGTGTGTGGTGTGACACCGCGAAGATATATCTTGGGTTCACGGCCACAACTCGTCATTTTAAGCTCAAAATTCATCGAACGAATATAGAGAGGCAAATGAGTTCTTAATATTGGCATAATGGGGGAGTGATAGTCCAATGGATTAGGACCGCACTCCCCCTATTCCATGCCTACACCTAAACCAAATAGATAGTCAAAAATAGGTGTGTATGCAAGATGGTCAAGTCAAGCTCCTAGAATCCATGATATTTAGCTCATGCCTCAAGAAGGTGAATCTTGCTTCATCAAGTGGCTTCGTGAAAATGTCGGCAAGTTGATTTTCGGTTGGAATATAGCCAAGCTCAATATCACCACGAGCAATATGATCCCGAATAAAATGATGACGAATCTCAATATGCTTCGTTCTTGAGTGTTGCACCGGATTGTGGCCAATCTTGATAGCACTTTCATTGTCACACAAAAGAGGCACTTTGTCACAATTGACACCGTATTCCTTTAAAGTTTGCCTCATCCATAACAATTGAGTGCATGCACTAGCGGCCGCCACATACTCGGCTTCGGCGGAGGATAGAGATATGCAATTTTGCTTCTTAGAAGACCAACTCACCAAGGACCTACCAAGAAATTGGCATGCCCCGGAAGTTGATTTCCTATCATCCTTGCAACCGGCCCAATCCGAATCCGTGTACCCGGCAAGAGAGAAATTAGTGCCCTTTGGGTACCACAAACCAAACCTTGGGGTATCAACCAAATATCGAAGGATTCTATTGACCGCCACCATGTGGCTTTCTTTAGGAGCGGCTTGATACCTTGCACACACCCTACACTCAACACAATATCGGGTCTAGATGCACAAAGATAAAGCAAAGAACCAATTATAGAGCGATAAAGTTTTTGATCAACATCGATACCGTCGGGGTTAAGTTCAAGATGGCATTTGGTGTCCATGGGAAACCGCTTGCCCTTAGCATTGTGCATATTGAACCTCTTGAGCATGTCTTGGGTATATTTGGTTTGAGAGATGAAAGTCCCTTCATTCAATTGCTTGATCTCAAAACCGAGAAAGAACTTCAATTCGCCCATCATAGACATCTCGAACCTATCGGTCATAAGCTTTGAAAATTCATCATTGAAAGCTTTGTTAGATGAGCCAAATATAATATCATCAACATAAAGTTGGCATATGAAAAGCTCCCCTTTACCCTCTTGGTAAAAAGAGTGGGATCGATTTGCCCCAATTCAAATCCACGGTCTAGCAATAGCTCTCTTAGGTGCTCATACCAAGCACGAGGTGCTTGTTTGAGACCATAGAGCGCCTTATCAAGCTTGTAGACATGGTTAGGGAATTTAGGGTCCTCGAAACCCGGTGGTTGCTTAACATATACCAACTCCTTTAAAGGACCATTAAGAAAGACATTTTTCACATCCATTTGTTGCAATTTAAAGTTATGATGTGTTGCATATGCACCTCACCATTGGGGGATTCGAAGAGAGAAGGAGATGGACTTGGTACAGTGGCCAAAGCGGCCACCTCATGAGTGGGTTCTTCTTCTTCTTCGGAATCCTCAGAAGGATACTCTTCTTGAGTCATCAACACAATTCTTGGTGCTTTCTTGAAGAATGGCTTCCTCTTGACAAAAGGCTTCTTTTGAATCATGTTAGATGGACCCTTGAGAACTAGCCTTCCACCGTTTCTCTCTCTATTCTCATATGGGCAATCTTTGATGAAGTGATGCTTGTTATGACAATTGTAGCAAGTCTTTATCCTATTAGCAAACTCCTTCTTCCCACTTGGATTGTTTGTTCGATCAAGTTGAGCCTTTGCCTTGGCCGGGTCATTCCAAAATGTCCTTGTTGCAAGAGCTATGTGACCATGGAGGGCGGGTTCAAGTTCATCGGGAGGAAGGTTGTTCGGGCATGCTTCAACTTCATCATGTTCATCAAGGCACACAACCTTGGCCTTCAAAGCAAGAGAGGGACCTTGCTTCATTCCCATGGCCCTAGCACGGTTGTCTAGAGCATTCTTGGTGGCAATCTTGGAGGCTTGTATCTCTTGCATAACTTCATTGGATGTCATCTCAAGGTAGTTGAATTTTCCTTGAAGGGCCTTCAAGTCAATGGGCTCGAAGGGCATGAGTGCATTCACATACTTCCTCTTGATCCAAGCATCATCCACATAGGTTGCCCCAACATTGAAGAAGGCTTGGGGCAAGAATCTTGAGTCTTGCATACATCTCTTCATGAGTTTCACTATCAAGCATGTAGAATCCTTCGACTTCATTATTCAAAGCATCAAATCTATTTCTCTTCATGCTTTCATTTCCAAGAAATGCCACCTCAAGGCACTCCCAAGCTTCTTTGGTGGTGGAGACGTTTTGAATGTGATGAAGACCACTTTCTCCAATGGCAAGTTCAATCATGTGAAGAGCGGAAGCATTGAGTTGTTTCTCGGCCACCTCTCTTCTTGTCAAGTTGTTAGGATTCACGGCCTTGTATCCCTCTTGAATGATTCTCCAAAGCTCGATAGAGGAACTGTTGATATGAGATTTCATTAAGTGTTGCCAAGTAGCAAAAGCCGATGCATTAAGTTTAGGGGGTGGACCCAAAGGGTTTATGCGAGTATGATGGATAGGTGGATCGGGAGAGTACGTAAAGGGAACCCCATGGTACTCCGGCTTCCCACCTTCGGGAGTGGTAGTAGAAGTGGAAGATTTCTTAGGGTCGGTTTCTTTATCTTCAACCCTTTCTTTTTCGTTAATTCCTCCTCGGTTTCACCGTCATTGGAGTTAGCGGAGTCCTCTAGTGGGGTGGTCTCCTTAGGAGCCTTGCCACTTGCGAGTTGTGTGATCAACTCACGCATCTCGGCAAATTTGGTATCCATGGACGATATCAAAGATGTCTCCATCAATTTGAGATCGGCCATGGATGTCGTAGTGGCATCGTCATCCACGGGATCACCCGCACTTTTTGTCATACTTCTCTTAGGCGGTTAAGCCCAACAAGAGAGCCGAGGCTCTGATACCAATTGAAAGGATCGTATGACACCTAGAGGGGGGGGGTGAATAGGTGCTACTTCAATTTTAGTACTTTTTAAATTTAGGCTTGACACAAAAGGTAAATTCTCTAGATATGCAACTATGGTGAATTTACCTATATGACAAGCTAGCAACTAAGCATGGTACAATAAGTAAAGACGGAAAACAAGGATAGAAGTAACCGAAGTGAAAGCACGCGGAGACACGGATGTAATCCCGAGTTCCTCCTTTTTAGGGGAGTACGTCTCGTTGGAGAGGTGTGAGCTACCACGAAGGTCAAAACTGAACCGCCACAAAGGCGGATGCACCTTCTTCTCCGATGAACCGCACCACAAAGGTTTGGTTCACCTTCCACTATCGGAATCCTTCAAGGCGGAATCCGGAGCCCTTACAACAACGATCCGGGGCACAACCCACAAGAGGATTGGGGGCTCCCGAACAGCTACAAATCTGTCACAAAGACAACAAGTGAGTACAATAAAAGGCTAGGTTTTCCCAAAGGAAATCCTAGCAAAGGGTCCCTCAAGTGAATGAGGGGGAAAAGTAAATCGGCTTGGTGAAGATGTAGATCTTGGTCTCCTCCTTCGATTCCCCAACTTTGAGCTTGATTGAGTGGTTGGGTCAGGAGATCTAGGAGGAGGAAGCTTGCGTTAATGGAGGTGAGAGAATGTGTGAAGCTTGGTCTTCAATAGAGAATAAGACCCCTTTATATAGCCTCTCTAAAAAACTGGCCGTTGGACTCGCCAGATTCCCGCAGCGGTACTACCGCCAGGGGCGGCGGTACTACCGCTACGTGTAGAGCGTTTCGTCTGCTTCGCGTCAAGCCGTTGACCTTCTGGCGGTACTACCGCTGGGCCTGGCGGTACCTGATGACCCACAAGTATAGGGGGTGTATCGTAGTACTTTCGATAAATAAGAGTGTCGAACCCAACGAGGAGCAGAAGGTGTTGACAAGCGGTTTTGATGAAGGATTCACTGTAAATGCTCACAGAAAAGTTTTTAGGAGTTTTTGATATGACAGATAAATAAAGTACAAGTAAATAAAATGCAGTAATAATAGTTGCAGCGAGTGGCCCAATCCTTTCTACAGCAAAGGACAAGCCGATTGTTGTACTTATAATGACCAAACGTTTTTGAGGACACACGGGAATATTGTCAAGTGCTTTCGCTTCATATAGTTGATTAATCTTCATTGTTTTGATAAGTGTTGTGTGGGTGAACCTATGCTAATGCACCGTCCTTCCTAGGACTAATACATACTTGTGATTATACCCCTTGCAAGCATCTGCAAATACAAGAAAGTAATTAAGATGAACTAACCACAGACTTAAACTTTGAGATCCTGCTATCCCTCATGCATCGATATACCAACGGGTGTTCAGGTTTCTGTCACTCCGGCAACCCCACAATTGGCAAACGAATACACAATGCATTCCCCTAGGCCCATAAAGGTGAAGTATCATGTAGTCGACATTCACATGACACCACTAGAAGAATAACACCACAACTTAAGCATCAAACCATTAAATATTACTCAACATAATTCACTACTAACATCAAGACTTCTCCCATGTCCTCAAGAACTAAACGAACTACTCACAAGACATCATACGGAGCATGATCAGAGGTGATATGATGATGAATAACAATCTAAACATAAACCTTAATCCAATGGTTTCACCCAATAGCATCAATAACAAGAGTAATCAACACCGGGAGAGTTTCCCCTATGAAATAGACAAGATTCAGCCCTAGATGTTACAGCGGAGACGGGGTGCAGCAGCGGTGATGATGATGTTGGCGGTGGAGATGATGATGATGATGATCCCGATGAAGTCCAGCTCGATGACGGTGATGATGGCGATGATTTCCCCTCCGGGAGGGAATTTCCCCGGCAGATTTCTTCCTGTAGGGGAGCTTTTCGCTCTCTGGTGTTTTTCGCCTCGTGGAGGCGGCGGAATATTTCGATGGCCTCCCTCTGTGTGTTAGGGTTCCGAGGGGGTCAAGTACACGAAGGGGGAACGGCTGGGATGGCCCTGGGCCTCCAAACCATCAGGCGGCGCGGCAGGGGCCCCCACCGCGCCAGCCTGTGGTTTGGGCTCCCCAGGTGCCTTCTCAGCCTCCCCTTTTGGCCTCCTCCATCTTCTGGTAAAATAGGGACTTCCATATGTCTCCTTCAATTTATTGATCTTCAGAAATAGTGCATCTCGACGGTGCTTTTTCCAGCAGAATCCTGACTCCGGTGTCCAATTCTCCATTATTCATCAAACATGCAAAATAGGTAAAATAACATAAGTAACACTTCTAAATATGAAATATATCGATGAATAGCAGTAAATTATGATATAAAATAGTGATGCAAAATGGACGTATCAGTACCACCGCTGGACCTCGCGGTACTACCGCCCGGTACCGCTGGAGGTACCGCTGGTACCCACAGAAGCACAAAAGCGGCGGTACCCCGAGCGGTACCGCGGGCGGTAGTGGTCCTTCGCCATAGCTCCGATGCGCTGCGAAAAGCACGTGGTGGTACTACCGCCATGGAGCGGTACTACCGCTGGGTACCGCTGGAGGTACCGCTGGTACCAGCAGACGCCGAAAAACGGCGGTACCGCAAGCGGTAGTTGTGCCCTTGTGCGATGCGCAGCACATAGGAACTGTGCAGCGGTACTACCGCTGGAGCCATCGGTACTACCGCTGCCTGGGAAAACCTTGCCGCAAAGCCTGTTGCATGTAGAATTCAACCGGGATCATTTACCCACTAATTTCTGCACTGATCAACAGATATATTAGACTAACTAATTGTGTTGTTAACAAACACCAAAACCATGGGCAAAGGAGATGCCCTTTCAAGGTGGGATTACACTTTTGCAATCCCATTATGTTGAGAAGATTTTGAGTCGTTTTGGATATTCGGACTGCAAAATTTCTCCAACACCATATGATCCTAGTGTGCAGATTCGAAAGATCAAAGGCACGACTAAGGATCAGCTAAGATACTCTAAAGTAATTGGTTCACTCATGTACCTAGCAAGCGCTACGAGGCCTGACATCATGTTTGCTGTGTGCAAACTGAGCTGTTTTGTTTCCAATCCGGGTGATGTACATTGGCATGCTGTTGAAAGAATTATGCGCTATCTAAAAGGTACTGAGAACTATGGACTTCACTATTCTGGAA
The DNA here is from genome assembly GCA_947311845.1 of Poa pratensis. NCBI lineage: Eukaryota > Viridiplantae > Streptophyta > Magnoliopsida > Poales > Poaceae > Poa > Poa pratensis. The sequence continues at coordinate 31,742,644 of CAMZMU010000071.1, read as the reverse complement.
GCTCGTTAGTGCTTTATGGGTATTGTGATGCGAATTGGATCTCTGATGCTGATGAGATGAAAGCCACAACGGGTTATGTGTTTACCCTCGGAGGTGGTGTTATTTCCTAGAAGTCTTGCAAGCAAACGATCCTGACGAGATCGACAATGGAAGCAGAATTAACATCACTGGACACATCTGGTGTCGAAGCAGGATGGCTTCGAGATCTGTTGATGGACTTGCCTATGGTTGAAAAGCCAGTACCGACTATTCTTATGAACTGTGACAATCAGACAGTGATTACCAAGGTCAAGAGTTTAAAGGACAACATGCATTCCAACAAACATATAAGAATGAGATTAAAAGCTGTCAGACATTTGAGAAACTCCGAAGTAATAGCGTTGGATTATATCGCGTGTTGTGATAGAAAATGCATCGAAGGAGATAGGTATGAAACCCACATGATTTGCCATGGTAGTAACCCAACCTATGTGATCGAAGATCCCGTGAAATAGGACCTGAGAAAACAAACTAGTGGTTAACTAAGGAGAGTAACTTTACTAACCCACTCCGTTGGAGATGCACTACTCTCGGTAACTGTATGGCAGGTTGACATTTGTCTTAATGTGTTCCAAGGCTTTGTATAAGCAAGATGCTATCCTACAGAGCAATCTTTGGAGGAACACACCTATATAAGCCTGACTGCTGGTCACAGTCTATGAGTTTGGGTTGATCTCTAGTAACTTCATGAATAGGTCAGGAGTGTGACTAATATGCTCCACCCGAGGGGTCAGCCTTCGGCAGCCTAGTACTAGTAAGACATTTGGTGAAGCTATTTTACCCCAAATTGACAATTCAAGGCATAGTCCATTGTTAGTTGTGAAAGAGTGTAGCTATTTGCTCTAGGTGGATGTTCAACCTTAACGGGTCTCCACTAAAAATACTGGTATATCAAAACATTGTTTGGAACAGAGGATAACATCATGGGTCTTTGGGATCTGGTGGGGGATTGCTAAAATATTTAGGGTAGGCCTTGGTCCCATCTAACAATTCCTGAAAAATCTCTAAAGGCCCATGCTGCCGTGGCAAGTGGTGGGAGTTTAGTCCCACATGGCTAGTTGGGAGAGATGTACACCAACTTATAAGGTGAGATCTTCTCCCACTAGTATGAGGTGTTGGTTGTGAAGAGAAGGGAGGTGCTCCACATGCGCGCTCCTCCTCCTCCGCCGCCCGCCTCGCCTCGCCACGCCTCGCCTCGTCACGACACGGCGCGTCGCGCCACGGGTTGCGGGAATCTCGCCGAGCCGATCTTATCTTTTTACCACGCAGGAAAAATGTGAGCGGCAACATAAACGTTTTGTCTTAATGGCGTTAATGGAGAATGAATGTGAGCTGAAACGTTTTGTCTTAAGTGCTCTTAAGTATGGCCGTTTCCAATCTCTTAATTCTCCCCTTAATTGCGTGCGTTTCCGTTGGCCTTCCGCCTGTGTGTGTTCCTATATGAGAGAGGTCGCTCCTCTGCAGTAGACACACAACAGATCAAATCTGCTCGCGCCGCCACCATCGTTCCTCTTTCTGTTGCTGCCACCGGTGATCCCATCCCGTCCACCGCGTACATGGTTGCCGGGAGAGCAGGCTTCCGAAACCCCGCCTCTCAACATCCTGTACGGGAGAGGGGCGATTAGGTTTTTGGGGAGTGTCTTCCACTCGACTGCTCGCCTCCGTTCGTCTGCTTCAACTACATCTGCATCAACTACGTCTGCGTCGCCTTCGTCATCAACATGAGCACCGACGCCGACAAGATTGCCGAGGAGACCGGTACCGCTGCTGCTACCTCCGTAGCCGCTGCTGCTGCCGCTGCCTCTGCTGCTGCTATGGCCAACTGGCCTATTGGAGGGTACACGTTTATCCCTCCTGATTACCTGCATGTCTATTGTACTAGCGATTTGCGTAGATGTTTCTACAATTTTTCTAGTACATGGTTTTATCATCAAGTTTCAGCATGTCATTAGCATTGTCCACATCTTGTTCATGATTTATTCTTGGATTAATTTAATCGGAAAATTGCTTATATTCACAACAATTGCATGGTGGTTTTGTCTACGGCCGTGGCCGTGGATATGTGAGCGTAGCTTCTTGTTTGGCAACAATGGCGGTGGCGAGCGGAGTGGGATCGTGGTTGGGCTTTGCTCGTCGGGTTTCTTCCGATGCGTTCAAGGGATTCTTGTGCCGATTCGAGTCGTCGTGAAGTCGGAGCTGCCGAGGAGGTGTCGTGGCGGTGCTGATTACACAAGATAGATGGTTGGTTGCAGGTCTTGTCAACGCAAGTTATGTGATTTTCTCCTACAATGTTCGTCGTCATAGTCGGAGTTGTCGGGTTGCTCACACGTGTGGCCGATAGTTTGGCATCGGCCGACATGGGTGTCACATCCCAAATTTTGGAACTAAGAAAAACTTAGTTTCACAAGACCCAAAATTCAGAACCAACAAAAACTTTTTGAAATGTTTCACTGATGATTGTATTTTCCTTCCCATTGCTATGTTGGACCTTGTGTGACCTATTGTTTAAGTTGTTTGGCCAATAAATATTAACCTAAAGACCACACCAAGATAAAAGTATATTTAACTTTGGTGATCATGTTATGACAAAAAAAATATTCCATATATCTTTTCCATTCTTATTTCTGGCTGAAGTCCATTTCAATGATACTGGGTTTAGCAACAACCAAAACTAATAACCATTATTTGAGAAAGTAAAAGTATTTCCAAAATTATGTGTTTCCAAGATTATGGAGATCTATATGTTATCTCCTACCTATTCTTCAATCTTGATATTTTGCAACTCCTATTTTATAAACTCCTATTTTCACTCCATTTGAAAATAACACTAGTGGGAAATATGTTGCCCCACATATTTACTTTCTCAAATCTTTTTGAAAGCTATTAAGTTATGAGTGGAGATATTTCCTAAACATCATCTTGTCATAATTAGGAGTGGTCACTTCTCCACAAGATAGCATTATGGAAATGGTGGTATGATTAATTCTTGTAGTTTGATTTGTGTGGTTTTGGTTGTGATGTTGATCTTGTTGTGTTTGTTGCTTGTGGGGTTAATTAATCGAAGTTGCTTGAACACAAGATAAAACACCCGTGATAACAAATTTGGTATGTGACTTAAAGTTAAAACAAACTCCTCAAAATATTCTACAAATGGAAATTTCAATCATGAATTAAAGAAATGATCTTAATAAATTATTTTCCCTACTTAACTATCTGTTTCCTTGAAACAAATATTTTCTCTATGAAAATAAAAATTAGTTGAAGTAATATATTTGTCAAGGAAGTTCCAAGAGTTCAAAAATAATATTTTGAACTTGCTTTAAAATTTCTAAAGGATTATAAATTTGTATTTAAGAAAAATGTCATATTTAAACCCTATGAACAAAAGTTGTTCAAAACATTTTATTTGGACACCCCAATTTTTGTGGAGCTTCTACATGTTATGGGGAGGCTACCTGAATTTTCTCATAATTTTCTAAAATGGTCTAGTGCCTCAATTAAATCCTAAAGTGCTACTGGAAATAAAAGAAACAGGAAATAAAGAAACGCCAGGGGGTTTTCTGTAAAATCGCTGTCCTCTTCCTCTGCCATCGCCAGAGCACGCGCTGATTAGCGCCAGTGGCGAACTCTCCACTATGCTGCACCCCACCTCGCCGTTGGGAGGGGATAAGAACGCCACGAGGCCGCTCTGCTCTCTCTCAGTCCTCACTTATCTTCTCCTCTGCTCCCTCTCTCTAGCGCTCTCTCTTTCTTCCACCATGGCCGAGCCCTAGCTCGCGCCCGCCGTCGAATCGCCGCCGTTATAGGACTCCCCGAGCAGATCGAAGTGCACCACCGCCTCCGCCTCGTCGTCCTCTTCGTCCTCGTGCAAGGAATCATCGCGGGGTCGCCCGCATCGTCGCCGCCGTCCGTGTCTTCTCCAACTCCGGCCGCCGCACTTCGAGGAAACTTGCCACCGTTTTCGTCCCTCCCCATCTCTTTCGAGCTCACACACGCATCGAGGGTGAGCACGCCGTCCTGTGGGACATCCTCCTCCTCTCCCTCTAGTTCGCTGAGTAACCGTAGCTCCGCCGTAGCTCGCCGCCGGCCGTTGCTAGTCGTTGTCGACACGGCGTCTCCGGTGACATTTAGGTAGCGGCGCCACCGTAGTTGTGCTCGCCATGTCCGCGCACGTCGAACTCGTCCCGTAGCTCGCCTCCGCGCAAGCCGTGCCGTCGAGCCTGTGCACGAAGCCGGCGGTGGTCACCGCGCGCCGCGCCAGTCAGCGCCGCCGCTCCAGTCAAACCTCGCCGTGGGCCACTCGCGCGTGCGTGTCTGCCAGCGTGGCCACGGGCCCCACCTGTCAATGACTGTGGCTAGCCCAGCCTAGAGTACAAAACGGTTCGGTTGTTTTTCTGGGAATTTAAATAAGAAGACATAAATTTGAATGAACTTGTAAAATTCATATCTTGTAAAATATTGATCCAAAAGTTACAAATAAGATACCAAAATGTTCAGAAAGATAAAACCTATCTTTTGGTGTAATTCACCTATCCAAATAAATTAGTTTATTTGATGTTTTATTGAAATAAAGAAAATGGCAGAAAAGAAAATGCTTTTGGAAAATCCATATCTTTAAAAATAATGATCCAAAAATTAAGTCTGACTTATCAAAATGTTCAGCAAGTGATAACCTTCATGTTCCAACTTGTTTCCAGACAGGGATAATTATTTTGTAATGTTGTTTAAAAGAATTGAACAAAAGGGCCGAGTTAAAAAGGGATTTTATAAATTCAATAACTTTTTGTTGGTATATCAGAAAAATGTGGTTGATATATCAAAATGCTCAGAAAAATGTGAACTATCCAGTAGCATCACCATCATGCATATGTGATCATAATCACAGTGCTGCACTTTTTAGAAGCTAAGGGAATCATTAAGTTAAAGGTGGGATTATAATTTTCTCTTGTAGAAATAAACAATTCTGCACCCCATTTAAATTGCTGGATAGTTTTACAAGTAAATTCAGTGCACTAAAATGTCATTGCCATCATGGGTATCTTGTTAATGTCTTTACATTAGCTTGGTAAAATATTTTGAATTCCAAAGATTAATTGGTGACCTGACTTTTGTCTGAAGTATTTCCTGTTTAAAGGAAGGTGCTTATTGTTAATCTTTGCCTAAGATAGTTTTGTGATCGATGATCCTAGTTTGTTGTTTGAATGATTAGTTTGATGCTTGTGGTTTGTTACTTGTTTGTATAACACTTGTGGTTTGGTTTGCTTATTGAGTGTTGTTTTATTTTCATGTTTGCGACGCTAGAGATAAACGCTACCGGAGTGGTCTCTGGAAAGGATTTATTGAAGAAGAATCGGAGTTTATTTCTTTGATCAGTGAGGAGAAGTCCAGGGACATTATGCTGAAACCAGGCAAGATACTCTCTGAGCTTGCATCTATATACATCTATTTTGGTTCACATGTTTTACTTATAAAGAGCATAAATGATTTATGTGGTGTCTGCCACTAAAGTTATGATTTTGAAAACCCTTTTTCCAAAATATAAGTATATTATTTTGACACCCTATATGGAGGTATTAGATAGAAATTCTTTTTTAAACTATAGGATGGGAAAAATATTGTTTACTCAAAACTCCTTTGAAAATACTTGTATGGATGTGGAATGCCGAGATGTCGGTGTGGAAGTGAAGAAATGGAGTATGGTGATGTTTATGAAAAATGCACACTGTGTCCTTGTACTTACGTCGACCAGCCGATAAACTGTGCGACCACATTTACCCACATATAGGCAAGGGCGTAGTCATATAATTTGCTCATATTAGTATGGGATGCCTCAACAACGGAGATGACTCCGTTCCATGAGGGGATGGTTCGGTGACCTACCCCTGACCTGGGTCCTCCTCAAACTCTATGGAAAGATAAGGAGGAGGATAGAAGGATCGTCCCCTATACACCGCCGGGCAGAACTATGAGTCCTCACACTTAGATTCCGACGGGTTGGGTTAAGTGTTGCTGGAAAGTGTCATAGCGGCAGGGTCCTATACTAGCATGAGCAAAGGACAGGCTATGGTCGGTGACTCAACTTCGCATACACCTTGTATGGCGGGACGTGGCTGACACGATGAGTTGCCGGATGGATGTGGGAAAAGCGTGCTACCGCTGCAGAGGGTAAAACTATACGAATAGCCGAGTCCTCGGATATGGAATAGTTGGGAGGTCCTACTCTGACCTATGTGCAGGTTTTGCAAAGTTTTAAGATTTGAAAAGAAAATGGAGATGTTTTATATATGCAACTATACCGACGAGCTGGTATGAGGTTGCTGGAAAAGAGGAAGACCATGAAGGGCTATGGTCGAGAAGTACAAAATTTTGGGTTTTAAAAGTGGAAAATGTTTGTGCAACCGTACCGACGGGCTGGTATGAGGTTGTTGGAAAATGATTTGACCATGAAGGGCTTTGGTCGAAAAAGGAGGAGTTTTGGAGAAATAAACAAAATGCTGATTTTCCGGGAAAATGTTTTCAAAGAGACTTCTTACCTTTTTAACAAAGATATATTTTCCAGGAAAACGTTTTAAAAAAGAGAATTCTTACCTTTTTCAACAAAGAGACATTTTCGAGGGAAATGTTTCAAAGTGACTTCTTACAAGACAGATTTATGGGAAAAAGTTTTAAAAGCCTTCTTTCGTTTTACAACAAAGGTATAAAGATGTTTTTCTGAAAATACAGGGCTTATGAAAAGTTATAAAAAATTTCTTTATGGAGGTTTCAAATAAAAGTCTATCCTTCTCTTGTTCAATAAGGATATAGAGTTTTCAAAGGAAACAAAGTTTTATTTAAACAATAAAAAGAGTAGTGCATGCTCATTTCGGGGGTAGTTTGCGAGTACAATCAAATGTACTCATATTGGTTTCGTCCCTGGCTATTGTCTTAGCCAGATTTTGAAGAGAAGCAGTTCGAAGGAGAAGTTTCAATGGCATCGATGCGAACTAGGGCGCTTCCCAGTCAGCTGCCTGTAGGGTTATAGCAAATGACTTGGGCTCCACGTTGTTTGGTGATTTCCGCTGCAAGTACCTGTTGAAGTTCCGGCTTCAATCAAGTAAGTATATTCATTCGGTATTTATGGATGTTCTTTTGATACCAGTTCGATTGTGCTCAGCGACACACTGATCATGGGATCGCTGATGTTGTAGGCACAAGGGTATTTCGGACAGCTAGTCCGAGGTCCCCACAATGGGTCTCGTCGTCGATTGTGGGAAGGGCCCTGTCAGTGGTCGATAACACTCGATGGCAACCTTGACGGTGATTTTTCTTCTCTTTGATGTGTGTGCTTCGTGTGGGAGGCCAGGTCGACCGGTGGTGCCCAATATGATCGTGTTGCACTGATATTCGTGCATTAATAGCGGTTTTCGTTCGTTTTTGATAATTAACTGGATAATTCTATTCTTGTTAATTAATGAGATGAGGCAAAGTTTTTGCCTCCGTTTCGGATATTTTTTGTTTGAGAAAGTCTGGGCCGAATCTAGGAACGCCAGTGTCGTCAAAATTTGCAAAAAGGCCCAGAGCAACGAACACAAAATAGAATAATGCGTTATCGAGAGTGGTGGAGTATCCCTCCCGCATCAATTTGGCAACGGTTAACCATTACCCGATCCCCGGTGGTTAATTCACCTATTAGGGGATGGTTATGGAGGAGATCTGATCCCCGTGGGGCTCTTATCAGTATAAAAACAATCCCCAGCGGTTAAAGCGGGGCCGGGTCTGGAACACCACTATCCATACCCGTTATACCCGGTACCCGCTAGATCATATGACATGTGGGGCCAGAATTCTAAAGAGTGTGAGAGGCAAGTACGGAGTATATATACAGCAGAAAACCCTAATCCCTTCCTCTCGCACTCCCCACTCCCAGGCCCCAGCCGCCGCACCCGCACCGCATCTCGCTCGCCTCGCTTGCCTCGCACGCATCTCGCTCGTCCCCGAGGCCCCGACTCAGCACCTCCCCCCGCACGGCCGCCCCGCCCACACCGCCGCACGCCGTCCCTCTCTTCTCTCCAGTCTCCACCATCCTCTCCCAGTTTCTCCGTACACCGGTGCATGCCCTCCAGCGAGCTCGTCCTCTTCGATTTGTCTACTGCTCCGGTGGACAGAGGAGGGCTCGACCACGCCGTGGTGTCAGCTAGTACAGGGGAGTTGTTGCTCTTTTTTTATACTCAATTTGCTGAGTTAGTGGAGGTGGTTAATCGATGGTTATTCGCTACCCACTGTGTAGTGGTTATGGTATGAAACATGTCCCGTGACAGTTATTGGGGATGAGAACCGAAAGAAATTTGTTTTGTGGGGATGGTTATGAATATAGCAATAAGAGCATCCCTAGTGGATCGTCTATATGGGCGTGGATGTTAAATTTACACGATGCGAGACGCAAAACAGCTCCCAGCGGATGGTGTATACGAGCGTGCAAATTTTACACGTCCATCCACGACGCTACTCGTCGTGGAACTAAACACGACCACGCCACGCTCGTGGAACGCAAAAAAACGGAGGCTGCTCTCTCCCTTCCCCGTCCGTAGCCGAGCGGAAGAAGACGCCGAAGGTCGCCGTCGCCCGTGGCCACCCCTCTCCAGCCGTCGCCCCAGGTACGTCCTCTTCATCCCTCACCCCACTCGAGAGAGAGAGACCAGAGGGGCGGCGGCCGCACCGCCCGCAGGCCTGCAGCCAGATCTGGCGGCGGCGGCGGCGCGCCATGGAGAGGGCAGAGAGGGGCTGGGGGAGGTGGGGGGAGGTCCGGCCGCGGCCTGGAGTGCGGCGCGCGCCATGGAGATGGGAGGGCGCGGAGAGAGGTGCTGGAGGGAGACGGGCTGGGGGGCGGCTGGGGGCCGGCGGCCTGGTCGGCGGCGACGCTCGCCCTGGAGAAAGGGATGGCGGCGGCTGCGGCCTGGAGGGCGGCGACGCTCGCCGTGGAGAGTGGGGAGGGCGGCCGGCTGCGGCCTGGAGGGCGGCGGCCATGTCGATTTGGTGCTGGAGGGAGACGGGCTGGGGGGCGGCTGGGGGCCGGCGGCCTGGTCGGCGGCGACGCTCGCCCTGGAGAAAGGGATGGCGGCGGCTGCGGCCTGGAGGGCGGCGGCGCTCGCCGTGGAGAGTGGGGAGGGCGGCCGGCTGCGGCCTGGAGGGCGGCGGCCATGTCGATTTGGTGCTGGCCTTTGGAGGAGCTGCTCTGCCCATGTCGATTTGGTGCTCTGCCCATGTCGATCAGTTCTGGCATTATTGAACTGCCTCTCCCATGTATACAACAACCATTTGGTAGTGTTGGTACTGCATTGGTATATAGATTATTGAACTGCCTCTCCCAGGTTGTCTCGGTAGTGTTGTGGTAGCAGAAAAATAGCTATGTTTTGCTAGGATTTGCTACAAATTGGTACTGCATTGTGGTCTGATATATAGATTGCTACCAAATTTTTATCAATTTGCTCAGATATTTGTTGTTTCCTATGTGATTGATTGCAGATGGATGGTGATGAAAGTTTCTTGGACAGCATGGGTTTTGGTTACACAGAAACACAACCAGAAAGTCCAATTGGAGAGCAACCAACCCCATCAACTCAGCATGAAGCAACACCATCAACGCAGCAACGTTCTGCAATAACAGAGAAAGCAAAATCCAACAAAGGAAAAAATTGGTCTAGTGATGAGGACAAGGTTTTGATAGCAGCATGGGCAAATACAAGTTTGGATATTATCGGGACAGATCAAAACCGAGATGCTTATTGGGCTAGAATTTCAGAGCACTACAACGCACACAAGGAATCATCATGGCCGAAGCGTAATGCTAATGCAATAAATTGCCGTTACACATTGATTAACAGAGAGACCCAAAAATTTTGTGGTTGTCTTCAGCAGATTTTAAATAGGGAAGAAAGCGGAAGGACTATAGCAGAAAAGGTATGCGTCTATTTCTACTTCTATATGTGCTGTGCAATATTCTATATGTGCTGTGCATATTTTAACAATACATTTCTATGTGCAGACAAACGATGCACACATTATGTTCAAGGAAATGGATCTTAAAAAGAAAAAGCCTTTCACATTGATGCATTGCTATGTAGAGTTTTCGAAGCATCCAAAGTGGCAGACAAGAGAACTTGAAACTTCTCATAAGAAACAAAAGAAGACCATTGATGCAAGTCCGGGCACAGCCACCCATGATCCGGCTGATGCATCCTCGGTACGCACTGATGCTACCTCGATACGCACTGATGGTCTTGAACATGAGAAAAGACCTGATGGTGTGAAGAAGGACAAATTGCGGAGAGGTAAATCTGATGACAGTGCTTCCAAGTTGTCATTAGAAACTGTGTGGGCAGCAAAGCAAGAGAAGGATGAGATCAAAGAGGCGGCAAGAAATGTTCGCTATGCACAGCAATTTGAATTGCGAAAAGAGGAGATTGCACTCAAAAAGAAGGAGGATGCACGAAACGAGAGGGAGGATGCACGGCGACAGTTTGAATTAGATGAGAGGGTCATGCTCATGGACACTAGTGGTATGACTGATATGCAAAAGCAGTTCTACCAAGCTAAACAGAATGAGATCCTTGCTCGCCGCCTAGAGTAATGTGAGCTATATGTTGTTGTTGTAAGAACTATTTACTGCTTTCTAGTTGTTGTTGTAAGAACTATTTGATGCTTTCTGCTAGTTATTGTAAGAACTGTGTGAAGCAAAAATATTTTATTGATAGCACTGCATTACAAAGAAATGGATTACATCACTCATTGCATAAATTAAAACTGGATGAAAAGAAATGGATTACAAAGTTATAACTAGGACATCACTCGTCTCCAAACTTTTGCCACACATGGTCAATTAGATCAAGTTTAAGCTGAGAATGTTCAGCGACATTTCTAATCCGGTGAGTCATCTGAATAAAAGAGCTCAGTTGTTCCGCATGAGTACGAGAGACTGTGACTCTTTCTCCCATTGCCTCAAAATTGCAGCTTTGCCGACCTGTTTCTCGCTCCTCTTCAACTATCATATTGTGCATTATGACACAATCTTTCATGACATCACCGATTTCTTTACGTTTCCATCCTTTAGCAGGTCCACGAACAATGGCAAAACGGGATTGCAGAACTCCAAAGACTCGTTCCACATCTTTCCTAGCCCCCTCTTGCTTCTTGGCAAAAGTTTTATGCTTTCTGGTATCTGGAGCTGGTATGCTCTTCACAAATGTTGCCCACCGTGGATAGATACCATCTGCAAGGTAATACCCCATTGTGTACTGATGGCCATTGATGCTATAATTCACTGCAGGAGTTTCACCTTCGGCTAGCTTTGAAAAAACAGGAGAACGTTGAAGAACATTTATATCATTGAGAGACCCTGGTAAACCAAAATAAGCATGCCAAATCCAAAGATCCTGTGAAGCAACTGCTTCCAAGATCATAGTGGGCTCGTTCACATGGCCTTTAAACATGCCATGCCATTTTTTGGGGCAATTTTTCCAACCCCAGTGCATGCAATCTATGCTCCCTAACATACCAGGAAATCCTCTTTCCTCCCCTATTGCAAGTAACCTAGCATGTCTTGTTCATTTGGAGATCTCAGGTACCTTTCCCCAAAAACTTCACAAATTTGATCACAAATTTCTTGCAAGACTCTAAATTAGTAGCCTCAGCGGACCGGATATACTCATCAGCACCATCAGCTGCTATTCCATATGTTAGCATCCGCATTGCCGCGGTCATCTTTTGCAGAGGATGTAACCCAAGAGCTCCAGAAGCACTTCTTTTTTGCATAAAATAACCATCAGACTCATGCTCCCTCTCATGCTCAAGTATACCCTCAGCTATGCGGTTGAACAAATTACGGGACATTCTAAATCTGTGCATAAAAAGTAAATGAGACAGGGAAATGAAAAATGGGCCAAAGCAGAGAAGTGTACTAATTACGAACCTTCGTCGAAACAAATATTCAGGATAGCGAGGAACTTCTTTGAAGTAGTCGTCCCACAGAAGAACAAATCCGGCATCTCTTCCTCGATCGATTGTCCGACGTCCATGCTTGGAACCACCATGGCGTCGAGCGTTCATCCTCTCTTCCTCCTCGCGCTCGGCGAATGCTGCAAGTATGAGTTCATCGTCGCCAGATGAAGATGACGAAGAACTCATGTCCCAAGAGGATGTGTTCATTGTGTTGCGTGAGAGACGACAGAGAAATCTAGGAGTGAGAAGAGAAGTCACAGGTAGAGAGGTGGTCGGGGTGGTTTATATAGACCAGAAATATGGCCGTTGGAAATATAGCCGTTGGAAATATAGCGGTTGGAATATAGCCGTTTGAAAATATAGCCGTTGGAATATACACGTCCTGATATACACGTCCTGATACACGTTCCACTGGAAAACTGGGAGGTGTAAAATTTAGCAACGTGTATATGGACGTGTATATGGAGATATACACGTCCAGATATACACGTTCCAGTAGAGATGCTCTAACCGGTGGTTAGTGTCCGGTTGCCACATGGACTCCCGCACACGCGACCCAGGCGACACACCACCGTCCACCGGCGACACCAGCAGCTGCAAGAGAACAAAAAAAAATACTCGCCCCTGTCGTGGGCGCAGGCACGAGCACGGGCACCGGCCACCGGGGCGCACGACGGAAAAGGACGCCACCTCCTCGGCTCCTCCCCTCGTGGTCTCCTCCTCCGCCCGCACACAAAAAGTTCCGTGAACCCCCACGCGCGCACCCCCGGTGACCGCCGGATCGGATCGGAGATGTGGGAGTCGGTGGCGCTCACGCTGGCCGGCGCCGCCGGCAACAGCATCGGCAAGGTCCTCCAGAAGAAGGGCACCCACATCCTCCCTCCCCTCTCCTTCAAGCTCAAGGTCTTTCCTTCCTCCCCTTATCCATTCGCTCCTTACCGGATCGCTGCCCAACGCCGCCGTTTATCTACTGTTTGTGTGTTGTGCGTGCAGGTGATACGGCGTTACGCGCTCAACAGGCTCTGGATCAGCGGGTTCATCCTGGACATGTGCGGCGCCGCTCTCATGCTCACCGCGCTCTCGCAGGCGCCGGTGCGTTGCGGGCCTCACCGCTCCCTTCCGTTTCGTTTCTCGCCCAATTCTTTTGCGCAGTTACTGGATGGATTAGGACGCCGGTGGCTGATTTTTTGTTTCGCCGCAGGTCTCTGTCGTGCAGCCGATTGCTGGCTGCGGCCTCGCCATACTCTGCGTCTTCTCCCATTTTTACCTCAAGGAGGTCATGAATGGCCTCGACTGGATCGCCATCACCTTGGCTGGTATCGGCACCATAGGTGAACTACACTATCACCACAAGTTCACATCCTTTGCGTCTACGTCCAATGTTGGTAGACTTGATGTGCTCTGCTTTCTCTAACCTCAGGAGTTGGTGTTGGAGGGGAGGAGCAGAAAGTGGAAGAGATTCCCCTTTTCAGTATACCCTGGCTGGTGCTCTGCATTGTCATCTTGTTTGTAGGTACCATGCTTGTGCTGTATAAGCTGTATTGCATCCACCTAAGTTCCCTTTCTACAAAACAAGCGTGTTTTCTCTTACATAAATTGTGACAACCATCTGCTTATATATTCCCACTCACCACCAATAATTTTAAGGCGTGCACTACATCTGCAATACCCTTGTATTTCCATATACTGCTTTGTTACATCCCAAGTAAACCACTTGCTGGAGCTAAGCACTGCTCTTCTGTTGGACTAGTCCATTCCCATTTCATTAAAAAACATGTCGATAAAAGAACAAATCATATTTTAGGGCAGTGCAGTGAATGTTATCCTCGCAAATTCTAACTTGCAACTGATGTCAATCTTGTATGTATATGCCAATTAAGGTTCTGCTCAACACTTGGCTTCGTATCTACAAAAAGCAAAGGCATGACCAAGTTTTGGTGAGCATTTCTAAAATTTGGAATTCATGCTTGTATATTGCAAATATTGACACCATGCACCAACCCAGACTGGACCTGAAGTGATTGAGGAGGTCATATATGGCTTAGAATCAGGCATTTTGTTTGGGTAATTTCTTTCTATCCAGTTTCAATTGGTTGAGATGATTTAAAAAAAAAAAATTGGAGTACATATCTATCATGTCGTGAACAAATGCTACTTCAACCTTTCATCCATTTATTGTATAATATAACCCAATATGGGATGATGACTCATAACTTATTTCATGCATAGGGTTTCATCAGTGATCTCTAAGATGGGATTTGTGATGTCTGAAATGGGCTTTCCAAAGGTTGTTGTGCCAGTTGCCATTTCTTGCAGTGTGGCCTGCAGCGCAGTGGGATTTGTTTACCAGGTATGTCTAGTTTACTGGAGATGTGCCTCCCTACTTCATTGTGGAGATTTGGCCTTGATACTTCCTGTAGATGTAACTCCCTGCTTCATTTCGTGCACTCTGACGTTGATAGAGTTTATACCGTGCCAGTGTAGTGCTTGTATTACTTGTCATCGGTATTGTACTTCGTTAGTAAACTATGGCCTTGGTTGTATGCACTTTGTCAATCTCTGCCAATTAAAATGTCCTTGGTTGTATGCATTTGTTTGGCCATTATACAATCTCTTTTCCCTATCCTTATGTCTCAAGCCTCTCCAGCTGATTGCATTCCCTGCGTGGAACATGCGCATGTGGGCCATTTTGGCAGCCACGTTTAAAACGGACTTGATTCGTGAATCCAGATAGAAGCATAATTGTTGAAGTGATGTGAGAGATGGTTGCTGACGCTCTTTGTAGAGTTAGAGGACTTCCTCGAACAAATAACAAGCACACCATCTCATTTGTATTTTTCCGTGCATGCCACAAATGTTGTGGTGCTGTCCATTCCATGTCTGTTGCTGTCTGTTGTGCCATAGTGGCCGGTGCACAGTTTCTTTGAAGCACAACAGCGTGAGTCCCTTGCATGAGGCGTTCTAAAGGCATCTCTAAATTTAAAAAGGCGTTGAGTTTTGATCTATATTCAAGTGGCTACACAGCGCGTTGGTGTGATACCTCTAGACCAACCCTTGAACAGATTCACGACGACTAGGTTCAGAGACTCTGCTCATCGAGATGTCATGCACATGACAGTAGACAGCATGCTGGCTTGGTTCGGACAATAACACACTCGCGGTGGTAGGAAGATGAACGGGACAGTGTGCTTAACTGCCTGTTACTTTTTAAAGGATGTTTTCCTGCTCTAAAGAAATACTCATCCAAAGCAGCCATCTCTCACCCCGCTCCAGATAACCGTGTGTTGGATTCGCAGACCAAGTCCGCTTAGAACGACACTGTCAAAGTGGCCCAGAATGCACATGTGCACTAGCGAAGTGGTCACTTGGAGAGGCTTGACATAGAAGGATCTGGGAGGGGAATATTGGATGGCAGACAAACAGTGCATGCAACACTAATGACATTTGGAAGCAGTAGAGACTATCGACATGCATTAGTTCCAACAATTTTACATTTTCATGTATTGTTTCTTGGAAGCGTGTAGATATTAATCAAACTCTTGCGCCAAATTTATGATGGCATCATAACTTGAAAAAATGGGGTACACCACATGGGAACACGGAGGAGTGTGAGTGTTTTATCTCAGTGACATGGGTGTGAATGTTGAATGGGGCCGCATAGTATGGTTAGAAATGGTTTCCACATAAAGTTGTAAACAATATTCACTTCTACTAAATTTGAGCTATAATAACCTATCATGAATTATATCATATCATGATTTTTTCTGAAACCAATTTTTTATATAAAAACCAATTTAAAGTTACTTTTCACAAAATTGCCTACTAGTTTATACTCCAATATCGATATATGCAAAATTGGTAATCTAGTTGCTTACAGAATTGTTTTTAAAATTGCACTAGTATATTGGACCATTTGATTAATCTCCACCCCGATTTCATATTTATATTCAACTAATGGAATATATCGTTCGTGCAGACTCGAGGTCTCAAGCATGGGAGGGCAATTGTTGTGTCCACATGTACATCAGTAGCATCTATTGTCTCTGCTGTTGTAGCTGGTATGGTTGCACTTGATGAACATCTGCCCACAGATCCCACAGGCCGTTTTTTCCTCCTACTTGGATGGTAATATATACTCCCTCCGATCCAATTTATTTGTCGCGAAAGAACAACTAGTGTAGCACAAATGTCATATACAACTCCCGACAATTAATTCGGATCAGAGGAGTACTATATTGTACTTCTCTTTTTGTGTTGTGTGCTATTGTTGCCTGATTTGGTTCCCTCCCTCCTCTGTACTGCTGTAATAACCATCGCGATTTCATTTGATACCTTTAGGGCTATTTGCACTGCACTGGCAATTTATCACATGCCAATTATATCCTGCTAAACTGTCCATTCTTACAATCGCTAAGTGTCAGGGGAGAGTTCAATTTTTTTATGGGGTAGGTGGAGATGGGGTAGAACGCTCGGTGAATACACTGACTGTGGATGGAGCAGTCATAGGTTTTGTTGACAACTTTGATCATCATGATAGAGTATAGCAAGTTCTTTCTTACTCCACTTAGGTTTCCAACATGCAGATTCAGCTTTCTGAAATATTTGATGGATACTGGTTAATAGATCTGCAAGATGTTAGGACAATAATGCCACCGGTGTACTGAGACATATCCTCTTTATTGACAAAATGCCATTGAACAAATATGTTATCTCTTTGTGCTCTCTGGCCTCTGCTTCAATTTGGCGAGAAATTTGGTTACCATGAGGAAACTAAAAGATCAGTTTCTCCTTTCAGGTTCTTCATTATCACGGGTGTGATACTTCTTGTTACTTCAGCCCGATTGATTGCACGCCTTCCTAAGCCTGTGCAGAAGTTCTTGAAGAGCAATATGGAGCGTTCCCATAGCATCAGGAGGCCGGGATCAGCCCGAGGGAAGGATCCCATCCAAAGCACAACAATCCATGCATCGTCCTTACATATACTAACCTCTCCAGGAAAAGAGAAGGCCTAGATCAGCTGCTGCTGGAGCAAGACCTCCATGCATCCTGCCATTGTCTAAATCTTCATGTGAATGTACAAGTTTAGAGTAGGATCTGAAAAGTTTGGGCTGGTTGCCATATACTGACTGCCCTTATAGGTCTAACAGAAGTTTGTTTTCTCTTGTGAATTTTGATCAAGTTACATCTTCTTTGGTGGTTGTAAGCACTATATTTGTTTGTTCTCTTTAACTCCCATCTGTTATGAATCTTGTGTTTGCGGGTTTCTGCTATGTTTGCGGCACTATTATGTTTCCCTTGAGAGTGCGTGGTGGGGACATGTAGGCCCTGTTTGTGAGTTATTGTGAACTTCCGTTCCAATAGGCCAGCTTAGTGATGATTTGCTTCGCAGCCACTTTTCCGCAATCAGTTGCCACATTGTGGCAAATGTGTGCGATTCCGGTGGAGCTGTTTTTAGTCAAGAATTAAATACTAAAATGAACACGATGACCTCATACCAGTCTCCGTCTGCTATGCTGCCAAATGAAGTGAGGCCAATGACAAACTGATCCAAATGACCAAGTCATAACGTATTATATACAGGGGCATGTAGTTATCAATGTACAAGTCCAAGTCCAAGTGTGCTAGGAATATAGGATTAGCTAGGAGATGCTTCTTTAACAAGGGGGTAGCTTGCAGAAGCTGCCTTTCTTTTCCCTTATCCTGAAAATTTCCAACCCTACCGTGATTAAAGAAATGCTTGCTTCTGTGTGTGGTTAGGTGCTAAGCATGGTTTTGCCCAGCCATTTGGTTAGCTAGGTTAGGTCAACTAATCTGACATTTGTGTAGTATTCCAGTACGTACTAATGGAAAAGATCAAGTGTTTCAGATCAGTTGCCTTGTGTTGGGCAGCATCTGAGAAAAAGTGTCATCTCGTGCTAAACTGGTAAAAAAAGCTTGTGCATTTTTTTATCTTCCTTCTCACAACTTTGATCCTTGTACATGCTTAGCGAGGGCAGGGTGGCAATCTTTCTTGGTGATATTTGTAGCTATCAGATGTGCTTTATTTGCTATCTTGGTCTTAGAAAGGGATATCTAGTGCAGGCACCATATCGCACATTTCGCGGAGAAATTAAGTGCTTATTTGCATCTCATGTAGGCAGCTTTGAGCTCAAGTCTACCTTCACAAATTCATATTTGACCGTATGTATTACATGTACTTCATTCATCTAGACTAGCTTTGAAAAATTGTAAATGTCCTCATCTTTCTCAAGCGTCAGAGAAGCACCAAAACTACACTTACAAGTTACAAGTCATGATGCTCCACCGGGATTGTAGCATAACCGCGAAGCCTTGTACCGGTTTTTTTGAGGCACTGTTCTTGTCCACAGACTAACGTATAAATACTTAAGAAATATCAAATAAATGGTACATAGTCACAAGCCGCAAGCAACAACCTATTCCAATCCATCATGCCAAATCGCCAATTTATAGCCCAAACAGAAACGGCAGACTATGTCAATGCAATTATGTCAATCTTAGCCCGTACGGGTCAGTCTATGCTTGCCTTGGTGGTTAAGCATGGTTATGCTTCTTGCTTAAGCTCGCCGCTAATGTAGCCGTACTTCGTTTAGCTATAAACGACCCTATCAACAGAAAAAGCAACGCAGCAAGAGGAACCTCCAAGATCACATAGGTCCCTAAATTGGGTCGTGTGCATCCTGAAATCCACTTTGCCACATGGCAGCATATGCTACTGGCCTACTGCCATCGTTTATTTTTTTCTTTTCAAAATGTCAAAAAAAATTGAACAAAAATGTGACGCGTACATCTCGATATTTTATGCACGTACACCAAGTTTTGGGGAAACCCGACATTTTTATGGCCTATGTGAAAACACCAAAAAAAATGTTTCATGAAAAGCCGTTTTTGCACCGAAATTGGTTTTAGTTTTTCGTGAAACGACCTTGTGAGCATATATAGTTTCAATATGTACGCACAAAATTCTCTCTTGATTTTATTTGGTAATTCAATGCGTTTAAAACAAAATTTTAAAAAAGGGAGCATATTCTCCCGGGCATTAAAACGCCTGACCCCTTCGTGTTGCAGAATTTATTTTCAGGAAAAAAAGTGAACTTGAATGAATCTTGAAACAAAACAACAAGGTTGTCGTGGTCATGGTGTGATTCGGATACCGTCCAATCCGAACAAAGATAAGAGCATCTCCACCGGCGCACCCAATACAGCGTCCGATAAAGTTGCCGGACATGCGCTGTTGGGCGCGCCGGCACGTGTTGCCGCCTATTGGGAGCGCCGCGTCCCACCGGTCGCTCCCAATAAATGCTCCCAGATGACAAATTTAAATAGTAAAATGAGTTTAATGTCTGAATTCACATGTCCCAATGTAAAACTGAATACATAAAATCAAGTAGGGCATACAATTATTCAAATTAAAATAAATTGGGCACTCAATTTATCTGGTCGTCTGCTTGGCCTTTGAGTGCCCACAGATGCTCAACTAAATCATTTTGCAGTTACTCGTGTGCTCCTTCATTCTTAATTTCAGCGTTAATTGTGAGGTAAGTGCCAAAGTCCGCAGTCAAATCCGCATATTCATGATCAATCTGGGCAAGAGGACCCACATGATAGTATGGATGGTCATCATGTTGCGGAGGATCAGCACGTTCAATCTCGATGATCATGTTGTGCAAGATCACACAAGTCATCATCACCTCCCACATCTGCTCTTTCGACCAAGTTAGAACAGGATACCTGACAATAGCAAAGCGAGCTTGAAGCACCCCAAATGCCCGCTCGACATCCTTCCTGGCACCCTCCTATTCTGCTGCAAAATGAGACGGGCTTTGACCTTGAGGCTGGAGGCTGGGAGATGGTCTTGACAAATGTAGACCATCTCGGGTAGATGCCATCTGCTAGATAGTACCCCTTGTCATACCCATGGCCATTGATCTCATAGTTGTATGGTGGAGCTTCGCCTTCAGTTAGTCGGTTAAAAACCGTTGAACATTGCAGCACGTTGATGTCATTGTGAGTTCCTGCCATACCAAAGAAAGCATGCCAAATGCACAAATCTTTGTCAGCCACTGCCTCTAGCACGACACTGCACTCTCCAACATGACCCTTGTAAACTCCTTGCCAGGCGAATGGGCAATTCTTCCATGCCCAATGCATGCAGTCGATGCTTCCAGGCATACCAGGAAATCCTCTAGCTGCGTTTTCTGCCATGAGCCTAGCTGTGTCACCTTCATTTTGTTGTCTCAAATTTTTTGGCCCAAACACTGCAACAACCGCCCTGCAATACCGATACATGGTCGCGATACATGTGGATTCAGCCATGCGGAGGTAGTCGTCTACTGCATCTGCGGGAGCTCCATATGCAAGAACTCTCAGAGCAGTTGTGCATTCCTGGATAGAGGAGAAACCAACCAGTCCGATGTAGTCGCTCTTCAGCTTGAAGTAGTCATCGTACTCCCGCACGTCCGTCAGAACGACCATGAATAGGTCCCTGTTCATCCTAAACCGCAGCCGGAATTCCTTGTCCCCGTGTGTGGGATCGTCGACGAAGTAGTCTTGCCACATCGTCATATGTCCCTGCATCCGTCTGTGATCTTTGTTCATCCTCCTACCCGGCTTCGAACCTCTAATCCGAGGCGCAACATTCATCTGTCCAAGCAAACCAACTAGGCAAGTGATGATCGCCAAGTGTTTGTCGACCACGGCGTTGGAGGCGGCATGGGCGGTGAGCAATGCGCCCGCCAGCTGGAGTTCGTCGTCGCTATCCATCTATATCAACACAAGGTTTAGGAAAAAACGAAGTCTACGAGAAAAATTGAGCTGAGCAATGCGACGAACACCTTGCTTGCGGGGAAGTTCTCGGAGGCGGCGACGATGTAGCGCCGGACAATAAGTGCGGCTCGACAGAGAAGAGACTACAGACACTGCGACGGGAGAAATAGTGTGCCGTTCCTGGCGCGCGCGGGGGGGGGGGGGGGGAGACGGGCGTCCGGCCGGCGGAGGGTGGGAGGCGGCGACGACGATTCAGTAGGGAGGGGCGACTCTGTAGGGACGGGGATGAAAACATGCCACATACGGACGCTGGGGGAGAAAATAAAAGTGTTGGGTCGCTGACGCGTCGCCCCCACCCATCGGGTTTGGATGAGCCGCGCGTTGCCGGCACGCCCGCTTGCGTCCCTAGAACCTGGACGCGAAGCGGGGTTGTCGGACGCTGTATTGGGGCACGCCGGCAACTATTTTTCTATTAGGCGCGCCACTGGTTTTTTTTTTTGCTGCCGGCGTGCCCAAAACGTCTATTGGAGCAGAGTTGGGCGCGCCATGGAGATGCTCTGAGAAGCAACGCCCGACAAGTCCAAAAAGAAAAAGTAGAGCTACGGCAGAGTATCCCAAAGCAAAATTGAAAAGAGGACTGTAGAATAGAGAGACAGTGAAAGCGTCAAAGCGACGACTGAAATGTTAAGAAAAAAACTTGGAATTGGATATAGATAGAGTCGGGAGGCCAAACTGGTCCTTTTCATTTCCTCCTGCCTTGCTTCGTCTACTTGTCCAACTTCCCCCAAAAAAACAATCCAAGCGGCGCCCCACACGGCCATGGCCGCCTACCCTTCCTCCCCTCCCGCCCCAAACCCTAGGTAGCTGCCGCGGCTGGACCCTCACCGTCTCGCAGGTCCCCGGAACTCCGGCCCCGCGCCGATCTCAAGCCCCCGTCGCTAGATTTCCGGGGCAGGGAAAGCGCGTTTTTTAGCCTTTTTTCCCTTCTTCTTTGGGCTGTGTGCTCGGTGGAAGCTCCCGAGCTTTGGTGGGGGGCGGCGGGATGGAGCCGCGGGTCGGGAACAAGTTCCGGCTCGGCCGCAAGATCGGGAGCGGCTCCTTCGGGGAGATCTATCTCGGTGCGGGCTGCTCTTGCTTGTAGTCTCTGATTCCCCTTTTTGGGCGGATTTTGTAATCATTGATCGGGTTGTGTCCCTTTGTGCGTGTAGGTACTAATATCCAGACGAACGAGGAGGTCGCGATTAAGCTGGTACGCCCTTTGTTTGTTGCTGCGGATAGACTGCTTGGATCTTTGTTAAATCCCAGCTCTGTGATGCTACGTTCTGATGCTACTGAGTACTAGTAATGCTGCTTTAGTAGTTGCAGACCACCTCATGCTTAGTTCCAGTTGTCGTCAGCCAGATTGTGGGTTACTGTAGGATGGTTTGCAATATATATGCTGCTCTACTCAGAGCAATTCAACCTTTTGAGTTGGCTCTCAGATGCATGCTCTGCTCGCTTTATCAGCTCTAGTTCGAATCAGTTGGGTTAGTTGATTGGCCTATGCCTTCCCGGCACTCAAGTAGTCTGGTTGACTTTGTTGGACTTGATAGGCGTTTTCAGCTAATCATCGCTGATTGATAACTAAGCTAAAGCTGCTCAGCATTGGATGATGGATAATAAATTAAATGAACTGGAGACACAGTGAACAAGAATACAAATGAGAATCAGGAACTTGACATCTCCCTAAAATATGTTGCTAATTCCTCTTTAATCTGGGGTGATGGTCTTGAAATAGAGAAACAGAGGGCATTGCCATAGACGCAACATAATCTGCACTGTAGTAGCTTCTCACATTTATAAACTACTCCCTCCGTTCGGATTTAATCTACATTCTAGCTCTAAAATTTGTTCGGAATTAATCTACATTCTGAGTGGGTCCCACATCGGTAATTAAGACGAGAGAGAGTCCACACCCTATGCATGCACCGGTTTGCTTTTCCAATGCAGGGATTGCATTAATTAAGAATGGTTTAACCAATGATGTGCTTTGTTTTTTGTGAGACCATAATTATTATGCATGGTGGGATGTGCAAAAATAGTACTAATAAATGCAGCCTAATTTGTCTGAAATTTTCTAGAATGTAGATTAAAAGTGAACGGAGGGAGTATCATTGAATTTGGAATGCAGGTTACTCATCTTGATTGGCGGTATCAGATTTGTGAATTTAACATTTGATTACTCTTTCTCATGCAGGAAAATGTGAAGACGAAACATCCTCAGTTGCTCTATGAATCAAAGATTTACAGGATTCTGCAAGGAGGAAGTATGGAAGCTATACATGGTGCATTGTTTTTTAGGAACCGTGATAGAAAAAATGTGGTTTGATATCTTTGTTGTGGCAGCTGGAATACCAAATGTCAGATGGTTTGGTGTAGAAGGAGATTACAACGTCATGGTTATGGACTTGCTGGGACCAAGCCTGGAGGATCTATTTAATTTTTGCAGCAGAAAATTATCTCTTAAGACTGTGCTTATGCTTGCCGATCAGATGGTACGTATACTCCAACCGTTTAATGCTATTCCTTCTCACAGCCTTCATGCTTTATTTTTGGTAGATAGCAAGGAATTAACTCTATACCTGTCCTTTATTAAATTTCATGCACCTTCTACACTGTTGGTACCCACGCTTGCACTTGTGCATGGAGACATTTTCACTGGTCTTTTCGTTTTTTGAAAATATATTCATTAGCTTTCTTCTTTCTCATTTTTATACTTTGTGTGCTAGCTTATTTCGTGCAATTTCCTAGCTTATGAACTATATGTGATCTGTGTTCTCTCATTTGTAGATAAATCGAGTGGAATTTGTCCATTCCAAGTCTTTTCTGCATCGAGACATTAAGCCAGATAATTTTCTCATGGGTCTTGGTAGGCGGGCTAATCAGGTAGGTATCAATGTAGTTCCTCCGTTCCAAATTAAGTAGCTTTTAGTGATCACTTTAGTTCTGTTTATATAGTTTCTTGTATTCACTTACCAATTTATGTGTGTTCTTAAATTTCCAGGTCTATGTTATAGACTTTGGTCTTGCCAAAAAGTACAGGGATACTTCAACTCATCAACACATCCCATACAGGTAAGGGGCATTGCTCAATCATCCTTTTTCTCTCTCTTCTCCCGCCTCACACCAATAAGCATATTAAATTATCTGGTGTTTGTGTCGTTTTCTTTTAGAAATTATGATAGCAGATTAAGTCATTTTGATATGTCATCTGTCAGCCCTCACTTCAGTATGGAAGGAAATAGAAATATAATGATGCTGCCTGGTTATGTCAATTCCTATTTTAATAGTTTTTCTTGAAGATTTTGGTTTTTGTGTGAGCGCATTTTAATATAAATTTTCCTTTTTGTGATATACTTCCGTTTGTCTGCGTTGAAAGTTCTAACTTGATAGTAATACTGCAGAGAGAATAAAAATTTGACTGGGACAGCAAGATATGCAAGTGTGAACACTCATCTTGGCATTGGTGAGAAACGATACTGTCATAATTGTTTTGACATTATAACTCCCACACTCTTAGACATCCAACGTCATACATCTTTGCCCTTCACAATTCTTTTCTGACTATTTACTCATGTTATTTTTTTCAACGATCAGAACAAAGCCGAAGAGATGACTTGGAATCTCTTGGATATGTACTCATGTACTTCCTAAGGGGAAGGTTAGTTTAACTATTGGATTTCTTATTACGTGCCAATGTGCCATGTTAGAAGTATCAGATGTAACATTGTTTTTGCTTCAGTCTTCCTTGGCAAGGTCTGAAAGCAGGAACGAAGAAGCAAAAATATGAGAAGATCAGCGAGAAAAAAGTTGCAACATCAATTGAGGTACTTGTAGCAATACAATAACTTCTGTTCTGGGTGTTGACATTCTGGTGGTTTGTAATGTTATGTTATCATCCTATTTCAGGCTCTATGTCGTGGGTATCCTACCGAATTCACGTCATATTTCCATTATTGCCGCTCGCTCCGATTTGATGACAAGCCAGATTATTCCTACCTTAAGCGACTGTTCCGTGACCTCTTTATCCGTGAAGGTTGGTTCTTTTTTCATTATTGATGAGGACCAGCAAATATTACTTTCCTTTTGCACTATATGTATTGTTGTATTTATAAAGCATCTGAAAGGATTATGAAGTATCAAGGCATATGGTTCATGATCAGAATAATGCTTTGCAGGTTTTCAGTTTGATTATGTATTTGACTGGACAATACTGAAGTATCAGCAATCTCAAATTGCTAGTGCTCCGCCTCGTGTTGTGGTGAGTCTTTTCCTCAAGCACCCGTCAACCAACCTATGTATTTCTACGTACCCATCAATGGGGAAAAAATCATTCCGTACTATTCTACAGGGCCATGGCGCAGGACCTTCTGGGTTGACACCACCTGCATTGCAGAATGATAGTCAGTCTGGTAATTGATTCGTTTCGAACAATTCCATATGAGTATTACTATTTTCAGTCAACTTCATGATTAATTGACTTATTATAATAAAGTTCTTGCATGGTTCCTTTGCTTCTGTGACTAAATTTGCATGATTACTGTTTTTCAGTCAATATTGACGAGTAATTGGCTTATATAAAGTTTCTGCAAGGTTACTTTGCTTTTATGACTAATTGAGGCAGAGACATTTTTTTTGTATTTGAACAGTTAATAGTTTGGCCTGGTTCATTTATCTATTTGTTATGATGTAGGTGCTGTTGAAGGGAGGATTAGTGGTTGGTCAGCAATGGACAGACGTCGTGCCCCACCACCCCTATTGCAAGTGTGGGGAATTCGTCTAAGCAGAAAGCCCCTGTAGGAAATGATGCTCCTATTTCTAAAGATCATGCGGTGTGTTCTCTCCCTATTTCCCTTTGTTTGCTGTATGAGACTTGATATTGTGATTGCAAGATTAGGGGCAGATACTATTTTGCAATTTCTAGTGCAAGAGAGGAGCAGTGTGAGCACTAGTCAACCTTATAAATCATTTTTCAGTCCATGATTTGGTTCTTATGAACTGGCGCCCTGATTTACCAAAATTTGTCCCACAAAGGACTTCATAAACTTTCGCTTCCATGCTTTTTTTTTTTGCGGGTAAAAAGGGATATATTATGCAGATGGGGTTACAGACAGG
The DNA here is from genome assembly GCA_947311845.1 of Poa pratensis. Lineage (NCBI taxonomy): Eukaryota > Viridiplantae > Streptophyta > Magnoliopsida > Poales > Poaceae > Poa > Poa pratensis. Next base: position 31,716,694 of record CAMZMU010000071.1, on the reverse strand, counting down.
TGACCGGTCCTTTGATCTCACTTTAGCAGCAGCTATCAGGCCCAAACAGTCCACTTCTCTAGGTTTATTGCTCCATTGCATGGCTAGACTGAGGCCCTGCTGCTACTTCCCTGTTGTGCAACACTGCACATCAATAGTGCCAAATACTCAAGTGTGTCCAGATAAGTGTGTCACGTGGCTTGGAGAGAAATACCTCCAGCATCATGCAAGTGTTAATTTTTTTTGTGGGCTTGTATTATGAGTTTATGACTCTGTAACCTTAGTATATCTTGATTTTCAGTTGGTTAAGAATCAGAGGATGTTGTGTTATGTCGATGATTGCAGTCATAGTTTCTAATATTATATCTTGACATTACGTTTTATAATCTGCTAAATGAAAATTAAACACCAGCTTGTTTTATCAAATTTCTTACTTTTGGCTGTTTCTGTTGTTTAGACATCTGGCTCAAATTTTTTGGGACGGTCAAGTGGATCGTCAAGGAGAGCTGCTGTTTCAAGTAGCCGGGATGCTGTGGCAAGTGATACTTATGAGCCTTCACGATCACGCACAACTGATGCAAGCCCTGGGGCATTTCGTAGAATCTCAGGTCCTCAGCGAAGCCCACCAGTCGAGTCTGCAGAGCCAAAGCGCTCCTCTTCAGCGCGGCACCCACCTAACACGAAGAACTACGAGTCTGCTCTCAAAGGTATTGAAGGTCTTAATTTTGATGGGGATGAGAGGGCTCAGTACTAGTATTGAAGAATTCTACTACATGTGCCCTGTATAAATCATAATCTGAAGATAAGCACAGCATTTCCTGTTGAGTTTTGGATCACAGGGGATGTTAGGAGGAGGATGTGAAGTGCTATTGCCAGATGATGGTCCTCTGGACACAGTAAATAAGTGGTCAGCCTGAGGCGCATGGAATTCAGCTCTCATAATTTAATGTGGTTGTTCTGTAAATGTCTTTATAGTTGGTTTGTCTGGCGCCTCGAGTTCGTCGGTCTATTGTATTATTTCAATTCCTTCCGGTGCCACTTTGTCCAGTTACTATGTCTCTGGACAGTCAAGATTAGCTGGTAAAACTTGTATTTGGAAAAGTGAAACTTGATCATGTAGATTTTTTTTCATCAGTTCATTGAGCAAATTTGCCAGATAAAAATTCTGAGAATTATTGTGCCTTAGGAACAACGTGGTGTGATTTGTTCAGTTTTTATGTCGTGTTAATATTTGAAACATGAATTGTCTTTGCATAGAACTACATGAGATTTGCAGGCAATCTGCATTGATTATGTGCATTAATTTGATCGCAAACACATGGATTCATCAGTCACTGTTCTTGTAGCCCTAGTATAATTTCCATGTTTTCGCCTCCCGGGACACCTTATTTTTCGTCAGGGATAGAGAGATTTCAATATTCCGGCATGAGTTGAGCTGTTTTTTCCGGAGTACTGTAGATCACGCCCTTCCTTTCGAACACAATGGTGTGTTTTGATTTTTTTTTTCCACTACCGAGGGAAGAAGAGAACACGAAAGGTTGGAGGTGCAGCCAGACAACCATCCTACCGACGCAAGGGCTAGTTTATTGCTAGGATTGCTGCGAAAAGAAAATGTTATTATTATGTTTGTTCAGTTCTGCATCGTCTCATATCAATACCCGTATATAAATATAATTAAAAGACTGGACTATGGAGCGGCGCCGCTTGTTAGTATCACCCAGCGGCGGCTGCCGTCCTCCACACATTTGCTCTATCGTGCGGCGGCCCACTAAGTGGTCCCTCCCTGGACTAGATCGACACGTGAGAACGCCGAACGTCGAACGTCGTTGTCACGCTGCAACCTTCCGACCGAACTATCGCAGGAAAAAGAATATGAAAAATGCATGCACTGCTCCGACGCCTATGCACGGGCGCACACTCCCAGCCAGAAGTACACGCACCTCCCAATAAACAAGCTACGTGACCTCCTACACCTAGGTCTGTACTAGCTATAGTTTTCCACTGCTGTTGACATTTCTAATGCTCATCTACACCTTGTGATGCTCAGTAATCCCTCCCGTTTATATACACCTATCGCTAAAAGCATATTAGTGACCAGGTTTGGAGACGGTGGAGTAAAACCAACTGCCCTCGATGGTGGAGTCAATACTGTGTACCGGCAGGCATCTCATACTCCATGGCTAATAGCTAGCTAATTAAAAGTCAGCTAATAGAATACCCCTAGCTACTACCACTGCAACTCCTAGTGTTGAACAGTGTCCTAATTTATACTGACGTTCTCGTAGATTTATGTGCTTGCCATGGTTTTTACAACTCGTGATGTTTAGTAACTGATTTTTGTGCAGCTACCATATAGATTTGATACACCTACCAGGTTGATTGAACACACCTACCAATCTTTCGAGAGCAATTAACAGATTTTTAAATGCAGCTATCAGGTTCATTTGATATACCTAAGTTTTTTCGAGAGCAATTGACATAATTTTTTGTGCAGCTACGAGTAGGTTTGATACACCTTCCAGTTGATTGGACACACCTACCAATTTTGTCGAGACCAATTACTGATGTTTTAATGCAGCTATCAGATTCATTTGATACACATATCAGGTGTTTCGAGAGCAATTGCCAGATTTTTATTGCAGCTGCCAGTAGATTTGATACACGTATCCGTTTTTCAAGAGCAATTGCCAGATATTTATTACAGCTACCAAGTATATTTTATGCACCTACCAAGTAGATTTTACGCACCTACCAGATTTTTCGAGAGCAATTTCCATTTTTTATTAGACCTATCAGGTAGATTTTATACAACTATTATGTTTTACGAAAACAATTCGAAACAATTGCTAGAATATTTTTATTGCTCTACCATATTTTGCAAAATAGATATGAAATATTCTCATACAAGCGCCAAATAGTTAAAGAAAAATGCATGCCATTTTGTGGCTATATGGCAAACAACTTTGAAACCTAGTATAAAAAGTCCTTACGTAATACACCACTCCATGTGAAAAATTAAGGTGAGAAAAAAAATACTTAGGCAACCAGGCTTGGTGCACGCATGCACCAGTTGTCATCGGTCGTATCAGATAGAAAACAATTAGAGCAAGTGGAGGTCCCAAATAGTGCGTACTGCGTAGCAAACTTGACTGTACCAAAATAGTGTTGCTCTCATGCGACCCATGTCTAACATGAAAAAGTACATCATGTGGTACTGTAGCAGTAGCGAAATAGCTAGCATTCCACGTTTATGTGTGTATCGGACCCACCACGTGCAGACGCATCTCTCTGTGTAAAGAGTACACATCCAACAAACTGGCCGCGGCACGAGCGAATCAAACGTCTTGGTCCCGCGCCGCACGGATAAGACGCGGAACGGAGAGATGGTTTTTCGCAAATCCTAAAGCGCCACACGAGAGAGCAGCCGGAGCGGCGCCTCTCCGTAGCTTTTTCCATAATTAAAAGATATAAAATTTTACCCATACCTATACGCATGGGTATGAAACTTTATCCGTACCCATACCCGACAGGTACCGATACCATTGGATACCCAACGGGTAGAAAATAATACACAACTTATTTATAATTTTACATTTATCGATAGCATATTTGAAAAAAAAATTATGTCGATGAGTACATGACAATTATCTCAAGTCAAATTGATAATTGACAACAACTTTGATATAGATCACGAGCTTACAACCAGCTCTCCTAGATGTAGGTTGAGATGTACATACATATGTTGGAGCTTCACGGATAAGTTCCACATGTCTATATAACGGATAGTATATGGGTATACCCACGGGTATAAGGCTATATATGTGCCCTAACACGATTTAACGGGTGGGATACGGATACTATCCATAGGTATAAAATTATGCCCATACCCTGTCCATGCAACTACGATATCCGCGGGTATCCGTACTCGTGGATAAAATTGTCATCCTTATACTACAACCAGTCTCCAAAAATTTAATCAGAGAGAAATTGATTAAATGAAGTGTCTTATGATTAGCTGATCGGAAGACAGTTTTGGAAAACACCATAGCGCATGATCACATTGCTCGGTTGAACAATGCCACCTCTTCTCATTGCCGCATGATCGCATTACCGCTCAGTTTTAATATTTTAGAATCCGAAACCATGCTGACGATTAAGTGCCTTTGTGATTTTCTCGCATTCTCCCTCATCACAGCACCTTGCAGCCGCCTCCACCCTTGTTTATTATTCCGCTTTAGGAGAAGGGTTTCTCTCCTATATTCCTATCTTATGATTAGGAAAGTGGCGTATACCATGGGCGTTGCGAATGTTTATTAAAAACACTAACTTGGAGGAGCTCAATGTAACACTGCTAGAAAAATGATCTACGGTCCCGGTTTGGCTGGGGCATCAGTCCCGATTGCCCAACCGGGACTAGCCAATCGGGACTAATGCTAGTCCCGGTTGGGCCACGAATCGGGACCAATGGGTGCCCACGTGGCCAGTTCTGGCTGGGCGTGGGGGAGACTCATTGGTCCCGGTTCGTGTTACGAACCGGGACCAATGAGTTTTTTTTGTATTTAGGGTTTAGGGTCTCTTTCTCGCCGGTGCCCCCTCTCCCTCTCGCCGGTGCCCCATCTCCCTCTCGCCCTTTTTCGCATCGCCGACGTGCTCTCCATCGTTTCCGTACGCATATTATACGCTCTACTATATACACAGTACACGTTGATGCATATATAATTAATATTCGATCTCTTGCGAGAATACAACTATTTAATTACATGGAGATAGATCACATATGTAGTTCATCGTCCGAAGCATAATGTTCTCCCCTTTCATCGATGACCTCTCTAAGCAGAAATTCCGCCAATTCCTCTTGAATTGCTCGTATGCGCCGTTCTGGGTCGAGCTTCTCCCGCATTTTGCTCAAAGAAGTTATTCTCCGCTCAGAGGTCAACTCGCGAATGAACTCGCAAACGTAGAATCAACATAAATTACTCCCCGATGGCTGCTGCGGACTTTTCACCGATATATAAGTTAGCTCATTTTTGAATGGACCTTCTACATTCTGTTTGAATAGTGTCTAACACCTGCTTTGGCAAAAAAAATGAACAAAAGAGTTATTAATTACTTGATATCAGGAAACGAACGAAAGAGGCCGATATAATGCGATAATGATTGAAATTACTTATTGAACATTTCTTTCATTTCGGTCCACGTCGCTTGGTCCCAAGTTAATGAGTCGTGGACTTCAACTATGGACTTGTCAACTTGAATGCTTAGCAGAATCCAGTGGAACCTGCGGACGTTTACATAAAGCAGACATGCATAGCTCATCAATTACACTTAACATCGAGAAAGCCAAATAAAAATATGTACAAGACAGAAACACTCACTTGAAGTTGTAAGGAAATAGTATTTCCGTACAGAAGTTTTGCTTGATTAAAGAGGTGGTCAGGTCATGCTCCACGTCTCTGGGGTGATTGCGTAACGTATGTTCATTAACGATATATGGGTCAACGAACCCAACCTCATAATGTCTAGATGTTTTGCATTCCATCATCTTCATTCTACATAATAGCGTACAAAAGGATATATATATAGTCAGGATAATATAATACAGGCAATGAACGAGCTGAGATAGAGACTTAATTACGAAAATAAATCACTTACAGACAATAGCAACTGAAGATAGATTTGTCGAGGGCGCGCTGATTGAATAACTGAAACAGTTCAGTCATTTGAACCTGTATACTATAACGTTTGAAGAAATGCTCCTCTCGAATGTCCACCGCAATCCACTCCTTCGCGTCCTTCTTTGATGTGTGCACCATGTACCAGTTGTGCAGATTTCGCATATGTGTTGATAGACGCGTGAGCTCCTCATTACTGACCATAGACTCCCCTGTGACATATTTCCGTGCTATCTCTAACATTGGCTGATCTTCATAGCCTAAAAGTTGACCAAGAGTCATACCCATGGCGGTAGCATTTTCCATGGCCTGCGATACAGTGATACCATGTTCTCTAGCAGCAGCTATGGCTCTGGGGTCCAATAATTGCAGGTCCTTATCCATATCGGTTCTGAAGTCCTTGTCGATATCGGAACACACTATGAGCGGGGGGACCGATTGATTTTTCTGCTGTCCGAGCTGGGCAATTTGTTTCCCGCTTTTTGCACTTCTTTCCTTGTTCTGCTCAGACTGGGCACGTGCTAGCTTACTAAGTTCACGACCATAGTCAGATTGCAGATTCATCGATATTTGGGATGGCTGCGCAAGGAAGGACTTAGCCCACTTTTTGGATTTTTCATCGTATACCGGCTTTTGCTCGGGCTTTTTTGGTGCAAAAAAAAGTCTTATTGTAGGCAGCCACCTCCGCGGCGTTTTCCGCTTCAGTCCTGTCATAAGGTCTAATGGGAAGATTCTTATGAGGTACTTTTGGGAGGGGCGACCTTTTACGTTTCGGTGATCGCTTACCCCTCATAGTACGAGCGGTGGGCGGAGACGGCTGACGCGGCGGCGGAGACGGCTGCGCTGGAGAATGCTGAGGCGGTGAAGAGGACTGTTGCGCTGGAGACTGGTGAGGAGTCGATGGACTTGGCTGCCAGTTCGGAAGCACGATGAATTCCTTTGGCCATAGAATGGTCGCTTTCTTGGCTTCTCCAAGTTCAAGCACCTCCCCATCTTCACCTGCAGGGTGTTCCAGCTTCAGCTCCTCAAAATCTTTCATCACTTCATCCACCGCGACAACAGCGTAGCCATTTGGAACCGGAGAGAAATGGTAAGTTGGATTAGGTCCAATTGGTATGACATAGCCGACCGCCACCTTCATGGTTAAGTTAAAAACTTTCACATGCATCTCACAAGGTGTGCTCTCCGTGATATCATCCACTAGGTAGCGACGAAGTGGAGCCACCGTCACTGCATCATCAGTACCATCCTGGAGCTCCGTCGAAGCCACGCTGCTTTTCCGATTCGATGGGCCGCCGATACCATCGCATGCAGCTTCTACCATGTGCCGCTGAGATTGGCCGCTAGTACCTTGCTGGCTAAGTGCGGCAATTTGATCCTTCTGCCGCTTTAATTCTTCTTCTATATTACGCAGCCGGTCTGTAGCAGCCCGTGCTTCCATTGCCTCCCTTTCCTTTCTCCTCTGATGGCTTCTATCAGGAAATTTCTTCCTGTGCTCGGGAATCGCAATTGTCTTGGGCTTGGAGCCTGGTACGCCTCGTAACCGTCTGTCGTGTTCCTTATTCCCAAGGGCGCGTGTGAGCTCGTCATCCTCTCTATCGGGAATGAACCGTCCCTCTGCAACATCCTTTACTGCATTTCTAATGCCTTCGATGGGTAGTAGGGGATTATCTTTGTGTCTTCTGTTATATATGCACTTCCCTTTTGCGTCCAACGTGCCCCCATGCCCGTAAAACCAATTTCTTGCCCGTTCGATCCATGCGAGTGGCTCTGGAGTGATCCCTTTAGCCAGCAGGTCCGCCTCAAGTTTCTCCCACTTAGGCATGCTAAAAGCGTAGCCACCAGCCCCCATAGTATGGTGGTAGATCTTTTTAGCAGCATTTGCCTTATTTTTTGCAGACTTTTCCTGACCTTCCTCCGATTTCTTGTACGCCACAAATTCTTCCCAGTCGTCCCTTATCTTCTCATACCCTTTATCGAAGTCCGGAGTCTTATTTTTCGTGACAAACTCGCTGTTCAATCTTTTCTTCCAGTTCTTGAATAGCTCGGCCATCTTCTTAAGAGCCCAGTCCCTGACTTTTTGCTCCATGTTTTTCCGGGCAATCTTTTCTGTCTCATTTGGATCCTCCTCATCTGGATCCACCTCTGGCGCCGGCAGGGTGAAATTAAGCATGAGCTTTCTCCAAAGTCTTTCTTTGCCCTCCTCGCCGACATATCTTACTCCTCCCTCCTTTGGCTGATGCCATTCTCGAACGGTGATCGGGATGTAGTCCCTAACAAGAACTCCGCATTGCTTTACCATTTTATTTTTAACACCAGGGGGAGCAGTCGGTGTGCCGTCTTCAGCGACTTTTTCGATCCTGTACCTTTCTTGGTCGCCCAACTTTTTGGCTGGGCCTCGTTTTGTCCTTACAGAAGATTTGCTCGATCCGGAGGGCTAAAAGAAGAAAGAGCGTTAATATATGTATATAGACAGCAGAGGCTTAATTAATACAATATTCTGCTTCATTAATATATGTATATGCACCTCGCCGGAGATTGCAACATTTAATGTTCCACCGGAGCCTTCGGCTTCTCCCTCGTCGGCTTCTCCCTCGCCGACTTCTTCCTCACCCCAGCCGTCGGGTTCTACCTCACCGGAGCCGTCTCTTCGGTTGAGAGACTCATCTCCCTCACCGGAGTTGTTCAAAAACTGCGAGGTGACATCGCCAACATCTTCCGGCCCGCGGATTATATCCTCGAGGATGTTTTCCTGATTTTCGTCTCGTTCTATAGTTTCTGCAAATTAAGAACAATGCACAAAACTTTAGTTGGGTAACTTGTTCCATATGTCAAGATACATCTACACAATTTTTGACTTGCCCAAAAACCTAAAATAAAATACTCTTTTATTTATTTTCAGAAAATCCCCTTTTCTTAGGTTTACAAAGGAGCTACCTTTTTCATACCTCAGAAAATTCACTAAAAATTAGGGAATGATCCTCATTACTTGTAGAACCCAAATAATTTGGACATTTTTGCCCTTTTGTTTTTAGTACAAAAACTAAGAAAATCAGAAAAGGCCATAAAAAATAATGCAAACACTTGGCAACCTTTTTATTCAGTGCCTAGGACCATATGTGCACACACACTAGGGAGATAAGCCACAAGAAAATTCAAATTTAATTAGGACAAGTACAAATTAGAAACTTCACAATTTAATTTTTGTGTGTAACATACACAATATCATCTCATTTGCAAGAACAAATTAGAAACTTCATATGCTGCCTTATAATCTCATTTGCAAGAGCACCTCGGGCGGGGAGCGGCAGAGCACCTCGGGCGGGGATTCTTGGGCGCGACGGCGAACTCGGAGACCCTAAACCCTAAACCATCAAGAAATTAAATCCATTAAGCTCAAGAACATAAGACTCAAGCTAAAATATACTGAAAAGCATGTATTACCACTTCAAAATCATTTGCAAAGCTAAAATTAAAATTAACATCAATATATAGCAAAACTAAAATGAACATCAATATATAGCAAAACTAAAACTAACACTAACAAAACTAATTCTAGCAAATGGCTAACAGAAAATGGCTAACAAAAAATAGCTAAAACCTAGCAACTAACACTAACAAATGGCTAACAAAAAATCATCTACAACTAACCTAGCAATTTCTATAACCTACCAATTTCTATAACCTAACAATTTCTATATCTAACAAATTTCTAAACATATTAATCATTTTAATCTACAATGCTACAATTTTAATCTAATTACTTCTAACCTTGAGTAGCAAAATTATGAACACTTTAATCTACAATCTACAATCTTAGCAAAATTATGAACACTTTAATCTACACATTTTAATCTACAATCTACAACCTACAATGTTATAAATTTCTAAACATTTTAATCTACAATTTTAATCTACAATGCAAAATTTCTAAACATTTTAATCTACAATGCAAAATTTCTAAATATTTTAATCTAAAATTTTAATCTACAATCTACAATGCAAAATTATGAATCTACACATTTTAATCTACAATCTACAATGCTATAAATTTCTAAACATTTTAATCTACAATTTTAATCTACAATGCAAAATTTCTAAACATTTTAATCTACAATTTTAATCTACAATGCAAAATTTCTAAATATTTTAGTCTACAATTTTAATCTACAATCTACAATGCAAAATTATGAATCTACACATTTTAATCTACAATCTACAATGCTATAAATTTCTAAACATTTTAATCTACAATTTTAATCTACAATGCAAAATTTCTAAACATTTTAATCTACAATTTTAATCTACAATCTACAATGCAAAATTATGAACAAAAAAGCACTCACCTTGAGTAGCTACGGCCGGCGGTGGTGGTGGAGTGCGCCGGTGGTGGTGGAGCGCGCCGGTGCAGGGTGGCGGCGTCTGGACGGCCGGATTAGCCGCGCCGGTCAGCAGGGGCGAGCTTCGGGCCGGCGAGCAAGAGGGAGGCGCGGCGGCGGCTCCGCGGCTGGTAAATCCGCGCGGCGGAGGAGGTGGAGGGCGGGGCTGCGCCGGAGCAGGGTGGCGGCAGAGGTGGAGGGCGGGGCCGTGCCGGAGATCAAAAAATCGCCAGAGCAGGGCTTCGCCAGAGCGCTTCTCTCGTCGGGGGAACTGCGGCAGAGGTGGAAGAAGAGGAAAGGCACGGGCGTTATAAACAAAAGGCCTTTGGTCCCGGTTGTTCTTACCTACCGGGACGAAAGGGTCTTTGGTCCCGGTTTGTAAGAACAACCGGGACCAAAGGTCAAATTTTGGGCCGCTTGAAGTTCGCGCAATTTTGGGCCGCTTTTAGTCCCGGTTCGAGGCTGGAACCGAGCCTAAATGGGCTTTTCGATTTTTTTTGTTTTCTTTTATATAATTTCTAGGAAATGATTTAAACTTGTAAAATCAATAACTTTTAATCTGTTTATCAGAAAATTATGAATAATATATCAAAATGCTAAGAAAAATGAACCCCATCTATTTATATGTCTATTATTATAAATCCAAATAATACAATAATATGTTTATTATTATCAGAAAAATAAGGAATCTAAATATATCATCCATACATCTATTTGCGTCATTTATCAACTGTGCCATTTTCAATTCAAAAATGCATTAACTCATATCTTTTGCATACTTTATTATTGTCATTTTCAATTTGAATCTCACTAAACTTTCAAACTATTAACCATTTTGCCATTTTGAATTAAAAAATGCATTAAATTTTATCTTTTGCATAACTAACTCAAAACCAGATTACTTATTCAGATGCTAAAGATCATTAGTTGGAAATGCAGAGATAAATAAAACATTTTACACGATCGTCGTCGTAGCTAGACCAGCATTAGGGAATGACAACAATCTTGGGTACATAGATGAACCATTTGTCCTAACCAATGATGTGGCTCAGGTTAGTCATACTCCTGCCTAGGCCTATAATACTCGTCCTCCTAGTCGTCATTGTCGCCGCCGTCGTCGTCGCTGTCGTCGGACAACCGTGATGTAGTCGTTGACGGGGGTTGTCGGCCGGACTGTAATTGAGGGGGGGTTATCGCCGGCCGTGATGTAGTCCATGACCCTCCTGAGAGTCCGGCCAGCCCACCACAGCCGACGACCGGCCTCGTTGAAGTTCGAAGGACGCGGGCGGTCCTCCTCGTACCTGGCGAGCGCCTTCTCACGCCATTCGATGAAGAAGGCGTTGATACGTCCAAAACGTATCTACTTTCCCGAACACTTTTGCTATTGTTTTACCTCTAACTTGTGTGTTTTGAATACAACTAATGCGGACTAACGCTGTTTTCAGCAGAATTGCCCTGGTGTCTTGTTTTTGTGCAGAAAGTCAACTTTCGGGAAAAACACCAGAAAAGATCGCAAACCTCCTATTTTACCAGAAGACTCACGGAGCCAGAAGGGGAGCAGAGATGGGCCACGAGTGGCCCAAACCACAGGTGGGCGGCCAAGGGGCCCCGCGCCAGCCATGAGGAGGGCGACTCGGACACCTCCCCGAGCCCCCTTTCGACTACTTAACCCTCTCTGACCTAAAACGCGAGGGGGTCGTCCACTTCATCCAGAAACATCACCGTACGCCGCCGCCATCGCGAAACCTATTTCGGGGACCAGAAACTCCGTTCTGGCACTCCGCCGGGACGGGGAATTGGAGGAGATCATCGCCATCATCATCACCGACGCTTCTCCATCGACCATCCATGTTTCCCCCATCCATGTGTGAGTAATTCCCTGCTGTAGGCTGAGGGGGATGGTAGGGATTGGATGAGATTGTTCATGTAATAAGTTATAAGATCATTAGGGCATGGTGCCTAGTATCCGTTGTTAGTACTTATTGATGTTGTTGCAACTTGTTGAGCTTAATGCTTGTCACTAGGGCCCGAGTGCCATGATTTCAGATCTGAACATGTTATTGTTTCATAATGATATGCACTGTTTATTGATCATACCTGCAAGTTGTATACACATATTGTTGTCCGGAACCCGAGGTCCCAAAGTGACAATAATTGGGACAGCCGAGGGGAATGGCTGCGATGTGAGGATCACATGTGTTCACGGCGTGTTAATGCTTTGCTCCGGTACTTTATTAAAAGGAGTACCTTAATTACCAGTAGATTCCCTTGAGGCCCGGCTGCCACCGGCTGGTAGGACAGAAGATGTTGTACAAGTTTCTCATTGCGAGCACGTACGACTATATACGGAACACATGCCTATGTTTACTTAGTACTTGGATGCTTTATCATTATTATCTGCAATGCCTATGTCTTGATTATTATATGAGCTATCTTATCCATGCAGCGCCCGTTCATCCATCCCTATGCCTACAGTGTTTTAATCCTACTGTTTACTGCAATCACTACTGCTGTCTCTATTTACTGCTGCTATTATTTCACCGCTACTACTGCTATAAAACTGTTGCTACTGATAATCTGTGTCGAGCAAGACTATTCACAGGTGCAGCTGAATTGACAACTCCGCTGTTAAGGCTCTCAAGTATTCTTTGGCTCCCCTTGTGTCGAATCAATAAATTGGGTTTTACTTCCCTCGAAGACTGTTGCGATCCCCTATACTTGTGGGTCATCAAGACTATTTTCTGGCGCCGTTGCCGGGGAGCATAGCTTTATTTGTGAGTTCACTTGTGATCTATATTGCTCGCTGAAATTTATTCATCATGGGTAAAGCTCGTGATGAGAGGGTCCGTGTATTGCCATCCACTACAAGAAAAGGTACGACACTTAGTACCTCTGCTGCTCTTGACTCACCATCTGTATTGAGTCAACTTGTTACACCACCACAATCTTCACGTGTTGGTACTACTGCTGAATCTGAAATTGCCTCTGATAATATTGATGATGCTTCTACTGTGATTGATGAGAGTATTTCATTAGGTCCACTTTTAGATGCTGCTATTGCTAGGTCTAAACAACTTGAAAATACTAGAACACCTAATGGAAGTCCTACTACTCCTGTTTATTCACCTGAGTTAAGGGATTATACTTGTGATGATGATCCTGATGAAACTTATGTGGAACTTGATGATGATTTTATTGATAAATGTAATGCTACTACTGGTGCAAGTAATATTAGAAATTTTCTTGCACAACATGCTGTTAAATACAAGTTGTCACCTGATCCTAAGTTTGCCACTTCTCCTATAAACATTAAAGATAAGGATTATGATTTTTCTCTTGATTTATCTCATATATCTATTGTTGAGAAAACTCCTTTTTGTGGCACTAAGAGTGAAAGTGCTGTAGAGCACATGAATGAGCTCTCTACTTTGAGTGGCTTATTTTCTGATGATATCAAGAAGCGTAGCTATTTTGTTGCTAAGATTTTTCCTTTCTCATTAAAAGATGATGCTAAAGCTTGGTATAACAACTTGCTCCTGGTTCTATTACTAGTCCTACTGGTTTGCTTAATGTTTTCTTTCAGAAATATTTCCCTGCTAGTGCTCAACATGATGCTTTGCAGAGAATTTATAACTTTGACCAGGAAGATGAAGAGAAACTTCCAGAGGCATGGACAAGGTTTTGCTCTCTTATCAGAGCTCGGCCTGGACATGATTTGGAAAAGCATGATCTACTTGATATATTTTACAGTGGACTAACTATTGAATCTAGAGCATATCTGGATAGTTGTGCTAGTTGTGTTTTCAGGAAAAGAACCCCTGAAGAAGCTGAAGAATTATTGGCTAAAATCAGCCAGAATTATGATGATTGGACTCTACCTGCGCCGACCCCCACACCTACACCGACACCAATATCAAAGAAGAGGGGAGGTATGATTGAATTGAATGATGAAACAATGAGGAGGCCAAGAAGACTCTCATTGAGAAGGGTATTAAATCTGAAGATGTGAAGAACCTTCCACCTATTGAAGATTTGTGTAAGCCAATTCCTCATCCATCCATAATTGAGGTTCACTCTCTCCACAGGTTCGATGAAGGAGATATTCCCTACTCTAAACCACCTGATCAATGCTTAGATGAATTTGATAATTATGTTATTAAGCAAGATAATTTTAATATGAGAGTAGAGAATCATTTGCATGAAAACTCTCAAGCTATTAGTAAGTTGCATGATATTGTGGAGAGAACCTCCAATGATGTTAAGATGCTTATTAAACATTTCCATATGGTTCAAACTCAAATTGATCAACTCACTAAAGTGCAACAAGACATGTTAGCCAATGCTTCTAAAGAAAAATTAAAACCTGTCTATGTTAGCACTAGAAGTGGAGCTCATACTCAGGATCCTTTATATCCTGAGGGACATCCTAAAAGAATTGAACAAGATTCTCAACTAGCTGAAAATCCAGTTTCTCCTTCTAAGAAAAAGAAGAAGAAGAAACATAAAAATGTTGTAGAATCCTCTGAAACTGTTAATGATCCTAATAGTATATCTATCTCTGATGCTGAAACTGAAAGTGGTAATGAACTTGATAGTGATAAGGATAAAAATGATGCTCTTGATAAAGAAGTTAGTGAAAAGGAACCTGAAAAGCATACTAAAAACACAAAGTACACTAAGGAAGACTTCATTGCTAAGAAACATGGTAATGAAAGGGAACCTTGGGTTCAAAAGCAAATGCCTTTTCCAACTAAGAAACTAAAATCAAAGGAAGAAGAACATTATAATAAATTTTGTGAATGGATGAAACCCTTGTTCTTGCAAATTCCTTTGACTGATGCTATTAAATTGCCTCCTTACTCAAAGTATATGAAAGATATTGTTTCTAACAAGAGGAAAATTCCTAATGAGGAAATTTCTACTATGCTTGCTAATTATTCTTTCAATGGCAAGGTTCCTAAGAAGCTTGGAGATCCAGGTATACCAACCATCCCTTGCTCCATCAAGAATAATTATGTTAGAACTGCTTTATGTGATTTGGGAGCAGGAGTTAGTGTTATGCCTTTTTCTCTCTATAAGAGACTCTATCTTGATAAATTGATACCTACTGATATATCTTTGCAAATGGCTGATAAATCTACTGCTGTTCCTGTTGGCATTTGTGAGGATGTCCCTGTTCAAGTGGCTAACAATTGTTTAATTTTGACTGATTTTGTTGTTCTTGAAATGCCTGAAGATGATAATATGTCTATTATTCTTGGAAGACCTTTTCTAAATACTGCAGGTGCTGTTATTGATTGCAATAAAGGAAAAGTAACTTTCAATGTTAATGATAAAGAACATACTGTTTATTTCCCCAAGAAAGTTGACAAGATTTATGGAGTCAATACCATCTCCAATTTTAAAACTATCAAAGTGGGAAGTATTGATTGCCCTATATATGATCATCAAGAAGGATATCAAAACATTATGATTGGATCCATATCAATACAATACAAGGTAACATGAGTGTTTCATGATGTTTAAATCATTTGTGTCATGTAAATTTATTTGGTGCCAAGACTTGATCAACCTTGTTATCAAATGTATTTGCATACATGAAAGAGCTAAACACATTTCTTTCTTCAACTTTGTTTTACCTCCTGTAGTGATAATTAGGTTGCAAAAGTTTAGTTGTTTTGAATTTTAAAAATAATTTTTCTGCCCAAGTTTTATTAATTTAAATATCCAGATTTCGTGTAAATTGAAAGTTTTCAAAACTCTGTAAAAATTATACCATTGGTCCTATTTTTCAAAGAGCATCGTGGGAGTGCCTGGTGCTGACCAAGGGGACCCACCATGGGGTCAAACCACATGGTGGCGCGGCTGCCTCCTTGGCCGCGCCAGCCACTGAGGTGGGGCACCCTTGGCCCTCCAACAGTTCCCCCACCTACCACTTCTTCCTCTTGCATCACTCAGCTCGTTTTTCTCTCTCACCCGAGTTTTTGCTGTTCTTCCTCGCGATTTCGATCTCTTTGTTCAGCCCATCTCAGCTGCTGAGATTTGGGGCAATTGCTCTCAGGTATGTGACTCCTCCATGTATCCAAGTAGAATTTTGTTTAGTAAGTATACCTTGAGTATTTTGCTGCTGTAGGTGACTTGTTAAGTGAGTATGCATGCTTGTTCTATGTTGATATAATCAGTTTTGATGCATGTTTAGTCCTCTAGCAAGTCATATAGTAGTTCCCCTCATTTGTATGCTTCAAAAATCAATTTTTATGATATGTGTTGAAAATTTCAGAAAGGAAAATGCATAACCACAACTTTGGAGAGGTGTTTGAGAGTGACTCTCAGAGGGTAAGAAGACCCTTGAGGGCATCCACTCGAGTTAGGCGCTCCTATGATGAAGATGTCATTGCACCAAACATTGGAGATGGAGGGGATGATCAAATCCCAAATGCTTCATCCTTTCCATGCATTGAGTTTCTAACTAATGCAGGTTTGCTTGATGACTTCAGGTTTCTCATCCAGAGGGTTGGTTTAACTACTTATATGCAGGATGAGGGTGTCCAACATTATTGGCTCACCAAAACTTTTGTTGAGAGTTTTAAATTCACAAACTCATCTTATGGACCTGTTGTTAAATTTAAGATCTATGATATGCCTGTTACCATGAGTTTGAATGACTTTTGTGCTGCCATAGATATTGCTCCTATAGGTACAGCGAAGAAGATTGAAGGAAACACCCGCGACTTGGTGGAACTTTATCGAGCAGTGACCGATGACGATAGCCGCGACGCTCATCGCGGCAAGATAAGGAATATCCAATATCCTGCCATCAAGTATTTTGTTTTCTACCTTGCTACTAGCATTCTTGGTAGGGAAAACACCAGCAACATTTCTAATTATCATCTTGCTTTTCTTGCTGCTGCACTTAATGGTAACACTGCTTACAACCTTGGTGCTCTTATTGCTCGCCGCTTAGCCGCTAAAGGACCCATCTATGGTGGGATTGTTGCGAAGCGTGTTGCTGCTAGTTTTGGTCTTTCTGCGACACCTACTGATGATGTGCTAGCCCCTGTTAGGCTTGATCTTGCTACTATGATAGATCATCAGTTTGCTGCACCAGGCTCTCGCATAGGGAACATTGTTTATAAAGTGTTTTATACTAACGGGGAGGCAACCGAGGTCCCTTTGCCCCAGGCCGATTTGTTTCCTATTCACAGGAGGCCGTGGTCGTACTCCAAGGATGCATTGGAGGAGCAGCTTCGACTGCAAGGTTTTCACCAGCAGCATCAGGAGGAGGAAGAGGCACCTGGTGATCACTACACTGTCACTTATCCTGGTGCGTCGTCAGGCTCGTACCAGGATGAGTACCCTTCTTCATCATATCACGACAGTGGCACATCATGGGGACAGTGGCATTGACCTCCACTTAGGCCAAAAGCCTAAGCTTGGGGGGAGGTATATCGACATCTCACTCATTTACATATCATATCTTGTCGATACTTTGTATATCCATGTTGCAGTTTTCTTTCTTTCTTTTTAATTGTTTACCTTTTATTGCTGCATTCCAAAACACAAAAAGACCAAAAATATTTCTGTTGTTTCTCTTCATTTGTTTCTTTAAGTTTCAGTATTAGTTTGCTTAGTTTTAAAATTCGGTTTGTTATTCAAAAATCTAAAAATATTTTGCTTTATTGTTTGTTTCTTTTTGCTCTTGTTTCAAAAACTCGAAAACCCAAAAATATTTGTTGTTTCTTTTTGGTTTTGTATAGTGTTTTCAGAGTTGGACAGCCATCCGTGACTCCGAAGGAGCTTGGTTTTCATTCTTATCATTCGAAGCAACACAAGTGAAAAAGCAATAAGGATGATCTACAACAACTCGAGTTGGGGTGAGAGGCTGGTATGAACTCTATTTGTTTTCATTTTTGTACATATACTCATCTATGTGAGCATGCTTAGTTGGTTCATGTGAGGTATATGTCATTTAGTGGATGCTTAGTAGTTCTTGTTCTCTCATGATCGGTCCCAATTTATTAATAGTGGTAGCATGTTATGTTGATGTTTGCTTGCATTGTTCTATTCATAGAGGGTATGACATTGTGGTATCCTCCTCTGAATAATTCATTCGAATTGACTTGGCACATGCTCATGCATGCATATGACTGAAAAACAAAAGTCAATTAAGCCTTGATGATTTATTTTGACTCAGAGTTCTTGTATCACTTTTATGCCTCAATTAATTTCATTTTGTCGCAAGCATGATTATGACGGTTATTGCTCTCTTGATTGTCGCTTCCCAGTCTATTGCTAGCCTTCACTTGTACTGAGCGGGAATGCTGCTCGTGCTTCCAAAACCATGAAAACCAAGTTATTCCAAAGTGTCCACCATAAATACCTATGCATGGCATTTCGAACCATTCAAGTAAATTTTCATGTGCTACCTTTAAAACCTTCAAAGTACTTCTCAATTTGTGTCAATGTTTTATAGCTCATGAGGAAGTATGTGGTGTTTTATCTTTCAATCTTGTCATTCAGACTTTCACCAATGGACTAGTGGCATATACATCCGCTTATCCAATAATTTTGCAAAAAGAGCTGGCAACGGGTGCCCAGTCCCAATTAATTATAACTTTCATCAATAATTCTCTTCACATGTTTTGCCCTGATTTATCAGTAAGCAACTTAATTTGCAAATAGACACTCCTCCATGGTATGTGAATGTTGGAAGGCACCCGAGGATTCGGTTAGCCATGGCTTGTGCAAGCAAAGGTTGGGGGGAGTGTCACCCATAATGAAACTAAAATACATGTGTAAACAAAAGAGAAGAGGGATGATCTACCTTGCTGGTAGAAATAACATCCTTCATGGGAGCCGCTCTTGAAAGTCTGGTTGACAAGGGGGTTAGAGTACCCACTACCATTCGTTGACAACAACAAACACTTCCCAAAACAATTTTGCTCTGTTTTAAAAATAAAAAGCTCTAGCACATGATAATCCCTGCTTCCCTCTGCGAAGGGCCAATCTTTTACTTTCATGTTGAGTCACCATCCTTTCTTTGAGCACTTTCTCGAGAGCATAGTTGTCGTTCTTAGTGTAATGTGTTTGTCCCAGAATGTGGTTAACTGTGATATAACTTTGATGCTTTTATCTTTGATATCTTTGATTCTAGTCTTCCCATGAACTTCAGAGGTGCCTGGGCATTTATGTTTTGCTGTACAAAAACGGGCAAGCGAGATACCATCTTATCATATCCTATTATGAGCATTACAATCTTGTGAATTAATATGTTTCATGTTTGTCGCTATTAGTATGTTGGTATCTTTTCATAGTTTACATGCCTATTGAGTGACATTATTTGCATTTGCCTCATCTTGAATTGCCTAAGCATTTGTTCATATAGTGAGAATATATGCATCATATGAAGCAAATGTGTTCGTGAAAGTCTTTTATCGCACTCAGTTGTTAACTGAATTGCTTGAGGACAAGCAATAAGCTAAGCTTGGGGGGAGTTGATACGTCCAAAACGTATCTACTTTCCCGAACACTTTTGCTATTGTTTTACCTCTAACTTGTGTGTTTTGAATACAACTAATGCGGACTAACGCTGTTTTCAGCAGAATTGCCTGGTGTCTTGTTTTTGTGCAGAAAGTCAACTTTCGGGAAAAACACCAGAAAAGATCGCAAACCTCCTATTTTACCAGAAGACTCACGGAGCCAGAAGGGGAGGCGGAGATGGGCCACGAGTGGCCCAAACCACCAGGTGGCGCGGCCAAGGGGCCTGCCGCGCCAGCCTATGAGGAGGGCGACTCGGACACCTCCCCGAGCCCCCCTTTCGACTATAACCCTCTCTGACCTAAAACGCGAGGGGGTCGTCCACTTCATCCAGAAACATCACCGTACGCCGCCGCCATCGCGAAACCTATTTCGGGGACCAGAAACTCCGTTCTGGCACTCCGCCGGACGGGGAATTGGAGGAGATCATCGCCATCATCATCACCGACGTTGGATCAGGGGTGTGTTTCTTTTGAGGGATTGTGAGCTGTTGGATCAGCAGTATCACGACCACTTCGTGAGCCACATGACCCGGTTGGTGTTACCAACCGGGACTAAAGAAGCACACGGATCGTGTGTTTCTTTCGAGCGCTTGTGAGCCGTTGGATCAGGGGTGTGTTTCTTTTGAGGGCTTGTGAGCCGTTGGATCAGGGGTATGTTTCTAGTCCCGGGCCGTGATACCACCCGGGACTAAAGGGGCCACGACCCTATATATAGCCCACCTCTCAGACATGTTTGGCACTCGCTCTTTACTCATTGTAGTTCATTTTGTAAACAAAGCATTCGGACTCCCTGCATACGCCCAAACGCTGCATTTTGATATGCGGGCACTCACGAGCCAGCGTTGGGCTGTATGCAGGAGAAACCGTGTGTTTTGTTCTATATAGAAAATCGTTCAGTTCGTCGACTGAATACAAAATCCCCAAGGTGCTGCCCTCTCCCTCCCCTACCTAGGTGTTTGATCAAATTCCCCACTCATTTTTTCAGATCTCGGCGACGATGTCCGGCCTGTTGGATGCGAGGGGCGATGTCCGGGACTGGGCTCCGCCGGGCTGGCACTGGGAGGTCGTATCTTCCGGGACGCGTAGCTTGGTGAGGAATCCGGGTGACGTCGTCGACCCGGATCTTGTTTGGTGGAAGTCGCGTGGGCCACACTCGGTGCGGAGGGAGCCGGCCCCGAGGAGGTGGTACGTCGCCGTATCAGGGAGGAGGACGAGCACGTCAATCGCTATGTATTTATGTTGGATACGCCAGTTGTGTATAACAGTAGATGGATGGTTCTTCATAGGGATCCTTCTCACGTGAGTATTGACCCTGTGATGGTTCCTGCTCTTTGGGTGCGCAGCGCTGGCCGCTCAGCACCCCGTGGCTTAGGACCTGACAAAAGTTAGTGATATTATTCGTGATGTATTATTGTTAAATAAAAATGGACCCGAGCTATGTATTATGGTTTTCACCACATAAAGGTTTAATACATTACTACACATCACATAAAGGTTTAATACATTACATTGATTTACATAAATGCCATGAACCCTTCTTCGCGTATGTCCCTGGCCTATGATCGCTTCGGCCGTAACCATGGAGCATCTTCATTATTTAACGGGATGCTTGGGGTCAGATTTCACTGTGAAGGGCGAAATTTCATCAAACTTATCATAATCTGCTGACATGTCTGTCTTGTCCTCGACTCCCACGATGTTTCTTTTCCCTGAAAGAATTATGTGACGCTTTGGCTCATCGTCTGATGTATTCGTTTGCTTATGTTTTCTTTTTTTCGGTCTAGAGGACATGTCCTTCACATAGAAAACCTGAGCCACATCATTGGCTAGGACGAATGGTTCGTTCCTGTAACAACCAAGATTCTTGAGATCCACTGTTGTCATTCCGTACAGCTGGTCTCTCTTTATCCCTTCTCCATTCATGTTGACCCAACTGCACCGAAACAAAGGGACCTTAAAAGTAGGTCCATAGTCAAGTTCTCATATCTCCTCTATGTAACCATAGTATGTGTCCTTTTGCCCATTCTCGTCTGTTGCATCAAAGCGGACACCACTGTTTTGGTTGGTGCTCTTTTTATCTTGGGCGATCGTGTAAAATGTATTCCCATTTATCTCGTACCCTTGGAAATTCAATACAGTCGAAGATGGTGACGCGGCCAACAAGTAGAGCTGATCTCCGACAGTGGTGTCAATCATGAGCTGTAATCGCAACCAACTGCCGAAATTCTCCATGTGTTTTTCTTTAATCCAGGAGTCAGCCTCCCCCGGGTTCTTGGAGCGTACATAATTCTTGTGTTCCTTGATATATGGAGCCACGAAGGTGGAACTTTGTAGAACTGTGTAGTGTGCTTGAGTTAAAGAATGCCCGTCCCTACATATCAGTGCTTTCTTTCCTAGCGTGCCTTTTCCACTCAGTCTCCCCTCATGCCACGATTCAGGAACACCAATCGGTTTAAGGTCAGGAATAAAGTCAACACAGAACTCAATGACCTCCTCTGTTCCATAGCCCTTTGAGATGCTTCTCTGCTTTGGTAAGAGCGTAGCTGCTTAAGTATTAACGCCATTTATCCGTCTGCTTGTTGTATGGGTCTTTCATACGTTGCTGGTCCTCCCGTGCTTCTGGTGTATCTTTTGTCTTCCCATACACGCCCAGGAAGCCTAGCAGGTTCACGCAAAGATTCTTCGTCACGTGCATCACGTCGATTGAAGACCGGACCTCTAGGACTTTCCAATAGGGTAGCTCCCAAAATATAGATTTCTTCTTCCATATGGGTACGTGGTTGTCAGCGTCATTCGGAACATATAGACTGCCAGGACCCTTTCCAAAGATTACTTCTAAATTCTTGACCATGTCATATATAACATCACCATCAGGGAGGTTAGGCTTCTTCCGGCGATCTGCCTCACCGTTGAAATGCTTGCCTTTCTTTCTTACGGCATGACTGTTCGGAAGAAATCGACGATGCCCCAGGTACACGTTCTTGTTTCCCAAATGTATACTTTCAGTCTTATCTAAACAGTGCGTGTATGCATTGTATCCCTTGTTTGACTGTCCTGAAATGTTACTAAGAGCAGGCCAATCATTGATGGTTACGAACAACAACGCTCGTAGGTCAAATTCCCGTTGTTTGTGCTCATCCCACACACGTACACCTGGTTCGGACCACAACTGCAAAAGTTCATCAACTAATGGCCTTAGGTACACATCAATGTCGTTGCCGGGTTGCTTCGGGCCTTGGATGAGCACTGGCATCATAATAAACTTCCACTTCATGCACAACCAAGGAGGAAGGTTGTAGATACATAGAGTCACGGGCCAAGTGCTATGACTGGAGCTCTGCTCCCCAAAAGGATTAAAGTCATCTGTACTTAGACCAAATCTTAAGTTCCTTGCGTCATCTGAAAATGTCGGAAACTCTCTGTCGATTTTTCTCCACTGGGACCCATCGGCGGGGTGTCTCAACTTCCCGTCTTTCTTACGCTCTTCTTTGTGCCATCGCAACAACCTGGCATGCTCTTTGTTTCTGAACAGACGTTTCAGCCGTGGTATTATAGGAGCATACCACATCACCTTAGCAGGAACCCTCTTCTGGGGGAGGGGGCTCATCATCGCCCTCAACATCACCAGGGTCATCTTGTCTGATCTTGTACCGCAGTGCATTGCATACCGGGCATTTATCCATATTCTCGTACTCCTCACCGCGGTACAGGATGCAGTCATTAATGCATGCATGTATCTTCTGCACATCTAATCCTAGAGGGCAGATAGCCTTCTTTGCTTCGTATGTAGTCTTGGGCAATTCGTTATCCTTTGGAAGCTTCGGCTTCATTATTTTCAGTAACTTCTCAAATCCCTTGTCAGAACAACCAGTCTCTGCCTTCCATTTCAGCAGTTCCAGTGTGGTACCGAGCTTTGTGCTGCCATCTTCGCAATTTGGGTACAGCAACTTTTTGTGATCCTCTAGCATGGCCTCCAACTTTAGCTTCTCCTTTTCTGTATCGCATTCTCGCTTTGCATCAGAAATGACCCCACCAAGACCATCAGCGGGTTCATCTGATGCCCGATGTTCACCTCCTTCTTCTTCAACGTCTTCCATTACAGTATCACCGCATTCCTCAGTGAACATAGGACGTGGGCATGAAACCTCTCCGAAGCACGTGGTCTTGAATTTTTTTCGGGTAAGAGTACTCCCTGACGTTCCGACACTTCTCACATGGACAAGGCATAAAATTATCCACTTTGTTTGCCTCAGCCACTTCGAGAAATTTATGCAGGCCTGCAATAAACTCGGAACTGCGTCGTTCGCCGTACATCCATCGCATCCGTGCATTCATCTGCATCATATAATTAAGTTTATCAAATACCTTTACAATAACATCTTGAATAGTGAAATGACCACCGTACATCGACACGTGCAATATTTCTGTATCAATTACAGATGAAAAGGATAAAGTTGCTAACCTCGGCCGAGGATATCATCTTGTGTGAACTTAAGTGTGGCTCGGGCATTTCATCGAACACATCATGTGCGTGACAAAGGAAAAAAAAAACTAGCACCCACTTCCCACCAATCCAATCAGAAAAAAAAACAGAGGAGAGAAGAGAGGGGTGGGTTATTTATAGACAGGGGAGGGGTATTGGTCCCGTTTCGTGCCACGAACCGGGACCAAAGCTCCCCGGCACGCCATGTGTCTGGCACTGGAGCATTGGTCCCGGTTCGTGACACGAACCGGGACCAATGTCCCCAACCGAACCGGGACCAATGGTCCACGGGCTCCTGGCAGCTCGAACCGGGACCAATGTCTGGCATTGGTCCCGGTTTTTCTCTGAACCGGGATTAAAGCCTGGTTCGGCTCTTGACGAAAGACTGGTTTTCTACTAGTGTAAGCTAGGGGGCCACTGATGAGGACATCGCCAAACTACGTCGCTTCTGGGCGTCAAGTGTCATCTCTTCTGAAAGTATTGTACAACCAGCCATGTTGATTCTGCAACATCGCCAGGCCGTCGATCCATGCATGTATGGCGCCACGGTTCATCAAGCTAGTCGCATGTGCGCCAAGGAGTTGGGCTGGCTGGTCAAGCATCGAGCATGCAACAAAATACATAAAGGAGGTGGGCCCAGGATATGCATGTTATGCACACACATTGGCCCATGACTCTTACGCACCATGCATGAGGCCCAAGCCTACCGATCGTATGATGGCGTGAGGTTCCGAAGGCACGCGAGACGTCCAGGCGCCGCCATCTAGCTGCCAATAAATAGTTAGCTTTCGTTAGGGTTTCATTTTTGGGTTTTGTTTAGAGAAGTTTAGCTATCGTGCTACTTTTATTTGTCTACGCTCGTAGCGGCTAGTGTGACCGTCAAGACATTCTTTCGGAACCCCAACTTTTTTGTTTGATAGCATATCCGCAATTTTAGATTGCTTATGCTATTGTTTTCTTACTTGTTCTTGATTTGCAAGCAGGAAAAGTCCTTCGTGGACAAGTTGATCATGCCGTTAGCTCGGCTGATAACATCGTGGAGTTGGTTCAGCGATTGCCGTGGATATCAGTCGTGTACGGTTCTCCCTGTACGGTTGGTAGCCGAATCGTGAGAGTCAAATCCTACAGAAATCATAGTTATCCTCTCTCATCGAAAGATCGGGAACCCTAGAACACATCAAGTGGTATCAGAGCTACAGTTGATCGGTGAGAGATTTTCAGTTTTTGATAGATTAGATTTGTTTTCATTACCTACAGTCCATCAAAAAGCCAAAAAAACATATAGTAGATTAGTTCATCCTTTTACCTATCTTTTTTAGCCGCAGCAATTTTTGCATCTAGTATTTGCATCGTTGAATTTTTTGGTTGCATTCATCCTAGATCTAGTGCTGGTTTAGATTAGTTTGGGCTAGGATCACACCATTTTTTCCCCACCCGAAATAAATCTCCGCTGCAATTTATATCCTGAAAAGAAAAGAAAAAAGTCGACCCGTGTTGCATGCAGTTGTTCGCTTTGAGGCGAGATAGATACGTACGCGCGGTAATCCAGATAATATCATCCGGCCAGAGTCTGTCCGGCCGCGTTGTCCGAGATCTTTTCTCTGATCGATCTTGTGCACTAGCAGCTCTAGCACACAACACGTTCCAGCAACACCTTTTCCTGATTGTTAGCTAAGCTTCTGTACGTTTGTTATGCTAGCAACACCGGCTTAGAAGAGAAAAAAAAGAGAAAACAAGGAAAGAAAGAGAAAAAAATTGTGCTAGCAACACCGGCTTAGAAGAGAAAAAAAAGAGAAAACAAGGAAAGAAAGAAAAAAAATCTATTATATATTAAAAGTGTATGAGCGGCTACCAGAAATTAGAGAATTACTTTAGAAAATCCCACAATAATCAGAAACATCTGACCGTTTATTAGAGATGTCAACGATTTACAGCCAACGGATTTTAATCTAAACCAAAATTACCCACCAATGCCATTACATAAAAAGGTTTGTCCCGTGAGACCCTAGATTAGTTTCATACGGAACAGATCTTCTCCCATCGTCTCCACGCACAATATATTCTCCCTCCTGTTCGTCTTGCCAGATCGCATTGGCCGCCACCCTGACCATTGTCTCAATTAAAAATCCTCTTTTCCCCGGTGTAAGATTCATCTTGGGCTCTACAGCAAGTCCGTAGTATGGGCTGCAAGATACTGCTAGATGTGTACGTCGGACTACTCGAGGAAGCGACAACCGTGAAAGAAGACCTTCGGTCGGGAAGATATACGATTTGGGGGATTTGCTAGCCGAGCTGCCATATCATGACCCACGGCAAGCTGTAGGTTCGTCCACTCTAGATCCCTAAACCTGTGCATGACTCTCGCATTAGATGAGAAAACGGTGGTCTTCTGATGGCAATGTAATCGCAGATGTAAAGTTCTAAGTAGAGAGATTTGATTTCAGCTTGGGATTGCCAATTGTTTGCTGCAGTTTTGGTCAGACGAGGCCGTCGATTTTGCATGAGATATTTGCAGATTTCCTCGACGGCTCTTCAAAGCTACCTATATTACAAAGCTAGCTAGCCTGATACGTAATTTATTATTTATTATATGATGCTGTTTCCGATGCAACTCCACTTTGTTGCTCTAGCTGGTCTACGCGCGGACTCGCTAAACAACAAATCGATATATTTCGTATTGATCTGCTTCAGATTTTTCTTCATGTTCCCGATTTTTTTGGTGCAGTTCTGATTATATGAGGAGATAAATCATGACATAAGTTTGCTAACTGAAGTTGTACAATCCGGATGAAAGTCAAATGCTGCTAACAATGCAACTCCACTAAGTTGCTAGCCAGACAAGTAAGTGAAGTTACGTTCAATATTCTCATGTTTAGAAGATATATTAAGGAGCTATGGATGAAGGAGTATGTCAATATATGTATCCCGGAAGGAGAAACTTACTGCTAGACCAATATTCTCGGATGCTAAAGCTTGCATGCAGGAGCATTTTTTCTGCTAACAAGGGTACCTGCTATGAGCTTACTTAGAATTGTTGCATGGTGATCTACTTCGGATTTCTCTTAATGTTCCCGATTTTTTGGTGCAGTTCTGATTATACGAGGAGATAAATCATGATATAAGTTTGCTAGCTGAAGATGTAAAATCCGGTTGAAAGTCAATTTGATATTCCGCTTTACATTCCTAATTGTTTGGATTTGATAAGATGAGGCAATAAATCATGACATAGCCCTACTTCAGAATTATGTGATTATGTGAGGAGTAACTACATGCTTGCTGCATATGCAGTCGACAACTTGCAATTATTTGGGACGGTCAGAGGCGTCATAAGATGATTTAGTGACAGACTGGATAGTTCAGCTGCAGAAGCTCATGAACTATTTGTGTACTCAGAGCCTTCTTAGTTCCTCCTATATGTAAAAGAAAAGTGGCAACGCAATTTGGAATTGGCTGAATGCATAGAATTTTGAATGCTTGATGCAGTACATGCTTCTGCTGTGGCTTAAGGTCAGTGTGCCATCTCATTGATAAATAAATGCATTATGGTTGTGAGTTGCAAATTATTTTAGTACATGAGCAGGGATACTGCCCTATATTTGGCTGTGGTTCTAATTATTTAGTACGAGATCGGGTGTTTCAACATCTTTCTCAGTTCCAGAACTCAAATAAGTTGTGCGCGTCTTCTATATTAAGATAGAAAGGAGGCGCGCGTTTGACACACAGGCGACAGGCTGATCGCAAGCAAGCGATCAGTTCCTAAATCCACCAAGCACACGCACACACTCCATGGAACTACTCTCAACGATCCACACAAGGTTTCTTTCTTCCACTGTTCGAACTCCACCTGAATTTTCCGACATACTTCATGCACCATGGTTGCCACCAAATTATTTGTCTGCTTCAGGGTAGTAAGGTGACATGGATCATGATAGAATTGAAGCTAATAATTAATCAGTTTCAATTACCTCTATACTTCTTAACTGTACCCCATTGTATGTTTGTTTTCCTTTAAATAGAATTGAAGCTAATAATTAATCATTTCTATTTAAATTGGTTGCGACATGGTACTTTCCTTGCTAATCTGTTTCTTTAGTAAGTCTCTGCATTTTTTTTAGAGATCATAACCGTTGGCCTTCCATATGGCATGGTTTCGTGGATTTTTTTCATTCTAACAAACATTAGTTGTTGGTTGCAACTATGCTAAATAGCTTTGAGAATATATCTTTTAGAAAGATGACAAACTCTTCCAATCGAATTTCCTCAAGTGAGAATGTGGACATGAATGGATCAAGCGGAGAAGGAAATAATATGCTCCATGCGCACCTATCTAGCAGAAAATCCTCAAAACCCCGTTAACATATTTCCACCACATGGACGTTGGTTATGTTTGTTATTCGCTATGTATTTCGAGTTACGATATATTTATTTTGTTCTACATATGCTTTATAGTACTATTCTTAATTTAATGCATGATCTGCATGAATATTTGAGAAAAATAGGTAAACAAAGGGAGAGAGATATATGATGTAAACGACCAATCACTTTCAATTCAAGATGATTCATGCAGAGTTTTGTATGTTTATTTATAAGTGTATATTCTGTATTCCCCGGTGGCTGCGTTTCATTTTATTGTTGTACATGTAGCCCTATACATGAAAAAATGCATGTGCAAAGAGGAGGTGCTCATTCACTAGAAATAATTATTTTGGATGGTAACTGCTAATATGCTTAAGCCACTTTGTTGTGTGGATTTTCCCCCTATTTTCGTTTTTGTAGTACATAACTTAGAAAGGGAGAAGGGAAAACATCAAGAGGTGTAGGACGTATACGAGCACACACCTGGAGTTCTGTATTTTTAAAACTCTATTAAGATCCTGAAAGGAATTTGTGCATCGTCACTCATTCTTCATGGTCTTTTGTGCATCGTCACTCATTCTTCGTCGATCTGCCAATTTCTACTAATAGTGCAAATCTTGAATATAATAGTTCGAATCCAGTTCAGGTATGCCATCACTCTTACATAAACATAGTGTGTTGTTAATTTTTTAGCTGTATCAGGTAATCTCTATATTTCACTCAAAACAAAAACAAAACTACAAAATAAACATGTATAGGAAACAGTATATGATTAATTCTGAATGTGTTATATAAACTTTCACTTTCTTAAAGAAGTGTCTAGCTCTAGCTGAAAGGACCAACTGTATTAAGCTATATGGTCCTTCGTTGCTCCCAGTATGTACCACCATCTTCACCTCGAGTGTTATTTCGTCCCATGTTACTTCTTGAGGGAAAGATCGGCTTCTTCTTTCAAGTGAACCAATCTAAATATAATGTTTCATGAATTAGGCTTCACTATAGTTACTTACAGATTAACAATTGTTTTGAAGGAAAATCAAATATAAGTCTAATCAAACTTATGTTAACAAACAAGATAATGCAAAACTACATTTATATTTCAAATGGATTTATGGAGAGTAAGATTTTATAGAGTAAGTAAATGGCCCAGATATATTTCATACAAACTTTTAAATCAGATGCCCGCGCATTGCGCGGGCCCCTTTGCTAGTTGTGAAAAGAAAAGGTTATAAACAGGCCGGCTAGCATCCCTGTGAGTTTTACGTTGCTGCCACGAGTGTTTTGATGGACATATGTTTCCTGGCTGAATCGAGACGTACTTACTTTTAACATACATTCGGCCAATCAATATTTCCATCATATAGTTGTTCCTCGCTTATATCTAACTGATCAGAGCTATTTTTTTCTCTACTCTCAACTCACTTGTTTCAGTATCTGGCTTAGATTGTTTTTGCTCTTTCTAGTCGACTACCAGCACTAGTTAGGAGTTTGAACAATCATTCAACTTGCATTGCTTTTTGCTAAATTGTGCCACTAAATTGTGAGTTGAGGAAACCATTCCAAGCTACACTTTACTACCAATCAGTTTACAGGGTCCGACATTACTGATTCCTGGTTATCGCTCCATCCAATCTTTATTGATAGTTTGAAGCCAACACCAGTGTGCCGATTTGCCACCTGTATCATTGGTAAGAACAAGTAAGAATTTGATAGCAAGCCTGATTTTGTGAGTAATTTTTCCCCACCATGTCCTAGTAGTTGAGAGGGATCGTACTATTGTGGTATTTTCTCTTTGTACTAACCATGGCAGGGATGAACTTACACTTGAGGGACTCACCGAGGACGTGAAAGTCACCAGCGAGCGTCTTACTCAGCTCGAGAATGGCCAGATCGAGTTTGAAGGGAGACACAAGGCCATCGAGGATGCACAAGATGTTTCCAACACACACCTACAAGATATCTTGGCACGTCCTGACGAGTTGCAAGCTGCACCTCCCGTTGACAACACCGCTGCCACTCGTAATTCCACCAGCGGCCCCGTTGCTTCACGAACTCGGCGTGTGGCTTTTGGTGATCCACAACACCCTTCTACTGCCACTGAGGCCGGCAACCATGATCAACAAGGGGACAACTATGAGGATTATGCAGGTGACACCGAGGATGACCATCGAGTTAACAATAACAACAACCACGCTCATCGACAATTGCGCTTCAACCGCCAAGGTATGAGAAGAGATCAACACCGACATGAGGTTCGAGGCATTGACCACTCTACTGCTAAAATTAAATTAACAATCCCAGCTTTTAATGGTAAATATAATCCTGATGATTACCTTGATTGGGAACTTTCAGTTGAACAAAAATTTGCATGTCATGATATTCCTGAAAATCAACGAGTTAAAGCTGCTACTAGTGAATTTACAAGCTTTGCTTCTATTTGGTGGAGTGAGTATTGTCGTACTAATGAGAATAACATACCTACTACTTGGGATACTTTAAAACGGGCTATGCGACAACGTTTTGTTCCTTCATATTATGCTCGTGATAAACTAAATGAATTGACACGTTTAAAACAAGGCACTAAAATTGTTGAAGATTATTATCAAGAACTGCAAACTGGCTTATTGCGTTGTGGATTAGTTGAAACTGAAGATGCTATGATGGCTAGATTTTTAGGTGGTTTGAATCATGAAATCCAGGATATATTGGACTATAAATATTACAATTCTATCACTCGTTTGTCCCATTTTGCTTGTAAAGCTGAAAGGGAAGTGCAGGGACGATAGACAAGAGATGAGGAAATTTTTCTGCAGGTCGTAGCACATCATGGACATACTCCTATTGTCCCGTCCACTCGTGAGTCTACACCGATTGTATCCAACAATGGTACAAGTTCAGCAACAAAATCAGCCACTCCAGAACCCACGAAGAGCTCTTATTCGACCGCCTCTACGGGACGCACAAGGGACATCGAATGCCATGGCTACAAAGGACGCGATCACATGAAGAGGGATTGCCCAAATAAGCGAGTACTAATTGTGCGAGAAAATAGTGAGTACTCTTCTGCTAGTGATTCGGATGAAGAGACATATGCTATGCTTTCAAATAATCATGCAGGTGACGATGATGATCCCAAGCCGGAGGACATACACGATGCTTCTATGGCGGATAAATACCCAAGCCTTGTCACCATGCGAGTACTTAGTGCACAAGAGGGGAATGCTGAATTGCATCAACGTCATAATCTTTTTCAAACCAAATTTGTTGTCAAAGACCATTCAGTTCGTGTAATCATTGATGGGGGAAGATGCAATAATTTGGCAAGTATAGATATGGTGGAAAAGCTTTGCCTCACCACTACAAGACACCCCCATCCATATTACATCCAATGGCTCAACGAATGTGGTAAGTTGAAGGTAACACGTTGTGTGAGAGTGCATTTTACACTTGGTTCTTATCATGATTATGTTGATTGCGATGTCGTACCTATGCAAACATGTTCTTTACTGTTGGGTAGGCCTTGGCAATATGATAATAGTGTTATCCATCATGGTAGAACAAATTCATATACTCTCATGTTTGAAGGAAAAACCATTAATTTGTTGCCAATGACTCCTGATGAAATAGTCCACAAGGATAAAGCAACAAACAAAGATAAGGGGGAGGGAAGTAACACTAAAATTCAGCAAGATACTCATACAACTCACATAGAGACAAAGCATAGTATGCTTGCTATCAATTCTGCATTTTTCCATGGAGTGTTTCGCCACATAATTTGGACATGTCTTATACTGTTTCTTCGCATCCTATTTGACGAGGTGTGGACTCGGCAAATTCCTGGGTTATACACCCCGGGTTGATTGAGGGGGAGAGAGTTGAGCGCTGGTGATCACGACGGCTGACAAGCGAGGCGTTTTACCCAGGTTCAGGCTCCCGGAGGATAACACCCTACTTCCTGCTTGTCTGGTTATTGATGACGAATTGTGGCTACAATGGTGAGATGGCGATCTCGCTAGGGTTTGTGGTGGCGGCTATGAGCGTACCCTAGAACGAGGGACCCTCCTAGCCTTTATATGGTAGGCTAGGTCTCGGGTGAACGGTGCTGATGGCACTTACAAGATAGATATGAACCTCACGACCTAGTCGACTAACTTGGGCCGTACGTGTCCTTGCTGGGCTTTCCTTGGGCTTTTATAGTCTTGGCGTGACCCAGGTACCTTCACCGTGGGATAGCCGAAGGGTAGCCCCACGACAGGATCCCCCGAGTGCTTGGTCGAATCGTAGAGTCGGGCAAAGGACTCCTTTCGCCTGGGCACGCCTTCGAGTTCCTGAAAGGGACAAGTAAAATTAGTCGACTCCGGCCGTTCAGGGCTTACGGAGGACTCCTTAGTCGAACTGTCGACTGCAGGGTTAAATACTGTGAGTATGGCCTTAGTCGGTGATTTTTCGACTGCTATTGTTCTGAGTCACTCGGGAGCGCGAACAGCGCTCTCGATGGGAGTAGCCCCCGAGATTAAGCTGAATTGCTTGCAATTGAGGTTAAACTCAATTTTTCTTTAGTCGAAAAGCCTGCTCCCGATGGGAGTAAAGAGGGGACTCGACTTGGAGTCGCGACTGGCTTTGTGTGACTTACTGTGTATTCGGCCGGTTTGGCTTACTGTACGAGTTTGTTCAGCACTTGGAGCTTACTGGATGCTCTTGCACTCGAATGAAATGTTCGAGTTTGTTCAGCTCATTGGCTTATTGTACGAACTTATTCAGCTCTGAGAGCTTACTGAATCTTCTTGCACTCAAATGAACTGTTCGAGTTCTCCATCAGCCCGTTGGCTTACTTCCTATGCCTTCATGGATGACGTCAGTGCTGACGTTTTTGACGCACTCTGTGTCCGATGGGACGTGACAGTGCGGTCCCACTGTCAGTATTGACTGGAGAGCAGTTGCCGCTTTTTTCTGACCGTTGGGCGCGAAAATTTCGTGGTGTGATGATGGCGCCTTAATTCCCGTGCGTAGTGGGCGGCGTGGCCGGCGACGGTTGCCCTCTCCGCGCGACACGTGGACGGTCAGACGTTGTTGCGGAGAGTAGTTGCAGCAGGGACGGCCAGGATTGACTGACTGCGCGGTATATAATTTTCACCGTGGCGGTGAACAGTTCATCCATCCCCATTCTGTCATCGTCTCCACTGCTTCTGTTCCGCCATTGTTGCGTTGCGTGCTCTCTGCTCCTTCTCCCCCTACCATGAGCAAGGTCGCGATGAAGAGGGGGAAGCCTGGTTCTGGCGTCGTCGCCACCGCCGAGGCGAGCGTGATGAAGAAGCCCGACGGCGACTGGGTCAAATCGTCGGTGAAGAAGGCCGACCTCGAGGCCCTCCGCACGCAGGGGCTGCTGCCGCCAGTAGACCAAGCGACGGTGCGCGCTCCTGGGAAAGAGGTATTCCCCTCCCCTCGCGAGGGGGAACGCATTTGCTTCGTGGATTTCCTTCCGCGGGGTTTCGGGTTCCCCCTCCACGATTTCGTCCGTGGTCTCTTGTATGCTTATGGGATTCAGATCCACGATCTGACTCCCAACAGCGTCTTGAGCATCGCGAGCTATTTCATGCTCTGCGAGTGTTTCCTGGGAATCGCACCCAACTGGCTGCTGTGGAAGTCGCTATTCCTCGTGAGGAGGAACGTGGGGAAGAGCAAGCAGGTGTACCCAGTCAGCGGCTTCGGCATCCAGGTGCGTGGCGACACCTCCTACTTCCAGATGAAGAAGCCCGACTCCGTCCAGGGCTGGCGGAAGAAGTGGTTCTACATCAGGTGCGACCAAGCAGGGCTTCCTGAATTCGCTGCTGATCGCGAGTTGCGGAAGACAAACGCGTGGGCGCACCCGCTGTCGAAGGAGGACAGGGAGGTGACTCAGCCCTTGCTGACGCTACTTCATGGCCTTCTGAAGAGTCTCGGGCGCGAGATGGGTGGAATTCACCTCATCGCCACCTTCTTCAGGCTTCGGGTGCAGCCGCTGCGCAGTCGCGTCCACCCGATGTGGGCGCGTGAGGATGCTGGCAATGAGCTTGACGATGACGCAGTCGAGTCGAAGGTGAGGAGCATCATTAGTCTCCGAGCCGCTGACCCGTGCAATGTCAAGTGCCCAGTCGAGCCATATGGGCCTAATAATCCTGTGCCTGAGGTGAGCTTCGTTTGCTTTGTTTGTCTTGCATCTTTTTCTGTCGAATCTTTTTGCTTGACTCAAATGCTTCATTCGCTGACAGGGTCGTTCGGGCTATGTCAGTCTTCCTCCGTTGATGGAGAATGGACCTCATGAAGAGGCCGAGTTCCCTAAGACGAGGTTGATGACGATGAAGTTCCTCCGCCACCTCTCCGAGTGAAGAGTTGGAGGAGGATGATGAAGATGAGGAGCCGCTGCGGAAGCGGCAGAGGCGAAAGAGTGGCGACTCTGGTTCTGCCTCGTCGCCTGTGAAGGAGGCGGTGTGAACGAGGAAGAGACGAGCGAGTCCTCTTCGGGCGCTAGGCGTCCGAGTGACCTGTTGATCCTTTGGTCGTGCCTCCACTCGGCTCTGCACCGCCAACCGAGTTCGCGAGGATGGCCTCCGTCTCCCTGGGAAGTGAAGATGATGTTGATGTCGTCAGGTTAGTCGCATAACCAGTGCTTTGTTGTTGTCGAGTGTGCTTCTTCGCTTGCGGGTCCTTGAATTGAGTTTTCTTGTCACAGCGACCGTACTGGCGCTGTTGCTTCCCCTCGTGAGATGGAGTACACTTATGCTCCCATGATTGAGCAAACTACGAAGACGACCGGAGAAGAGGCTCAGGCGGGTGACGCTTTGGCCTTGAGGACTTCGACCTCCTCCGTGCCGGAGAAAACCGCTGATGCGACTCTGGCTGACGCTGGGCTGCTTGAGCATGTAAGTGTCCTTTGACTCGTTCTGCAAAATCTGTATCGGGTGCGTGAACAGCGCTCCCGATGGGAGTAGCCCCCGAAGATGTGCGTGACTAGAATAGTCGGGCGCAGATTGATGTCTTGTGTTTCCCGCAGCCATTTTATCGCCAGCAGGTGGAGGGAGCCGCAGCCTTCGTTCGCATGGAGCAGGAGAGGGATCAACTCCGCGCTGCTCTGGAGCAGGCGAATAGTGAATGTGAACCCTTGTGCTCGAGGGGCGCGTCGACTGCCTTTTATTGCTAACTTTGCTCCATTGGTCTGTAGGCAGAAAGAGAGCATGAAGACGTGGGTCACGGAGCTGGAGAAGTCGCTGGGTGAAGCCCAAGAGCGTGAACAAGCTCGGGATGATCTGGAGAAGACCCAGGTCGACCGCTTGCTCGCACTCGCAGATGTTGTTCGAAGTAAGTATTTTGGCTCAGTGCCTACTTTGCCTTTTTTCGACCTCTGACGTCTTACGGGTGTGGATTTCTTTTGATCAGAGACTTGCGGAGGTGCTCCTCCAGAAGGAACTTCCAGCGAGAGTGTCGGCTTGGCGGAGGCTATTGGCTTCGTCGACCGCGTCTGCGCGTACACATCGGCAGCGCTGCAGAAGTCGACGGAGGCCTTAGCGACTGTGCACCGGAATACTTCCCCAACAAGCCGCCACCAGTTGCTGTTGACGCACTCGCGGCTCCATTCGAAGGCAATTCGAATGTCCTGGCGGACTTCACACGCGCGCAGACGGTACGCGGCTCAGAGCTCACTTTCCAGCTGCTTCTTGGTCACCAAGTCGTAGGCGATTTTGAGAAGGTTGTCAGTGACTTCCCCCGAAAGCCTGATGGCAAGACCGCGTCCCTTAGCGGGGTGAAAACGCAGGCGAGCCAGTTGGCCGTGAAGCTTGTCTCCACCTTCGAGAAGAGGATTGCTAAGATGACCGAGTTGGCTGCTGCTAGGAAGAGCCGGTCCCAGTCGGAGTCTGTAGTATAGACTTTTTCCTTTTAGGACTATGCTTCTGCTTTTGGGCCTGAGTCTGTAATGCACTTTATATTGTGCGAGTGAACATGCTGATGATGAAATGTGAATTCGCTCCCTCGGGGTGCAGTCGCCGAGTCTTTTTTGATATCTGGCTTGGATGAATTATGTTGATTCTTTTCCTGGCTTGACGCTGTCAATTCTTGGCAGTCTGATATGGGCGAAGCTCCTGATGTTGCTGGAACGACTGGCGCGGACGATGAGGAGGACACCACTTCGGCTGCGCCTACTCGTCGCCGCCGTCAAGCTCCTCCAGCTCCTGTGCGAAGCGTAAATGACCAGAGAGTGATCACCTTCATGAGGAACAAGGTGTTGGAGCTTGAGTCGAAGCTGAAGAGTGCTGAGTTGGAGCTGGAGCGATTGAGGTCGCGGCCCGTTGCGCCGTTCTCCCAGCGCGAAGAGTTTCTGCTTGGCGAGATGGACTTGATCAGTCGACAGCTGCAAGGTTGGCCTTCTAGCGTTTTTGCCTCGGCTTGTGTGTCTTCCTGCTATGCTTAATGCTTGGCCTTGATGCAGATGTGAATTCTGACTGGAAGGCTGAGCAGCTTCGAGTGGACGAGCGAGTAGAGAAAGAGGCCGCCGGTGACTCACCCGAAGCGCGCCAGTTTTGGTCGAACAGATCCAGAGGTAGTGTACTGGCACGAATGCTGGATCGCACCTGGCGGGCTGCTGTGCTCTTGGAAGGTTGCAGAAAAACCCTCTGGCAGATCAACAAGGTGTACTTTCCTCACAACGAGCAGCCGAATGGACTGACTGCGCTTCTGGAGAGGTTCCGTGAAGGCAGTGCGTTGAAGGAAGTCGTGCACACTCAACTTGTTGCCGGGGCGAACGTGGCGTTGGCATACGTTCGACTGCACCGGCCTAATCTTCCATTGCACAAGGTGCTTGACGGCTTGCCTGGAGAGGGTGACTATGCCGATACTCTTGCGGCTGCGCGCCAGATGATTCAGCAGGTCCAGAACTTTAGCGAGCACCTTGTAGGGCCACTTGATGCGCCAAAGGGCGAGCCTGTAGAATAAGAGCAATAGAGTGCTGTTGTATAGCGTTAGCTTGTAAAAGAAATTTTTCCAAGTGGAAATATGAGTGTATGTATGTCGAGGTGGGGGTAGCCCCCGAGTGAGTAAATTGTATCTTGTAGACTTCTGTAAACCTGTGTGGCGCAACCCGAGCGGATCGGGTGTGGCCTAGGACTTTGAGAGTCGAACCTGTGCGGCGCAGCCCCCGAGTGCGTCGAGTGGCGGCCTAGGTTTGGACTTAGACCTGTGCGGTGCAGCCCCCGAGTGCTTCGGGTGGCGACCTAGGATTTCGAGTTGAACCTGTGCGGCGCAGCCCCCGAGTGCGTCGAGTGGCGGCCTAGGTTTGGACTTAGACCTGTGCGGTGCAGCCCCCGAGTGCTTCGGGTGGCGACCTAGGATTTGAGTTGAACCTGTGCGGCGCAGCCCCCGAGTGCGTCGAGTGGCGGCCTAGGTTTGGACTTGGACCTGTGCGGCGCAGCCCCCGAGTGCTTCGGGTGGCGGCCAAGGACTTTTCGGGTTAGACCTGTATGGCACAGCCCCCGAGTGCATCGGGTGGCGGCCTAGGTTTTGACTTAGACCTGTACGGCGCAGCCCCCGAGTGCTTCGGGTGGCGGCCAAGGATTTTGAGTTGAACCTGTGCGGCGCAGCCCCCGAGTGCGTCGAGTGGCGGCCAAGGATTTTTCGGGTTAGACCTGTATGGCGCAGCCCCCGAGTGCATCGGGTGGCGGCCTAGGTTTTGACTTAGACCTGTACGGCGCAGCCCCGAGTGCTTCGGGTGGCGGCCAAGGATTTTGAGTTGAACCTGTGCGGCGCAGCCCCCGAGTGCGTCGAGTGGCGGCCTAGGTTTATGTTGCTTTTTGACTGAAAAAGTAAAGGGGAGAGCTTGTTCCACAAATCACTTCATTGATTTTTGCGAGCAGGCCGCCTCATTAAAACCCTTCCAGTCCCCTCAGGTACCCTGGTAAGGGAAAGAGTGCGTCTGAAACCTGCCGCCTTGACATGTATGCTTTGTTACAACAGGGGAGTCGACTAGGCGTAGAAGCGTCGCAGCTGCGCAACATTCCATGGGTTGTGGCAGACTGTTCCTGTCTTCGAGTCCTTCAGGCGGTAAGCTCCTCCGCCGATTGCTTCTGTCACAATGTATGGGCCCTCCCATGGGGAGGCGAGCTTGTGCACCTTCTTCTGCTTGAGGCGAAGGACCAGGTCGCCTGGAACGAAAGCTCTTGGCCGCAGTCGCCGTCCGTGGTAGTTGCGCAGGTCCTGCTGGTACACGGCTGAGCGGGTGAGGGCGATGTCGCGTGCTTCGTCCAGGGTGTCCATGTCGTCCTCGAGTGCTTCTTCTGCGTCAGACTCGTCGTAGGCCACCACTCGAGGTGCGTCGAACTTGATGTCGCAGGGCATGACCGCCTCTGCACCATAAACCATGAAGAATGGCGTGTACTGGGTTGATCTGTTTGGTGTGGTGCGTAGACTCCAAAGCACAGATGGCAGCTCTTCGACCCAGGCGCCTGCAGCGCGCCTCAACGGTACTCGCAGGCGCTTCTTGATGCCTTTGCAGACTAGGCCGTTGGCCTTTTCGACTTGCCCATTGGATTGCGGGTGCGAGACTGATGCGTAGTTGAGCTTGATGCCTTGTTCGGAGCAGAAGTCCTTGAATTCTTCGGCTGTGAAGTTCGTGCCGTTGTCGGTGATGATGCTGTTCGGTACCCCGAACCTGAAGATGATGGACCTGATGAAGTTAACTGCTGAGGATGCAGTCGAACTTGTGATGGGCACGGCTTCGATCCATTTGGTGAACTTGTCGACTGCTACCAGGAGGTGAGTGTGCCCCCTGGTGAGGATTTCTTGAGTGGACCC
The DNA here is from genome assembly GCA_947311845.1 of Poa pratensis. Classification (NCBI taxonomy): domain Eukaryota; kingdom Viridiplantae; phylum Streptophyta; class Magnoliopsida; order Poales; family Poaceae; genus Poa; species Poa pratensis. The sequence continues at coordinate 31,677,468 of CAMZMU010000071.1, read as the reverse complement.
ACCATGTCGAGCCCCCACTGAGCGAAGGGCCAGGCGAGTGGTATGGTCTTTAGTGCCGATGCTGGCGCGTGCGGCTTGTTGGCGAACTCCTGGCAGCCGAGACACTTCTTCACGAGTTCTTCGGCATCTTGCATTGCGGTGGGCCAGTAGAACCCGGCTCGCAGGGCTTTGGCTACCAAGGCACGACTGCTGGCGTGATGCCCGCAGGTGCCTGTATGAATTTCGAGCAGGATGGCTTGACCGTCGACTGGATCAACGCACCTTTGCAGGACTCCTGAGATGCTTCGCTTGTATAGCTCCCCCTTGATGATGGTGAAGCCTTTCGAGCGGCGAATAATGCGCTTGGCTTCGACTGAGTTGACTGGCAGTCTCTGGTGCAGCATGTACGCCAGATATGGGCTCGTCCAGGTGGGCTCGATTAGCAGAACCTCCATTGGCTCCTTCTCTTTGCCTGGCGGGTCGGCGGTGCTCGTTGATGGTGTGGAGGATCCGGGCGTGGGTCGAAGTTTGACAGACCGCTGCGTGATGCGCTCAAGGAAGACGCCAGGTGGCACCTGCGCCTTGTCTGAGCCCAGGTTGGCGAGGGCGTCGGCTTCCTCGTTGCTTTCGCGGCCGATGTGCCAACTCGCAGCCGTCGAAGGTGCCCTCCAGCTGGTTGTACAGGTCTCTGTAGGCGATCATGTTGTCGGCGATGGCGTCACAGGCCTTCATGGTTTGCTGCACGACGAGGTAGGAGTCGCCGTAGATCATGAGGTGAGTGGCGCCGCAGTTCTTGGCCATCCGCATGCCATGGATTAGGGCCTCGTACTCAGCCTCGTTGTTGGAGGGTGTTGGGAAGTCCATCTGTAGCACGTACTTCAGCTTGTCGCCTTTGGGGGAAATGAGGATGACTCCTGCCCCGGCTGATCTGAACTTTTTGGAGCCGTCGAAGTACATTGTCCATGCGTTGGACAGGTCGGGGACATCTGGCAGCTGGGCCTCTATCCACTCGGTGGTGAATTCTGGGAGCACTTGGGCCTTGATTGACTTCGGGTGAGCGTATTTCAGCCCCCAGGGTCCTAGCTCGACGACCCACTTAGCGACTCGTCCTGTCGCGCATTGGTTGGTCAGGATGTCGGAGAGCCCGGAGGAGCTTACCACCGTGATCGGGTGCTCGGAGAAGTAATGGATTACTTTCCTTGAAGTCATGAAAACTCCGTAGGCCAGCTTCTGGTAGTGCGGGTAGCGCTGCTTGGACAGGGTCAACACCTCGCTGAGGTAGTAGACAGGTCGCTGGACAGGGTGGCTGTGCCCTTCTTCTTCTCGTTCGACTACGAGTACCGTACTGACTACCCTGTTCGTGGCTGACACGTAGAGGTAGAGCGGCTCGTTGTCCAGTGGTGCCACCAGTACTGGGGAAGTCGTCAGGGTTTTCTTGAGCTGGTCGAACGCGTCCTGCGCTTCCTCGTCCACTCAAACTTGTCTGTCTTTTTCATCAGTTGGTAGAAGGCAGGGCCTTCTCACCCAACTTACTAATGAACCGGCTGAGAGCTGCGACTCGGCCGGCTAGGCGTTGCACCTCGTGGAGCTTGGTTGGTGCTGGCATCGCGAGTATGTTTTGCACCTTCTCGGGTTTGCTTCGATTCCTCTTGCGAGACGAGGTACCCGAGTAGTTCTCCGGCTGGCACGCCGAAGACGCACTTGTCTGGGTTCAGCTTGATCTGGTACTCGTCGAGGGCGGCGAAGACCTTGCGGAGGTCGGCGATGAGGGTGTCCTCCTTGCGGGTGGTGACGACGATGTCGTCGACGTAGACTTGGACGATCTGCCCGATGAGCCCTTTGAGGCATGCTTGCATTGTGCGCTGGTACGTGGCACCAGCGTTCTTCAACCCGAAGGGCATCGTCTGGTAGCAGAAAACGCCGTCGGGTGTGATGAATGCTGTCTTTTCCTCATCGTCGACGTTCAGTCTGATCTGCTGGTAACCTGAGTAGGCGTCCAGGAAGGACAGGCGTTCGCAGCCTGCAGTCGAGTCGATGATCTGATCTATCCGCGGGAGCGGGAAATGGTCCTTGGGGCAGCATTTGTTGATGGCGGTGAAGTCGACGCACATGCGGAGTTTCTTCGTCTTCTTCTTCTCCACTAGGACTGGGTTGGCGACCCAGTCCGAGTCCTTGATCTCTCGGATGAACTTGGCATTCAGCAGTCGATCGATTTCTCTGCTGATTTCGTCTCGCTTGGGCCCGGAAAAGCGTCGCATGGCCTGTTTGACGGGTCTGGCGTCCTTGTGGACCTTTAAGGAGTGCTCGGCGAGGTTCCTGGGTATTCCTGGCATGTCAGAGGGTTGCCATGCGAAGATTCTCCAGTTCTCACGTAGAAACTCGACGAGCGCGCCTTCCTATGCGGGAGTCAGACTCGACGATACTTTGACCGTCTTGCTGGCGTCAGTCGGGTGGACCTGATGGGTCGTTGTGTCGTCAGCCGCGTTGAAGGCAGCGTCCTTGGCTGGTTTCTTGCGGGCTGGGAAGATGGTCTTGTCGTTGTCGACTGCCATTGCCTCGAAGTGCTCTTCGACTCCGAAGAATTCGGAGATCTTGCTGAACTCGCGGTCGCAGCTGTTGGAGCGGTCGAAGTCGCCAAGCACCGTGATGACGCCCTTGGGTCCAGGCATCTTGAGCATGAGGTAGGCGTAGTGAGGTATCGCCATGAATCTGGCAAAGGTTGGGCGCCCGAGTATCGCGTGGTACTGCGACTTCCAGTCGACTACCTCGAAGTCGATCGACTCCCTCTTGAAGTTTTCGGGTGTGCCGAAGATGACGTCGAGTGTGATCGTTCCCATGGGCGTGACTGCTTGCCCTGGTACTATGCCATGGAAGGTGGTCTCTGATGCCGCCAAGTCCGTCGTTGGCCTGTTTATCCTTCTGAGGGTGTCGGCAAAGATGATGTTAATGCCACTGCCTCCGTCCATGAACACCTTTTTCAGGGTGTAATCTCCGATCAGAGCTTCGACTACCAGAGCGGCGTGCCCGGGTCGTGGTACTGCAGGCGGGTGATCTGCTCTGGAGAAGGTGATTGGTGTTTCTGATCCTCTCAGGTAGTCTGGTACCGCGGGTGGACATGTGATGGCTTGGAAGACTTGGCGGGTGATGAGCTTCTGAGCCCTGTTTGAGGGGCGTCCCTTCTGTATCATGTTGAGTTGTCCGCGTGCCGCTGGATATGCGTCATGGACCACTGGTGGGGCTTCTTGCTGCGGCTGCTGCTGCTGCTGCAGGAAGGCTCCCGCAGCCTGCGCTGGATTAGCGACTGCGGGTGGGGGTGCTGCCTGGATGGCCAGTTGCGCGAGTGGCTGTGCTGCGGGTGCTGGAGTGACTATCTTCTGCATGGCTCATATATTTGCGTGCCTTTCGACAGTCCTTCAACAGGTGGTTGGATCCCCACTTGCCCGTTTCCGGGTTCCTGAACATGTGGTGTCTGCAGGGTTGTTCCAGCTCTTCCGCTGGGCTTAGTGTGCGTTTCTGCCACTCGCGTTTATGGCCTCCGTCGCTGCGGTAGCTGCTGCCGCCGCTTCGGTTGTATTGCCCTGGCTGTATTGGCGACTCTGGTCACCGCCGCTTCGACTGTACTGTGCGTGGCTGTACTGGCGACTGCTGTCGCGCGCTTCATCCTCACGGGGGGTTTGGAATCCCGCCGCTACTAGCTCGATTGAGTCGTTGCTGTTGTAACGCGGCTTCTTCTTGTGGCGTCCTTCTCGCCAGTTGCTTGGTCCGGCTTCGTCCTTCGGGGAGTAGTGTGAACTATTGCGGACCGAGTCCTCTCCGTCTGCCCACTGGTTTGCTATCTTCATGACCTCGATCATGTTTTTCGGCCGGAGCCTACCAAACTCCTCGCGGAGGTCGCGGCGAGACGCCGTGCATGAAGGCATCCATCACTCGGTCCTCCGAGGCGGTCTCCATGGTGTTGCGGAGCAGGTCCAACGCTGGATGTATGACCGGAGCGGCTCGTCCGTCCTTGCTTGCATGCTTGTAGCTCGACGAACGTCGTCGGTCTCGAGTACGTCCCCAGGAAGGATTTAACGAAGGCCTCCGCAAACTCGTCCCACGTCCTGAAGGCGTTCTTGGGTTGAGTGTTGAGCCACCCGCGTGCAGAGCCTGAGCATCAGCTGGATGTACTGCATGGCCGTAGTCGAAGTGCCGCCCTGGCAGCTGCAGGCTATGAGGTAGTCTTCTAGCCAGAGTCTCGGGTCCTGCTTCCCGTCGTACTTGACTGCTTCTGCCGTGAGCTTGAAGCCCTTGGGCATTCTTGTGTCGCGTATGTTGAAGCTGAAGCATGCGGCGCCGCACGGCTCGTAGTCGCCGTCGTTGCGGTCGTAGTCGAGGTTGGACGTGCTGACCGGCCGCTGGGTGCGGCTGCGGTCTACCGTCCTTTGTGTGATGACGTTGCGGAGGTCTTCGCCTGGCTGTGGCTGTCGCAGTTGTCTTGCCGCCGGGGCTGCGAGTGCTGCGGGCTCGCGGTCGCGGCGATCTCGATCTTCTCGCGCTTTTTCCGTTGGCGCCTTGTTTATCAGTGCGTCTTCGAGTGTCTTGATAGACATGATCTGCTGCTTGTGGAGGAGAGCGCGCGAGTCGCCCTCAGGCGGCTGTGTCAGTCGCAGGTATGTTTCGACCGCCATGAGTGCGGCTCCGGGTGTTTTGGGGATGGGTATCCCGTCTGCGTCTTCTATGTATGATGACTCGAGGTTGCGAGTGACTCTAGCGCGGTCGGCCTCCGTCATCAGAGGCACGCGGGCTCTGTGGCGCCTTGCTCCTTGTGAGACCTCTGTTGAGGCAGTGAACGAGTAAGCGGCCCTCCTGGCGCTCGACGCGTCAGCCTCGTCCTTGCGTCGAAGTAGCTCGGCCTTCTCTGCGCGGAGTCGTTCGCCTTCCTTCCGTAGCAGGTACTGGACCGCCATAAGGTCCTCCCGGGGTGCGTCCGGTGGAGGGTACGTGCCTTCCTCGACGTGCTTCAGGGCTTTGATTGCCATGTCGCGGGTGATGGTGAGTCGCGTCACCTGGTCCGGCATGACCACCTCCAGTGGGTATGCGGGTTCGCCGTCGTTGCCCTGCGGCCTCTGGCCGATCATGAAGACTTGCGCGGGGTAGATCTGGGCAGCGGGATGGACGCTGCCACTGCTGCTTCCTTCGTCCGAGCCGTGCTCGGAGTCGAAAATGGCCGCAACGTGGTGGGTACCACAGTCGCTGCCGCGGCTTCTTTCTTGGAGTTCCGCGATTTTTGCCGCGGACACGAGCGATGTCGTCGTCGTCGATGCGAGCGTGGTTGGCTCGGTGAAGACCTTGCGGGTCGGTAGAGATGCGAGTGGCACGGACGAGGACGGCGTGACCTTGGTCACCTGCGAAGATGTGGTCGACGCAGTCGAAGCTGATGCAGATCTTGGTCTTGCCAACGACGCGATCGAGGTAGTCGGAGTAGACTCGATCTGCGCGGTGGTCGCCGAAGTGGTCGATGTAGTCGACGCAGATGCGATCTTCTCAGCAGTCGAAGATGCGATCTCCACAGTCGCAGCGGGCGCGATCTCCGCAGCAGGCGGCGGCACGGATGGCGCAATCGCGGCAGATGCGGGTGCCGCCACCGCGCGTGGTGCGATCGCCGTGGATCTGAGTACTCCACAGCTGTCTACGAAGTAGTGCATGGTACCGAAGGTGAGGCACATACCTACATGCAGATCGGCGTACACCGAGCGGTGGGCCGGCGGGTGGAAGGTGTACTCGAAGGAGCCGAAGCAGATTGGCTCCTTGGTGATGCAGACGTCGGTCTTCAAAGTCGATGGAGCCGGTGCGACCATGGTTCCAGCGCTCGTTCTTTCCCACAGACGGCGCCAATTGACGAGGTGTGGACTCGGCAAATCCCTGGGTTATACACCCCGGGTTGATTGAGGGGAGAGAGTTGAGCGCTGGTGATCACGACGGCTGACAAGCGAGGCGTTTTACCCAGGTTCAGGCTCCCGGAGGATAACACCCTACTTCCTGCTTGTCTGGTTATTGATGGCGAATTGTGGCTACAATGGTGAGATGGCGATCTCGCTAGGGTTTGTGGTGGCGGCTATGAGCGCACCCTAGAACGAGGGACCTCCTAGCCTTTATATGGTAGGCTAGGTCTCGGGTGAACGGTGCTGATGGCACTTACAAGATAGGTATGAACCTCACGACCTAGTCGACTAACTTGGGCCGTACGTGTCCTTGCTGGGCTTTCTTTGGGCTTTTATAGTCTTGGCGTGACCCAGGTACCTTCACCGTGGGATAGCCGAAGGGTAGCCCCACGACACTATTTTTCCTAACCCTCATGAGCTAATGCCGTTGCCACAAAATATATATATTGCACCTATTTTTGTTGTGCTCGTCTCAGGTAAATGGAAGCCGAGGACGGCTTTGGTTTCGAGAAGGAGAGGATGATGAGGACATCGCCAAACTACGTCGCTTCTGGACGTCAAGTGTCATCTCTTCTGAAAGTATTGTACAACCAGCCATGTTGATTCTGCAACATCGCCAGGCCGTCGATCCACGCATGTATGGCGCCACGGTTCATCAAGCTAGTCGCATGTGCGCCAAGGAGTTGAGCTGGCTGGTCAAGCATCGAGCATGCAACAAAATACATAAATGAGGTGGCCCCAGGATATGCATGTCATGCACACATTGGCCCATGACTCGTACGCACCATGCATGAGGCCCAAGCCTACCGATCGTATGATGGCGTGAGGTTCTGAAGGCACGCGAGACGTCTAGGCGCCGCCATCCAGCTGCCAATAAATAGTTAGCTTTCGTTAGGGTTTCGTTTTTGGGTTTTGTTTAGAGAAGTTTAGCTATTGTGCTACTTTTATTTGTCTACCCTCGTAGCGGCTAGTGCGACCGTCAAGACATTCTTTGGGAACCCCAAAAATTTTGTTTGAGATTATTATTCATCTAGCATATCCACAATTTCAGATTGCTTACGCTATTGTTTTCTTGCTTGTTCTTGATTTGCAAGCAGGAAAAGTCCTTCGTGGACAGGTTGATCGTGACGTTGGCTCGGTTGATAACATCGTGGAGGTTGTTCAGCGATTGCCGTGGATATCCGTCGTGTATGGTTCTCCCTGTACGGTTGGTAGCCGAATCGTGAGAGTCAAATCCTACAGAAATCATAGTTATCCTCTCTCATCAAAAGATCAGGAACCCTATAACACATCAGCCACTGCCCCCCCCCCCCCCCCCAAAACCCAACACCACCACCACCTAGGAATCAAGGCACCTTAAATTAATCTGTCACATTAATTAATCACCTAATGCCACTCAGATAGAATTTACCTTTGAAGTTGACATGCGAGGTCCCTTCCATGGCCTCATGAAAGAGACCAGCCAATGCACTCTTTACACCTCTACTGCGCCGAGGCGGTCGAAAAAATGGTCAGCGTGATGCCAGAAATTTTTTACGCGCGGATTTCCAAAGGATCAAATCCATATGCATGGGTCGGATCTCTCAAATCATTAAGGATGACAATGGTTAGGATATGGGGCGGGTAGAGAAATACCATACCCATATAATTAAAGGATACAAAATTCTAACCATACCCATACCCACGGGTATGAAACTTTACCCGTATCCATACCCGACGGGTACCGATACCCATTGGATATCCAACGGGTAGATCAAATAGTACACAAGTTATTCACAATTTTACATTTATCGAACACAATTCACCAAATAATAGATGTAGGTTGAGATGTACATGCATATGTTGAAGCTTCACGGATAAGTTCCACATATCTATATAACGAGTAGGATATAGGTATACCCACAGGTATAAAGCTATACTCGTGCCCTACCCACGATTTAACAGGTAGGGTAGGGTACTACACATGGATATAAAATTATGCCTATAACCTGCCCATGTGGGTATGGGTTCCCACGTATCCGTGAGAACCCGTACCCGTGGATAAAATTGCCATCCTTACACCACGACAGGTTGATAGTTTACCAAATACGAACCAAAATGTGTGAACTACCCACTACAATACGTCTAGATATAATACGTACGAATCAAGAAAAAACTAACAAGATATAATCAGGAAAAAGCTAACAAGATTTATATTTAGAAACGGAGGGAGTATAAGTTCTAACCATGCGTGCATTTGCTCACACTGTTTCATTCATTCAAAGGGTTGATACACAATCTTAGGCTTCTTCAACAATTTAAGTCACAATCGAACGTACAGGTTTACATGAACTACAATCAACAATAGAGTAATAGAAGAGAAGGATTATTGCAATCCCAGTGACCAGACTCAGCAACACTTTGGTGCCAGATGAGCGACAAGGAACGATGTCACATTAGCTAATGCTACGATTCCTCCTCTGCAGCCTTCCCATAGCCTAGCTCGGTCATCTCCCAGCTTGTGCGCGAGGCCACCTCCAGGTGTGAACGGGTGTATTGCTAAATATAATCAAGAGAATCATTCAAACAATAACAATGTTAAGCCCTGTGTTTGTCAACGAGGCTATGAGTTTTAAATCGAACGGCAGGTATTGAAAGTGGATGATGAGGTCAGTTCACCTCCATTTTCGTCAGCAATTCACGAGCAGTTGGCGCCGACACAATTATCTGCCTGCAATCAGATTTAATAAAACCTTCTGCCGCGCCCTTATCGAACAGCGCAAGCAACGGATCATAGTAACCGTCAACATTTAGCAACCCAACCTGTTGGTAAGTCAATGATGATCAGTGCCCCAAAATTAGTTATTTGAACAGCACAGCGCCCATGATGTAGCAGACTTAGTGCCAATCGCCATAGCCCATAATATGCTAATACTCACTGGTTTGTCGTGAATTCCAAGCTGCGACCATGTTATCATCTCTAGCAACTCTTCCATTGTTCCATAGCCTCCTGATGTCCAAAAATTCATCATGTAAGCACGTCGGATTGCAACATTATCCAATCCTTGACATGTAAGGATGCCGGATCGAAACATTATCTCATTCAGAAGTGCTAATAAAAAACATGCATACCAGGAAGAGCAATGAATGCATCGGATTGCCGTGCCATCTCAGCTTTTCTCTCATGCATGTCGAAGACAATCTTTACTTCTCCAACACTTGCACCAGATATCTGGAAGGGAACATTTGGTGTTTCATTAGGGCAATGAACGAAGTGGGCTATAGTTGCAGGAACATCATTCTAAGATTCCTCCTATCACCAGATATCCGGAAGAGAACTTTTGGTGTTTCATTAGGGGAATGATGAAGGAGGTTATAGTTGCAGGAACATCATTCTAAGATTCCTCCTATCACCAACCCAGAAAGTTCAAAAATGTGTGGACAGTAGCACTTCCACATCGATTCAATAGAGATATATGTAACGTAATTTCGCCCCTACCGCTTACTTTTCCCTCTCAACTTGTGATGTCCTCATGGCAATTGAACAGTATTATTACATCCACCGAGCGACAATCTTTATATCTCCAAGTTGTACCGTCTGAAAAGTCTAAACTGACAGTTTATTTTTCTATGGCAATAAATCTAAAACTGACGGCCTGCAGTTTCAGCCCTATTCTATCCTAATTCCTCAATGATCACCTCTTTCTAATTCCCACATGCAAAGGTGAATCCGGCTGGACCAACAGAATACATGAATCAAATTGTGAGTGGGTGGCCATAAGAGATAGATAGATAGATAGCACTAGTATGTGAGAGCGAGAAGTCGTGACACCGACAAGTGGGACCGACAAATGTGATAGAATCCAGATGGCCCACCTGTCAGCAAGTGTTGGGGGGCACCGTGACAAACTTTGCTTCAAGGCAGAGAGCAACAGAACCTTCCCTCCAATGAACAAATCAGACGAGTCTAGACTTTAGACTTAACAATGACGTAGCAATCAGTGTTTTATACGCATACACCAAAGGAGAGGAAAACCTAGAAAGAGATGTGGGTACGCACCTCAAGGGGCATGAGTGCTCTTGGAATCACCCTGCAAAGAAGGAGCAACCAAACAGAGAGCTACCGCATTAGGAACATTACAGATTGAGAAACATGACGTATACTAGTAGTACTGCATATGGGAATGAAATGAACAGAGGCAAAGTTTTTTTGCAATAGTAGCAGCGACGAGGTACCCGAGGACACGGCAGCCGCCATCCAGAACCGTCTGCGCGATCAGGCCCATCAAGCCGACGCTGCCACCGCCGTAGACCAGATCGATCCCCCTCGTCACCTGCAAGAACGGGAAAACCACATGAATCCCACCACGAACGCGCGGGAGAGCAACGAACAGACGACCCATATATATACACGCAACTGGCAACCCAATCCAACCCAAACAGGGCGGCGGTCGAATTTTCGGCTTGGCGCGGGAGCTCCAGCCGCCCCGGAAACAAGGAGCAGCATCGGCATTCGGAAGCATTAGTACTTACCAGGCCCTGGCCGAGCTGGAGCGCGGCGTCGCCGAACACCGCGCGGTTGCCGGAGTTGCTGCCGCAGAAGACGCAGATCCTGCCGAACTTCCTCGGCGGCGCCGGCGCGGCTGTGGCGGTGTCGCCCATGGCTTGGCTAACTTCCTCGGGTTCGGGCCGGGACGATGGGGTTTGAGGGCAGTCGTGGTCTGGAGGAGAGGGAGGCGTTTAGGTTCTTCTCTCCCCCGTCCCTGTGTTATCTCTCGTATCTTTCAGAGCTTCAAACGTAGGGCCCGCATTGAGGATTCTGACGCGACTGTCCTCTTTATCATGTCGTGATTAATTTGGTGGGCCAAACGGCCCATGTTGCACCAAAAAAGCCCGCGTGTCAGACACCTTTTGATTACAGTTTGGTCACTGCAGTTTTTATCATCTCTCAATAAAGCCCTTGGGTTTCAGAATTGCATTCTATCGTCTGCGGTGACCGCACGTTGCTTGGAGATTCGTGCAACCATTTTCTAATATGGCCCCTACAACTATACCATCCTTATTACTACCTCTGTTCCTATAGGATGGTTTAGCCTTTTCTGACGCATACGTATCTAAACGTATTTTGATGTAAGATGCACATGAACCCTTCGTTCTAATATAGGATGGTTTAGCCTTTCTTGACCCTTACGTATCTAAACGTGTTTTAATGTAAGATGCACATGAATCAACACATTAAAAAAACTTCTATTTAGGTACTCCCTTTTCAGTACAACGCCCCTTATATTTCATGTATATTCTCATGTGTTCTTTTTCTGTGTCAACTAAATATTTTACCAAAAATTTGAATCCGATTTGAATCTTGAAACCAACAAATTTCACACTATTTGCTCATGAAAATTATCAAGATCATCATGGTTTTATGTATTTTTGTACATAGTTGACAGATGATTCTTACAAGGTACAAGGATTTTCGTACATCATAGATTATCATACATTGTTCATCATAGATGTTAGGAAGTTTTTCGCTAATGAATATTTGATTTTACCATGTATGATGATGAACATCTAAGACTCTTCATGTTGGGACTTGATGATTTACAAGTGAATCATAAATTTGCACTAGAACTTCACTGGAGATTCTTTAATGGAACTTTGTTAGCATCCCCATTAAAATTATATGTTATTTAGTACCTAATCCTAGATAATGGATCCTCTACCTAAATCTAAATATAACTGATCTTGGTACCATCTTTATAATCTTTGTACGTTGTAGTTCTATATAAACTTAAGCCTCACATGTCTTTGAGCCGTGTGCGGTATTCCCCATACCTCCCTAAGACTCTTGCATGGTATCCGACAAGATTCAATCCCTTTCGCTGCCCGCCATGACAAGCCCTTTTCTGGCCGTCACCATGATGCCCTCCTCCTCCTTTGCGGTTACTATGGCAGCCTCTCTCCATGGTTCCCGTCATGCTCGACGCCTTCAACTACTGCAAGTGGAGGATGTTCTTCTCACCCATGTCGGCAAGTATGGCTCCTCGACCACGATAGCACTAGGACCTCCTAGCCGGACAATCCGGATTGGCTCATTGCAGACTACACTATCCCGGGACGGCGGCTGTCACTCCTGACAGCTCTCTCGGATCTCTACACTGCCCCACAAATCAACACTACTCTTTCCAGCGCATTACGTCCTCACTCGTGCGCACCCGGCAACCAGTTCACAGTCGGTTGGTCATCCATCCTCAAATGGCATCAGTGCACGCACTATTAACCTCGGTGTTATTTTCAGAGGAGCTTCCGGAAAAGAAGTTGCAACACGTTCGTATGAGTATCCTATCAATCCTATTAAACGCTACACCAGTATGTCACAACTGTCCTCTCCGAGGACACATCCTCGAGCTTCGGAACTTGTCCTAGGTTCAGACAAAGCCATTTTATACTTCATACATGTTGATCCATATATTTTGATTCTATAATAAGCATTGAATCATTGAGTTAGTATATAGTGGTGTTGCAAATATACTTTGTTTCGCTGCATTTTAGGATCATGTAAAATGTATGCTATTCTCCAACAATAAGTTAGTACTTTCTCTATTAGTCTACCATCGGTGGATAATTTGCATCCAAACATGCTCAATTTTTTATATGTTTCATTTGAACAATATGTGCAAATAAACTCGCAGGGGGGCGGGAGGGGGAGGAGGAGGAGCAAAGATAATGACGTCATTTTTGTACGGGAAAAAGCCAAGCTAATATGAATGTGTCACATATTCTTTTTTTAACAATGCAAAATGTGCCATTTTCATTGATTAAGGTGAAGTTTTGCAACCCTAACCACGGCCAAGAGGCCACGACCTAAACAACAGAGTCTACTCTCGCGGCATTACACTACTCAAGACCTTAACCTGGCAAGGAACCACATAGCCGCCTCGTATTTGATTTGTGAAAGGAGCATGGTTGAAGTTGATGATTAGTTTCGGAAAAAGCTGTGCATTTCGTACAATCCAAATCTCCCAAGAGACGAGCATGGCGAGCGAAGCCAGGGCCTTCCTATGGTCCCTTCTTATGGATCTCACTAATCCACCAATTCTTGACTGTGTGTATTGCTTGCCAATCGCCCGGTGCGATATCATGAAGGCCAAACCAAAATCTTTAAAGAGGACCAAGTTCAGATAGCAAAATACGTTTGAAGGGGTGGTGAGTGGCTCTTGTACTTGATTGCAAAGCGTACAAAGCCCACAATTTTGCCACCCCTCTGGCCAAGCTTTTCCGCCGTTCATACATGGTTTTGAAGGTTCATCAGAGAGAAAAAGTTACACTTAGGACATGCCCAAGATTCCCAACCCAAAGGGTGCATTGTCGAAGTGGTTTTGTCCCAAAAATTGCATCTTGTAGGCCGACAATTATGAGTAGCACGCATTGTTAGTGAGCTTCCAAACAATCTTATCCAGAACAATCTCATATTCAAGTATTCAACCCCACCACAATCTTACTATGATCTCTAATATCTTTATAGAAAAGTCTAAAGATACTCCAAGGTTCTCATAGAAGTCAAACACGCTGAAGAGGCATAAGCCAAACAATCTTATCCAGAACAATCTCATATTCAAGTATTCAACCCCACCACAATCTTACTATGATCTCTAATATCTTTATAGAAAAGTCTAAAGATACTCCAAGGTTCTCATAGAAGTCAAACACGCTGAAGAGGCATAAGGTTCTACCTTAAACCATACCAAATATATGCATACTATGTCTTTCCTGGGAGATCTAGTAATAGTAAAATGATCATGCGGTGGTTGAACGGATACGGAGAGATCCGATTTGCCAGATTCGAACGTCTGCATACGCCAAACAGGCGGTGACAAATGTCACCCGGCGTGCTGGTGGCCTAGTAGGGGACGGCCTGCTGCAGCTGAGGCTGCTTAAATGTGCCACAGTGACAGACGATCTCCGGCCGATCTTCGTGGCTACATAGTGCCGCGCTACTGCTAACGACCTGATTCTGAGAGTCCAGTCGCACCGCCCAAACGGCCGCCCAAAACATTTTTGGAGCCGTTTGGTGTTTTTGGACCAAAAAATGCTCTCACTTGGACCGTCCAAATCGAAACTGGTCCGCAAATTTTGTCCGGGGCCGCCTAACCACGCCCTATGCCAAGAGTTTCCTTGGGCGGCGTCGAACACAAAATTTCCATCCGGACAGAGGGCAAAATCACACGCGTCAGCCACATAGCACCCTCTCTCTCTCCGCCTCCCACCTACCGCAGTAGCCCTCTCCTCCTCGGCGCGGCCGATGCGCCTCCGCCTCCCACCTACCGCAGTGGGTGCCCAACAGGCCCCCCAACGCCTCCGCCTCCTCGGCGCGGCTGATGCGCGCGGCGACCACCTACCACATGCTCCCGGACTAGGGCTACGGCCGGGTGTACACCGTCGTGGTGGCCAACTGCACCTTCTCCGCAGCTCCCAACGCCGACAACGCGGGGGCAGCCTCATCCTCAACGCCTCCTACGGGCCCTCGCCGGCGCGGTACGAGCGGATCGTGGCGCTGGAGGAGGCGCCGGGGGCGTACGACGAGGTAGCCTTCCGGCCGCCGCACAGGTACAACTACCTCTACTGCGGCTCGTCCCTATACGGCGACCTCAGCGCGGCGCGGGTGCGGGAGTGGATGGCCTACCACGCGCCTTCGGCGCCCGCTCGCACTTCGTGTTCCACGACGCCGGCGGCGTCAGCCCGGCCGTGCGCGCGGCGCTCCAGCCCTGGGTGCGCGCCGGCCGCGCCACGCTGCAGGACGTGCGCGCCCAGGCCGAGTACGACGGCTGGTACCACAACCAGTTCCTCGTCGTCAACGACTGCCTGCACCGGTACTGGCACGCCGCCAGGTGGACGTTCTTCTTCGACGTCGACGAGTACATCTTCCTGCCTGACGGGCGAACGCTCGAGGGCGTGCTCGCCGAGCTCGAGCCCTACACGCACCGCCGACGCTGGAACTCGGTGCTGGACGCCGTGCCGACCTGCCGCTCGCGAAGGGCTGCGCCACCGGGAGTCCTCGACCTCGCGTCCGCCCCCGCCCCCACCAGGCCACCACGAACTCTGCCGCCGGCAGCGGTGCCCTCTCGTTCCTCGTGCTGCGCGGCGCACGTCGAGAAGGGCGGCGAGAACGGCGAGCACTAGGCACGAACGGTGCGGCCGTGCGGTCGTCTGGGTGGCGGAGAGGTTGCAGAGGTGGGTCCCGGTGCGCGTTTGGAGTGTGCGACTGGGAGACGTGTTTTTTTGTGGCCGCCCAAACGAATATTTGCCCTCTATTCTTGTCCGGACACGTCCCAAATGGTCTATCCGGACACGCTTTGGACGGCCATTTGGGCTGTCCGACTGGAGATGCTCTGAACAGTTCGACGGTGGTCGAGTGCTCCATGCCGAAGCTGCACTCGCGCCTCGGCTCGCAGCACAACACGCTGCTCTAGCTAAAGACTCTGAACTTGCTCATCTTCTTCAGCAGTCAGTCAGGATTATGGGAGCACCGGTTCGTTTCCTACCAAAGCTCGCCGGTTACCACGAAGCTGGCTGACCGCGACAAACCCTGACGCCGTTGCTGAGTGCTCGGCAGAAATCGCATTCGCCGAACGTCACCACTCCGGACATCATCATCGGCCACCGCTGACGCAGACACGACGGATCGGGTCGCCGACAGGGACGGCCCCGGCGAAAGCGCAGCGAACCTTAGCTCTGTCCATGCTCCAAGCGACACATTCTGGAGGAAATTCTCTTTTCCAAGCTTATATGAGTAATACGTTGTTGCTGTCTTGGTTGCTGGGACCGGGTCGCTTAGCACGACAGCGCCCCGGGCGCACTGAACACAGGAACAAGCCGGCACGCTCTCCATTGCCATATGCCACTGGTGATTTCATGGTTTTGCAACGCATCAGGACACCGGCGCTGGTGCTCTTTGCTTGGCTCTCCTGGGACAGCCAGGACTTTGTTTAGTCTTCAAGGATAATGTGATGGTGGGATTAGTAGCAGCAGGATCTGAGTCCAGGTGGGAGAGATGCCCTCTGTTTCCTTGTCTCCCATGTGTTAACAATCCCTGAAGTGTTCTGTGGTTGATTAAGAATTTAAGAGACCAGATAGCCTGCAACAGACTGGAAGTTTTCTGATTAACGCGCTTCAAGTAACGTGCTGGCTGCGGAGTGCAGATTAATAGTCAAAGAGTGTCAGATCAACCTGAGTGTGAGTTAATTGGTAGCCTTGCTGGCCTGCATCTGATATATGCAAAGCGTTCAGTGAGGACTTCTCTCGTTGGCTAGAGTATCCTATCCAAACATGCTTTTACGGTTGTACTTATAGTAAAGTTAGTACGCCTGAGTGCATACCAGGAGTATACTTGGTAATGCACCAATTCTGCAGATCACCTCACCAGTTACATACTCCCTCCGTTTCAAATTAGATGATCTCAGTTTGTTCACATGTGGATACATCTATACTTGTAAAATATCTAAATACATTCACATGTAGACAAACAAAAGTCATCTAATTATGAACGGAGGGAGTAGACGCCACCGGCAGCTTTTTGTCATCTTAAGCAGAGTTTAACTGCAGCTGAACAGATCCCAAGCTCATGATTTTCAGAGGGACTACAACACTGTACATATTTGCCAAGTAATTTAGACAATTAAGCAACATGTGTCTGTTGCATTCGAAAATAAAAAACCAATTACGTTTGGCAAAGTACTGGGAATACGTTTTAAGCAACATGTGTCTGTTACAATTCACATGAGGCCATGTTGCAGTAAGAAAAATATACGCCTAACTGGTTGAGAGTTGCCACAGGCAAGGAGCGCATGGTTAATACAAATACATCAAAACAGATAAATTCTGCTGTCCAAATTTATAAAGTAATTTCTGGTAATCCAGCAGAACTAGCCTGACGGTCCAGCCCTAACACTTCACTCTAGAAGCCTTAGATTTAACAATGCAGCAGGCACACAAAACAAGCTCGACCTTTGGCTAGTTCTGCATTTGTACATTATAATAACTAACTAAATCAGAATAAGCAATGAGGCATTGAACTGAAAAAATACATACATGTTAGCTTCTAGTCCACTAAACTGGAATAATTAATAAGTAGGGACCATGTCCTAAACGAAGGATCTAGACTGATCATCATTCTCCTTGTCCAAACTTCTTCTAGTGCCTCGACATTTCAGACTCAAACTGTTCAACCTCTTTGAAGTAACTGAGACATCCGATCCTGCAGTGCTCTGAACATCTATTGAAGAGAAGGCTCTCCTGCTGTGATTGTATGTATCACATGATCCTTGTCTTTGAAGTGGCGGCTTATGGGCGCTGGAACCACTCAGCCTTGCTTTAGCTGATTTGGTCAAGCCCATATAGCTTGGTCCACCGCCCTGCCCACAATCAGATCTCCTTTCTGATGTTGCGAAATTGCTGCCAGACATTGGAGTAACTGAAGATGTCGATGGACCGCTCTCATCACACACTGCAATTACGGAAGGAGGCTTCACTGACACCCTAGTTGTGACATTGTTTCTTCTGATCTTGACTGAGCTTGCTTCAGAAAGTTTTGAGCTGACTTCGTTCATTTCATCAACACTCTCTGAACACCGTGAGTTGGTCTGTTCACTATGCTGTGATTGCTCCATAAGGCGACTCTCCCAAGGTTTTGTGGCCATCCACCCGTCCAAATAGCTCAACTGGCTGTTCCTGTTAGTCCCATGATTCTTAAGAGAAACAGCAGGAGAGCTAGGTCTTCCGCTGTGGTTTGAGCTTCGCTGCTAACGAAAACATGTCAGGATGTCAAACATACACTTACAGAATCGATTTATATGCTCAGATTATTACAGCAGGATGTACCTGATGAGAAAGAGCATAAGCAATGGCCCTCTCTCTCTTGATTGCACCCTCACGCCTCATGTATATCTTTGATCTTACATCATCCACAGTTCCATGACTATCACACCATCCTGTCTGCAATGTGAACAATGTCATCCAATCATGGGAACGTTAGCAGGATCATGATACATTTAGTTCTCTTTTGCAGCAGCAAACTATGTTTCGTATGTTAAAAGCTAAAGAATTGTGGAGGCATACATGCTACTTAATTTTCATACTAGGCAATGCCTTGAAAGAATACAAATGCACAACCTGACTTGGCAAGAACTAGTGGAAAACATGCATTTTGGTAGCACTTCCAAGGAAATACCGAACAATGCCACAGCACACCAATACACCATGATGACTCGTTCAGACAAGGCAATCATGGCCAACAGAACACATGATCTCAAATCACTGCTTAAAAGCAATTGAGAGGGTGATCATCCTACAGCAAGCCTCCATCTGGTCTAGTGGAGTCTATGACCACCATATCTAGCTTTCATCATGAAGAGAGTTATCCTACTGCACTACTGCAGCAAGTCTCCATCTAGTAGAAGTAGCACACTAACATTCATTTCAGAAACAAATAATACCATCACATCAACAGATTAAGTACCTACCCAATTTTACTTTCGCAAATCTCCATCAAGTGCATTCAAAGTACAAATCTTTGTTTGCACAAGTACATAAAAACATAATGCACCATAACTCATTCACCATGAAAAAAGTGCAACGGAATCCTTCTACAGAACAGAGTATATACCTCTGCTTCCTTGACGGGATCCGCGTGGCTACCGCCGTCGTCGAGCGTGTCCTGGGAGTCCCGGCCGTCCGCGGACAGGTGCGTGCGGCGGTCCCGCGCCCGCGCCTGCACCCGCACGAGCGCCTGCATGCACTTGACCGTCACGGCCAGCTGCTTGCGCACGCGGCGGCCGCGCACCAGCGCCTGCAGACGCACGATCCCCCGCAGCGCCCTCAAGGCCCTCCTGGCCTGCGCAAGAGAAACTCTGAAAAAATCTGAAATTTGCGGGTAGAATCGAGGGAGGGACGGGGCGTACCAGGAAGCCGCGGAAGGCGGTCTGGATGCGGACGGCGCCCCACTCCTGCCTGATGACGTGGAAGTCCCTGGGCGGCGCGCGCACCACGGCCGCGACGACGGAGCTCAGCGCGTCGACGGCCGGGGACGACGTCTCGGAGGCCGCGGCGGACGCGGGGTCCCTCTGGCTCTGCCCGCCCGACGAGCCCCGCCAGAGGCGGCTCCACTTGTTGCGGCCCTTCCCCGCGCCAGCGTGCTTCTCCTTCTCCACCGCCGGCTTGAGACCCACCAGCGTCTTGATCCATTTCCCCGACGCCCCCATCGATCGATCGATGCTCCGCCGCAGCCCTGACGAATCCCCGGGTGTGTTTCTTCCCCGATGCGCGCTTCTCCTCTCTCGCGTTCTCTCTCGAACGAACTACCGGATAGCTCGCGAGCATTACTCCCACGAACGAGGCGAGTGGGGGGGAACGGACGGGCCGAACGGTAGGATTTGACTTGGTTGGGCGTCGTGCCGTGCGCCTGCTTCGGTTACGACTTTCGAGGCGGAGAGGGGCAGAACCGCAGAACTAGGGAGCCGTTCGGGCGGTTTTCAAATTTTGAAATGGAAGACGAGCCCGAAGCCGAGAAATAAAGAGGGCCGGGGGCCCACGCGTGCCATTTTCGGACGCTGGCGCGTGGTCCCTCCTTGGCGACGAAAAGGCCCATCATTTGCGGCGGACGCCGTCACGCGGCCGCTTTCTGCAGGCGTATGTATGGGGCTTCGCGAAAGAAGGATTGGGATCTAGTACTCCCTCCGTCTCAAAATAAGTGTCTCAAAGTTGTCCAAACGTGAATGTATCTATACTTCTTTCATGTCTAGATACATCCACTTTTTGATAAATCTAAGACGGTTATTTTGGAACGGAGGGAGTACTAGGTTCCCGACTGACGGACGCTGCCATGTGGGACAAGCCTGGTGCCTTTGGCCGGAGATGCATGGCCGGATCTGGACCGTTGGGTGAGAATGCCCGGCTCGTGATTTCGCTTTATTGTTCGCTTGCGGTGACGAGGAGCGTCGCGCGTACGGAGCTCGGAATCGTGGGCCCCGGACGCAGGAGCGGGCCCGTGTGTTGCGGACTTTGTTCAGCTTTCAGAACTTTTGTCTCTGAACGTTTGCTTTGGCCTCTTGGTGAAGCGGAAGCAAGAGGGGTTGATGGTTCGCTGCGCGGTCATCGTCGTCATCGGCGTGTGACATTGATGGCCGGCGATCACGAGAAACCAGCGGAGGAGCGCCAGTAGCGCGCCGGGGCGGGAGATCCTGCGCTGCTGGGTGTCTATGGGCTAATCAGGGCATGTACAATGCAAAGTGCTTATAGATGTGCTTATATAGTAAAATAAACCTATTTTTGGTTAGCCACTGATGCTTATTTACACAAGACAAATGATTAACTAGGCACCTCTCCTATAGGAATAAGCATTGGTACTTAGAGAAATGCTTGGTTACGCGTTTTGAAAGTTTTTTAAAAATAATCGGCCTAATTTACGGCGTGGACGATAGGTGCTTGTCGTATGCGCCGTGGACGACCAAGCCCTATCGTCCATGGTGCGGACGATTAGTTTGTGGCCCAGCCCGCCCACGCGCTCGACAGGCCACTCGTCCACGTAGTCGCCGATAGTCCCTGTTATCGCTCGGGCCGTTCCCTTTCTTCCTCCTCCCGTTTCTCTCTCTGTTCTTCAAACTGCTGCTCGAGTCCGGCGATTTCCGGGCGATTTCTTCTAACCAGCCACAAAAACTTCACCCTAGAGGGTTCTAGAGTTAGTAGAGAGCAGGTGCAACGTCGATCTACTCAAGGGATAGCTTGGGGTGGTGATTTGGTGGAGCTTGTTTGGAGCAATGGTGGAGATGCGGTGGAGTTTGGGATAGCTCGAGCAAGAGGTCGTGGTGGTGGTGGTGCGGCTGCTGCTCCGGTGGTGGTGATGGTGGTGGTGGTGGTGCTGGTCTGGTGAATCAAGCGCGCTTCAAGGGTGAGTGTTGTTTGGCTAATTAGGGTTTAGATTAATTAAGTTTGTATTAATATTTAGGTTGTCGTGCGGCAGTGTTTAGTTGGACATGTCGTAGATAATTATATAGTTGTTAGTAGATAATTATATAGTTGTTAGTATTTAGTTTGTCGTGCGGTAATATTTTTTCCGGTAGTAATGGGTATTTCGTGCTACTTAATTATTGACGAGTCTTAATATTTTTCTAGGCAAACAGAGATGTCTGATGTAGTGAAGTGTATGTTCTACTACGGTGCTGGTATTGTGTTAACAAATAAATTGGGGGCAGATTTGAGTCAGTTTTAGCACTCGGAGTTGGAACTTAATTCACCGCACACATGGTCGATTAGTCATGTGAAAGACTGGTTGGTAGGATGTTTAGAGGTTAATCCTGAAACAGACACCGTTGGTGTGCATGCATTGTGGTCAAAGTCAAGGTCAAGGGCAGACGTGTTCTTCCATTTGAGGCCGATAGATCGGACCTCTCAGTGGGTGCGCTGGCTACAAGCCTGTGAAACCAGGGGCACAAACCCAGTCGCCCTACTGCTTCCTGTCGCGAAGGAGGTGAATTCATATGAAGGCGAGGGTGGGCACGATCCTGGCCAGAGCAGTCAAGAGATGCATACAGAAGAACATGATTATAGGCAGTCAGGAGATGTTGGAGGTGGCGGTTATGAGTCAGGCGGCAGCAGCCAGGCTAATGCGGAGAATGATTATACTGGTGAGGCAGATGTAGACGATCAATTTGGGCATATGCAGAACCAGATGGAAGCGGAAGATACAGATGGTGATAGTGTTGACGCCGATGATTCCGACGAGTTGGATGACGAGCAGGAGGTGCCTAATCCAGCGTCATGGAATAATGACTTTTCTTCTGCAATGACCGTGAACGACGGTCATGATTCTGCGTGGCACTATCACGAGAATAATATTGTTGTCGGTGCTCTCTATCCTGACAAGCAACATTTGCAAGACGCGATCATTAAGTGGGCAATGTCGACTTGGAGGGTTTTCAGAACCAAGGCGTCAAGTAAGAAATATCTGACAATGGAATGCCAGGTACCGAGCTGTCCAGGGAGGGTGCATGGCTATCTCCCTATGTTTGTCCTAAACTGGAAGGCCAGTGACGTAGTACAGCACACATGTGTAATTGATACCATCCCTAAAGATCATGGCAATATTTCGTCCACGCTTCTTGCTCGGTTGCTTTACTCGAAGTTAGTGCAGGGCAAAGATGTGGAAGTGAAGGCCATTGTGCAAAAAGTGTTGAGCAGGTTTAAGTATACAATTTCTTATGGCAAGGTTTGGAGGACTAAGCAGAGGGCGCTTGAGATGAGATTTGGGTATTTTATGGATTCATATGACTCAGTTGTTCGGCTCCTTCATACATTGCAGGCCCGTAATCCAGGCACCCATGTGGACGTCCAACACTTCTGGATGCAAGAGTTCCCAACTGTGAAAGTGTTGCATCGTTTGTTCTTCTCTTTCGGTGTATGCATCGAAGCTTTCAGTCATTGTCGACCAGTGATTTGTGTTGATGGAACTTTTCTTACTAGCAAGTACAAGGGGCAGATTTTGGCCGCCATTGGTCAGGACGGCAACAATCAGATCGTGTCGCTCGCATTTGCTTTTGTGGAGAGCGAGAATACTGAAAGTTGCACATGGTTCTTCGGGCAACTTAAAATTGCAGTAGTGAAGGATAAGCACAATGTGTGCATCCTTCATGACAGGCAGGCAGGTATACTCAATGCGATCAAGGCACTCACAAATCCTGGGCCTGAGGAACAAACGCCTTGGGTTGACTTGCAGAGTCGTTGGTGCATGCGCCATCTTGGGGCCAATTTTTTCTCGCAATTCAGAAACAAGGATCTGATGAATTTATTCAAAAAACTCTGCAAGCAGAACCTGACATGGAAGTACAATTATGTACGTGAGATGCTTGATAAGTTCACTAACAATCATGTTAGGCAGAGGAAACTTGCACGAAATGCAGCAGTAGCAGCACATGTACAACTTGTAGCGCAACAGGCTAATGCGTACCGGTAGAGGGCGACGCCAGTGCAAGCGCATCCGTAATGATATGGATCAATCTGAAGCCGGAGGCCCTACTAGGCAGTGTTTTCTCTGCAACGCGTTTGGCCACAAGGACGACAATTGTCCACGATTCGGGACTGGCGAAGCTGCTACTAGTGGTCGAGGGAACCGGCGATGAAGTGAGAGAGGAAGAAACTAGAACGGTCGTATTATGTTTTAAATTTGTAATAAGTGTACAACTATGTCTCTATTCGTACTAAATGTGGCATTATGTTTTAAATTTATAATAAGTGTAGAACTATGACTCTATTCGTACTAAGTGTGGCACTCTAATTTGTAATATGTGTGGAATTATGTTTCTATTCGTACTGAATGTGGCACTGTGTTTTAAATTTGTAATATGTGTGGAATTATGTTTCTATTCGTACTGAGTGTCACTCTATGTTTTAAATTTTGCAGGAATGGAGAGGGTATACTTGCTTAATGAGGCCGTGGATAGGTAGCATCGTGGTAGGATATTGCAGGAACGTAGGCTCGATGCCCTCATCACTCGCGGATCTAGGGAAAATGGCAGATACACCCTGCTTGGGTTGATAGGTATGTGTTTAAATTAAGTTCTGATTACACATTTTGTACATGTTGAGATACGTATACCCGTAAACTAAACATGTATGTTTTTTGTACAAACAGGTTGAAGTGGGCCGGGCTTTTACCGTTGGCGTGTCTTGTTGAGGCCACACCTCAGTCTTTATGCGTAAAGATTGACAACTCCCTGCCCAGTTGCTTAGTTGACAGATGGAGGCCCGAGACGCACACGCTTCACTTTCGTTGGGGTGAGATGTGTCTTTCTTGTTGGGCCTGCCTTTGGCGGGCACGCCCATAGGACCGTTGGAGGCTCCGGATAATTGAGAGCAAGAAATGGCGAGCGTTTTCATGGTATTAATCCCACAGCTGGGCCATTTGGGTCGGAGGATCACGGACCCAAGCTTAAGTGGTTGCTCGGTTTTCAGGTTAGTTCGGATTTTGAAAATGTTTTACCTAACATGATCTTTCTCATTTCTCACATACTTTCTTCGCTAAATACAGATACAGAAATTTCCGGGGTATCCAGCCGTCCCACTCAATGGGACACAGATCACTCGGAGCCTGGAGGCATATATCATGTGGTTGTTCGGAAAGGTTATGTTCACTGAGAACCATGTCAGCACTATCAGCGCGAGGTGCATCCCTATTGCACTTGAGATCGCAGAAACCACAGGGCGAGGAGACATCGCGCAGAGGAGTTGGGGGTCTGCTGTGTTAGCTGCTACTTACCGAGGTATGTGCAACGGGTGCCATCTTATTGCACCATCTGCAGGTCTTTGACGAGGCGTGGACTCGGCAAATCCCTGGGTTGTGTACCCCGGGTTGATTGAGGGAAGAGAGATGAGCGCTGGTGATCACGACGGCTAACAAGCAAGGCGTTTTACCCAGGTTCAGGCTCCCGGAGGATAACACCCTACTTCCTGCTTGTCTGGTATTGAATGGCGAGTTGTGGCTACAATGGCGAGATGGCAATCTCGCTAGGGTTTGGGATGGCGGCTATGAGCTTACCCTAGACGAGGGACCCTCTTAGCCTTTATATAGTAGGCTATGTCTCAGGTGAACGGTTGCCGATGGCGCTTACAAGCATGGTAGGAGTCGCATGACCTACCTGTCGACTACCTTGGGCCGCACGTCGTCCTCTTTGGGCCTTCCTTGGGCCCTCGTCATAAGGTTGATAGGCTTGGCGTGCCCCAGGTATCCTCACCGTGGGGTAGTCGAAGAGTAACCCCACGACAGGAGCCCCCGAGTGCTTAGTCGAATCGTAGAGTCGGGTAAAGGACTCCTTCCTCCTGGGCACGCCTTCTTCTTGAGTCAGAGACTTGTCGACTGCCTTGATGTCCTTCTTCTCGAGTTGATGACTCGAACTTACCTTACGCAACTGATCTTGAATCTTTGAAAAAAATTGACTGCCTCTATCGGGAGCGCGAACAGCGCTCCCGATGGGAGTAGCCCCCGAGATTAAGCTGAATTGCTTGCAATTGAGGTTAAACTCTATTTTTTCTTCAGTCGAAAAGCCCGCTCCCGATGGGAGTAAAGAAGGGACTCGACTTGTTAGAGTCGCTCCTGGCTTTGTGTGACTTACTTTGTGTATTCGGCCGGTTTAGCTTATTGTACGAGTTTATTCAGCTCTTGGAGCTTACTGAAGCTTTTTGCACTCGAATGAACTGTTCGAGTTCTCCATCAGCTCGTTGGCTTACTTGTGTAGGAGCTCGAACGGAGTTGCATCTTCAATTCAGCCAAGTGGCTTACTTTGCAAATCTAGTAAGGTTGGAGTTTGTATTCAGTCGAATGACCTACTTTGTTGCACTCGAATGGG
The DNA here is from genome assembly GCA_947311845.1 of Poa pratensis. Classification (NCBI taxonomy): domain Eukaryota; kingdom Viridiplantae; phylum Streptophyta; class Magnoliopsida; order Poales; family Poaceae; genus Poa; species Poa pratensis. The sequence goes on along the minus strand of CAMZMU010000071.1, from coordinate 31,652,201 downwards.
CTTCGAGTGTTGCTGTGCTTTACTTTCTTGACGTCACTACTGATGTTTCCTTTGTCTGCTGTTGATAGGACGTGACACTGTGGTCCCGTTGTCAGTGTTGACCTGCGGTGACGCTTGCCGCTCTTTGATTTGACCGCACGGCGCGAAATTTTCGCGGCGTGATGATGGCTTCCTCGTTTCCCGTGCGTAGTGGGCGGCGTGCTGCGCGACGGTTGCGCTCTCCGCTTGCCACGTGTAGGGTCCGATGGATCGTGCCGTGTGGAGATGCTTATCCAATGGCCACGACCTTTCCAGTCCATGGTATAACACTTTAACCGTGGTGCGGGGAAAATTACCCTCGCACTGTTCTCGCCCTTTCCGTTCCAGAACGCATCTTCTTCCTTGCGCCCAAGCCTCTGTCCACCGTTGCTGAACCACCATTTTCCGCGGCCATGAAGAAAGCTTGCCTGCCGAAGGCCAAGAAGGGTGGCAAGGAGAAGGCCACCACCGACGCCGGCGATGCTACCCTGAAGAGGGTGGACTGCGACTGGTCCAAGTCCTCCGTGAAGACGGCGGACCTCGTTGATCTGCGGGAGAAGGGGCTTCTTCCGCCATTAGACCAGATGAAGACGCGCGCCCCGGGGAAAGAGGTAATCCCTTCCCCGCACCAAGGCGAACGCGTTTGTTTCATTGATTTCTTGCACAGGGGTTTCGCCTTTCCCCTCCACGATTTTGTTCGTGGTCTCCTATACGCCTATGGGATTCAGATGCATGATCTGACTCCCAATGGCGTCTTGAGCATCGCGAGCTATATCGTGCTCTGCGAGTACTTCTTGGGGATCGCTCCCAACAGGTTGTTGTGGAAGACGATCTTCAACGTGAAGCGCAATGTGGGGAGGGGGAAAGTTGTTTATCCCGTGGGTGGCTTCGGCATCCAAGTGCGTGGCGACATCAGCTTCTTCCAGATGAAGAAATCCGACTCCGTCCAAGGCTGGCGGAAACGATGGTTCTACATCAGCTGCGAACAAGACGGACTCCCTGTCTTCGAGGTGGAGAAGCCGCTGAAGAAGTCGAACGCTTGGGCTCACGCCTTGTCGAGTGACGAGAGGGAGACTGTGAAGCCCTTTGTCTCGACCATCGTGAGTCTACTGACGAGGCTGGGCAAGGAGTCGGGTGGTATTCATCTGATTGCCACCTTCCTTCGGATGCAAGTGCAACCACTCCGTGCTCGCATCCACCCGATGTGGGAGGACCAAGGCGTCAACGATCCCACTCGCTTGTCTTCGGCAATTCTGAGTGACGAGGAGGTCATGCAGAAGGTGAGAGCCATCACCAGCCTTCGGGCAGCCGACCCCTGCAACGTCAAATGTCCCTTAGTTCCTTACGGGTCAGAAAATCCTTTGCCTGAGGTAAGTTCTTCTCTTGTATGTAGACATCTCTGTTTTGCTTGCTTTTCCTTTACTCGAATTGCTTCTTTTGGATGACAGGGTCACCCGAATGTGTCGTGCCTTCCTCCTCTGATGGAGAATGGCCCTCACGAAGAGGCCGCGTTCCCAAAAGAGGAACCGGTAGATGATGATGAACTTCCTTTAGCGCACTCTCCTGTGGAAGAGCTGGAGGAAGTCGAAGTTGATGAAGAAGAGTTTCGGCCGCAGAAGCGCCCACGACACGAGAGGGTGGACTCTACTTCGACGACTTCTCCTCCCAGGCATGCGGCTGCGGAGGAAGATGATGACACGGGTTCTTCCTCTCTGAGCGCCAAGGACCCGAAGCGTACTCAGGAACCAATGACGGTGAACCCTCTTGCTTCGGCTCCTCCCATTGAATTTGGCAGGATGGCCTCCGTCTCCTTCGACAGTGACGAAGACGACGACATGAGGTAAAGTATACGTCCACTCGAAGTTTTTCCACTTGCTATCTTCAAGGCGTTTCCTGATTGTCATCTATCTGCATTTCTTCAGTGATCATGTTGTCACTTAGTCTTCTCTGCGTGGCTTGGAACACGCTTCAGCTCCTCCCATTGAAGAGAGACAGTTGGACATTCCAGATGCGAGTGCCGCAATCATGACAGAAGTAGCTAAAGCTTCGACTTCTGTTGAACCTGACGAGCTTGTCACTCCAACACCTAGTTCAGCTTCGATCCAAGAGCATGTAAGTGCCTTTTTTTTTGTGTATGTTGAGTCATTGGGAGCGCAAAAAGTGCTCCCGATGGGAGTAGCCCCCGAGGCTGTGTGCGACTAGAATAGTTGGGCACAGACTAATAATTTCTCTGTGTTTATGCAGCCCTTCTACCGCCAGCAGGTGTCAGCGGCTGAAGCCTACATTCGGCTGGAGAAGGAGAGGAATCAACTCCTTGCTGACCTAAAGCAGGCGAAGCGTAAATGCTCCTCCGATACCTTTTGCATTGACTTGCTGTTTGTTTTGCTATCTCACTGTCCATCTGCTCACAGTCGATCAGGAGGATACCACCACTCGGATGAGTATGCTGGAGCAGGAGAACAAGGGTGCCAAGAATGCACTCGAAGAGGCCAAGAAGCGCGAAGATGACATGCGCGACTTAGAGAAGACTCAGGTGGAGCGTTTGCTCACGCTCGCCGATGTTGTTGGTCGTAAGTGCTCGTATCCTTGAACTAACATGCTTTGATCTTTTGGTCGAATGCTGACCCTTTGCTTGGATACAGGTGCTTGCGGTGGCGCTCCTCCTGCCGAGGTTTCCAACCGTGTCTACGCTTGCGCTTCGGCTGCGTTGGCCAAGTCTACTGGAGCCTTGACGACCATTCACTAGGGCCTCTTTCCCAGCCGGCCAGTGCCAAGCGATGTCGACACTCTTGCCACGCCATTCGGCTCCGAGTCCACCATAATGACGGACTACACCCACACCCAGACGGTACGCAGCTCAGAGCTTACTTTCCAACTTCTTCTTGGGCATCAGGTTGCGGGTGACTTTAGCAAGGTCGTCAGCCATTTCCCAAAGAGGCCTGATGGCAAAATGCTGTTGCTGAAGGAAGTGAAGCCTGAAGCGAGTCGCCTGGCTCAGGAGGTTGTATCACTTTTTGAAAAGCGGGTGGCCAAGCAAGCTGAAGTAGCAGCTCGCAAGGGTAGAGCCGTGTCTGAGTCCGTGTCTTAGGCTAATTGATGCCTTAGTCGAACATGACTTTTGTAATGAACCTTTAGCCTTAATATTTTTCCTTCTCTGGGATCTTTTGCTCAGTGACTTGTAAAAACTTTGCTTTTGCTTGCATGGAGTCGAAAACTGCTCTGCATCGAGTGTATTTTGGTCCTTCTGTTGGATCAATGTTTTGCTGCTTGACTCGCTTCCTTGTTGAAAACAGGAAGGGTTGCACGTAGACCTTGGAAGGAACGAATGGCCAGAAATCGCTCCAACTCCAGCCGCCCCTCGACGGAGGGTTGTACGACGTCTTCATCCCACACGAAGTCGGAACGACCAGAAGTTGATATCGTGGATGAGGAATCGAATCAGTGACTTGGAGAAGCTTTTGAAGGATAAGCAGAACGAACTCGACCAATTGAAGGCACGACCTGCTCCGTCGACTGAACGCGAGCAGTATTTGATCGATCAGATGGATTTGTTCTATCGACAGCTACAGAGTGAGTTTTCTCCGTACTATGAAGCTATTGCTGTCAGGCCGAAATGCTGGCCTAATGTTGCTTGATAGCGCTGCAGATGTGAATCCCGACTGGAGGGCTGAGCAGCGCCGAGTGGATGAGCGTGTCGAACGAGAAGCGAAGGGAACTGCATCGGGTGCGCAATACTTCTGGTCAGATACGCCCAAGGCTAAGGTGCTGGCGTTGATGTTGGATCGCGTCTGGCGAGCGGCCGTGTTACTCCTTGGTTGCCAGAAGACCTTGTCGAGGCTGCATCGTGCGATGTTTCCTCACAATCCGCAGCCGCAAGGAGTTACCGCGCTGATGGACATGTTCCGGGATGGTGCGGGTGTGAAGCAGGCTATCCACGCCCAGCTCGTGGGTGGAGCTAACATTGCCCTGGCATACTTCCGCAAGCACCGGCCATATTTCAACCTTGAAAAGGTTGTTGGCGGCTTGCCGGATCAAGAGCACTACGCCGAGTCCTTGCCGTTCGCCAGGCGGATGGTCGAAGATGTACAACGCCACACCGAGCGGCTAGTAGGTCCATTGGATGCACCCAAAGATGAACCTGTATGATAGAAAAAGACAGGAAAACGTGTTGTATGCAAACGCGATGTATGTGAATGTATATAATTCTTTCGAGTTGTAGAGTACTCCTTTGTTGATTCTGGGTGGCGCAGCCCCCGAGCGGATCGAGTGCGGCCTAGGATTTTGAGAGGCGAACCCGTGCGGCGCAGCCCCCGAGTGCCTCGGGTGCGGCCAAGGTGTTTTGAGTCAGACCTGTGCGGCACAGCCCCAGAGTGCTTCGGGTGGCGACCTAGGTTTTCGAGTTGGACCTGTATGGCGCAGCCCCCGAGTGCGTCGAGTGACGGCCTTGGATTTTCGAGTTAGACCTGTATGGCGCAGCCCCCGAGTGCTTCGGGTGCGGCCTAGGTTTGACTTAGACCTGTGCGGCGCAGCCCCCGAGTGCTCCGGGTGGCGACCAAGGATTTTTTGAGTTAGACCTGTATGGCGCAGCCCCCGAGTGCTTCGGGTGGCGACCTAGGCTTTTGACTTGGACCTGTATGGCGCAGCCCCGAGTGTTTCGGGTGGCGACCAAGGATTTTCGAGTTAGACCTGTATGGCGCAGCCCCCGAGTGCTTCGGGTGCGGCCTAGGTTTGACCTAGACCTGTGCGGCGCAGCCCCCGAGTGCTTCGGGTGGCGACCAAGGATTTTTCGAGTTAGACCTGTATGGTGCAGCCCCCGAGTGCTTCGGGTGGCGACCTAGGCTTTTGACTTGGACCTGTATGGCGCAGCCCCCGAGTGCGTCGGGTGACGGCCTAGGTTTATGTTGCTTTTTGACTAAAAAAAAGTAAAGGGGAGAGCTTGTTCCACAAATCACTTCATTGATTTCTGCGAGCAGGCCGCCTCATTAAAACCCTTCCAGTCCCCTCAGGTATCCTGGTAAGGGAAAGAGTGCATCTGGAACCTGCCGCCTCTTGACATGTATGCTTTTTTACAATGGGGAGTCGACTAGGCGTAGAAGCGGCGCAGTTGCGCAACGTTTCACGGGTTGTGGCAGACTGTCCCTGTCTTCAAGTCCTTCAAGCGGTAGGCTCCGCCGCCGATTGCCTCTGTCACAATGTGTGGACCCTCCCACGGGGAGGCGAGTTTGTGCACCTTCTTCTGCTTGAGGTGGAGGACGAGGTCGCCAGGGACGAACGATCTGGGCCGCAGTCGCCGCCCGTGGTAGTTGCGCAGGTCTTGTTGGTACACGGCTGTGCGGGTAAGGGCGATGTCGCGTGCTTCGTCCAGGGTATCCATGTCGTCCTCGAGTGCCTCTTCTGCGTCGGACTCGTCGTAGGCCACCACTCGGGGTGCATCGAACTTGATGTCGCATGGCATGATTGCTTCTGCACCGTAGACCATGAAGAATGGCGTGTACTGAGTGGATCTGTTTGGCGTAGTGCGTAGACTCCACAGCACAGATGGCAGCTCTTCGACCCAGGCGCCTGCAGCGCGCCTCAATGGTACTCGCAGGCGCTTCTTGATGCCCTTGCAGACTAGGCCATTGGACTTTTCAACTTGCCCGTTGGACTGCGGGTGCGAGACAGATGCGTAGTTGAGCTTGATGCCTTGCTCAGAGCAGAAGTCCTTGAACTCTTCGGCTGTGAAGTTCGTGCCGTTGTCGGTGATGATGCTGTGCGGCACTCCAAACCTGAAGATGATCGACCTGATGAAGTTAACTGCCGAGGTGGCAGTCAAACTTGTGATAGGCACGGCTTCGATCCACTTCGTGAACTTGTCGACTGCCACCAAGAGATGATTGTGTCCTCCCGGAGAGGACTTCTTCAGTGGACCCACCATGTCGAGCCCCCATTGAGCGAAGGGCCAGGCGAGTGGTATTGTCTTCAGTGCTGATGCCAGTGCGTGCGGCTTGTTGGCGAACTCCTGGCAGCCGATACATTTCCTCACGAGTTCTTCTGCGTCTTGCATTGCGGTGGGCCAGTAGAACCCGACTCGTAAGGCTTTGGCTACCAAGGCTCGACTGCTGGCGTGATGTTCGCAGATACCGGCGTGGATCTCGAGCAAGATGGCCTGACCGTCGACTGGGTCGATGCACCTTTGGAGGACTCCCGAGATGCTTCGCTTGTAGAGCTCCCCGTTGATTACGGTGAAGCCCTTGGAGCGGCGGATGACGCGCTTGGCTTCGACTGGGTTTGGTGGCACCCTCTGCTGCAGTATGTAAGCCAGGTATGGGCTCGTCCATGTGGGCTCGATCAGCATTACCTCCATAGGCTCCTTCTCCGTGTTGGGCGGGTCGGTGGTGCTCGTTGTTGATGTGGATGATCCTGGCGTGGGCTGGAGCTTGACGGAGCGCTACGTGATGCATTCGAGGAAGACCCCGGGTGGCACCTGCGCTTTGCTTGAGCCCAGGTTGGCGAGGACGTCGGCTTCCTCGTTGCTCTCGCGGCCGATGTGTCGCAGCTCGCAGTCATCAAAGGTGCCTTCCAGGTGGTTGTACAGGTCCCTGTAGGCGATCATGTTGTCGGCGATGGCGTCACACTGCTTCATGGTTTGCTGCACGACGAGGTAGGAGTCTCCGTAGATCATGAGGTGAGTGGCGCCGCAATTTTTGGCCATCCGCATGCCGTGGATTAGGGCCTCATACTCTGCCTCATTGTTGGAGGGTGTTGGGAAGTTCCTCTGCAGTACGTACTTCAGCTTGCCGCCTTTGGCTGAGATGAGGACGACTCCCGCCCTGCTGATCTGAACTTTTTGGAGCCGTCGAAGTACATTGTCCATGCGTTGGACAAGTCGGGTATGTTTGGCAGCTGGGCCTCTATCCACTCGGTGGTGAATTCTGGAAGTACCTGGGGCTTGATTGACTTCGGGTGCACGTGCTTCAGCCCCAGGGCCCTAGCTCAACAACCCACTTGGCGACTCGTCCTGTCGCGGCTTGGTTGGTGAGGATGTCGGAGAGCCCGGAGGAGCTTACTACCGTGATGGAGTGCTTGAAGAAGTAGTGGACGACCTTCCTTGATGTCATGAAGACTCCGTACGCTAGCTTCTGGTAGTGCAGGTACCGCTGCTTGGACATGGTTAGCACCTCACTGAGGTAGTAGACGGGCCGCTGAACAGGGTGACTGTGTCCTTCTTCTTCTCGTTCGACTACGAGTACCGTGCTGACCACCCTGTTCGTGGCTGACACTTAGAGGTATAGCGGCTTGTTCTCCAGTGGCGCCACCAGTACTGGGGGAAGTCGTGAGGGTTTTCTTGAGTTGGTCGAACGCGTCTTGCGCTTCTTCTGTCCACTCGAACTTGTCTGTCTTTTTCATCAGTTGGTAGAAAGGCAGGGCCTTTTCTCCCAACTTACTAATGAACCGGCTGAGAGCTGCGACTCGGCCGGCTAGGCGTTGCACCTCATGAAGCTTGGTCGGTGCTGGCATTGCGAGTATGTTTTGCACCTTCTCGGGGTTGGCTTCGATTCCTCTTGCAGAGACAAGGTACCCGAGCAGTTCTCCGGCTGGCACGCCGAAGACACACTTGTCCGGGTTCAGCTTGATCTGATACTCGTTGAGGGCGGCGAAGACCTTGCGGAGGTCGGCGATGAGAGTGTCCTCCGTTCGAGTGGTGACGACTATGTCATCGACGTAGACTTGGACGATCTCTCCGATTAGCCCCTTTAGGCAGGCTTGCATTGTGCGCTGGTATGTGGCTCCAGTGTTCTTCAACCCGAAGGGCATCGTCTGGTAGCAGAAGACGCCATGAGGTGTGATGAATGCAGTCTTCTCTTCATCGTCGACATTCATCCTGATCTGCTGGTACCCTGAGTAGGCGTCCAGGAAGGATAGGCGTGCGCAGCCTGCAGTCGAGTCGATGATCTGGTCTATCCGCGGAAGCGGGAAGTGGTCCTTGGGGCAGCATTTGTTGAGGGCGGTGAAGTCGACGCACATGCAGAGTTTCTTCGTCTTCTTCTTCTCCACCAGGACCGGGTTCGCTACCCAGTCCGAGTTCTTGATCTCTCGGATGAATTTGGCGTGGAGCAGTCGATCGATCTCCTTGCTTATTTCATCTCGTTTGGGTCCTGAAAAGCGTTGCATGGTTTGCTTGACGGGTCTGGCATCCTTGTGGACGCGTAAAGAGTGCTCAGCGAGGTTCCTGGGTATGCCTGGCATGTCAGAAGGTTGCCAGGCGAAGATCTCCCAGTTCTCACGTAGAAACTCAACGAGCGCGCTTTCCTATGCGATAGGCAGACTCGACGACACTTTGACTGTCTTGTTTGCGTCCGTCGGGTGGACCTGATGAGTTGTTTGTCGTCAGTCGTGTTGAAGGCGGCGTCCTTGGCTGGCTTCTTGCGTGGCGGGAAGATGGTCTTGTCGTTATCGACTGCCATCGCCTCGAAGTGCTCTTCCATTCCGAAGAACTCGGAGATCTTGCTGAACTCGCGGTTGCCATGCACCGTGATGACGCCCTTGGGTCCAGGCATCTTGAGCATGAGGTAGGCGTAGTGAGGTACCGCCATGAATCTGGCAAAGGTTGGGCGCCCGAGTATCGCGTGGTACTGCGACTTCCAGTCGACTACCTCGAAGTCGATCGACTCCCTCTTGAAGTTTTCGGGTGTGCCGAAGATGACGTCGAGTGTGATCGTTCCCATTGGCGTCACTGCTTGCCCTGGTACTATGCCATGGAAGGTGGTCTCTGATGCCGTCAAGTTTGTCGTTGGCCTGTTTATCCTTCTGAGGGTGTCGGCAAAGATGATGTTGATGCCGCTGCCTCCGTCCATGAACACCTTTTTCAGGGTGTAATCTCCGATCAGAGCTTTGACTACCAGAGCGGCGTGCCCGGTGAAAGAACGAGGATGTCGCCTAGAGGGGGGGGGGTGAATAGGCGTTTTAAAATAATTACGGTTTAGGCTTGAATAAATGCGGAATAAAACTAGCGTTTAATTTATCAAGCATAAAACCTAAACAAGCTAGGTTCACCTATGTGCACCAACAACTTATGCTAAGCAAGAATAACAACTAAGTGATAGCAATATAGATAACTTCAAGCTCGATGGCTATCACAAAGGTAAATGCATAAGTAAAGGTTTGGGTATAGAAGTAACCGCAAAGTGGACACGAGGAGATGTTTCCCGTAGTTCCTTCCCAATGGAAGTACGTCTACGTTGGAGGGGTGTGGAGCCTCCTAGGCACTCCAATAGCACCGATGTGCTCACCCTATTCTCCGTGAGCTTCACCCGTGAGGGATTGGCTCGTTCCACTATGAGGTCGACTTGAAGGCGTTGACCAAACCGATACACCAAGGTTGAGGAACTCCACAATGAGTTGGAGCCTCCCAACAATGTCCCGGACCACCTCGCAACAAGTTGAGGCTCCGAAACTCACAAAGCCTCCTAGGGTTACAACCAACCCAAGGAGTAACACGAACCACAAAGAGTAATAAGCTTCTCAAACTTTACCTCCACGAATCACCGTGGAGAACTCAAACCGATGCACCTAATGCAATGGCAAGAACACAAGAAGTGCTCAAAGCAATTCACACTCAAATCCCATCCAAATCAACTAATGCTATGGAGGAAGATGAGAGGAAGAGCAAGAAAGCAACAAATGAATCCCAAGATCTAGATCCAATATGCTCCCCTCACTTAGAGGAGAGATTGATTGGTGGAGATGTAGATCTAGATCTCCTCTCTTGTTTCCCTCAAGAATGAGCAAGAATCATTGGAGGGATTGAGAGAAAGCAAGCTTTTGGAGGTCAACAATGGAGGGAAAAACTTGAAAGAAAGGTTGGGGAACCATTGGGGAAGAAGGCCCCTTAAATAGGTCACCCCAAATATCCAACCGTTGGGTGCAGATTCGCGCCGGGGCGGTACTACCGCTAGACCCAGCGGTACTACCGCCCCCCTAGGAAGTTAGGACAAGAAAACGGCAGAAAACAGGCTATAGGTAGCGGTACTACCGCCCCGGGCGGCGGTACTCCGCTTTTGGTGCCGCTGAAAACAGGCTTCTGTTTGCTCCGGCGGTACCTCGGGCGGTACCGGGGCGGTAGTACCGCCCCCTTGAAAACAGCAGGAAAGACAAACACCAAAACGACAATATCTTTTGCATCCGGACTCCGTTTTTTATGATCTTTGGCTCGTTGGAATCACAACAACGAGCTTTTCAAGATTATGCAGAGAAACATCATAGTCCAACAATGAATCATAAAACCAAATGGGGAAAGGTTAAACCTCTCGAAAATAGAACAACCGGTAAAACCTCCAACACCAAAAACGCAATAAGTTTTTCTTACGAAATCCGTTTTTGATGAACTTGAGCTTGTCTTGAAGATCATGACAAGCTCTAAAACCACACATGGAGGAAAGCCAAATAAGAACCAAGAAAGATGATGCCAAGTATGAAAAGGTTTGAGCTCTCTCCGAACGATACGATCAAGTTACTCATTCGAGAGCCCCTCTTGAAAGAGTGGCATCTATCCTATAATCCGGTCTCTTACTAACACCATGAGACCGGTAAAATAGAAACCCTATCAAGGTCATACCTTTGCCTTGCGCAATCCACTTGAGCTAGATGATGACGATCTTGATCATCTCAAGTTGTATCACCTTTCTTGATTGCGCTCCGCTTGGTGAAGACTTGTGAAATGCTCCCCCATACACAATATGGGAGAGCCACTTTTAGGAACATCTTCACTTGACCATTATCTTGATGACGACCACCGCTTGACGTCATCCGCCATGGGCTATATGGAATCTTCCTTTGATGCATGCCAAAGGGAAGATACCTAACCCCACATAGATACTCCACACACACACAAGTATATGGGTTAGTTCACAAAGCTATATAGATAATTGCTTACCATACCATTGGATCACAAGATCCCACATGGTACAACATGTAGCTTTGTGTATTGATCACTTGAATCCACTCTTTGCACTTAGCCTTGATCAACTTGTATCTTTTCTTATTTCTTGATCAATGATGATGTCTTGAAGGTGAGCGTGAATATCCACGGTATTCTATTCTTCAAGACATACTTGCAAATATGCTCAACTATATATAAGACCATTCTTCATATAAACCCTTGAAAGGATCTTGGTCATCTTATAAGCTTCTAGGGTCCAGCACATGAACTCCAATCTTTCCTATGGACAAGATCTATAAGAATATCTCAATGCAAACATTAGTCCATAAGGATTGTCATTAATTACCAAAACCACGCATGGGGTAACACATGCACTTTCAATCTCCCCCATTTTGGTAATTGATGACAATCCCTTTTACGAGGGTTTATATAATGAATTAAGCAACCATGCACAACAAAGAGCAAGGATGCAAGAGCATGAAAGGCAAATGCTTAAGAACAAACTAAAGCATAAAACCAAATTCCCTTAAACCCTCTAAACTTCTCCCCCATTGGCATCCATTGCCGAAATGGGTGAAATTTTTAGAAGGCCAGTATAATAAGAGCTCCCCCATAAAGTATGCATTTCTCAAGATATGAGTGAAATCAAATGCACATATTCAATGACGAATAGATTGAGGGAGATCAAATTATATTGAGGATCCAAAGATTGCAAAAGGACCCCAATATCAAAAGATTTTATGATTTGAACAAAACAATGTTCGAGAGAAAATAGAGGAGCTCCCCAATATCATGTAATATTTAGAAATTGTGCATTTGAGTACCACATACACAAAGATGGAATCATCACTCCCCCATAATCCTTTGAAACACAAAACATGTGCAAGAGAGAATGTATATAAAACAAGGCATAACACTTGCAACAATCATATGGTTGAGCATCAAATAGAAGACCGACAAAATATCCAAATGCGAGAACATTTAAAAGATTTAGGCTCAACCAAATGATGTGTGTGACATAGCAAAGCCTTTTATAAGAGTACATCATAGGTGAGCATTGAGCATCACCATAGTCTCAAAGGAATGATAAGCAAGGAGCAAAGCATGTCATTTCAACACACACAACCGACAAAAATGAGTGCACAAGATCCAATAAAATAGGCAAGCACTCATAAGGCAAATATTTTCCGGAGCCACCAAAGATCAAAAACATAAAAGAGGTGGACACAAGAAATAGGATATCAATTTGCGATGTAACATTTCTCATGTGTATAGATTTCTAAGTAGATAACAATCATATGATATACATCCACAAAGAAACATGTACACACAAAATAGTTACTAAAGAGAAGAACATGATACCCAAGAGGAAGTCATATATACACCATTAAGATCTTTGCTTAAAAGCAAGCACATAGCTCAAATTTATCTTAAAGGATATAAAAGACTTCCAACACAAACTCATCAAAGGCATCACAAATAACCACAAGGGAAAAGTGATAGTTGGATGCTTTGAGAAAGGAAACAAGTATCACAAGGAACAAAAGGAATCATGCCAAGATGCAACCTACACAAGGTTGAATGCAAGAAATGTATGCATGAGGTAGATACTTGTTACCGAGATGGCATTGGTGATGTAGAAGATTAGCAATCACGATCATCATAGCTTGGCTTCAATAAGCACATGGTGAGAGCACCTTCCTTATGAATGAGACAAGGCATCCAATGCATCTCCGAAGTACCTAAAACACAATTCAAGTACAAAATGGTCCCCAAACATATTGGGTCCGAAGTAGTTAGGAAACTACAATACATAGGACAAACTCCACATGAATATGTGCATATGGATATGAAATTGAATTTCATGCACATCTTAGCCGATTTAGGATTCGGTGGAGTTTACCCGATATATTGGATCAAAGAAAGTAAACATGCCATAATTTATACATGAAGTAAATATGCATGTCAAGACCTTCAAGAACCAAAAGAAGACACGATTTGGACAAAATACAAAGAATACCAAGAAGGCACACCAAAGTGTGACATGCAAGAGAATTGTCCAAATTATATCAAAACCCAAATCAACACATGATTGAGAAAGATACCAAATGAAAGATATATCAAGGAATGAGATAACTAATCCAAAGAGAGAAAGATTCCAACAAATAGACCAAACCCTCTACACTTTCTATGATGGCACAAAGTACCAAGACAAAAAGGTTTGTCTTTCCACGAGACATGTCATCGGGCTCAAACACCAATTTAAAATAGATCAAGTAGCAATTGAAGACAAATAATGTTCTAAAGCATATAGGATAGCTCCCCCAAGATTTGTGCATTATTTATGATCTTGCATTGGAATGCAAAATGCACACAAATGGGATCATCACACTCCATATATTATTCAAACACTAGTCATTCAAGAAAGCAATAAGATCCAATACCAATTTAAAAGATGGTGTTCTACTCAAAATAGGATAGCTCCCCCAAGAATAGTGCATTATCTTAGAAGTATGACTTTGAATGTAAATGCACAAGAATGGGATCACGGCTTTTCCTATTTTAAGGAAAGCACAAAACAACATGAGTAGAGCAAGAGGATCCAAAGGTCAAGGAAGACAAAAGAAAGTTTGATCAAAACTAATCCTTGGCAATAAATAAGGCAATTAAGAGCAAAGACCAATGTAAATATGATCAATATACTTTACCACAAAAAGATTATCACTTGTAAAGACAAGTAATGTATGGAGATAATTCTCGGTGGTAAATGACAAAGATATTCAAGATCATATTCTCAAAGCAAGAGCGAATAGGCAAATATGGAACTTGTTTGAGAAACATGCCACATAGGAACAAGATAATTTACAATATCAATTCTAAGTGGCAAAACCTCACTTGTTCACATTTTCTAGGTTCGTAATATGCACAATGCTTATTACTCCCCCATAATGTGATAATCCATTTGTTTTCAACAAGAGGCAAACAAAAACCAAATAGAGATAGTTAATGGACATTTAGAATTCGAATTTCTCATGAGCATGACATACCACATAGAGACTAGATAATATTGATATATCAACACTAAGTGGTATTCCTCATGTATACACATTTTTAGGATTGTGACGTGCCGAAAGCATATCACTCCCCAAAATGGGAAAGTCCATTAAACTATCACAAGAGCCAATTAAGATAAAACAAGAAGCAATAGAGGCTCAACACAAACACACACAACCATGATGTGCAAACCAACATACACACACTAGATTACTCAAGATAGGTAAGTGGTAGGCACATCATAGTCAAACACATGCAAGGTACAAAACCAAACACATGCAAGGGGCAAGCAACTTTCAATGTATATATAATTTAAATACACGTTACCGCAAGGAGGCACGTTGGATATAAGATAGAGATATGAAAATCCAAATGACTTGGCTTGGGAAATATGATTGATGAAGATCCCTTAATTCTTCATAATGTAGCCAAGTCTCCAAAGCCCTCCAACAACACCTATTGATCAAGTTTTAGCTTGTTGGTCCCCAACCAAGTTGGGTCCTAAGAGGTTAGTCACAATAGGCTTGGCCACCCAAATGGTTCTTTTCTTGACACCACTTTGAGTACCAAAAATTTGGCAAACACATTGCCAACCTTATCCTTCTCAAGAGAGTAAACATCATCAATTATGATTGGGTTGGATAAGGTACCGTTAGTGCATGAAGAAGCAAGATGTCCCTTCTCGCGACATAGATAGCAACATCTACTTCCACCTTTCTTCTTAGTTGATTTCTCAACTTGAGAAGTTTAGCTTGATTCTCCTTGGAAGTGGCCTTTCTTCAACGTTGGATACTTGAGTATGAACTTGAGGCCGCTTCCCTTGTTGCTTCTCACTTAATGCTTCTTCTTCATTGGGCAAGATCTCACATGATGCCCTTCAATCTTGCACTTGAAGCAAACAATCTTGGCCGAATCTTTTACTTGTTCTAGGCCCTTCTTCTTGATGGTCTTGTGCTTCTTCTTGAGTTGGACTTCTTCTTAACATCGGAGTTGAATCCAAGTCCACTCTTGTCATTGGGAGATTTTTGCACACTCAACATATTGTCAAGTGCCGACTTCCCAACATGACCTTTTCCAAGTCTTTCTTCAAAGAAGTGACTTGGCCTTGAGCTCTTTATCTCCTCTACATGGTTAGTAACAACACAAGTACTAGAGGAAGTAGAGCTTCATTGTTAGAGCAACAAGGCATGGAAAGCAATTCATCACAAGATGTAAAATATCATGAGTGGATGAACTACTAGGACTAGCAACAATATATCATTTCGAGTAGAAGTTGTGCCATTGTCCACATGAGGCTCACAAGATGTTACCTTAGTTGAAGTAGCCTCATGAGCTAACTTTAGCCGATCATGGGAGACTAGAAGATCATTATGAGAGCTCGAGAGCTTTTCATGACTTTCTTCCAATTTCCTATAATTGCTTGTTAGCAACTCAAGTTGAGCCCTTAGCTCAACATTCTCCTTTAATATGGATGCTTCACAATAAGTAGAGTTAGTAGCACAAGCATCATCATTTTTAGATTTGAGGACATTAGAAAGAGCAAGAGCATGATCTTCTCTTAATTTAGAAAAGTCTAAACTATAAGATTCCTCAAGACTACAAAGTTTTTCCTCAAGGATCCTTCTACGCTCTTGCTCTTCATTAAGAGCAATAGAAAGATCCCCGATCTCATCGGTGTAGCCTTGCTCACGACCTTCCATTTCCACAATGGTGTCCTCATGCTCATAAATAAGTTTATTGACCTCAATAGCATTAGCCATGATTTCCATGAAGTTAGAGCGAGCATTTTTATTTTTACTCAAAGCAAGAAAGACAATTTCACCTTTCTTATTTAGAGAATCAACAATATCATTCTCTTCATTATTAACATCATCACTTTAGATTCAATGGGGTTCAAAGTAGGAGATACCTTTGACTCCTTAGCCATAAGGCAAAAGATGGTCGATGAAGATGAAACATTACTTGAGGCACCACTCAAGTACACATCTTGTTCCATAGGAAGTTGGGTTTCCTCTACAATGTTAGTGACCAACGGAATAGAGGAAACACACGCATTTGTAGTATGGCAACAAGATAAAGCAAGCATATCATCATGAGATTTAGACAAACAATTTCCACATGATATGCAAGGACTATCAACACAAGCATGTAAAGCATGAATGGTGCTAGATGTGTTTAAGTCCAAAGGTAGATCATTGCAACAATGTTGAGGCAAAGAATCATCAATAGTAAGTTTACTATCATTGTTGCAAAGTCTACCACTACTCACCATCTCATTAGGTTGTGGCTTACCACATGTTGGTGAAGTAGAGGAAGTTGAGAACTCATCACGCCCGGAAGTGGAGGGAGAACAATCATCCTCAATAATATTGGACACATCATATTTGTCTTGAAGCTTTGTCCATAAATCATGAGCATTCCGAAAAGGCATGATTGACTCAAGAACTACATTGCTCAAAACACCAACAATAGCATGAGATACTAGAGAATTGAGATAAGAGTTTTCCTCATCCTCTAAAGATAACTTTTGGAGATCCTTTGGAGGAGGAAAATCCATATCTACAATTCTCTCCATTTTTGGGCCATACACCCGAAAAAGATTAAGCATGCGAATTTTCCAAACATCATAATTTGTGCCATCGAATATGAAAGTGGGATCATTTGCTAAGTCTCTAAACGACATCTTTACTCTCAAGGCGGTGAAGCCTAATAAAGAGAGCCTGGCTCTGATACCAATTGAAAGAACGAGGATGTCGCCTAGAGGGGGGGTGAATAGGCGTTTTAAAATAATTACGGTTTAGGCTTGAATAAATGCGGAATAAAACTAGCGTTTAATTTATCAAGCACAAAACCTAAACAAGCTAGGTTCACCTATGTGCACCAACAACTTATGCTAAGCAAGATTAACAACTAAGTGATAGCAATATAGATAACTTCAAGCTCGATGGCTATCACAAAGGTAAATGCATAAGTAAAGGTTTGGGTATAGAAGTAACCGCAAAGTGGACACGAGGAGATGTTTCCCGTAGTTCCTTCCCAATGGAAGTACGTCTACGTTGGAGGGGTGTGGAGCCTCCTAGGCACTCCAATAGCACCGATGTGCTCACCCTATTCTCCGTGAGCTTCACCCGTGAGGGATTGGCTCGTTCCACTATGAGGTCGACTTGAAGGCGTTGACCAAACCGATACACCAAGGTTGAGGAACTCCACAATGAGTTGGAGCCTCCCAACAATGTCCCGGACCTCGCAACAAGTGAGCTCCGAAACTCACAAAGGCCTCCTAGGGTTACAACAACCCAAGAGCAACAGAACCACAAAGAGTAATGAGCTTCTCAAACTTCACCTCCACGAATCACCGTGGAGAACTCAAACCGATGCACCTAATGCAATGGCAAGAACACAAGAAGTGCTCAAAGCAATTCACTCTCAAATCCCACCAAAGCAACTAATGCTATGGAGGAAGATGAGAGGAAGAGCAAGGAAGCAACAAATGAATCCCAAGATCTAGATCCAATATGCTCCCCTCACTTAGAGGAGAGATTGATTGGTGGAGATGTAGATCTAGATCTCCTCTCTTGTTTCCCTCAAGAATGAGCAAGAATCATTGGAGGGATTGAGAGAAAGCAAGCTTTTGGAGGTCAACAATGGAGGGCAAAACTTGCAAGAAAGGTTGGGGAACCATTGGGGAAGAAGGCCCCTTAAATAGGTCACCCAAATATCCAACCGTTGGGTGCAGATTCGCGCCGGGGCGGTACTACCGCTAGACCCAGCGGTACTACCGCCCCCTAGGAAGTTAGGACAAGAAAACGGGCAGAAAACAGGCTCCAGGTAGCGGTACTACCGCCCCGGGCGGCGGTACTACCGCTTTTGGTGCCGCTGAAAACAGGCTTCTGTTTGCTCCGGCGGTACCTCGGGCGGTACCGGGGCGGTAGTACCGCCCCCTTGAAAACAGCAGGAAAGACAAACACCAAAACGATAATATCTTTTGCATCCGGACTCCGTTTTTGATGATCTTTGGCTCGTTGGAATCACAACAACGAGATTTTCAAGATTATTAGAGAAAATCATAGTCCAACAATGAATCATAAAACCAAATGGGAAAGGTTAAACCTCTCGAAAATAGAATAACTGGTAAAACCTCCAACACCAAAAACGCAATAAGTTTTTCTTACGAAATCCGTTTTTGATGAACTTGAGCTTGTCTTGAAGATCATGACAAGCTCTAAAACCACACATGGAGGAAAGCCAAATAAGAACCAAGAAAGATGATGCCAAGTATGCAAAGGTTTGAGCTCTCTCCGAACGATACGATCAAGTTACTCATTCGAGAGCCCCTCTTGAAAGAGTGGCATCTATCCTATAATCCGGTCTCTTACTAACACCATGAGACCAGTAAAATAGAAACCCTATCAAGGTCATACCTTTACCTTGCGCAATCCACTTGAGCTAGATGATGACGATCTTGATCATCTCAAGTTGGATCACCTTTCTTGATTGCGCTCTGCTTGGTGAAGACTTGTGAAATGCTCCCCCATACACAATATGGGAGAGCCACTTTTAGGAACATCTTCACATGACCATTATCTTGATGACGACCACCGCTTGACGTCATCCGCCATGGGCTATATGGAATCTTCCTTTGATGCATGCCCATGGGAAGATACCTAACCCCACATAGATACTCCACACACACAAGTATATGGGTTAGTTCACAAAGCTATATAGATAATTGCTTACCATACCATTGGATCACAAGATCCCACATGGTACAACATGTAGCTTTGTGTGTTGATCACTTGAATCCACTCTTTGCACTTAGCCTTGATCAACTTGTATCTTTTCTTATTTCTTGATCAATGATGATGTCTTGAAGGTGAGCGTGAATATCCACGGTATTCTATTCTTCAAGACATACTCAAATATGCTCAACTCTATATAAGACCATTCTTCATATAAACCCTTGAAAGGATCTTGGTCATCTTATAAGCTTCTAGGGTCCAGCACATGAACTCCAATCTTTCCTATGGACAAGATCTATAAGAATATCTCAATGCAAACATTAGTCCATAAGGATTGTCATTAATTACCAAAACCACGCATGGGGCAACACATGCACTTTCACCCGGGTCATGGTACTGCAGGCGGATGATCTGCTCTGGAGAACGTGATTGGTGTCTCTGACCCTCTCAGGTAGTCGGGTACTGCAGGTGGACAGGTGATGGCCTGGAAGACTTGACGAGTGATGATCTTCTGGGTCCTGTTTGAGGGGCGCCCTTCTGTATCATGTTGAGTTGTCCGCGTGCCGCTGGATATGCGTCATGGACCGTTGGTGGGGCTTCTTGCTGCGGCTGCTGCTGCGAAAGGCTCCCGCCGCCTGTGCTGGATTAGCGACTGCGGGTGCGGGTGCTGCCTGGATGGCCAGTTGCACGACTGGCTGCGATGCGGGTGCTGGAGTGACTATCTTCTGCATGGCTTCGTATATCTTGTGTGCCTTTCGACAGTCCTTCAACAGGTGGTTGGATCCCCACTTGCCCGTTTCCGGGTTCCTGAACATGTGGTGCCTGCAGGGTTGTTCCAGCTCTTCCGCTGGGCTCAATGTGCGTTTCTGCCACTCACGTTTATGGCCTCCGTCGCTGTGGTAGCTGCTGCCGCCGCTTCGGTTGTATTGCCCTTGGCTGTATTGGTGACTCTGGTCATCGCCGCTTCGACTGTACTGCCTCTGGCTGTATTGGCGACTGCTGTCGTGTACTTCATCATCATGGGGGTTTGGAATCCCGCCGCTACTAACTCGATTGAGTCGTTGCCGTTGTATCGCGGTTTCTTCTTATGGCGTCCTTCTCGCCAGTTGCTTGGTCCGGCTTCGTCCTTTGGGGAGTAGCGTGAACTATCGCGGACCGAGTCCTCTCCGTCTGCCCACTGGTTGGCTATCTTCATGAGCTCGATCATGTTCTTCGGCCGGAGCCTACCAAACTCCTCATGGAGGTCACGGCGGGAGACGCCGTGCATGAAGGCATCCATCACTCGGTCCTCCGAGGCGGTCTCCATGGTGTTGCGGAGCAGGGTCCAACGCTGGATGTACGACCGGAGCGGCTCGTCTCGTCCTTGCTTGCATGCTTGTAGCTCGACGAAAGTCGTCGGTCTCGAGTACATCCCAGGAAGCTCTTAACGAAGGCCTCCGCGAACTCGTCCCACGTCCTGAAGGCGTTCTTGGGTTGAGTGTTTAGCCACCCGCGTGCAGAGCCCGTGAGCATCAGCTGGATGTATTGCATGGCCGTAGTCGAAGTACCGCCCTGGCAACTGCAGGCTATGAGGTAGTCTTCTAGCCAGAGTCTCGGGTCTTGCTTCCCGTCGTACTTGACTGCTTCTGCCGTGAGCTTGAAGCCCTTGGGCATTCTTGTGTCACGGATGTTGAAGCTGAAGCATGCGGCGCCGCATGGCTCGAAGTCGCCGTCATTGTGGTCGTCAGTATTGGGCGTGCTGACCATCCGCTGGGTGTGGCTGCGGTCCACCGTCCTCTGTGTGATGACGTTGCGGAGGTCTTTGCCTGGCTGCGGTTGTCGCAGTTGTCTTGCCGCCGGGCCTGCGAGTGCTGTGGGCTCGCGGTCGCGGCGGCCCCGATCTTCTCGCACCTTTTCTGTCGGTGCCTTGTTCATCAGAGCTTCTTCGACTGCCTTGATAGACATGATCTGCTGCTTGTGGAGGAGAGCGCGCGAGTCGCCCTCGGGCGGCTGCGTCAGCCGCAGGTATGTTTCGACTGCCAGAGCGTGGCTCCGGGCATTTTGGGGACGGGTATCCCGTCTGCGTCTTCGCTCATGTATGATGATTCGAGGTTGCAGGTGACTCTAGCGCGGTCGGCCTCCGTCATCAGGGCACGTGGGCTCTGTGGCGCCTTGCTCCTTGTGAGACCTCTGTTGAGGCAGTGAATGAGTAAGCGGCCCTCCTGGCGCTCGACGCGTCAGCCTCCTCCTTGCGTCGGAGTAGCTTGGCCTTCTCTGCGCGGAGTCGTTCGCCTTCCTTGCGTAGCAGGTATTGGACCGCCATAAGGTCCTCCCGGGGTGCGTCTGGTGGGGGTACGTGCCGTCCTCGACGTGCTTCAGGCTCTGATTGCTATCTCTCGGGTGATGGTGAGCCACGTCACCTGGTCCGGCATGACCACCTCCAGTGGGTATGCGGGTTCGTCACCGTTGCCCTGCGTCGGGCCGATCATGAAGACTTGTGCGGGGTATGTCTGGGGAGTGGGCCGGGCGCTGCCACTGCTACTTCCTTCGTCCGAGCTGTGTTCGGAGCCGAAAATGGACGCAACGTGGTGGGTACCCCAGTCGCTGCCGAGGCTCCTTCCCTGGAGTCTCACGATTTTCACCGCTGACGCGAGGAGTGATGTCGCCGTCATCGACGCGGGCACGATTGGCTTGTTGACGATCTTGTAAGTTGACGGAGACGCGAGTGGGCGGGGTAGAACGACGCGACTTCCATCTCGCGCGAAGGTGTGGTCGACGTAGTGGAAGTTGACGTAGATCTTGGCCTTGCCAGCGACACGATCGAGGTAGTCGAAGTAGACTCGATCCACACGGTGGTCGTCGAGGTGGTCGATGTAGTCGTAGCCGATGCGATCTCCTTGACGGCTGGAGACGCTGATGGCGTGGCCGTGTTGGGCGCGATCTCTGCCGCAGCGGAGGCGGACTGTGTAGTCGAGGCGGATGCGATCTTCTCAGCAATCGAAGATGTTGTCGCCGCAGTCGCAGCAGATGCAATCTCCGCAGCAGGTGGGGGCGTGGTTGGGGCAGTCGCGGCAGATGCGGGTGCTACCACCGCGCGTGGTGCGATCGCCGTGGATCTGAGTACTCCACAGCTGTCTACGAAGTAGTGCATGGTACCGAAGGTGAGGCACATACCTACATGCAGATCAGCGTACACCGAGCGGTGGGCCGGCGGGTGGAAGGTGTACTCGAAGGAGCCGAAGCAGATTGGCTCCTTGGTGATGCAGACGTCGTTCTTCAAAGTCGATGGGGCCGGTGCGACCATGGTTCCAGCGCTCGTTCTTTCCCACAGACGACGCCAATTGACGAGGTGTGGACTCGGCAAATCCCTAGGTTGTGTACCCCGGGTTAATTGAGGGGAGAGAGATGAGCGCTGGTGATCACGATGGCTGACAAGCAAGGCGTTTTACCCAGGTTCAGGCTCCCGGAGGATAACACCCTACTTCCTGCTCGTCTGGTATTGAATGGCGAGTTGTGGCTACAATGGCGAGATGGCAATCTCACTAGGGTTTGTGATGGTGGCTATGAGCTTACCCTAGACGAGGGACCCTCCTAGCCTTTATATAGTAGGCTAGGTCTCAGGTGAACGGTGCCGATGGCGCTTACAAGCATGGTAGGAGTCGCATGACCTACCTGTCGACTACCTTGGGCCGCATGTCGTCCTCCTTGGGCCTTCCTTGGGCCCTCGTCATAAGGTTGATATGCTTGGTGTGCCCCAGGTATCCTCACCGTGGGGTAGTCGAAGAGTAACCCACGACAGTCTGCTTGGATGTCCTATATTCTTGCAGCTCTGGTCGTGGGAGAGGTTCCCTATCGGACGACCAGACGTACTAGCTGAGCAGGCTTACCCGGTGACCCCATTGTTAGACGCTGAGAGGATACACATGCCTACTTTCGGTACACTGTGGACGCGTCGTAGGGTATGTCTACACATCACCATGTAATGTATGGCATGCCTGTTTCATTAATCATTTGATGTCACTCTACTTTTGTTTCTTGCAGAGACGCTATGCTCAAGATAACGTGCAGAATTGCTACGAGGATTTCAACGAGAAGTTTGACTTGTTGAGCGTGGGTGCGGTCATGTGGCAGCCGTACACGGACGATGCTATGCAGGCTAAATACCCGGGTGGTATCTCCACGCTCTGCACGAGAGATAGGGAGTACTGGATGACAAAATCGAAGATCATCTTCGATGTATTCGTGGAGGAGATGGCCCAGCAGCGGGTTATGAGGCAATTTGGTCATCGACAACTAGCACTTCCTCTGCCAACGGATACTCCCGTCCCACACATCATTCATGGGTATGTATTTATGTGTGTTCCAAACTTTTCCACTTGTTACCACTACTTAAATGGCGAGCACACATCACAAATGTAGGTTGTCAAGGAAAGCAACCAACAGGACCGCGCTACAGTGGCTTCAGAGGCTTCAGCCGTACGTCGCAGAGTGGCACAATGCCACGGCACGAGTCTAGGAGGAGAATCTCGCGTTTGATCCGGCACTGTTCGAGTCCTATTTACAGGTTTATATGACCTCGACACGACTACGCATCGTGCATCATGAGCACCCTGAGGCGACACCGGCCCTTCTACGTGGGATATGTATCCTAGCCAGTCTACTTCAGGCTCCAGACAGTACGCCGTTAGTTCATTACCCATATCGACTGCATGCCAGTCTACTTCACCTATGTTTAATATGAACTTCTTGTCCAAATTAGAGGCCCAGTGTGAGGACCCCGGACTAGCTGTCTGAAATACCCTTGTGCCTACACAACAGCGATCCCATGATCAGTATGTCGCTGAGCACAATCAAACCGGTACCAAAAGAACATCCATAATTACCGAAGGAATTTACTTACTTGATTGAAGCCATAACTTCAACAGGTACTTGCAGCGGAAATCATCAAACAATGTGGAGCCCAAATCATGTGCCATGACCCCACAGGCAGTTGACTGGGAAGCGCCCTAGTTCGCATTGACGTCAGTGAATGCCCTTTTTCTCTTCGAACTGCTCTTCTTCAAAATCTGGCTAAGACAATAGCCAGGGACGAAACCAATATGAGTACATTTGAATGTACTCACAAACTACCCCCGGAATGAGCATGCACTACTCTTTGTATTGTTTAAGTACTTTTGTTTAATAAAACTTTGTTTTGAAATCTCTATATCTTTATTTAAAAAGGAAAGAAGGCTTTTAGAACTTTTCCCATAAACCTGTTTTTGTAAGAAATCTCCTTTAAAACTTTTTCCTAAAAATATATCTTTGTTGAAAAAAAGGTAAGAAGCCTCTTTTATAACTTTTTCTCAGAAAAATCATTACCAGGTTTTATTTTCCCAAAACTCCTCCTTTTCCGACCATAGCCATTCATGGTCATTCAATCCCAGCAACCTCATGCCGGCCTGTTGGCATAGTTGCATAAAACATCCTCCTCTTTATTTTCCTTTTTAAATCTCAAATCCTTTCAAAACTTGCACATAGGACCGAGCAGTTCTTTCCAACTATCCATATCCGAGGACTCGGCTATTCGAATAGTTTTACACTCTCCAGATGTAGCACGCGTTTCCCACATCCATCCGGTAACTCATCGTGTCAGCCACATCCCGCCATACAAGGTGTATGTGAAGTTGAGTCACCGATCATAGCCTGTCCTTTGCTCATGCTAGTATAGGACCCTACCGCTACGAAATTTTCAACCTTTCCATCGACACTCAGTCCAGATTCCCCGTCGGGAAACCTAAGTGTGAGGACTCGTAGTTCTGCCGGCGAGCGAACCCTTCAATCCCCCGGGGGTAGGTCGCCATGACCATCCCCTCATGGAACGAGGTCATCCTCGTTGTTGAGGCATCCCATACTAATATGAGCAAATTATATGACCGAGCCTGTTCCCCTATGTGGGTAAATGTGGTCGCACAGGTATTGGTTGTTCTGTAAGTACAAGGACACAATGTGCATTTTTCCTAACCATCACCATTTCTCCACTTCAACACCGATATCACGGCATTCCACATTTATCCAAGTACTTCCAAAGGAGTTTGAGTAAACAATATTTTTCCCATCCTATAGTTTGGAAAGGAATTTCCAGCTAATATCTCCATAGAGGGTGTCAAAATAATATACTTATACTTTGGAAAAGGGGTTTTCAAGATCATAACTTTTGTGGCAAACACCACATAAATCACTTTGCTATTTATAAGAAAAACATGTGAACCAAAATAGATGTATATAGATGCAAGCTCAGAGAATAGCTTGCCTTGCTCGGCAATGTTCTCGGGTTCTTGTGCTTGTTGATCAAAGTATTCCCCCTCCTCATAGACTCCGGCAACGTTCTCGTCTAAACGTCAAACAAGCAATTCAAACAATCACTAAACTACTCAAGCAATCATCACAACATAACAATCATAAGCATCACAAATAGCTACTGCACACACAAAGCAACACACTTTGGTTTCCTTTTAATTTAATTAACTATTATTTAGTGATGTCTTAAATATGGCAGAAACTAGTGGTACATGTTTAATTGCATAACTTGGGTTCTGTTGATCACAAAAATACAAACTAAAATTCTGTAGAAAGCTACTGATGTGTAGAAGGCAATACAATTGGGTTTGATTCATTTGGAGTTATTAAACTCCCTACATAATTGTTTGATTACAGAAAGTTATTAATCAAGTTTTAGCTACCAATTTAGTTGGGCTGTTCTAAAATTAAATCCTTTTAGGGGTAACTAACATTGATTAATTTTGATCTAACAAAATTGGTCCTAACTCATTTGGATTTACCAATAAACATCTATAATTGTTTTAGTCCAGAGAGGGTTGGTAAACTTTAATGCAATACCAATTAATTAATAATGATTAATTAAATCTACCAAAATTAGGGAAGCTAGGTGATCACATTACTAAGCTCACAAAATTGGATTGGCATCATTTGGATTAATAGAGTTCTAGAAACAAATGATATGGTGATTTAAACCTTCTGTGGCCTTTTAAATACTACTCTATTTTTAATAATCTAAACATGGTGAATCTAGTTTAGTTGCACAGAGAATTTCATAAGCTTTCTATAGCATTTTCATTTGATTTATTTGGACTCATATTTCTCGAGTTATTGAATTTAAAAGTGAGGTCCAGTACTTGATTTTTCAGTGTTCTAATTTTAAACAGAAAAACCGAATCGGTATGGCACCGTTGGATCGAGATCCAACGGCCCACGACGAATCCATCGTCGACGACCAAGAAACGGAGGCGCTGCCGTGGCCGGCGACGGTGGCGGCAGAGCAGGGCTCACCTAGGGGCACGCACGGGGTCTACGAGGGCCAGTGGGGGACGCGGTGAGTCGAGGCGGTGGCGGAGAGGTCGAAGCAGTAGCAGCAACGCCCACGAACGACGCCGGCGTGGTGCACGGCCGAGACGGCGTCGAGGACGGCGGCGATGCTCCTGCGGTTAATAGACCAAGCCAAGATGTCAGGGAGGTTCGTGAGGTTCCAGGGAACAAGATAGGGCAGCAATGGCGGAGAAATGAGGGCTATAGCGGCGGCGACCTCCGGGTGGTTTCTTCCTCATCTCGCTCACAGAGAGCGAGCGGGAATGGATGAGTGGTGTGTGGAGTGCGCTGGGTGTGTGTGAGAGCTGGTGGCGAGAGCAGAGGGTGAGGGGTGGCTTATATGCACGGGAACACCTCGGGCTTCCTCGGGCAGTGAAGATGGGCGGTGCACGTCGCCGAGCAGAGGGCTCTGGGGGTCCGGTGGCAAGCAAGCAAGCCAGGCGGCCGGGCAAAGAACGTATCGAGCGGCGAGGTACAGTGGAGGTGGTCGGGGAGTGGTGGAGCGGTTGCGGAGGAAGCTGTCCCCCTCCTGTCTCCCCTTCCTCGGCCTCCTCTTCTCTCTTCTTCCTCTCTCTCTCTAGTCAACCACTAGGGCACACACATCAGGGATAGGATGGTGGTGCATCAGTGCATAGCTAGGACATAACTCCACTTCCTAATTCACTCTAGAAACAAACAATTCGAAGCAATCAAATTGGTACCGAAGCAACATTTAGTAAAGTCCAGAAATAGGACTTAGCAAAATTTTGTAAGTGCTGAGAAACTGTTAAAACTAATGAAAAGCTCATGCATGATTAACATAGCAAATGATCTCCAATTGTAAAAAATTCCAACTTCCCATTGTTAAGCATTTTGTAAACATCCAGAAACACATTTTTAATAATTTTTATAAAATGTGCAAGACTATGGAAACATGATGAACAGATGGTATCATTTTGTTTTTCTCTGTTTTCCAAAACTCTATTTTTCTGTCTTAATTTGTTGCCACAAAAACCAGCATGCATCTAATGGTTCCAAAACTACAAAATTCAAACTAAGGACATGGATTTGCAGTCCACACATCAGGGAACAATGTTAAGCACAAAAATCACTAAATTGGATATTTGAGCTAATTAAAATCATAGGCTAAAAACAGGTAGTTGGATAGGTTTTCAGGGAATTCAATACTGCTTAGACCTGAATGTCCACATGGAAAAATGATGTTTTAAAGAATATCTCAACTCATAACTTAATAGTTTTCAAAAGATTTGATAAAGAGAAATATGTGGGGTAATATATTTCCCACTAGTGTTATTTTCAAATGGAGTGGAAATAAGAGTGTATAAAATGGGAGTTGCATACGCATGCAAAATATCAAGGTTGAAATATAGATAGGAGATAACATATAGATCTCCATATTTTTGGGAACACAAAATTTTGGAAATCACCTTTACTTTCTCAATAATGGATGTTTTGGTTGTTGCTAAACCAAACATTATTGAAATGGACTTTGGCCAAAATAAGGATGGTAAAGATATATGGAAGATATTCTTGTCATAACATGATCTCCAAAGGTGAATGTATTTTTATCTTGGTTGGGTTCTTGGTTGATACTTAGTGGTCAAACAACTTAAACACAAGTCACCCAAGTTCCAACATAGCAATGGAAGAGAAACACAATCATCAGTGAAATATTTCAAAAAGTTTTTGTTAGTTCTGAATTTTGGGTCTGGTAAAACTAAGTTTTTCTTAGTTCCAAAATTCGGGATGTTACACCCAGTTAACACACGAGCTGCAGACTGATGTGGCTGAGTACAGTCGTTCGCTTTCGACCAGACCACTACTTGAGCGCCAGCCACATTACAATTGGGTGCGGCGCTTGGAGGACAGGCTCCGAGGTATCTACGAGGTGATTACTTGCACATGTACTTCCGATGTTGATCCGCGCCATGCAGCAACGCGGCCACCTCGTCCTTCCCAGCCACAGCCGCAGCCCCAGCAGACTCCTCAGCAGCCGCAGCGACACCGACAGCAGCTGCGACCACGTCTACCTACGCAGCCTACGCCCAGACCACCGCCTCCTGACCAGGCTGGAGGTTCGTCGTGGCAGCAGCAGCAGAGCCCAACGTCGGGCTTCATTCTTCGTCCACCACCCCAGCCACAGGGTATGTATTTTGTTATCTCTTGTTTTCGATATTAATCAGGATACAATTTCGTCTACTAAATTTTTATGTTCCCTCTATCAGGATATCAGTCTTCTATGTCCGGCCAACAGTCGTCTGGATCCCCATGGGAGAGTGAGCCGGAAGCGTACAACTATCACGGCAATTGGATGGGCACGTACAACACTCCTCCACCACAACCCACACATGAGACACAGCAGGAGCACGACGAGTCCCTGATTCCTGCACGTGACGTTCGGCCACCCCACAGGTTAGGTTGGACGACGCCGAATCCAAGATACGTCCAAAACGTATCTATAATTTTTGATTGTTTCATGTTAATATTATGCCTTTGACACTTATTTTTATATTAAGTTTCTGATTTATTTGGACTAACCTATTAATAGTTGCAAAAGTGCACAATGTTCTTGTTTTACTCTTTGATGTGTAGGAATTATCAAAAATACAAGAGGAAACCTTGTTGGAGTCGAATTGGGACTTTCCTGAAATTTATCTGAAAACTCTTTTTGAAGATTGTCATGTACCGGACAGAAGACGACGTCAAACGGAAAAAGTCTAGTCGCTAAAGTTGCAGGGAATTTTCTCCTAATGGATCTGGACATAAAATTCGGCCCAATCCGAGTCCGAACGGCCGAGATAAGCCTGATTTACCGAAACCCTAGATGGGATGACGGGAATCCGAGAAGCTATATAAAGGGAGGAAACCTAGGTCGTGGCCAAGACCCCATACCCACGAATTTCCAGCCACCAA
Organism: Poa pratensis; assembly: GCA_947311845.1. NCBI lineage: Eukaryota > Viridiplantae > Streptophyta > Magnoliopsida > Poales > Poaceae > Poa > Poa pratensis. Next base: position 31,623,212 of record CAMZMU010000071.1, on the reverse strand, counting down.
AGCCACGTTTTTTCCTCCCCCATGGACCTCATCTCCATGGGGGAGGGCTCCCAAGAAGCCATGGAGGAAGGGGCTAAGGGGCGGCGCACCCCATTGATGTCGGCGGCACGGGAGGAGTTCCCCGCGCCACCGCCGACGCCGGCGCCGCCCTGCGCCTCTCGCTGCCCTCTCCGCCATCTTCACCGCCATCTCCATCACCAACTCCTCCTTGTATACAGTGGTTCATCCTCCCACAAACCTCTGTATCGCTCTATGTAAACATGGTGTTTTGATGCTATAATATTTATCCTATGATCTACGTCATGTTTGTGTAGTTTATTTGTCTTTTGATTGCTTGGTTGAATGTCTTTGGTTCATTAGAGTTGTATGTTGATATGGTACTGTCCTTTGATGTCCATTATACTTGTGCGCGCATGGATCAACATCACGGGGTTGGTAGTATTTGTAAACGAAGGGGGAGTTCTGCCGGAGTGACAGAAACCTAAGAACACGAACCGGTTAGTTACACATATGGGAGTAAGAGGACCATAAACTTAAGGCGATGGTTGGGGAAACCTTAATGCATTGTTAGTATATACAGATGTTTGCTAACAATCCAATCATATAGTACTTGTAATCCCAAGTAGTGGAGTGCATGTATATTTAGCATCTCCCACATAGAAAACTGCATCGAAGACAATGAACTAAATATATTTACTAATTAATCTTGGACAAAGCCATCACAATTACCACCACTTTTCCACACTCATGGTACTGTTAGTTTATGGTTACTTAGTATACTTTATTGCTGCAGCACTAACATTTACTTTCTTGTTATTTATTATCTCGCAAAGCTATCTCTCTTACCCGTATTGTTACTCTAGTATTATTTCTTAGATAAATTAAACATTTAGTGTGCGTAGAGTTGTATCAGTAGTTGATAGAACTTGAGAGAATACTTATCCTACCTTTAGCTCCTCATTGGGTTCGACACTCTTACTTATCGAAAAGGCTACACGCGATCCCCTATACCTGTGGGTTATCAATCCACCACCTCCGCGCCGTGGCTGACGGCGTGGCTGACACTTCTAGAGACATGCCTACCTATCTATGTATGAGAGCTTTTTATTTATGTAAGACATATCTTTTAGACTTATCTATGTGTATGTACCAGCGGACTTGCAGACTTATCTATGTGTATGTACAACTAGACATATCTATCTATGCACGCGAATTTCTAGTCAGTCGTACTGCTCTAGTCCAGATAATATTTTTGCGTCCATTACACAAATATTACAAATTACACAGACAACAAGAACTTAAGATACATTGCAACTGAAGTTACATCGGTAGTAGGAACAACACAACATAAATCGAAGATACATAGTACTCTGGAAATTAGAAACAACAAAGTCATCTACCATCGACGCAGCCTCCCGCATCACTCTTGCCCTTTGATGACGCATCACCCTTGCCCTTCGACGATGCAGCACTCTTCCCCTTCGACGATGCTTCACCCTTGCCCTTTGACGACGCAACACCCTTGGCCTTCGCCGCGGCTACAGCTCTCTTGCTCGTTTCACTCGACATGAAGATATCATCTTCATCCTCGCTCTCCTCGACCCATGAATAAGGATGGTCTTCAGCCCACTTCAACATTGCTTCAGTCTTGTATGTTGGCTGCTTCTTCTTCCACCTAGCATGCAACCTGAGAAGTTCTTCCGTATTTCCTTCCAAGTCCTCGATGGCCACCCATGCCTATATAGCATCGCTGAAAGCTCAACGAGATGAGGTGGATAACTAATAAGTTCCTCCCATGGCATTAACTTATTGTCTACCTTGAAGTCGGCCGCAAGCCACAAAGGGCGTTCGGACATTTTAGGATGGAAACTACGATCTAAAGGAAAACTCGACATGTTTGAGTGAATGAACTCGACTGCTTACCCACCTCAGTGAGAAGGGGTTCTTATAGGCCGAGAAGACAAGAATCGGCGGGAGATAGGATGGAGGGAAAAAAGGCGGGAACGAATTTGGCGGGAGATAGGATGGCGGGAAAAAAAGGGTGGGAACAAATTTGGCGGGAGATAGGATGGCGGGAAAATAGGGCGGTAACGAAATTTGGTGAGACATAAGGCGGGAATGAATTAGGCGGGACAAACGATGCATGGAGAAAAAAATGTGGTAAAAAAACCCGGAAGCGACGGTGGCGGGAAAGAAATGCACCGAATGCAGTTGTCGTCGTGCGTGCGGACGACGAGCTGGGCCTGTCATCCATGGCGCAGACGAGCAGGGCTGTCGTCCACAGCACAGACGACCAGGTGCTCTTGCGCGTGGAGCCGACGGACGACGAGCCTGTCGTCCACGTCGTCGACGATAGGCACCTATCGTTCGCGGCGTAAATTAGGCCGCAATATTTTTGAAATTGTCTCAAAACGCGTAATATTTCTCAAATTTCATTTAAAAAATATATTATTTTAAAAAAATTAGCTTGCATTGAACATAGCCTCAGGGCATCTCCAGCAAGCCCCCTTAGAGCTTTAAGAGGTTTTTTCTACGCCGACGCTAAAAAATCTTCTCAGTCAGCCCCTAGGCCTCGTTTAGCGCCGGATAGTGTCGCGGCGCACCACCCAGCACATACCCAGCAGCCTGGGGGGGCAGCTGGGGCGTCGCCGCTAATTTTGCATGCAACAAGGCCCACTGTCAGCCACCCACCGGCCTCTCCCTGCTCATTTTTTCTCTCCCCACTCATGTGCCCTCTCTCTCCTCCTTTTCTTCTCCCCACCAACCGCCCTCTCTCTCCTCCGTCTCCAGGTCGAGCTCAAGCTCGCCGTCCTCCGCCTAGCTCCGCTCCTCTCTCTCCTCCCACGCCAGCGCCGTCGTTGCCCCTCGCGCCGCCGCCATGCGCGCCTCTGTTTCCCCGTTCAGCGCGCCACTGCCCGGCTCGCCCCGTCGAGCTTGCCCAGCTCCGCCCTCCGCTCGCGTCCTTGAACTGGGGGCGCAACGGCTGGGAACCATCGCGCACCCAGAGACAAAAATTCTCCTGGGGTGCATCGGGCGGAAACAATGGCTCATGGGGGGCACTACGGCTGGTGATGCCCTCAGTCACGATTGTTGTAATGCTCCTGAATCTCATGTTCTCTGTATCACATGCACACAATTTTTATTATGTTATTCATCAAAATCGATAAGAAATAGATCGATCAATCCGAAGCCTTACACCTACTGTGCAACACACGATCCAATAAGAACCAATTGTCTTTTCTTTTATTGTTTGGGCTATTGCCCTTTTCATCTCCAACTTGTGTACCTTTTAATTTTAGACGGCCCATTTTATTTTACGACCGCTTCCCCTTGATGCATATATGTTTCTATGATTGTTAAACTCCTTCTTGCTTCCTGGAATTTGCGAGGGTTAGGTCAGCGGCAGAAGTGGGACGACGTGCGTGTTGTCGTTGATTATTCCTACCTTCTATCCTTTGTCTCCAAGAATCGAAACCTAAGCTAGGGGATGTATGTTATCCAAGAATATCAACCACCATTGGAAAAACTAAATGTCATGTCGTGCTTGACTTAGCGTCTAGTGTTTCTGTTATGTCGAATATTTTTTCTAAAACTTTGAATATTGGTTCATTGACATCTTTTGATATTAACTTGCAACTTGCTGATAATTCTACCAAAAAGCACTTGGTAGATTAAATAATGACATGATTGAATTGCATATTACATTTGTTCCAGTTGATTTATTGTTATGGATGTGGAGAACTATTCTATGTGTCCTATATTTTTTGGAAGACCGTTTCGTAGAACGACATGTGTAATCATTGACTCCAAAGAGAGGCTCCCCAAGAATCATGTGTAATCTTTTTTTTGACAGTTCTGACTATTGTGTGGAAACTTCACTAGGAAGAAGGGAGGCGCCCCACGAATCATTCATGGCGCCCATAACATCAAGCCGTTCTCAAAAAGTCACTGGACCCTATCTATATGGCTATAAAAAATCCGCTTCCGAAAGTCAACTCCCTTACTATTTCTGTTTTAATTAGTTTTTTTAGTTAGTTGTTCTGCTTTGTCTAAACTTGAAAAATAGTTTTATATTTCGTTTTTCTTTTAGTTCTGCTTTGCCTTATTTATAAAAGGAGAACAATAAAAACATGCCAGTTTTCTTTGCTTCTTTTTGGTTCTTCATTTGCTTATTTTTTGTTTTTCTTTTGAGTTTTTTCTTGATGTCGCTAGCAAGTTTTAATTTTATTTTATTTCCGTTATTTTTGTTTTGTAACAAATAAAATGCCAAGTTAACCCAGTTGACTTTTCTTTGATGCTTACTCCCTCTCGTTCTGTATTATATATGTCATTTTGGCAAACTAAATTAGTTAGCTAAAATGGTTTATATTAGAGAACAGAGGTTGTATTTAATAATGGTTTTGTTGTTTCACCAAGTTGATGTTCACCTATGTTTGTCGTTGTAGTTAGTTTCCCTAAAGGTAGAGTTTAGTCAACCGACAAAGAAATTATGGTGGCTATGGCGACACTGTGTGTTGAACAAAACTAATGCATTCATAGCTTATCGTCCACCACTTGAGCGGTGATCTCACCTTTGGCGACGAGGAGGGTGGGAAACATTTGGTTGCTGCTCACCAAAAGTGGTGGATCTCGTTTTTTCTAGATGTTGCAAGTTTGATATCACTACATCAAGCAATTTATATCGATTCAAAGGTTCAATGTTGAAGGCTTCGGATTTGGGGCATCGGTAGGCACGTTCACAAAGACATTCATGTCATAATTGAAGTTAGATTGACTAGGGTATGGGAGCGGCGACATTGTCGACAGATCGCTCTGGCGGCGGTAGTGGTCGTTAGGTGGTCCAAAAATCTTGTTGAACTTTTGTTTGGGGTTTTCGTTGAAATTTTATAATGGATCGAGTTTGTTCTTTGTAAAAAAAAGGAAAATAAAATGAGCGAGACGTAAAAACACTAGCTGTTTCATCATCCAAAACACTTGAACAGAGGCTAGAAATGTCGTCTCCCCTCCCGACCCCGATAGGGCGATGCCGGCGGCGGCCACCCCCACGGCAGCTCGCACCGCCGTAGCCACCCCCACAAGCTGGCAGCGGGCCACCCCCACCCTCTCCCCACGGCCTTGCTCGTTTGCCTGGGCGAACTGTCCGGATGCGGAAGGATCCGAGATCTCGGAGGTGCCAGACTCACAGCTGGATCTAGAGGAAGGAGAGCTGACTGAGCCTGCGGCGGAGCGACTGGCCTTCAATGCTGCTAGATTCGGTGGATCTACACTTTCCCCTTCTCAGGATACTCTCGAGCGAGTGCCCCCGCCTCCCCCTACATCCACGCCACCTCTGTTCCAGCCCCGCTTCCGCGTCGCCATTATGGCGGGGTTGGAATTCCTTGGAGAGCGCCTGCCCCCTCCTCCGCGCGGGTCGCCGCCAGTGGGGCAGCCGCACCGCATTAACTCCAGGGTGGGTGCGGTCGGCGGGTCGCTGCGGATGCGTATTGGAGCTGGTCGCCTTGCTTCAACTCGTCATGTCATGTCGAGCGGCCGGGGACAAGAAGGGCATTCATGGGCTGTCAGAGCGAAGAGGAGCGTTTGGGAGCCGGTGTGTGCGCCGCATTGGTGGCGACGGGACAGCCGCCGTACCGCCCATGCCTCTGCGCCCCGTCACGCGCCTAAGGTGGATGCCAGCCAAGCCAGGAGGGCGGCCTTCTTAAGGAGGATGCGGGGCAAGTGTCTTCGTTGTCTCAGCCGTAACCACCGAGCCATTGACTGTAGGGAGCCCAGAGTGTGTTGGCGCTGCGAGCGTTCCGAACACCTTGCTCGTGCTTGCCTTGCAAGGCCTTTGCCGCCACCTGCCAGCCCAAGAGCTCTGGCACCTCGCTCGAGGTTGGCTTCGCCTCTGCGTTCCTACGCCCAAGCCCTGATGGCTCCTGTCCTCGGTGATCTCTCCGGCCACCCGAAGAAGGACAAGGTCTTTGTGACGACCACGCCAGACGTGCAGACGAACGAGGCGACCTACAACGCGAGGGCCGTCTTGGTCAACATTGGCCAGGACCGGCCGCGCACGGAGGCACGCCACGTCATTGAGGCGTTCCGGCGCGAGTTTAACATCCGCGACGACACGTGATACGTCCATTTTGCATCACTATTTTATATCATAATTTATTTTTATTCATTGATATATTTCATATTAAGATACATTACTTATGTTATTTTATCTTATTTTGCATATTTGATGATTATTGGGATTTAACTGCCGGAGCCAGGAATCAGCTGGAAAAAGCATCATCAAGATACTATCTTCTGGAACTCCAAAAATCACGAGAAAATACAGAAGCTCCTATTTTATCAGATGACGGAGGGAGCCAAAAGAGGAGGACGAGATGGGCCACGAGGGGCCCACACACGACCTGGGCGCGGCCAGCCTAGGGGTAGTGCCGAGGTGGTGTGTGGCTCCCCTGGCCCACCTCTGGCTCACCCCCTTCGCGTATATCTTCCCCATAACCCTAAAATCACAGGGAGAGCCATGAAGAAATATCCCGCCACCTCCACGGGGCAGAGAACCACACAGAGAGAAAAGCTCTCCGGCAGGGAGAAATCTGCCGGGAAATTCCCTCCCGGAGGGGGGAAATCATCGCCATCGGCACCGCCATCGCCCTAGACTTCATCGGGATCATCATCATCATCTCCACCACCAGCACCATCATCTCCACAGCTCAACTTCGTTCCGCTGTAACATCTAGGATTGCTACTTGTTTAGTTCATAGGGGAAACTCTCCCGGTGTTAATTACTCCTTGTGGTTGATGCTTTTGAGTTTTATCGGTGAATTAAAGTTTATCTCCAGATTGTTATTCATCATTATATCACCTCTGATCATGATCCATATGATGTCTTGTGAGTAGTTCGCTTAGTTCTTAAGGACATGGGAGAAGTCTTGATGCTAGTAGTGGAATTATGTTGAGTAATATTTAATGGTTTGATATTTAAGTTGTGGTGTCATTCTTATAGTGGTGTCATGTGAACGTCGACTACATGATACTTTACCTTTATGGGCCTAGTGGAATGCATTGTGTATTTAGTTTACTTATTGTGGGGTTGCCGGAGTGACCGAAACCTAAACCCCCGTTGGTAAATTAGTGCACGAGGGAGCGTAGGATCTCAGAGTTTAAGGTTGTGGTTAGATTTATCTTAATCACTCTCTTGTATTTGCGGTAAGCCTACCAGAGGTGTAATCACAAGTATGTATTAGTCCAAGTAAGGGCGGTGCATTAGCATAGGTTCACCCACACAACACTTATCAAAACAATGAAGATTAATCAACAGCATGAAGCGAGAGCACTTGATGAAATTCCCATGTGTCCTTAGGAACGTTTGGTCATCATAAGTAAAACAACCGGCTTGTCCTTTGTGCTAAAAAGGATTGGTCCAATCGCTGCAATTATTATTGCTCTCTTCTATTTACTCACACTTTATTTATCTGTTATATCAAAAACTCCTAAAAACTTGTTTCCCAGTATTTACAGGAAAACCTTGCTCAAATCTGCTTGTCAACACCTTCTGCTCCTCGTTGGGTTTGACACCCTTATTTATCGAAAGTAATGTGATACACCCCCTATACTTGTGGGTCATCAACACGCTGGTGGTGTCAACGCATTTCCCGAAGGACTTCTTCGTCCTCTTCAACGAGCCGGACGTGCGGGAGGACATGGTGGACAGGGAGAGGTTCGAGTCCAATGGCAGGGAGTTCCAGGTCCTGCCTTGGAGCGCGGACATGCACAAAACCTGGGTGGCGGCGCCCTACCACGTGAGGCTGTGCATCGAAGGCCTCCCTCACAAGGCTTGGACGGCGGAGATGGTGGAGCACATCATCGGCCGGCGCGGCACAGTGCACTTCGTTGAGGGTGCAACGGCGCGCCACGAGGATACAGCTACCTTCAACGTGTGGGTCTGGACCCAGGACCGTGCCACGCTGCCGCGGCGTTTTGGGTTCAACCAAATGAACCCGTCGCACGATGGCAGCATTGGCGGCCACGTCCGTGCGTTCAACAGGGAGACACCGCGCGCGGCTCTGGAGGGGCGTCGATCGAGGGTGACCATCCATGTGGATGTCATTGAGGACCTCACGGTGCTCGGGCGTGCAGCTACGGCGAGCTCGGTGGGGGCGCGTGGCCACCGGTCCATCCAAGGGTATGACTAGAACCTTGGTGAGCTGGACTTGGGGTGCCCTGAGCGGGAGACACCGCGTCGCCATGACATCACGCGCAACTGCAAGGACGGTCGGGGGCATGTACACGACCGCGACAACGACAGGGACCGTGATGGTCATGGCAATAGCAATAGGAGCCACAGGCGTGAAGCGGCCAAAGGTAGGCACGGAGGGCGCCTCGGTCGTGCGGAGCCATGCCCAATGCGACACACCGCAGATGCGGGCTCGCGCTATGACTGGCGTAGGTAGTCGGGCGGGCCGGTCCGCCGTCGTGGGAGAGGAGGTTGCGTGTCGCGCACGCCGGTGCGGGCACCCCGCTCGTCTCATGCATGCTCTCCCCTACTGTCAGCCACCGGTGGGCCTCCTTCCCCGGCTGTGGCCGGCGCCATGGACACTGGGCAGCTGCCATCCCGTTGGTTGCGCTTGGAGGCCAAGATGGCACTGACCAGGTTGTCGTGGGTTTGTCACGTCAGGTGTCATAGATGACTTCGTAGGTGTGGGATTACGCGAGTCAAGCATCTCCGAGCTTGGGATCGCAGGAACAAAGATCAACACAGATTTACCCAGGTTCGGCCCCCTCAATGTGAGGTAAAAGACCTACTTCCTGCCTACCCTAGATTGGTATTGATATGATAATCGAGGTGTTACAATGGAGGCGATCCGATCTGGTACTCGCCGTATAAGCTAGGGTTTGGGGCTTGATAGCTTAACCCGCTCTAAGTCCTGCGAGTCCTCTTTATATACACAGAGGCTCGCTAGGTTACAAAAGGAAACTTCCCCATAAGGAATACATCCACAGAGGCCTACTCGGAGACTACTTGGTCTTCACGTCCTCCGGGATTGTCTTCTAGATCTTTCTCCTTATGGCGGTTCAATATTGGGCTTGTTCCCAAGTGGGCCTTCATCCGTGCGAGTAAGTTAAGTCGCACTGGGCCGCGGGTTAATCCAGAAAGTATTCCCCCGACATTAGCCCCCAAGCATGGCCTGAACTTCATAGTACTTCTTGATCTTGAATGCTTAGGCCGTGCTTTTCCTTGCTTCCAATCTGCGGCTTATAACTTTTCTTGGCGGCTCAAGAACGCGACTTATCCTGTCTTGACGGTTGATTTTCAGATCTAAACGTCTTCGCGTCTGGGTTATTTATCTTGACTCATCGTTTTCCCCAGCGTTCTGCATCAAGTCCTGCATCCGCTAATCCTTTCCGCCGCCTCCAATCTCGCTTCTCGTACTCACAATCCTTCGGTGGATATCTCCATCGATCTGAGAAAAATGTCTCGCCGCAAGTGCAACTGGGAAGGCTCGTGGGTCGACGAAGATTTCCTGGAATCCCTATCTGCACGGGGCCTTCTTCCGCCAAAAGATCAATGCGAATGGCGGGCGGCCGGTGAGGAGGTAATCCCCAATCCTCAACCAGGAGAGATAGTGATTTTTGCGGAGCATGTTGAGCGCGGGTTCAAGCCCCCGGGCTCTCTCTTCTTCCGCTCCTTGATGCAGCGGTTAGGTCTCGCTTCCATGATATGGCCCTAATTCGATGTTGCAAGTGAGCAACTTCCACGTCCTCTGCGAAGATTATCTGGGCGTCCCGCCTTCAATAGATTTCTGGCTTGCTCTTTTCAATTGCAATAGTCAAAGGGAAACCACAGATGGTCCTTTTCTCCAATGCGGCGCCATTTCCTTCCAACGCCGTAGGGGTAGTATCTTCCCAAAACTAACTCTCGCCAAGAAAATCAAGGAGTGGCAAAGGACATTCTTCTATTGTAAAAACACTTCTCCTGAGGGTGAAATTCCTTCCTCTTTGGTCTCCTCTTCCCTTCGAGGCTACCGATGCTCTGTCTTCTAAACCTGATCCTTCTTCGTTGCCCTTTATCGAATCCCTCTTGACAAGGTGAGAGCGCTGACACTCCATGGTCTCACTGGATTGGATCTCATATCTTGCTGGACTAAGTGGCGATTCAGCCTGTGAGTCGCCGCTTGCGGCTTATGATGGATTTCACTTGTCATGCAAATGACGTCGATCGCACTTGCCCTGAAGATTGGGACAAAGGGGAGTGGATAAATTTCATTCGCCGAGTGACGGACGAGGATATTGACTCGTATGACAACGTCGGACTTGCTCCCTTCTGGGCTGAGCACAAGCCTTTTGTGGTAATGTTTACTTGTCACTTGTTTCCTCGAAAATTCCTTTCCCAAAAATTGATTATTTCTGACCTGAGCTCCTTTTCAGATCGATCCCTATTTCTGGGTTCTTCCTTCAGAGGACGTCGACTTGAACCAAGGAACCGTGGCTGAGTCGTCAAGGCAAGCCGCAGCCTTTGACGAAGATACAGTTATGCACGAGGGTAGTGCTTCTGAAGAGGAACAACAAATGGCCGACGCTCTTTTGTCTTCGACTCCAAATACACCTTTCCTGGAACTTCCTGAGGTGCCTCGCAGGTCCTCGAAACGTATTTTATGCCAGAGCTCAGAAGACCCACGCAGCCTGAAAACGTCGCAAAGCCTTGGCGCTACTGGTAGAAACAAGAGCTGCCAAATCTTTAAAACTTACTGATCCCAACAAGGCTACTTTCTTCCGAAGCTGTAGCAAAGGATTGCTTTCAATAAGCTCGGGTAATTGTTTGCGACTCTCTCCTTTTCCTTTCGTGATTGCATATTTGCTGACACCACTTCTTTTCATTCTGTAGGTTCAGATTTGCAAGGTTTATCTTCTCCTTCCTCTGGTTGCCTGATGAAAGTATCCGTCGCCTCTGGGTATGGTTCGCCTTCCTTTCAATGTTGCGGCTCTGCTAGGTCAGCTTATTAACCCATCAATGTTTTGCAGGCCATGTCTGAGAGGGTACCAAGTCTAATTCTCACCCCTTCTTCTCAGCAAGCTATGAGCGAGGATGATGCTGCTGATGAAACGTGGGAAACAGTAATGTGCGACTCATCCAAGGCCCTCCCTGGAGGAAGGTATTGCAGATGCGGCTCCTGCCGCGACTCCAGTCGCGCTCCATCCACAACTCCCTGCTGGTAGGATATTACTGAAAATAGAATTCCAGCTCCAGGAAATAGTTCTAAGTCAATCGCAGATGCCATAATTTCTGCTGGAGACAAGCATGCTGCTCTGCTGCGCGGCTTAGTTGAGCAATTTTCTTCAAGTCGCCAGGTACATATACCGTAGCCCCCAAGGATCAAAACCTTGTGTCATCGCACGGGGTGTTGATTCTTTTCCTGCTTCAAATCTCGAGCCCCCAAATTCCTGGATAATTTACCTATCGTTTTGCTCTGTTTGTTTTCAGCGTGAACTGTCCTTGCTTGATGCTTCTGGCTCAATAAAGGGTAAAGGCATTTCCATAGACCATCCTGAAATGATGCAGTCTCGCCTGGAGCAGCATAATGAGGTCATTAGGGACCAAGATCAGGAAATAAAATCTCTCAAAGGTCAACTCGACTCCTGCGAAGAGCAATTTAAAGAACTTGAAGCTGATATGCAGCAGCGACTCATGGAGAAAGACGAGGTCATTAGATCTTTGCGAGAAGGGCTGGCTCTTAAATCTGAATTGATTGATCGCCTGAAGGGAGACCACGCAAAGGAACTCGCCGCGCGAGATGAAAAATATAACTCGCTGCTCAAAGCCTTTGAGGGTTTTGGCTCCATGGTCAAATCAGCCGTCCTGCAGCTTGCTGGTTGGTCTTGTATTCCTTTAATCATACATATTTTGGGTAACCACTCGTTAGTCTCTGACTTGTTTCTTGCCTTTTCTTTCTTTGACATAGGACCTGAGGCCCCAGTGTCCCGCTCCAATTTGAAGGATCAACTGGTATATCTGTCTGACCTCAGCCAGCGCTTCTTAAAGGTTACCAAGGAAGTTATGACGGTAATCACTCCTGCGACTGATGGCCCAACATCTTGCGAGTATTGGATTAATAAACTGCTCAAGGCTCCACATTATGTCTCTGATTGGAAACGATCCTCTGCTCGCGCCGGAGCCGCGCATGTCTTGACATTGCTTCGAGCATATTATCCAGAGATAGATGTTGGCAAGGTTGCTCGCCACGGCCTGGCGATGAGCGCAGATGATACTGAACTGCCAATAAGCGAGTACTTCGATATCTGGAAAGGGATGCGCGGGTATGCCACAAAATTTGTTGATAACTTAGACTTGGGCACTTATCTTGATAAATTCAATCTTGATGGGAGCAAGGTGTCAAGGAAAAGTCCTCAGGAGCTGAGTCATCTCGGGCTGCCACTCCAGCAACAGTATCTGGTGGCCCTTCTGCTTCGTCTGGCGGCGCCCTGATTATTAGGACACCTGCGACTGCGAGACAAGCCGCGCCAATTCCCACTCCTGTTGCTCGGAAGAGGAAAAATAAATAATGTGGGACATGCCCGTTAGTCTGTAAGATATTCATGTATCATAAAAGTATTTTTGTGACCTATAAGCAGGTTCTTTTCTTGATAATTCCATTAAGTAGACGCTCGCGCGGCTCAGTATTTCCTAGGAACATGTGTGTTCAGGGTCGAGAGCGGCCATGATAGGCAATCAAGCTCGATTGACGCCACACCCCAGTACTTTGGTCGCATAATGCAAGACGCTTCTAGCTTAAGGATTGCCACTAGTTTGGCAAAATTTGAGGTGCGATTGGTACTCGCGATGCTCGTAAGGAGCCCTCAAGGGTCAGTGATATATGAAATTCAAAAGACTCAGCGACTCAATGATAGTTGAGGCGAAACGACAAACCCTTGAATGTCAAGGGTGCCGGCTTTATTTCATAATCACTCGATGTTTTACAGGGTGTTACATGATGATGCAGGCCCTTTAATGCGGGTTTTCTATTCCCCGCAGGCCATGCATACTTGATACTCATCGCACTTAGTTGCGAATTAATACTCCTAACGGAGTGGGTTGAACACCTGATTGGTTCAATTTTGAGTCGCTAAAGCGACTCGGGTCGAGCATGATAGCTCCGATGTATGTCTCATGTTGAAAGAAAGCATTGTGTTGGGCGATCAGCCGCACTGAGCTGCGACTTATGTTGAATTGAGTTTGCTTTGTAAGGTCTCACGATAACTGAGCCCCTTTGGCTGGGGTTGTTGATCGAGGCTGGGTCTATGCACATGCGCCATCTCTTGTCTTCTTTTTGTATCAAGGCGACCTCTGGGGCATTATCTTGCTGATGCGCGACTTCTCGGTGGGTATTTACCATCCGGTGGCTGCATCCTGTTGGCCGCTTCCGCGGTACCTCCAACGCGACTCGTTTTGAGCTGCGATCACCGATCTGCGACTGATACCCATGTGAAGAGTTGGCGATACAAGCTTCTTCTGCGAGTACTGAGCCTGCGTTCTCGCATTCTAATGCTCTCTGTCTGTCTCCATATATTGTAATAACACCGTTTGGTCCTGGTATCTTTAACTGTAGGTAGACGTAGCAGGGGCGAGCGGTAAATTTGACATAGGCTTCTCTTCCAAAGATTGCATGATATGAGCTTTTGACTGCTACAACCTCAAAGTCTAGGAGCTCTGTGCGGAAGTTCCGCTCTGTTCCAAAGCTAACTTCAAGTGTTATCTTTCCGATTGGTCGCGTAACAGCTCCTGGGATTATTCCTTGAATTTCTTTCCTGGATGGTCGCAGCCTTGTCTCGGGTATATTCATTCTTCGGAGCGTGTCTTGATATAGGATGTTTACTCTTCCTCCTCCGTCCATTAGGACCTTACTTAACTTGTATCCCGCGACTTCTGGCGTGACCACCAGAGCTGGCTGTCCTGGATCTCTTACTTCTGGGGGGTGATCGCCGCGACTCCAAATAACCGATTGCTCTGTCCAGCGACGATACCTTTCTGGCGTTGAAATCTGACTGTTCTTCCGGCCCATCCGTCGTTTGTACCTCCACTGTATGAAACTGTCCTATGTTTCTTCTAGGTAAAACGTCAGGCTCTTGATGAGAGCTAGATTTATTCTTGTGGTGCATCGATCTGCTGCGAGCTGTATCTGGCGTGTCGCCTTCTTTCCACCTCCGGTAATAATGACATTGCGCCTTTGTGTGACCCGCTGGCCTGCCATCTCTCCTGCGATGTAAGTCGCAAGGCACGTCGAAGATCCCCTTGCAGTTATTAGGGGTAAGGCCTTATCACTCCCTTGCTCTGCATCTGGTGTGCGCGACGTTCTGTCTTCGCGACTGGCAGTTTCCCCGTTGGGTTCTGTGATAAGCCGCCTGTCCCTCTATCTGTCTTTGCATACTTGTCAGCCGTTGCCAAAAGCTGGTCGAAACTATCAATCTTGTGCTCAGCGCGACTTAATTTGTGCACCAGCGGCTCAAATCTACAGTTCTTTCTCATAGCTTGTATTGCAGCTTGTACTGTTAAGTTTTTGGCGGAGCCAAGGATCTCCGCGACTCTCTTGATCCAGTCGCCGCTTGATTCGTCCTTTTTTGAATGCATTGTCTAAGGTTTTTCATATCTTCTGTTTGGAATCTGCGAATGAACTTGTCCTTCAAGTCTTCCCATGTGTTTATTGATTTTGATGGCAGCCTTAATAGCCAATCCCTAGCTTCTCCCTGTATTGCCAAGTGGAAGTATTTTGCACGTATTTCTTGAGTCACATCAGCCCTGTCATGCTTGCCTCGTAGTCTTCTATCCATAAGGCAGGGTCTTGGTCACGTGATAGGTGGTGACTCGCTGCGACTCACCGAAGTTCGGGGGAACGAGTGAGCCGTATTTCCTCTCCAAAACATGCTGGTCCTTTCAATAATGAATAGGAGTTTACTGGCGCTGAATCTTCATCTGAATCAGTTTCAATCTGGGATGGCTGAGTCGCTCCGGTCATCCGCGACTCGCCTTCTATCTTTTCTTTTTCCAATGATACCTGCAAACCTGCTAACTGGTTGACCACTTCTTCGACGCTGTACTTTTCTCCTCCCCATGATACCTCGTTTTGCGGCTCATTGGGCGTGACTCCATACATATTTGCTTGTTGTAAAGCAGCAGTTTGTAGTAGGTCGATCGCATGGCGAGCTTCCTTATCAGCTCGCGTGTCTCCAACCGGTGCTATCTTTGATAATATCCCTATCGCGGCGTGCACGTTGCTCTCTGGGTCGCCGTGGAACTGTGATTTCCTCTCTTCTCTGCCATCTTGATCTGATGTTTTTGCTGCCAACGACGGAGTCGCCACTCTTCTTCTTGGAGTTTCTTGCGCTCAGATGTCATCTTGGTTCGCACCGCCTGGTGCTTTGGCTGGCAGTGGCGGAGTCGTCGGCCTTCTTCTTGGAGTTTTCGCGCTCAGCCGCGAGTCTTTGTGCCTCTTCACAGAGTTCCGTCCTGATAGCTTCAATCTCTTCAATCTTGAGGTCTCCTTCCTGATTTGGTAGAGATCCCCAAACAGGTCTTGATGGGACGGGGATGGGCAATCTTGCCGTAGCTTGTTGTAGCTCCTCCAACACGCGGACCCTAACCGGCCGCAGCTCCTTCACCGATTCGCTTCCTTGAGTCGCGTCCATAGATCTGCGACTGACGGATCCGACGAAAACTTTTACTGATCCGATGGGAACGATGTATCCGAACTCGATGCGATCTGCCTCGGGTCCCCACTCTGAGTCGTCGATGAAGGGGACCCCATTGATGTCTTCAACTTGGCCAATGGCGATGTCCTTGAAGCCTGATTTCGATCCTGCGCGGAACGTGACGCTTTTGACCGCAGGCCCCACGGTGGGCGCCAACTGTCGTGGGTTTGTCACGTCAGGTGTCATAGATGACTTCGTAGGTGTGGGATTACGCGAGTCAAGCATCTCCGAGCTTGGGATCGCAGGAACAAAGATCAACACAGATTTACCCAGGTTCGGCCCCCTCAATGTGAGGTAAAAGACCTACTTCCTGCCTACCCTAGATTGGTATTGATATGATAATCGAGGTGTTACAATGGAGGCGATCCGATCTGGTACTCGCCGTATGAGCTAGGGTTTGGGGCTTGATAGCTTGACCCGCTCTAAGTCCTGCGAGTCCTCTTTATATACACAGAGGCTCGCTAGGTTACAAAAGGAAACTTCCCCATAAGGAATACATCCACAGAGGCCTACTCGGAGACTACTTGGTCTTCACGTCCTCCGGGAGTTGTCTTCTAGATCTTTCTCCTTATGGCGGTTCAATATTGGGCTTGTTCCCAAGTGGGCCTTCATCCGTGCGAGTAAGTTAAGTCGCACTGGGCCGCGGGTTAATCCAGAAAGTATTCCCCTGACACAGGTGTCGGGAGCGGGTCTGGAGATGGCGCTCTTTGGGGAGGTAGCGCCTGTGACTGCAGAGGTGTCCGGCGACCCGCTGAGCGATTTCATCTACAACATCACTGTCCAGTTGCAGGGTGCAGTGCTTGGAGCTCTGCCAGGTGTCGTGGGTTTGTCACGTCAGGTGTCATAGATGACTTTGTAGGTGTGGGATTATGCGAGTCAAGCATCTCCGAGCTTGGGATCGCAGGAACAAAGATCAACACATATTTACCCAGGTTCGGCCCCCTCAATGTGAGGTAAAAGACCTACTTCCTGCCTACCCTAGATTGGTATTGATATGATAATCGAGGTGTTACAATGGAGGCGATCCGATCTGGTACTCGCCGTATAAGCTAGGGTTTGGGGCTTGATAGCTTAACCCGCTCTAAGTCCTGCGAGTCCTCTTTATATACACAGAGGCTCGCTAGGTTACAAAAGGAATCTTCCCCATAAGGAATACATCCACAGAGGCCTACTCGGAGACTACTTGGTCTTCACGTCCTCCGGGAGTTGTCTTCTAGATCTTTCTCCTTATGGCGGTTCAATATTGGGCTTGTTCCCAAGTGGGCCTTCATCCGTGCGAGTAAGTTAAATCGCACTGGGCCGCGGGTTAATCCAGAAAGTATTCCCCCGACATTAGCCCCCAAGATTGGTTAGGACTTTACGGTGAGAATCTTCTGGCCTCTTGAAATGGTCTCTGAGCCGCACTGTAAACGTTCTGACCAATCTCCTGACTCATGCGATTCAGAGCTGCGACTCATCTGTGCGACTCATCTCTTCTTCTGGAAATATTTGTTTCCTTTAATTGCGGACCGTTACTCTTTTTGCGGGCGCAAATTGTGCCGTTGGTTGCGAGCACAGATAATGCCGTTAGTTGCGGGCCCCTTCAGTTATAAGCTGCGGCCACCTAGGTCATTATCCATTTGTCCCTAGCCGCGCCGTCTTCTTCCTCGACCCAAGCCTAGTTCCCCAATTCAATCTCTCCCTCGCAATGGCGCCCAAGGCGAAGCCATCTGACAATAGGCGCCAGATCTCCTGCAACTGGGAAGGATCCTGGGTAACAGAGGAAACTCTTGCGGATCTGGCCGAGGCTGGCTTCTTGCCGCCGAAGGGGGACGGCGTCTGGCGGGCACCAGGCGATGAAATCGAGCCGCGCCCCAAGCCCAACGAGCTGGTGATGTTCGTGGAGCACGTGGAGCGTGGATTCACGCCGCCAGGTTCTCCCTTCTTCCGCAATTTGCTGCAACGCCTAGGCCTCCGTCTTCACGACATCGGGCCCAACTCAATGCTCCAGGTGAGCAATTTTCACGTGCTGTGCGAGGATTATCTTGGCATAGCCCCCAACATCGATCTGTGGCTGGCCTCGTTCACCTGCAACAGCCAACTTGTCTCCAAGGGTGGCGCCTACGTTCAGGTCGGCGCCATCTCTCTTCAGCGCCATAGGAATTCTTGCCTTCCCAAGCTAGCCCTAGCGAATCGACCCAGGGCTTGGCAAAAATCTTTCTTTTATTGCCAAGATACTTCACCGGAGGGCGAAACTCGCCTTCCCTCCTGGTCTAACACCCTCTTCGTGCCTACCGAGGCACTGAAATCAAAACCCCGCGACTCGTCCATGTCCTTCATCAATGAGTCGCTGATCAAAGTCCGCGCCTTAATAGGTCACGGTCTTACTGGCCTTGATCTTCTCTCTTGCTGGACCAAATGGCGCATTCAGCCTGTGAGTTCACGACAGCGATCTTTCCTTGAGTGCACAGGCACCTCTGCTGATGTTGATCGTATCAAAGCTTCGGACTGGAGGCCTGAGGATTGGGTGGAATTTGTCACCCGCGTGACTGAGGAGAAGGACATCTCCTTCGATAAGGTGGGGCTTGCCCCTTTCAGTGTTAACAACAAGCCTTTTGAGGTAACTCCTCTTCTCTGTCTTTTCACCTTCATAGTTGAGTCGCATTCCTTTTCTTTACACTGCAACTTATATTTCTCTCATCCAGGCTGACGAGAACTACTGGTCGCTGCCTGCGACTGTCGCCGGCACTGCTGCTCCCAAGCGTGCCGCACGAAAGAAGTTGCTGCCCACTCTAGAGGGCAGCGAGACTGCTGATATCCCTTCTGTTGCCTCTGCGGCCTCAGATGATGAAGAGACCGAACTGGACGAGGACGTGAGCCCAGCGCCAGCCGCGAGTTCTGTTGCCGCGGCTGAACCAACTCCCCGTAGAGCCTCCAAGAGGCTATCTCGTGAAGAACCAGAGGTTGATGCTCTGGAAAACCCCGAGGCCACGAAGCGTCGCAAACCTGTTACGGGCGCGATCTCCTTTGTTGCCAGGCGTGCTTTCAAAGCTACCGCCTCTGCTGAAGAAGACATGGGTCCCCACTCTGGTAATTTCTGCTGTCTTGTCATCTTGAATGCTTATTCTTTTTCCTCTACTGACACGTAAAACTTTTACTCGCAGATTCTGGGACCCAAGGCCTGTCCTCACCATCAAGTGGTGAACTTATGGCCTTTGTGAAGATGGCTCCAGAGTTAGTAACTTTTCCCTGTGCTTTCAATACTTTTATTCTGGCTTATGTTCTTCTTCTTCTCATAATGCCCTTGCTTTTTACAGAAGTGCGGCTGAACCCGCGACTGAGCCTGGAACCGCGGTTGAGCCGCATTTATCACCTGTGGCTCATACCGCCATGGTAGAGGGCGTGGCCACCACTGATGACCTGGCCACGGTTCCTGTTGTTGACACAGCCACCCAAGAGGTGGCTCTGGAGGATAGAACGGATCCCCTTATGATCCAGGACGTGGAGAGGGTCAACCCCTCCTCCATAGATGTAATGGCCAAGGATGCTGATACGCCAGTGGTTGAGTCGCCAGCGGCGGACAATCTGCGGCCGCCCATTCCACATGCTGAGGTTGCTTCTTCCTCCTCCACAAGCCGCGCTGAGAAACTGTCAGAGGCTATCATTGCCTCAAATGACAAGCAAGCCATGGAGCTCCGCAAGGCACTATCTGACCTGTCTGCGGCTTATAAGGTAAACTTCTATCTCCAGTTATCTGTCTCTAGCCCCCAAGGATCAAGTTTCTTCTTTGACTGTAAAGGGAGACTTGATGCTTCTCTTTTAGCTGTTTGACATATACTTACTGACTGACGTTCCCTTCATAGGAGGAACTAAGCTCCATAACAGCTGCCAAAATTGCCTTGGAAAAGCAGCTGGGGGATACTCCCTCTGAGCTGGAGAGGCTACGCGAGCTCCTTGGCCAGCGTGACGCTGAGCTAAAGAAGAGGGAAACCAGGATGGGCGAGCTATCTGATGAAAGCTTCAAGTTTTCTGAGCAAGCCAAAAATACCGAGCTGCGACTTAAAGCTGTTGAAGAGAAATTCCATGAGAGGGTCCAGCAGCTGGAGCTCCAAGTCAGCGCTCAGAAAGACGCCATTGCTGATGTCAATGAGGACGCAAGGCTGAAGGCCGTTTCCATTGGCGAACTTGAGAAAAATTGAAGAAAGTTTCTGATGCCCATAACCTCGTCCACGCCAAAGTGTGCATCATGACTCAAGAATTAACTGGTATGTATTGCGACTTGTAACTGCATCTTTTTTCTCTATTATCTTTGCCTGTGTGTTGTAGAGCTGACGGAGACATGCCTTGATGTAGGTGAAGATGCCAAGGATCAGCGCGGCAGTACTCAGGAGCAGCTGGAGTATATCCGCGATTTTTCGCGAAGAACTTGTGACGCCTTGAAATCACTGTCTAAGTGCCTGCTGCCGACCAAGCCAGTCCCTGGTGATTCTGAAGGGCTGCTGAAAAGACTGCTTAGGGCGCCTCAGTTCTTTTTGGACTGGAAAGAGTCCTCAGCTCGCACCGGCGCGGCTCATGTTCTTGCTTTGGCCAAGACGTACTATCCTTCTTTTGATGCTGCCAAGGTTGCAAAAGGTAGGCCCTCGAAGAAGGTGGATGGCACCGAACTGACGGCCTCAGAATATGCGACAACTTGGAAGGATATGCGCGGCCATGCGACTGAACTGGTGGAGGGGATTGATCTTGCGACCTATATGGGCAAGTATAACGCAGATGGAAGCAGATGGGAGAAGTTACCCGCTCCGTCGTCCAGCGCGGTGATTCCGCAGGACAAGAACCCCTCTCCAGGCGTATCCAGCTCTGCAGCCCCCAAGCCCGCGACTGAAGAGCCCTCCAGCGAGCCTGCGACTGCTCCTTCTGGCAAGCTTGGTAAGCCGCCTGTTCCTCCTTCCCACCGGCCAAAAGCTGCGCACAAGTGAAGAAGAGAAAACAATGGTTTGATGGCCTTGGCCCTTAGCGGTCTGTAATAATTGTTAGAGTTTATGTGTCATAAGACAATTTTATGGTTTGCTTAAGTACTCTTGGCAGTACATGTTTCGACCAATAGGCTGGTCCTTATGATTTGTCTCGGTTTTTCCTCACTTAGGCCCTTGCGCGGCTCAGTATTTCCCAGGTAAAAAGTGCGTGTTCAGGGTCGAGAGCGGCCATGATAGGCAATCAAACTCGATTGACGCCACACCCCCAGTACTTTGGCCGCATTGTGCAAGTCGCATCCAAGAGAGGTTGAGTATAATCACGATAAATGCCACTTGTTTGGCGATCCCAAGGAATAGGCCGCGCTAAAAAGCTGCCGCACCCCCAAGGGACCAATGATTAAAAAATAAAAGACTCACAACTCAATTGGTAGTTTGAGATGCTTTATTTCAGAATCATTATATGATACATAGGGTCGGTCGCGCCTAGGTGGCGACCAGAAGTGATGCTTGGGTCGGTTGCGCCTAGGTGGCAACCAGAATTGGGTCGATCGCGCCTAGGTGGCGATCAGAGATGTTACATGGGTCGGTCGCGCCTGAGTGGCGACCAGAATTGGGTCGGTTGCGCCTAGGTGGCAACCAGAGATGTTACATGGGTCGGTCGCGCCTGAGTGGCGACCAGAATTGGGTCGGTTGCGCCTAGGTGGCAACCAGAGATGTTACATGGGTCGGTCGCGCCTGAGTGGCGACCAGAATTGGGTCGGTTGCGCCTAGGTGGCAACCAGAGATGATACATGGGTCGGTCGCGCCTGAGTGGCGACCAGAATTGGGTCGATCGCGCCTAGGTGGCGATCAGAATTGTTGCATTGGGTCGGTCGCGCCTAAGTGGCGACCAGAATGGGGTCGATCGCGCCTAGGTGGCGATCAGAATTGAAGCTTTTTTAGCCCTGAGTGGCTTGCTTGATGATGTAAACTCTTAATAATTTTGCTGCGACTGCTGATGGCAACTCGCGATGCCTGGGATGTGTCCTTATTGGCAATGGCTCGTAGCCTTTGACTTCCTTGCCTCCCTTGCGGCTGTAATCTGAAGTCGCAAGTCAGGCAGGTGCCTCTTGGCCTTCACGATGTCATCAAAATTCTCCTGCGACTCGCGCATGGTCGCGCTCTCTGCAATGCAAGCTGCTCTGGCTATGGCCTTGTCGCCTTCTTCACATTCTTGAGCTATTCTTTTGTCGCCATTGATGGTGATGACACCTCTAGGGCCTGGTATTTTGAGCTTTAGGTACACATAGCACGGCCTAGCCATAAACTTTGCGAATGCTTCTCTGCCAAACAGCGCATGATATGGGCTCTGGAAATCTACAACCTCGAACCAAATGTACTCGCTCCTGAAGTTGCTTTGTGTCCCAAAGGCGACCTCCAAGTTAACTCGCCCCAATGGCTGGGCTGATATGCCTGGCACGACACCATGAAATGTTGTTCTTGATGGGTGTAGCTGCTTTTCTTGAAGGTTCATTCTTTTGAAGGTTTCATAATATAATATGTTGATACTGCTGCCTCCATCCATGAGTACTTTGCTCAACTTGTATCCTGCGACTTGAGGGGCAACCACCAGCGCGAGTTTTCCCTCTTCATTTATTTCTCCTGGGTGATCCTCGCGGCTCCAAATTACTGGTTGTTCGGACCACTTTAGCCATTGTGGGACGGCTGGTACTATGGCATTAACAGCCTGATTGCGTCGTCGCAGTTTTTGTTCCCTCCTTGAAGTATTCACCACAATGGTATGATACTGACCCAACTGTTTTGGGAACTGTGGCTGATCTGGCTGCGGATTTGGGACGGCGTTGTTGCTGTTGTTGCCTCCGCCATTTTTACCTTCCTCGTTGTTTTGATGATTGAAGTTTGTGTTGAGTGGCTGTCCATCCTTCCACTTTTTGTAATGATAACACTGTGCCTTCGTGTGGTTGGGTGGTTTCCCATCTTTTCCTATATGGATGTCGCAGGGGCGGTTGAAAACCTCTTCCAAATTGACTGGGTGAAAATTCCTTCCTCTGCTGCTGCTTTGTTTGTAACGAGTATTCGTATTTGCGACTAACCCTGAGTTTCCTTCTTCGTTTTTGCGCTTGTTATAACTCGTATTGGCATTGCTAGCTTGCTGTTGTTGAGGCTTGCTACTGGCCTTTTTTCCTTTGCCAGTGCTTTCCTCTTCCTCCCCATCAGATGCGTCCCTGGTTTTATCCGAGCTAGCATACTTGTTGGCCGCCGCCATTACCTCACTTAGGCTCTTGACTTTATCCTTCATGCGACCTAGTTTGTGGACTAGCGGCTCAAATTTGCAATTTTTCTCCATGACAAGGACTGCTGAACTGGGTGGTATATTGTCTGAGGAATGTATGATCTCTGCGACCCTTCTCATCCAGTGGCGACTTGACTCGCCTTCCTTCTGTACACAACGCTCTAGGTCCTCTATGCTGCAGAGTCGCTTGCATGTCCCTTGGAAATTCTTGATAAAAGCTTCCTTCATCTCATCCCAAGAGTTTATTGAATTTGGTGGCAAATTTTGTAGCCATATGTGGGCTGCGCCCTCTAACATCATGTTTAGGTAACGTGCGCAGATCTCTTCGGATGCGTTTAGGATGCTCATGCCCATCTCGTAATTGTTGAGCCAAGTAACAGGGTCCATGCTGGCGTTGTAGTTGGCGACCTTGCGAGGTCCTTTAAAATCTGCAGGAAACGGTTCAGACCTGATTCTTTCGTTGAAACAGACTGGGCCTTTGAGTCGCGACGATAGGTTGGACGAAGCTGGCCTTCCTATTGGGTTGGCCGCCGGGCGCGGCTGCACAATCTCTATAGGTTGAACTTGCTGAGGTTGATCTTGAGCCGCAGGCTGATCTTCCCTTTGTCGCCTAGCCGAGCTTGAGGTCGCAACGTGTGGCGACTCCGCGTGGATGCTTCTCTCCGCCGTTGCTCTGCTATTGTAAGGGGTGGAGTGCAGCCGTCCTGCGTGTTCGGACATATTCGCCTGCTGTATCACTGCTGTGCTCAGCATCTCAATGGCGCGCCGTGCCTCTCTGTCCATTGGCGTGTTTCCTGCTGGCGCTAATCTGGCCAAGATGTTTGTGGCTGCAAAGAGATTCTCCACCGGGCTAACATAATGTCCTTGCGGCGTGTGGAACCTTTGAGGCTGCTGTGGCGACTGCTGCACAAAGGTTGGCTGCGTCAGTGGCGGGGGCATCATGGCCCTGTTGTTAGCCGGTACTATGGCCCTTGATCCAGGTATCTCTGCTACTCTTGGTGCTGCGAAAGATGGAACCGCTGGCACGATTGATGGTACCGCGATTGCTTGAACCGCGGGCGCGGCTAACGGGGCCACTGACCGCATAACCATGGCAGATGGTGCCGTGCGCGCGGGTATCGCGACTGGAGGTTGTGCGACCCCTGACCATGCTACCGGGTGCGTCGTGTTGGTGGCGACTGATGGTACCGCAATTGCTGGTTCAATGGTGGGTGATTGGAACAGCTCCATAGGGTTCACTGTTCCTGGCTGCAGGCGACTCGCGTGACGTCTATGCGGCAAGGTGGCCTGTATTCCTTGCAGAGAATTGGTTTCCTCGATGAGTCGCAGTTGTTCCTGTTGGAGGCGCTGTTCCTCACGCGCCAGCCTGGCTCTCTCATCTGCGATTCTCTGGACCTCATCATATAGCCCGATCCTGGTAGCCTCCAATTCTGTTACTCTAGCAGCCGCGTTAACCGCAGATATTGGTGTAAACAACACGCTTCCCTGTGGCGGCGTGACCGCTGCGCTGGGGGTTACCCTTGCCCCTGATTCCGCAGGCGCGACTCCAGGTGGAGTTTCTCTGTTTGCGACTCCTGAGGCCGGACTCCTAGCGTGATCACAGCGGATGCCGCGACTCCTGATGCATCTAGCGCGGCTTGTTCTGCTGCTTCGGCGGTGTGGGGGCTAAGCTGCCTGGTGGCATGCCCAGCCCTTCGTCTGCTTCTGTGGTCCTGTAGACCCCTTCCACGTGCCGATCTTCTACAGAGGGCGAGCCACTGTCCACAGGGCCTCCGCATAGCCTTTCCTCAAGGACATACTCAATGGATTGGCCTTCTTCGTCTTCGAGAGGCAGCGACTCGTGGTTGATAGATCCTTCTTCTTGGTCCACTGTTACCGCGACTCCTTCTTCTGAGTCGCCATGCTGCGATGGATCCTCTGACTCGCCGCCAATGAAGCCGACGAAGACGTTGATGGATCCAAAGGGGATGACGTGGCCGGTCTCCAAGTAATCTGCTTCCGGCCCCCAGCTTGAATCGTCGATGAGGGGTGTGCCATTGACCGTGATGATACGGCCAACAACGAGATCTTCAGCTCCCTTCATGGATCCTGTGCGGAACGTGACGCTTTTGACCGCAGGCCCCACGGTGGGCGCCAACTGTCGTGGGTTTGTCACGTCAGGTGTCATAGATGACTTCGTAGGTGTGGGATTACGCGAGTCAAGCATCTCCGAGCTTGGGATCGCAGGAACAAAGATCAACACAGATTTACCCAGGTTCGGCCCCCTCAATGTGAGGTAAAAGACCTACTTCCTGCCTACCCTAGATTGGTATTGATATGATAATCGAGGTGTTACAATGGAGGCGATCCGATCTGGTACTCGCCGTATAAGCTAGGGTTTGGGGCTTGATAGCTTAACCCGCTCTAAGTCCTGCGAGTCCTCTTTATATACACAGAGGCTCGCTAGGTTACAAAAGGAATCTTCCCCATAAGGAATACATCCACAGAGGCCTACTCGGAGACTACTTGGTCTTCACGTCCTCCGGGAGTTGTCTTCTAGATCTTTCTCCTTATGGCGGTTCAATATTGGGCTTGTTCCCAAGTGGGCCTTCATCCGTGCGAGTAAGTTAAATCGCACTGGGCCGCGGGTTAATCCAGAAAGTATTCCCCGACACCAGGTGCGGCAGAAGTGGAGATGCAGCCGACGGCTGCGGAGGATCCGTCCCGGTGCAACGGAAGAATTGCTGCCAAACCCAACGACGGATCCATCATAGAGAAGATCGCCCGCGCGGCCGTCGCGAGGCGCCTTGGCTCGCTGCCACCGGAGACGCCGTTCTCATTCAGGATGTTGCAGGCCTAGATGGCCTAGTTTGATGGGCCGTTGTCTGACCAGGCAGTGGCGGCGATCGAAGACCTTGTCCGTGTGGTGAAGCATAGGAAGAATACGCTGCCGAATTTTGTTAATGCAATTGGCCCAGACAAAGTGTTGCCTTCTTCCATTGTTGATCATGCTCCACTGCTTTTAGTTGGGGCGGCCAACATCCCGAGGGTCTCCACCTTCAGGTTCGAAGTTTTTTGGCTTCGTATGGACGGCTTCTTTGAGGTGGTGCAGCAAGCATGGGTGTTGAGGTGCTGACGCATGACCCGCTGCGGAGGTTTCATGCTAAGCTTGAGCGCACATCCATGGCTCTTAGGAAATGGCACAAGAAGATCTTTGGTAATCTGCGCCTCCAGATGACCATTGCACGTGAGATAATTGGGAGGCTGGATGTGGCTGAGGAGGCTAGGCCATTGACGGCAACGGAGAGGCAGCTGCATGTTAGCTTAAGAGCAAAGATTTTGGGGATTGCTTCTATCAACAAAATTCGATTTCGGCAAAGGGCTCGCCTCTTGATGATCAAGATGGGAGACATGAACACGAGGCTGTTCCATCTCTGGGCTAATGGAAGGTGACGGAAAAAATTTATTCAAACTTTGGCGACTCGGGGAGGCCTTGCCGTAACACATGCTAAAAAGGAGAAAGCTTTGGAAAATCACTACAAGCAATTCTTGGGCACGACTGAGCTTCGGTCCACTTCTCTGAACTAGGAGGTGCTGGGCTACTTTCGTCGACACCTTGCTCACCTTGATGAGCCGATTGAAATGGAGGAGCTACGAGATGATGTTTTTGCTTTGCCAACTGAAAAGGCGCCCAACCCAGACGGCTTCATTGGCCAGTTCTTTCGCTCATGCTGGTATTTGATTTGTGTTGATATGCTGGAGTCCATGAAGGACCTAACTGGGGAGGCGGCGCGGGGTTCGGTATCCTGAACAAGGCCAACATTGTGCTGCTGCCAAAAGAGACCGAAGCGGGGACGATCACGGATTATCGTCCGATAAGCCTGATTCATAGTTTCTCTAAGATTTTCTCCAAGTTGCTTGCTTCCAGATTGGCACCTCTTCTTCCTGAGCTAGTTTCTCCTTGTCAATCCGCATTCATAAACGGAAGGTGTATTCACGACAACTTCCTGCATATCCAAGGGCTGATTAAGCAAATGCAAAAAGAAAAAAACACCAAGATTCTTCTTGAAGTTGGATATCGCAAAGGCCTTTGACACCGTGAGCTGGTCATACCTCCTGGATTTGCTGGAGAACCTCGCTTTTGTCCCAAGATGGCGAAGATGGATATGTCTGCTGCTCTCCTTGGCATCCTCCAAGGTGTTCCTAAACGGGAAGCATTGCCCGGCCATACAACATGGAAGAGGGCTGCGCCAGTGCGACCCAATTTCGCCGATGCTCTTCATCCTAGCAATTGACCCACTGTATCATCTCTTCCACCTAGCCACGGAGTCCGGCATGCTGCAACCGATTAGGGCTAGACCCATGAGGTTCACGGTCTCGCTATACGTGGATGGCTGATACCCACAAGTATAGGGGATCATTGAAATCTTCAATGTGTAAGTATAGTATCGATCCCACGAGGAGTAGAAGGTATAAGTTATTTATCCTCTCAAATAAGAGTGTCACTTCCCTTATTATCTATGCACTAGACAAACTAAAATGATTAAATGATATAAGTGTTTTTGGGTTTTTGGTGTAGAGTTTGCAATAAAGTAAAAATGCAGCAGATAAATAGTAGCAGGTGAAAGCTCTCAAAGAGAGAAAAGCCCAATCCTCTATGCAGCAAGAGGACAAGCTCAAGTGTGTGTTTCATATAAGTGGAGAACGTTCCCAGGGGATACCTAGATTTCATGGCATAAATATTTCTAGAACAACAAGGTAGCATTTTGTCAAGTTTTAATCTTCTTCGGACGGAGCCATTATTAGGTATAGCTAAATAAATATACTAAACCCCTTATGATGGATCATGTGGCCAAGTAAATGACTGCACAAGATTTATTAAGACATAAAGTCCCACCATAGCATTACACTCTAAGGTCCCCGATACTAATACCCTCATAATGTAACTTCATGACTCGGTCTCAGGTTTACATGTCCTCCCAAGTCTCCCTCAATTCATTACACTACAGTGTTCTCCTATGAGCCCATATAGGTGAAGTGATGTGCAGTCGACGTTCGCATAACACCATCATAGAATTACATAAAAAGATAAACACTAGACAAAATACCAACACATGTTATATATAGAGCATTGCCAATCCATCCTATGCCCCCAGGAACATGAGAGAACTACTCACAACGTGAAGACATGATATGATTCAGTGGTATAAATGATACAACACAATCTGAAATTATAGTCTCACCACAAAACAATGACAAGTAACTAATCATATACATGAAGAATAGCACTTAAACAATAGCTAGGGTTCAACAATCTCAAACTATGAGGGGGATGAAGTGGATCACGAAGATGGTGATGGAGATGGTGCAGGTCTTGACGTTGGTGTTGATGGAGACTCCGGAGGGGGGATGGAGGAGCCTACCGGAGGTGATTTCGACAGCGTTTCCCCCCTCCGATCTTCTCCGGCGGCAGCCTTCTGTCTTCTGTTTCGTGTTTCTCCGCCGCCTCCTCGCGAAACTCCTCGGGGGACTCTTTTTATAGTTGGTTTTAGGTCAAGATGAAGCCACGGATACGAAAACGGACGGCATCAGAGCCACGAGGGGGAAAAGAGGTGGTCCCACGCGGCCAGGGAATCTGACCGCGTGGGACCCTCTAGTTTCCAGCTGGCTGGGCTGCTGGTCTTCATTTTAGGCCCATTGCGTTCGTCTCAAAATTCTGAACCGTGCTCTTTGGCCTTGCCCTTTTTGGAGTCCCGAAGCTCCCGGAAAATCCGAAACCCTAAAAAAGACGTTTTCTGGAAAACAGAGTTAGAACCAAAAGATGGGGGGTTGTTTAAAAAATCTCCGAAATCATTATAAAACATGAATATAACATCATATAAGTTGCAAATAAGTTGGAATATCAAGTAATAAAATGTAAAGTTCATGTATGCATTTTACATGCATCAACATCCCCAAGCTTAACCAATACTCGTCCTCGAGTATGAAGGTGATAAAACTAACATGGGCTTTGCATTTTAATACTATCAATGGATATCAAAGATGATTATTATTGCTACATAGAGTCAAATGATTCATTCTTCAAAGGAGTAGCAATATACAAGATAGATTATGAAGTGATATCAAATATTCAATGTAAGGATGTTCAATGATAATTCACAAAGTGTAACATAGAAGAAAGTACTATGGTCCAAATGTATGCATAATGAAAAGTAAAAACATCCTATAATGGTCATAGAGTATTCTTGCAAATCTGAATATAAAAGGTGGACACATTGGAAAGATATATAAATAAGTAGAGGTAAAGCATGAATACGTTTCATCTAACTTCCAAACATTTCTACTTAAGTTAATGCTTGCAATGTGGTAGTCATTGGTGTGGAGCTCTCATTACCCCTATCATAGCATCTTGAATGATTAATGTTTAAAGTGAAAGCAAATATGAGTGGTGTGCTTGACAATGTATTGGTTGAATGTCTCATATCCCTTGAATACAAGTACCTACACCATGTGTTACTCACTTTGGTCTACAAAGTAAATTCAAATAAAGGTCATTGCAAGTAATAATAGTATCATCAAGAACTGCACTGGGGTACCTCTTGCCCCTTGTCGGGGAATAATTATCCCGCGACTTATTCAAGCAAAGCGCGACTTATTCACAGTCGCACCACTATGTCGGAGGAAGGATCCAGAAGCTAGATGATAACTTGACTTGGAAGACAAGACATATGATTAGTCTCCAAGTAGGACTCCGGCTCATACTTTCCTTGAGAGAGAAGTTTCCTTGTAACCTTACGAGCCACCGTCTTTATAAGGTGGACTCCAAGGACCTAGAACACCAAGCTATCAAGCCATAATCCCTAGCTCATACGGCGAGTACCAGATCGGATCGCCTCCATTGTAACACCTTGATTATCATATCAATACCAATCTAGGGTAGGCAGGAAGTAGGTCTTTTACCTCACATTGAGGGGGCCGAACCTGGGTAAATCTGTGTTGATCTTTGTTCCTGCGATCCCAAGCTCGGAGATGCTTGACTCGCATAATCCCACACCTACGAAGTCATCTATGACACCTGACGTGACAAACCCACGACAGTTGGTGCCCACCGTGGGGCTGCGGTCAAGAGCGTCACCTTCCGCGCTGGATCTGTGCCAGGGACGGAGGATCTCGTCGTCGATTCAAGCTCGGCGAGTTCAACAATCTCGGCGACTTGATTGCCGCGCCGTTTCAAGCTCGGCGATACCAACATCTACATCAAGGGCAGTAGACAACGTCTGTGCTGCGACCGACCCCGACAACGTCTCGGGAATCATATCGACGATCCGTTCGGTGGAAAGATGCGCAATCAAATTTCCTAGCAGCTGTCCAAAGCGCATCGGATTCCAACGGTTAGATCTCCGTGGGCGACTCAAACACTGAAGCCATGTCGAAAGCCGACAGAACTCCGCGAGACTTTGGGAAAAGAATTATCGAGGTCGACTCGGACATCAATTCGAAGATCCCTCCGGTGGGACCCTGTGGAATACAATCGTGCAGCACTCCAAGAAATTTGAGTCAATTCCAACGGTTAGATTGTCGACGGCGACTCATGTACTGCAGCATATCTTATACCTAGGCGAGTTCAGCATCACCAACATCGGCGACTCACCAAACCAACAGTTGGGAGCTTGAAGCCGACAAGGCCTGTCACATGCGGCTGGGTGGAGCGCTGTCTAACATGCAGCCAGTCGAAACGGCGTGTAACCTA
This sequence comes from Poa pratensis, assembly GCA_947311845.1. Classification (NCBI taxonomy): domain Eukaryota; kingdom Viridiplantae; phylum Streptophyta; class Magnoliopsida; order Poales; family Poaceae; genus Poa; species Poa pratensis. The sequence goes on along the minus strand of CAMZMU010000071.1, from coordinate 31,592,509 downwards.
CCGGACCAGGCCGTACGTTCGAGGATCAAATCAGAGTGAATTCGAGTCAGATACGTGTTGTTTCCAATTTGGCTAAACGAGTCGCATATGGATTGTTTAATGCGTTGGAGTTTGGATCGGACGAGCAAAAAGAAAAGGGGCCGGCTAAACCAATTAGCTGCCATGTTCCCGCACGTAACCTCGATGGCAAGTATTTCTCCAAGCACAAAGATCAAGGAAAGCGGCCAGGAAACAAGTCGCGGGAAAGCAGATCGTGCTACAAAACGGACCACATGTGACAAATTAGTCAGGAGATTAATTCCTAGCTTCGTCACGGGAATTAAGGCATCGATCCCAAATTGATTTGCTACCTAGTACTGAAAGAGCAACAAGGCTACGTAAAAACCCATGTTGGTTCAGGTTCCAAGAAAGGAAAAGAAAAGAAAGCAGAAGCAGCTCACAATCCGGATCAAGTCTCGAGAAAATAAGGCGTTATCAAGTCTGGTCAAAACAGGTCGCGTGAGGAAAAAATAAAGGAAAAACAACTTCTCACCTAGCCAGCTCGTTTGTGAGACAGCGTCCGATAGCATGAACCGCGCCGTCTTCAATAAGTCCGTCCATCAACATGAGCCGCGCGCATGCGGGTGATCGAATCTCCAAGGTCGAGAATATTTTTCAGACAGCATCCCGCACGATGTTATTAACAAAAGTCATCAGGGTTGGACTGCCAGACATGCATGGGTTTCATGGCTAGGATACCAATCCGATGGATGTACTCTCTTGCCAGCTTTGCCTCACATAGAGCAATACGTAGCATGCTTTAATGAGTCGCACCCGTGGAACATCAGCTTACTCCATGCGACTCATCCATGCGACTCAGTGTCCTCGGACGGTCTACATCGACAACTTTAACCCGGCGAATACACCTATCCAGTTGCTTTCAACCAATCAGCATTCAGCTCAAATCATCCACGGGCGACTCGAAAAATCAGCATGGCATAGCCATTGCCGAATCGCTGCTGGCGACTTCTGCTCCGCCGTGGCTGGCATCTAAGGTCCGCGGATCATACAGCGTCATCAACGCCAGGAGATTAAAAAAAAAGATAAGTCGCTTTCATGCTCAACTTATGCAGCCTTTTACTTTTACCAATAAGATTAAGTTCATCTTCGAGTTTATTTCGGGGGCTGCATATCTAGTTTATTATGCCTTTTTTATTAATGTCTTTGCGACTCATATTATATCATGTCGTAGACTTTAAATTCATATCAGCTTTTGTAGATTTAATTACACCTACTTGCCAATACATTCGTCAAATTAGAATTCTTTATAGTTCGTATTGCAAAGTATAGCTATTTACAGCTTGCATTGAATATCAAGATCACCACTACCTGTTCAAGCATTGATATTGGGCGATTCATTTGTCATTCTATGACTTATCATTATATCAATTTATGACTGATCGTTATATACTTATTGTCGTATCAATTTATGAGTCGCATAGCGATTTACCCCCATATCATTTTATGAGTCGCAAAACAGCTCATCATTATATCAGTTTATGAGTCATTAATGAATCATTATCTTATCAAATATTTGAGTTACAGGCGACTCGCAGTACCACATCTATAGCTAATCAGAGCTTGTTATCATCAAAACTAATTAGAACTCATCACGGCTTTTGCAGCCGTTAAATGCAATAATCCTGGTTATTCTCGCCTTAAGTCAGAAGTATCTTTGCACTATGCGGCCAAAGTACTGGGGTGCGGTGTCAATCGAGTGTGATCACCTATCATGGCCGCCAATGACCCTGAACACGCATTTTTTACCTGGAAAATTCTGAGCCGCGCGAAGACCTACTTAACGGTAATAGAGATAATTCAGAAGGACTAAAGTACCCGCGTGTGGCGTCAATCGAGTCTGATGCCTATCATGGCTGCCTATCATGGCCGTTCTCGACCCTGAACACACATTAGATTTGGGAAATACTGAGTCAAGTACCATATGCTATCATGCATCGTACAATATGCTATCATGCATCTTACCAGTTGCTATCACGCAACAATTTGCTATCATGCAACCATTTGCTATCATGCAAAATACAATTCGCTATCATGCGACATATCATTTTGCATCATGCAACATATCATTTGCATTATGCAACATATCATTTGCATCATGCGACATATCATTTGCTATCATGCAGATTATACTATGCTATCATGCAGGGTACCCTATGCTATTATGCGGAGTACTAACTTTTTATCATAATTATTACCAGCCGCCAAGGCTAACATACTATCATCAAGTTATCATTACTTCCTAGGGGCTTTGCCTTTTGAATTTCAGGAACATATAACTCAGCCAATTGAGTTTGAACTGGCATGACCAGATTTTTCGGATTGGGATGATCATTCCTGATATCGGCTGTACAAGCCACCATCATTTATTTAATTTCAGCCACATCAAGTGGAATTTTTAAGGATGATTCCTTAATTTATATCTAAAAAATTGACTGGGATTATCTTTTATCCTAGCATCTCAACTAATATTTCACAGTTTAGAGTTTATATGCGGCTCTGCCCTACACCAAGTATCATTATTTTCTTGTGGCAAAATATTTGCTCAATCTGTTGCAGGATCAAATTGCAACGATATACCATCAAGCAGGATAATGAAATCATGCCTGCTTAATGCCTGGGGGCTAGGACAATTAAATTTTTGTCCAACTTGTGATATTTTTGAGTCCCGAGCAGCATGATCAAGCATGCAACCCGGCCCTCGGGGGCTACACATCCACCATATTTGGCGGTCTTTATTATACTCATATACCATGTTTATATGCAGATTTCATTTTTTTGCAGCACATGAGAATATATATATCCATTTGCGAGTCAAATCAGCGACTCAGAAATCTTTCAATACAGGCTATGGCTATATACCCTTGAGCCGCCATGACTCAATATGCACTCAGATGACTTTGTCATGATAACTTGACAAATTATTATACTTTTGACCAGCTTATTTATGCTTATGGTCTTTTCTGCTTCGATGTCTATGACTCAGCAACTTATACACATTTGACTGATATATCTTGATGCTCATAAGTTATTATTCTTATGATTTCAGCTCAGTCTTGCATCTAATAGGACAAGGTGGTTTTCATCAAGTGCTTCGCGGAAAACTCATCGCGATTCTGCAGTTTCAATGCAATCAAGACAGAAGTGCTCAATTGGCAACATAGTGGCTACATAAGCCGCAAAGATAGCGACTCATCGCTTCTACATCAGCGGCTCAATAAGCCGCAACGTGTGCGACTCATCATCAGCGAGTCGCCAAGTGCAACATCGACAAGTCGGCGAGAACTACACACGCAAGCCCGTAAGATCGTCATCAAGACATAATCTTCCGCCTGATTCTACGAATCACCCAGAAGCTTGGGGGCTAATGTCGGGGGAATAATTATCCCGCGACTTATTCAAGCAAAGCGCGACTTATTCACAGTCGCACCACTATGTCGGAGGAAGGATCTAGAAGCTAGAAGATAACTTGACTTGGAAGACAAGACATATGATTAGTCTCCAAGTAGGACTCCGGCTCATACTTTCCTTGAGAGAGAAGTTTCCTTGTAACCTTGCGAGCCACCGTCTTTATAAGGTGGACTCCAAGGACCTAGAACATCAAGCTATCAAGCCCTAAACCCTAGCTCATACGGCGAGTACCAGATCGGATCACCTTCATTGTAACACCTTGATTATCATATCAATACCAATCTAGGGTAGGCAGGAAGTAGGTCTTTTACCTCACATTGAGGGGGCCGAACCTGGGTAAATCTGTGTTGATCTTTGTTCCTGCAATCCCAAGCTCGGAGATGCTTGACTCGCATAATCCCACACCTACGAAGTTATCTATGATACCTGACGTGACAAACCCACGACACCCCTTCACATGAACAAGCCCATGTCAAGACAACAAGACAAACAGACAATGAACAATCTCAGCACTCTTTTATTTACCATGGGTATAGCTTTTTATTATGATGTGCATCACTGAATGAACATTATGGTTATGCTATAAATTTTCACCATGAATGATGCATGGCTTAGATTAGCGGTCCAGGTATTTCTCTAACCATTTATACAAACTCTTTGAACTTACTAAGTATCCACATTCATTTCACCCATGATAGGCATCCATAAACAAAAGTACATGTCATCAACTAAATATAAATAAGTGCAATGTTGAAAGCTTGCCATGTGACAGCACATATGGGCTAACTCCCAACCAAAACTATTGTCAAGCCCACAACTTCATAATTTTAATCACAATGGTTCATGCTTATTAAGTGCAATAAAAGTAAAGTGTGCATCAAGTTCGTGAGAGCTTTTTTAACCAACTTTTCCCATAACAATCATTAACATAAGCATTTTAATTCAGAAGTGTAGATAACACAATATAACATGATAAACATACTTGGAATAACATAAAGCTAATAGGTAGATATGGTGGACTCACTTGGAAAACTTTGATTGAAGGTGTTGGGAAACAAGCTTTTTTACTTGTTGGAATTTTCTTTTGGCTAGCAATAGGGAGAAGGTTGACCATCTAAATGCATGCATGAGTGTCCATAGAACTAACCAATCCATGTTAAACTAAGTAAAGTAACATTCAGCATCAAAACATGAATAAAAGATAGCCCTTGATAAAACACTTGCAAATTAATACTCATTAACAAACACATGAATAATGCAACTATATGTATCTTTTTGAATCAACTCAAACATCCCTATCTCAATATATGTAATAGCATCCAACTTAATTCAAATCAAACTTCTAGTAGCTCTCTCATATATAAATGATAGTGGTAGTTTCAAGAAAATAAAAATCAAACCAAATACAAATAAAAGACGCTCAAAGTTTATACGATAAGGTGCATTGATCGAAAAACAAGAGTTAGACGTGTGCAAACCGAGAGTGTGTTGGTCTAGTGGGGTTGTCTTCACATCCCCAAGCTTATGGTCTTCACCATCCTTGGATAGCTCTTGGTGCAGCTCCTCTAATCCCTGTGAAAAAACTTCAAAACACCTTTTCTCCCATTTCTTTTTCTATGAGTGACATTAGTGGTAGAAAGATAATTCAAGCTGCAGTAGAATTCTTAAACAAAATTTTATTTTAGTTGCCCATTAAGTATATTTCGTGATCTACATTCTCCTAATCTCAAAAGACTTAAAGAATCAAGTTGAAACTTAAAAGAATGCATAAAACAAAGATGGACAGATTCTGACAGAAAACTAAGGGCAACTTTTCGCGAATTATTCGACCACCTAGACACGCCAGGAATTTTTGCCAATTTACGTGAATATAGAGGATTAAATTCTGAAACTGTAGGCGAAAGAATGAGTGCAATCCGACTTACATAACTCCGACAGTGATTTTTATGGTAAAAAGTGTTCTGCAGAAAACTGTAGCTACATATGTGGCTACGAATTTCAAGTCATCAAAATGGGTCAAACTTGGTACTTTATTAAAAACACAGAAACTAAACTAACAACTAAATCTCTTTTTACAGCAAGATGACTCAAAGAAAATCAGAAATAAAACAACAGGGTTGCCTCCCGTAAAGCGCTTTCTTTATAGCCATATAGCTAGACTTCTTACTTGGTATCAAGATGGTTGGAGTGAGGTGGCTTGGCATCCCCAAGCCTAAATTCTTGTACTTATTTAATATATGTAGGGTGAGCCTAGGGGTAACATCCCAAGCTTGAGTGTTTGTCCCTCGTGATCTTTATTCATCACCCTCAACTCTTCCACTTGAAAGTTCTCTTCACACAAAACTCATCATAAAACTTGATTAGAGGGGTTAGTGTATCCATAAATGAAATCCTCATAGGTACAGCAAAGACATATCATGATTTAATTCTAAACATTAACTATTGTTACTATGGTTGTGTATTGTTCATTGATCAAAAGAACCACACAAAACACAAGTAATGAGGCTAATGCAAAATAAAGACATAATCTGTCAAAAACTGGACAGCCCGTAAAGAGTGAATTTTCAGAGTCACTTACGTTGCTCAAATCAGAAAACTTTTAACTAATGAAATGCGTAATAATAACTGAAGATTGCTGTCGTAAAATTTTAGGTCAAAATTCCTTTTCTGTGATTTTTAACATTTTCCGTAGTGAAGCTAAGGAATCTGTTTTCTGGACAGCAAAGCACTATTGTCTGATCCCACCTCTCAAAAGAGGTTATTCTTGCCATAAAGATGAAAAATAAGATACAAAGGTAATGTTACAGTAGTAAACAAGCACCTTGACTCAAAAACCAAAACTGAAACTGAAGATAAAAATAAAAAGAAGCAAAAAGAACCAAGAAAGAATTCAAGAGAAACAAGGAAGAAAGAAAATATTTTTATTGTTTTTGATTTAGCACAAAGGCAAAAGAAAAAGCAAATATATACAACATAAATACTCTTTTTATTTGGTTTTAGCTTTGGGAAAAGTTTTAATGATAGAGACTTTGCAATGGTTCCATTGGCATGAACAACACATGTTCAAGGTCGACCCCAACATCTCCATTAGTCATCCTTCTCATTTACTTTCCCAAATTTTATATAAAGTGAAAATCTTAAACTATCAATTAGATAACAGTAGGTAAAGTTGTTTCACATATTTTCATGATATAAAGGTGTGTCCAAACTGAATAGGAAATGAAAGCATAAGGAGCACACCACAAAACATTAAACCATTAACTTTTAAGTCTAACCCACTTCCTATGCATTGGCATTTTATATATGAATAAGTAGCAGCAATTTTGTGGTAACCAATGCATATGGTGATCAGTAGGTTGCATCTATTCTCTACTATAAAAGAACGCAGTGTCCTGTCTTCTGCCGTCGTACGTCGGGCCGGTTTTCACTTTACCCCCTCAAGTACAGACGAATTAACCCGCACTCCAACTTATGCATCTTTCAGTTTGCAATTTAGTCCCTCAAAACTGACGACGCCGCCGCCGCCCTGCCCGCGCGCCTCTCCGCCGCCATAGTTTCCGCTCGTCCCTGCCCATTACGCCGCCTCCCATCCCGACCGCGCACCTGCAGGACGACGCCGACCACGCCTGCGCCATCCCTCGGGATCTCTTGGTGGTGGTGGTTTTCTCTCCCTCCGTCTCCCTCCTCCGAGAACCACCACCACTTCGTCTCTGCCAGGCAGGGCTCCGTCCGCCGTGCCCATCCCCGTCATCGTCTTTCCACCCTCCTAGGTCCCTATCCCCAGCGCTTACTTGCTTATGATTGTCGGCAGAGGATAAGACCACCCCAACATCGTCATCCCCAATCCCCATCACAGCACAACCGACCCAAACAGCAAATCCTCCAAAACCATTCTCTGGAACTATGGCGACCAGCTAGGAGAGCAAGTGCCTGAAGAAGAACGCCAGGACCAGTCGCCGGTACAAAGGAGGAGCAGAGCAAGGAGCCAAGGATGGCATCAGGGATGGCAGAGACGAAGAGAGAAGAAGAGTCTCAGATCCGTTTTTAAGCCTCCTGTAGTTCAGGTACAGTACGTTATGTGAGGCCATCAACCATTGTTTTTCTTGTTTCAGATCAGGTTCTTGTCTCTCGTGTGATAATCAGATGCCTAGAAGTGAAAAGAATACTTAAGATGGGAACAGAGAACCTTAAGATCTTCTAAATCTTTATTAGGGCCTGTTCATAGTTAAAGTTTGTGTAGTATCCCTTCTCAGATTTAGCTAATTCTAAGTTAGTTTGTTCTCTGAAATTGTTCAGCATAGAGATAGTTAATTAGACCAACTATTTTTGTAACTTGCAAGAGAGTGAGAGCTATAGCACGTAGTTCAGTTTTACTTGATAGAGAGCAGGGAGTAGTGGTTCTTGCAGTTTCGTAATCTAAATGTTGTGCTGAACTAATATATGTACGTACACCTCTTAAACTGGAGTCATACAGAAACTCTTGCACATGCTACAGCTATAATACTGCTGAAACTCAGCGTAGTCTTATCCTCTGATCTGAAGAGTTTTCAATCAACTGGAGTCATACAGAAACTCTTGCACATGCAACCCGTAGTCGCTCTCCTAGAAACGGTCGAAAGCCGAGCACTCGAGTCAGCCACCATCGGCCCCGATGTCGCCCGCGCCTCGTCTTCACCTCTGAAACTGCCGTTTTCGGCAGCGTCAAAGATCGTTACAATGTCGGAGTCCGCCGCCGACCACGCGCAAGCAAACTCAGAGTCGACTGGATGCACCGTATTGAATACAACTACAGGGCTTGTTTGGCTTTTTAGTCCTCGTCGTCGTTCACCTACTGCTTTGACATTTTTGGCGGTGGCGCGACCGACTCCCCGCCGCATGTCTGACATTTTTGGCGGTGGTGCAACTACAGGGCTTGTTTGGCTTGTTAGCCACAAATATGCAGCTCACCTACCTATAACTCATTCCCAATTCAGATAGAAACTGACGAACATGACGCACTGCAATGAATCTATGCAAACTCCAAGCGCAACATTGCCAAGCTCATCTATCAGTCCAACTTAGCACCATCCCGACATACCTCAAACTATGTTCTTTCCATGTCTTTTGTAAACCAGCGTCACTTTACAATATGCAACTTTGACTGACTATGCAGCCGAATTTGATGTGCTTCTCCCTGGGTGAATTGTGCACCTGCGTCTTGTCGATATGCTCAATTCTCAACTGTAGGCTATCAAAGGTTTGGGACACCACTTCGGTCTGCAACCAAGATTTGGGCTATTTGACTTAGTGACACTAATGGCAACTGCCTGCAAGTTTTCTTCACTCACAACCTGATAATTATGTATTGGTTGTAGGCAAGTAGGCTGAACATGTTATTCTGTTGATTCTCGTATTTACCGTGGAGTTCAGTTATTAAGCTTAAGCTAAAGATCTGATTGTACTGCCTAGAGGTGGATTGGTCAAGCTCTCTGTATGGTCCTTTTGTTAAATACTTGTAAATGCCACAATAAGGTGCTGCAAATAATTGGGTGTCTGGGTACAAGAGTCACCCTTGTGTGTCTATGGATCTGAGGAAATCTTGATACTTTATTGGTTTTCGTAACTAAAATGTTAGGTGTACATTCTTTTATCTATGTTGGCGGATGCAAGCTCTCTATTTTGTCAAGTAGTTTACTGCACATTATAACTTGAAACTGAACTTTGTTGTCACTTCTGTTCTACATTACATATATGTAAATGTCTGCAAGATGTACTTAGTGGCACCTTAACTGTTCATGCTTCACTATATCGCTGTACTATAATTTTTCTCTGTTCTATACTTTGATGAAAACATCCAAGTTGGCTGGAAGTTCTCTTTAGATCACTTTTTCTGAAAGAAAATGCACCAGTGGCTTGACATATTCTGACTTGTGCCACATTTTTAGATTTCCAACAGAAAACTATAAGGAGGAGAAGTCACACAAGCATAAAGAAAAATATCCTCAATTGCTCATTATTTTATATCCTACTCAAGGTATGTATTTCTGGGATTTCATCTTCCGTTTTGGTTCTGGGATATGAAAATAAACTATATATGATGTCAATAAACTATATGTGTTTGGCCTTTTTCAAGAATTTTTGTACTACTACATGGATTGTAATCTTGATGTTTTTTATAGATATGAAAACTGCAGGGCAGAACCAAAAGTTGCCTGCGTACCCAAAAACTATTACGGACTAAACTGCTGTGGGTGCTATCGGTCTGTATTTTGTGCCCAAACTTTAATGATGCACAAATTTTTGGATAAGACTTTCCTACACCAAAAAAATCATAATATTTTACAAGGCGTGACCTTACATGTTTACTAAATCCTGAAAAAGTGTCAGGACAAAATCACTTGTAGATGAAGGAGAAAATAATAATGGACTGTACTGCTATCGGTCATATGCTTTGTTGATATCTTATTTTTAAACTATTTGTTATCCTATCTTCCTGTGCTAAAAACATGAATAAGTACTTACACGACCAACATCGTATTTAAAAAAGGTCCTTACTAAGTAGGTCAGTTATTTTGCACGTACATACTTTAAGTACTCATACTTCATTTTTTTTAATTATGAAATATTTATATATTATTTTATTTATTTTCTACAAGTCAAAGGAGATACCGGGAGAAGAATTAGTGACTCCAATGCCTTCAAGCAAAGGAAGATTTTGGCCAAATTTCATATTCGAACAATGTAAAAAATTATACATTGTAATGTTAATGGTTTTTAGAGCTATCTTTCATACACATGAATATTTATGCATGCATTATATTTACAAGTGCATTGAAAAAAAATCTGAAAACCCGTAGCAACGCACGGGCATTTGGCTAGTATATAATTAAAACAACAAACAATTGACGGTGAAGATTTACCCCTCTAAGGTAACAATATGTCAATGGCCTAGATTTAGCCGCATCTTCCGGCCGGTAATTGGAGAAGTACACGGACACACAACGTAGCCCCATCAGACTCTCGCAAGCACATCAGATCCTTCACAGCCTATGTACACGTCGCGGCGCCCAGATGCACAGTAATGACTGCACCCTGCGGATCAAAAGCAAGATCGACATACATCCAATACATCCCATTGCACGATTGATTTGCTTCGCGTGATTGCCCATCAGATTCTGCAAGTACATCAGATCCTTGACAGAATAGGCACACGTCGCTGCCAAAGTGATCTCCGCCGGTGCTAGGCAGAGCGATCTGATCTGGAGCACGACATACGGCCTGGCCGGCCGCCGGCAAAGTGCGCGGTAGGGATACCAATCTGATCCGGATCATGACGGCCGCTGGCAAAGTGCACGCTGTAGAGAGCAATCGGATCCGGCCGGCCTGCCGGCGGCGGTACAGCAACATATCCAGGGCAGCAATGTCTCAAAGACGGGCCAATCGACTTTAGGTAATATACCAGTCCGCATATCATGTGTGTTTAGAGGTTTTCATCTAAAAAAATCTTGGCATGCAGCGTCCTTAATTAAACAACCTGTTGTCACCTGCAATATATTACTAATTTATTAGATCACTTATTTCTGATCAAATTTTCATATGTACACTGCTACGAATAAAAGAGCTATTTCTAAAATTGTTTTGGAGGCAACAACCCTACGGCATACAATAACTTAGGTGGGCATTGAATCTTTAAGTCAAAGTAATGAGCACGTGGGATTGAATCAGCCAATGAACTGATAAAACTTATCACCAGCGACATGGTCTTGATGGACAGCCAGCGATTCTGCTTACATGTCTAACTAAGGTTTTCTTCTATTTTCTAAACTACTACTATTATTTTCATCCATTCTATTTTGAAGGGTAATACAATACATACTATAAATAGGAATAATCTAATTGCCATGTATTTATCGATTAAATTCCATGAGAGTTATGTATATGTTTTTACTAGCATTAATGTTGTAGAATCTACAAATATCATCCACTCATCACTGAAATTAAAATAACATCATTAGGTAATTTCAAAATTACAATTTTGCGTGTACTACCAAGGATCTAAAAGAGCGTTAAGAAAAAAATAAAAGTACGCGGCTACATTGATCATTGTATTTCTGACTCTTCCATGTTATTAGTCTCTTAATATTTCGTATTTCTGGATTGATCGTCGCATCTGACTGCCCTGTGGTTAATATTTGACCTTTAAGTATATGTTTATTTTTGTATTTGTGTATTCTAAGTGATTAATTTATTTCATTTGAAAGTCTGTAGTCTTCAAAATTTGTAAACGCCATTGGATTTCTCATCGGGATAGCTGATAGAAGCCAGGAGAACAAAGAGGAACAACTTTTGATATCTTTCTTTTATCCATGCAGCAAAGAAGCTTCACCAAAAGTGATGAACATAAAGAAAATGCTCAAGGGACGCTGGAAGAACAGTTTTATCCAATGAGAACATTACGAGAACTTACTGAAATGAGGCACGGTAACCCAACAGATCAGGCAACGAGTTAGAGTTCTGCCAGGATATGATACTGTATAGGCCTCTAAGACCTACAAATGAATTTGATTATGGGAGTTAAAATAACTAACATTTTTTCTGAACTTTCAGGACTTCGTGTTGACAACAAAGACTATAACTGACCGGTTACAGCAAAATATGCAATGTGTCATGCGATGTTTGCAAGAACTTGAGCAGGAATGCATATCCAGAAAGTGTAACACCTCGGTAAGAAAATTATACAACCTTGAACATCATTTTTTACTATCATATTTGAATTATCTTTCGATTCATGCTCAGCAATAAAATCTCTCTCTAGGCATTAAAAACTATTTGGTAAGAAAACATATGTACCTGATGAGATGCTTTCGATTGCTTGGATCATAAAGTATAGGAGGTAAAGATCGATTTAATCCAATTAGTGAAATTAAAGTCTCGCACAATCTTTTTCTAGAAGCAGTACATATTTACAAATAATCTTTATACATTGTGCTTAATAGGATTTGATGGAAGTTGAAGTGGACAACACAGGATAAAAAAGAAACAAAGACAACGAGCCAGCTAAAGCTGATTGGATACTTCCCCCATACATACTTTTTGTTTCGTACACATGTCACTTAATGTGTATCTGAATCTTATAGGTACAAAATAACCAGCGTCAGCTTAACAAAAACAAATGTCAGCTGGTCCGTGTTAAAGAGGGCCAGAAGATAAAGGCAAGGCAATTAAAGTAGATGACAAAGAACATCAAGAAAAAAAACATCAAGTGTCAATGACCGAAAAAATAAGAGATAGTTGTTGACTCAGAAGATTAAGAAAAATGAAACAAGTAATCTGATATGGCAGAAAAAGTAGTTAAGAAAATTGGGAAATGTGGTTCCGCAAAAGGAAAAAAAAACTGCAACGCTCCAAAATGAAAGGCTCATATGTTGGATACGCCAAAGATAAAACTATTGTTAGTGCAGCCACAAGAATGACATGAAACTTGGCTAAAAATATTTACAACGATGAGACAAAAAAGATTTTATTTAAAATGAAAGAAAAACCTGGGCAATTAAGAGGAGGGTGTGCCAAACACGACCCAATAGAGAAAGGAAGCCATCCGGAAAAAAATCAGTTTATCAGTTGGAAGTAAGGCAAAGGAGGTAAAGAAAACTTAATGTTGCTTAGTGGAGCGCTGACGAATAACAAAAAGCAAAAATGCCAAACTATGGGAAGGAAAATTGAAATCTTGAGTTAGAAATTTTCAATTTAGCATTCCGCTACATGATATCGAGCCTGAGTCGCACCGTGGTTCTGCTGAGCTCCTGTTAAGTAGAGTTGACTTGCATGCACCCTGTCCAGGTTGACATGCGCATGCGCTGCTTACGAGGAATGGAGACGGAAGCTTATTTTTTCTACCAACAGGAGATGTACATGATCTCAACTGAAAAAATATACATTGCCGAGTCTCAACGCGAGATGATACAAATGATCCCAACATTACTCCCACATAAATAAGATAATTTATTTTCAGCGACGTAAAGGATCTCTTTTAATAGTGCCCACTCAGCTGGAGATGCATCATACATATGATCATAAAATTACATATCTAAAGAATTACTTTTTCTATGCTCACTAGCCGCGCAATTGCGCGGGCCACTCCGCTAGTTTTAAATAACATAGAAACATAAAGACAAGTCTTTCTTCCTCTCTCATAATAGTTACAAGTAGTGGAAGCAAATTTGATAAAAGAACTATTAGATTGGTGCAACTTTGCAAACTAAGGAACATATAGAGGATTATTAAAACTATTGTGTGAGCTATTAGTGTGTTTTCCTCTCTCAAAAATAATTGCAAGAAGCACCATAAACATGATGGTTATGGGTGAATTGATTATTAGTGTAAGATAATTTCAGCCCACATAAATACTTTTCAACCCATAAAAGCTTCTCCTCCACGGTGTGAATGGGAGAGTTCAGAAATAAAGTAGGACTCTCATAAGTAAGAGTATTTTCACCAACAGCAAGTATGTCATTTTTATCCTCACATGAAGTAGTAAGTTCTAGAGTACTATCATAAAACATGTCCAAACCATGCTCCTCATCATTTTTAAAATTATTATCAATAATGTTCTCATTAGGCATAGGTTGATAGTCCTCCTCATCATCAGAATCATAAAAGCAAAGTTTATCATCAACAAAATTTTGAGTGTTACCCTCATCCATAGGTGGTGAAGGTGGATGGTTCTTCTCTTCATTCTCTAGTTGTTCATCAATTTCATCATCTTCTTGGGGTTGCACGGGCATCCCCAAGCTTAGGTTGTTATCCTCTTCTTCACATTCTTCCTCTTCCAAGCTTATGTTTTCATCATCTTCTTCTTGCAAAACATCAGTGCTCTCATGGGGAGCCTCATTATATTCAACATCATAAATATTTTGAGAGAAGTTGTCTACGCAATATTCAAGAATAAAATATATCTCTCTTTCAAATTTATTAGCTATAGGGCAAGTTTTATTTTCATCAATGAAGGTGTATAATTCATAGGCTGCCTTGAAAGTAACAAATTCCTCTACTTGTTCCATTCCTAAATAAGCATAATCACCAGTATGGTAAGATGCAATAACACATTCTTCATGGAACCTACATTGAAATTCAAAATGTTTATCTTTTTGTTCAGAGCAAAAAATACAAGTTACATCATGGTGTAAAAGCAACTCCTTAGCAATATAATTTAATTCCATCATGAAACCTTTTAGTATTTTCCCTTCCTTTGATTCTCTATATTCCTTGGCAATCTTAGCAGCATTCAAGTGTCTAAACAAAGCATCTTTTATATCCATACTTATGCCCAAAACACGAGTTTTTTTGGTATTTTCCATTTTCTAATTTTTTGTGTGTTTTCGATATATATAACTGAAGGTAAAACTAAACTAAATGCAAAACGGAAAGTAAACTAGAGTATATGCAAAACTGAAAATAAAAATCTAGTGCAAACAAGAATAAAAACTTAAGCGCTACACTCCCCGGCAACGGCGCCAGAAAATGTCTTGATACCCACAAGTATTGGGGATCGTTGAAATCTTCAATGTGTAAGTATAGTATCGATCCCACGAGGAGTAGAAGGTATAAGTTATTTATCCTCTCAAATAAGAGTGTCACTTCCCTTATTATCTATGCACTAGACAAACTAAAATGATTAAATGATGCAAGTGTTTTTGGGTTTTTGGTGTAGAGTTTGCAATAAAGTAAAAATGCAGCAGATAAATAGTAGCAGGTGAAAGCTCTCAAAGAGAGAAAAGCCCAATCCTCTATGTAGCATGAGGACAAGCTCAAGTGTGTGTTTCTTATAAGTGGAGAACGTTCCCAGGGATACCTAGATTTCATGGCATATATATTTCTAGAACAACAAGGTAGCATTTGTCAAGTTTTAATCTTCTTCGGACGGAGCCATTATTAGGTATAGCTAAATAAATATACTAAACCCCTTATGATGGATCATGTGGCCAAGTAAATGACTGCACAAGATTTATTAAGACATAAAGTCCCACCATAGCATTACACTCTAAGGTCCCGATACTAATACCCTCATAATGTAACTTCATGACTCGGTCTCAGGTTTACATGTCCTCCCAAGTCTCCCTCAATTCATTACACTACGGTGTTCTCCTATGAGCCCATCTAGGTGAAGTGATGTGCAGTCGACATTCGCACAACACCATCATAGAATTACATAAAAAGATAAACACTAGACAAAATACCAACACATGTTATATATAGATTATTGCCAATCCATCCTATGCCCCCAGGAACATGAGAGAACTACTCACAACGTGAAGACATGATATGATTCAGTGGTATAAATGATACAACACAATCTGAAATTATAGTCTCATCACAAAACAATGACAAGTAACTAATCATACACAGGTAGAATAGCACTTAAACAATAGCTAGGGTTCAACAATCTCAAACTATGAGGGGGATGAAGTGGATCACGAAGATGGTGATGGAGATGGTGCAGGTCTTGACGTTGGTGTTGATGGAGACTCCGGAGGGGGGTGGAGGAGCCTACCGGAGGTGATTCCGGTAGCGTTTCCCTCCTCGATCTTCTCCGGCGGCAGCCTACTGTCTTCTGTTTCGTGTGTTTCGTGTTTCTCCACCGCTGCCTCGCGAAACTCCTCGGGGGACTCTTTTTATAGTTGGTTTTAGGTCAAGACGAAGCCACGGAGACGAAAACGGACGGCATCGGAGCCACGAGGGGGAAAAGAGGTGGTCCCACGCGGCCAGGTTAGTTTCCAGGTGGCTGGGCTGCTGGTCTTCATTTTAGGCCCATTGCGTTCGTCTCGAAAATTCTGAACCGTGCTCTTTGGCCTTGCCCTTTTTGGAGTCCCGAAGCTCCCGGAAAATCCGAAACCCTAAAAAAGACGTTTTCTGGAAAACAGAGTTAGAACCAAAAGAGGGGGGATTGTTTAGAAAATCCCCGAAATCATTATAAAACATGAATATAACATCATATAAGTTGGAAATAAGTTGGAATATCAAGTAATAAAATGTAAAGTTCATGTATGCATTTTACATTCATCAATGGCGCGGGCATTTTCGTTGGGCCTGATTAGCAGGATATGCGGGAGGTTCGCACGCTGCTGGACGCGTTCGGGGACGCGAGTGGGCTGCGCACAAACTTGGCAAAATCTGAGTCCTATCCGATACAGTGCATCGAGGCTCAAGTGCTTGCAGCCCTGCAAGTTTTCCCGCAAAGAGAGGCACCTTCCCATGCGTGTATCTGAGGCCTATCTGATTGACAAGTTGGGTGCAAAGCTTGCGGGGTGGTGGGGTAACATTTCACGAGGGCGGGAAGGGTACTCTTGTGTCGGGCGGTATTGACGGCCACCGTCATCAATCACCTTGCCGTTATAAAGCTGCCCAAATGGATCATTCGACGAATAGACAGGATCAAGCGGGCCTTCCTCTGGATGAAGCTAGGGGCCACACCGGGTGCTCGGCCACACTCTCTAGTCAACTGGGGCATGGTCTGCCGCCTAAAGAAGCTCGGCGGGCTGGGGGTGTTTGACGTTGAGAAGTTTGGGCGGGCGCTGCGGCTAAGATGGCCCTGGTTCTCTTGGAAGGAGCAGGAACGACCGTGGCATGGGATGGCACTGCCTTGCTGAAAGTGCATGGTGCCCCATGTGTGGTTTCGGTAATTAATGATAATCCTTATGGACTAAGGTTTGTATTGAGATATTCTTATAGGTTGTCCCTTGGCATCGCTTGAACTCCATGTGCTGGATTCAAGGTTGTATGCCATCAAGATCATTGATTATAATGGACATATTTGATATGATCAAGAAGGAGAAAAGATACAAGGTTGATCAAGACTAAGTGCAAGGATCGAGTGGATTCAACTTGATCAATACACAAAGCTAAATGATGTATGGGATCATGTGATACAATGGTATGGTAAGAAATTGTCCATATAACTTTATGAACTAACCCATTATGTGTGTGTGTGGCATTCCTTTGTTGGGTTAGGTATCTCTCCATGAGCTTGCATCAAAAGAAAGATTTCTTATAGCTCATGGAGGATGACGTCAAGTGTTGATCGTCATCAAGATTGAGTTGTGCAAGTTAAAGATGGGCATCTAGAAGATATCATATTCTTGAAGCTTGCGACCTATTTGGAGATAATGGTCAGGTGAAGATGTGCCTAAGAGAGGCACTCCCGTCTTGGTGTATGGGGGAGCGATATGTGTGTCTTCACCAAGCAAAGCGCAATCAATAAAGGTGGTCCACTTGAAGAGATGAAAATCGTCATCATCAACGTCAAGTGGAATGCGCAAGGCAAAGGTATAGTCTTAATAGGGTTTCTATTTTACCGGTCTCATGGTGTTAGTGGGAGATCGGGTTATAGGATAGACGTCGTACTATCAAGAGGGCTCTCAAGTGAGTGACTTGATCGCATCTTTGTGGACAGATCAAACCGTTGCATTCTTGGCATATCATCTTTCTGGGTTCTTATCTGTCTTTTATCCAGGTGTGAATTTAGAGCTCGTGTTCATCTCCATACCAAGCTCTAGTTCATGAAAAAGGATTTCATATAAATATCTTGTTGCGTTTTTTGTTGTTGGAGGATTTACCGCTTATTCCTTTTCAGAGAAGTTTACCTTTCTACATTTGGGTTTATCCTCTCTTGTTGGACTAGGATGTTTCTCTGCATGTTTTTGTAGAGCTCTTCGTTGCGATTCCAACGAGCCCAAGATCATCGAAATCGGAGTCCGGATGAAAAAGATATTGCAGTTTTCATTTTGTTGTTTCTGTCAGTTTTCAGCAAACCGGATATTCCAGGTTAAGTTGGGACCGGAATATCCGGTCCTGTCCAATCGTTTAAGTACTCCACTGCGCGAGCCTCCTTACTCGGCCGGATTTTTGGGCCGGATTTTTGGGTCAGGGACCGGATATTCCGGTCTAAGTGTGGCTGCAACGGCTATTTTCGCTATAAATACCCCTCCCCTTTTTCAACCTTGGGCTGCTTGTTTTTTCCTCTCTCTCCTCCATTGTTGACCTTATAAAGCTTGCCCTTCTCTCAATCCTCCCATGATTCTTGCATATCTTTGAGAGAAAAGTGAGAGGAGATCTAGATATACAATTCCACCAATCCATCTCACCTCTAAGTAAGGGGAACCTAGTGGATCTAGATCTTGGAGTTCATTTGTTGAGTTCTTCTTTGTGCTTCCTCTCTTATTCCCACATAAGTATTTGTTGCTTTGTTGGAATTTGAGAGTTAAGGATTTGAGCACTTGTGCTCTTGCCATTTGCATTGGTGCATCGGTTTGCTCTCTCCACGAGGATTCGTGTAAGTGAAAGTTCATGAGCTTGTTACTCTTGGGTCGTTGGACCCTAGACAGTGTGTGGTGTTCTTGGGAGCCTCCAATCCAATTGTGGATGTGTGCTCCAAGTTGGTGACTCGAGAGCCTCCAATCCATTTGTGGATGCGTGCCTCAGGGTTGCTGTAAAGGCGCCGGTTTCCGCCTTGAAGGTTACCTATAGTGGAAGGTGAACCGAGCTTTTGGACGAGGTTCATCGGATAATAGTGTGAGGCCATTTCTGGCGTTGAGTATTGAAAGTCACACCCCTCCAACGAGACGTACTCCCCTCAAAAGGAGGAACTCGGGAATACATCATCGTCTCCGCGTGCCTCGGTTATCTCTATACCCGAGCTCTTTACTTATGCACTTTACATTGTGATAACCTTCGTGCTTGAAGTCTTATATCTTGCTATCACCTTGTTGTTTGTCTTGCTTAGCATAAGTTGTTGGTGCACATAGGTGAGTCTAGTATATTTAGGTTGTTTGCTTGTCAAATTAAAACGGCTAGTTTTATTCCGCATTTATCAAGCCTAAACCGGAAAAGTTTTAATCGCCTATTCACCCTTCCATCTAGGCGACATCCTTGTCCTTTCAATTGGTATCAGAGCCTGGGCTCTCTTTATTGGGCTTTACCGCCTAGAGAGTAAAGATGTCGTTTAGATTATTAGTGCACAATCCCTCTTTTAAATTCGATGGCACAAATTATGATGTGTGGAAAAATTCGCATGCTTAATCTTTTTAGAGCCATGGGTCCAAATTATATAAAGAGTATTGTAGATATGGGTTTTTCTCCTCTAATGGATTCCCAAGAATTATCTATAGAGGATGAGGAAAACTCACATCTCGATACTCTAGTATCTAATGGTCTTATTGTCGTGGTTTTGTCACGTCAGATGTCATGGATGACTTCGTAGGTGTGGGATTTGCGCGAGTCAATCGTCTCCGAGCTTGGGATCGCAGGAACAAGGACGAACACAGATTTACCCAGGTTCGGCCCCTCAATGTGAGGTAAAGACCTACTTCCTGCCTACCCTAGATTGGTATTGATATGATATATGTGGTGTTACAATGGAGGCGATCCGATCTGGGAACTCGCCGTAAGAGCTAGGGTTTTAGGGCTTGATAGCTTGACCCTGTCTAAGTCCTGCGAGTCCTCTTTATATACACAGAGGCTCGCTAGGTTACAAAGGAAACTTCCTCCACAAGGAATATATCGACCGGAACCTACTCGGAGACTAACTCCTCCTCACGTCTTCCAGGATATGTCTTCTAGATCCTTCTCCTTGTGGCGGTACGATGTTGGGCTTGCTTTCACGCAGGCCTTTATTGTGCGAGTAAGATGAGTCGCACTTTACCAAATATGGGCCGCGGGTTAATCTACAAAGTATTCCCCCGACATTAGCCCCCAAGTTCTGCTTGGACTTCGGATGAAGGCTTCTTTGTCTTATTGAAGCTGAACCGTTCTCATGAATGTCCCAGCTGAACTCCAATTTTTGCGTCGCCATTTGCGACTTATAACCTTCTTAGCGGCTCAAGGGCGCGACTCATCTGGCCGTGCCTGTTGGTTTTGAATCTGAACGCCTTCCACGCCTGGGCTTTTTAGTTTGGCCCATCGGCCTCCCTGGCGCTCTACTTCATTACGCCGCCGCTACTCTTCTCCGCCGCCTTTGGTTCCGCTTCTTGCGCTTGCAATCTTCTGGCGGAAATCCCCTTGGTTGAAAGAGATGTCTCGCCGTAGCTGCAACTGGGAAGGCTCGTGGATTGATGAGGTATTTTTGGAATCTTTAGCCCTCGCGGCCTTCTTCCTCCGAGGGATCAATGCGAATGGCGCGCCGCTGGCGAGGAGATAATTCCCGATCCGCAGCCAGGAGAAGTGGTGATTTTTGCGGAACACGTCGAGCGCGGATTCAAGCCCCTGGTTCTCTTTTCTTTCGCTCCCTGATGCAGCGGCTGGGTCTTCGCCTTCATGACATCGGTCCCAATTCAATATTGCAAGTGAGTAACTTCCACGTCCTTTGCGAAGATTACTTAGGCGTCTCTCCTTCAATAGACTTCTGGCTCGCTCTCTTTGGCTGCAATAGTCAAAAAGAAGCAATAGATGCATCTTTCCTCCAATGTGGCGCCATATCTTTCCAACGCCGTAAGGGTAGTATTTTCCCAAAGCTAGCCCTTGCCAAAAAAGTTAAGGACTGGCAAAGAACTTTCTTTTACTGCAAAGATACTTCTCCTGAGGGCGAAATTCGTCTCCCCCGGTCTCCACTTCCTTTCGAGGCTACCTCTGCTTTGTCTTCCAAGCCCGATCCTTCTTCGTTGCCCTCCATCGAGATTCTTTTAGATAAGGTGAGGGCGCTGACGCTCCATGGCCTTACCGGATTGGATCTTATATCTTGCTGGACCAAATGGCGAATTCAGCCCGTGAGTCGCCGTCTGCGACTTATGGTGGACTTCACCTGCCATGCCGATGACGTTGATCGCACTTGCCCTGAAGATTGGGACAAAGGGGAGTGGATAAACTTCATTCGCCGAGTGACGAACGAGGACATTGACTCGTCGGTCTTGCTCCTTTCTGGGCTGAACACAAGCCTTTTGTGGTAATTATCTTGTAACTTTTTCCCTCTAGGACCTCCTTCAAAGTTGACTATTTCTGACGTTGATTCTCTTTCAGATCGATCCCTACTTTTGGACTCTCCCATCCGAAGAGGAGACCGGCTCAGGCCAAGAAACCACTGTCAAGTCACCAGAAGAAGTCGCTGATCCTGGCGAGGAAATGATTGCACACGGCACTTTCTGAGCCTGGTGGTAGCGCATCTGAAGAGGAGCAACAAATGGCCAACGCTCTTTTGTCCGCGGCTCCAGGCACATCTTTCCTGGCGCTTCCTGAAGTACCTCGCAGGTCCTCTAAGCGTCTTCTATCTGAGAGCTCAGAAGATCCCTCGCAACCTGAGAAACGTCGCAAGGCCTTGGCGTTGCTTGTGGATATCAAAGCTGCCAAATCTTTAAAACTTGCTAAGCCTGACAGCACTGTACTTTCCTCCGAGCCTGCGGTGAAGAATTGCCCCTCGACAAGTTCGGGTATTTCCTTGTGACATTCTTTTCTTTGTATTCATGTGTCTTCATGAAGGGTTGTTTATTCACTGTTGTTTTTTCTATCCCGTAGGCTCAGACCTGCAAGATTTGTCTTCTCCTTCTTCTGGTTGCCTGATGAGAGCGTCCGTATTGCTTCTGGGTAAGACTTGCTTTCCTTTTATAACTGTTGCTGCCATTTTGGTCTATAACCATCAATATCTTGCAGGGCCATGGTTGGAGGAGATACAAAGTCTACCTCCTCCACTGATCTTTCTCAGCCAACCACGAGTGAAGGTGATGTTGCTGGCGAGAACATGGGAACTAGCGATGGCGCGACTTATCTGAAGCCTTCTTTAGAAGAGGGTATTGCCGATGCGGCTCCTGCCGTGGTTCCAGTCGCAGCGCCGTCTGCGACTCCTAATGTTGATGGGATGCCCCTTCAAGTTGGAGCTCCTATTTCTGAAGCGGCTGACCTCCCAGCGCTAGTAGTTCCAAATCAATTGATGCCATAATCGATGCTGGAGATAAGCACGCTGCTTTATTGCGCGACCTGGTTGCAATTATCTTCAAGTCGCCAGGTACGCATACTGTAGCCCCCAAGGATCAAGACCTTGTGTCAGTTGCAGGGTGTTGATTCTTTCTTTTCTCCAAGTTTTGAGCCCCCAAGTACCTTTCAAAATTGCTTATATTTTCCGTTTACTCGCAGCTTGAGCTTTCCTCGCTTGCTGCTCTGACGCAATGAAAGTCAAGGGCATTTCCTTAGATAAACCTGAAGTGACGCGATCTGCCTTGGGACATCATAGCGATCATTAAGAACCAAGCGCAAGAAATAAATACTCAAAGATCAACTTGACTCCTGTGAAGAGCAATTTAAAGAGCTCGAAGCAGATTCCAAGCAGCGACTATGGAGAAGGATGAAGTGATAAAATCCTTGCGAGAGGGGCTGAATCTCAAATCTGAGCTGCTTGATCGGCTGAAAGGAGACCATGTGAGGGAGCTCGCCGCGCGAGATGAAAAATATAACTCGCTGCTCAAGGCTTTTGAGGGTTTTGGATCTGCTGTTAAATCAGCCATTCTGCAACTCGCCGGTACATCCCTAGTCCTTTGTCTCTTGATCATTTACATCTGGGTGACCATCATGAGTTGCTGATCTGAATAATATCTTGTTTTTTGATGCAGGGCCTGGTGCTCCAGTGTACCGCTCCAATTTGAAGGATCAACTGGAATATCTTCAAGATTTTAGCCTGCGCCTTCTTAAAGTAACCAAAGAGGTTATGACAAAAATCGCCCCTGCGGCTGATGCTCCAGATTCATGTGAGTTTTGGCTGAACAGGCTATTTAAGGCTCCTCACTATGTCTCTGATTGGAAGGGGTCTTCTGCTCGCTCCGGAGCTGCTCATGTGTTAACATTACTCCGGGCATATTATCCAGAAATAGAGGTAGGCAAGATTGCTCTTCATGACCGGGCGAAGCGCGCGGATGGTACTGAGCTTCCAATGAGTGAATACTTCGACATCTGGAAGGGTATGCGTGGATACGCCACATTACTTGTTAAGAATTTAGACTTGGGCTCTTATCTGGGAAGTTCAATCCTGATGGTAGCAAAGCTACGAAGGAGAAATCCACTGGGGCTGAATCATCCCGAGCTTCCAATCCATCCTCAGGACCTGGTGGTCCTTCACTTCATCTGGTGGTGCCTTGGTTATAAGGACACCTGCTGCTCCAACCTCAAGACAAGCCGCGAAGGCTTCTGTTCCTGCGACTCGAAAGCAGAAATAAACATCCAATAGTAATGTGGGACTCGTCAATAGTGACTTGCCCGTTAGTCTGTAAAAAATTTGTGTACTATAAGCAGTACTTTTGTGACCTATAAGCAGGTTCTTTTATGATACTTCCATTAAGTAGACGCTCGCGCGGCTCAGTATTTCCTAGGAACATGTGTGTTCAGGGTCGAGAGCGGCCATGATAGGCAATCAAGCTCGATTGACGCCACACCCCAGTACTTTGGCCGCATAATGCAAGACGCTTCTAGCTTAAGGACTGCCACTCGTTTGGCAAGGGTTGAGGTAGCGAGCTGTGCTCGCTGTGCTTTGTAAAAAAGCCCTCAGGGTTGGTGATGTATGAAATTCAAAAGACTCAGCGACTCAATGATAGTTGAGGCGAAACGACGAACCCTTGAATGTCAAGGGTGCCGGCTTTATTTCATAACCACTCAATTTATTACAGGGTGAGACAAAGACGATGCAGACCCTTTAATGCGAGTTTTCTGTTCCTCGCAGGTCATGCATACTTGATACTCATCGCACTCATTTGCGAAATAATACTCCTGACGGAGTGGGTTGAACACCTAGTTGGTTCATGTTTGAGTTGCTAAAAGCGACTCGGGTCGAGCATGATAGCTCCGATGTTTTCATGCCAAAGTGAGGGTCAAATCTTTTGATAGGTAGTCGCACTGAGTTGCGACTTATGCTGATTCACGTCCTTGGGGATGAGTCGCGGGGGTAAGGTCTCACAATAGTTGGGCCTCTCTGACTTGGGTTGTTGATTGATATTGGATCTATGCATATACGCCATCTCTTGTTTTGTTTTTGTATCAAAGCGATTCCTGGAGTATTATCTTCCTGATTCGCGACTGTATGGTTGGAATTCACCATCTGGTGGGCGCGTCCTGCTGTCCGTCCATTCTGAGTCCCCAAGGCGACTCGCTTTGGGCTGCGGAGGTTTACTGATGGCCTGAGACCATGTGAGGAGTTGGCGATGCAAGCTTCTTCTGCATTACTGAGCCTGCTTCCTCGCATTCTAGCGCTCTCTGTCTGTCTCCATGCACCGTGATCACGCCGTTTGGTCCTGGTATCTTTAACTGCAGGTATACGTAGCAGGGGCGGGCAGTGAATTTGACATAAGCTTCTCTCCCGAAGATCGCATGGTATGGGCTTTTGACTGCTACGACCTCGAAGCTCAGGAACTCTGTGCGGAAGTTTCGCTCGGTCCCGAAGCTGACTTCGAGGGTAATTTTTCCTATAGGTCGAGTGATTATTCCTGGAATTATGCCTTGGATATCCTTCCTTGTTGGCTGTAGCCGCCGCTCGGGTATGTTCATTCGACGGAGCGTGTCTTGGTATAGGATGTTTACTCTTCCTCCTCCATCCATGAGGACTTTGTTCAACCTGTATCCCGCGACTTGCGGTGTAACAACGAGAGCCAACTGTCCTGGATCTTTTACTTCTGGGGGATGATCGTCGCGACTCCAAACAACCGATCGCTCTGTCCAACGGCGGTGTCTTTCCAGAGTTGGGATTGAGTCGCGGCTCCATCTGCTATTCATTTGCCTTCTGTTGCCCGCTGTTTGTACATCCACGGTATGAAATTGCCCTATGTTTCTTCTTACTGAAGTTTCAGGCTTTTGACAGGAGTTCTCCTTGTCCCTATGCTGCATTGGTCCGCTGTGAGTCGCGATTGATGAATCACCTTCTTCCATCGCCTGTAGTAGTGACACTGTGCCTTGGTGTGACCCGCGGGTCTTCCATCTCTTCTGCGGTGTAAGTCGCAAGGACTATCGAAAATCCCTTTGGCGCTGTTGGGGAGTGACTCCTTGTCTCTTTTCTGCTCCCTTAGTTGATACTTACAGTGTTCTGTTTCCTTTGAGATTGGCAAGAGCCGCTTGCCATCTTATCTGTCTCTGCGTGCTTGTTAGTAGTCGCCGAGAGTTGGCCGAAAGTATTGATCTTATGTCCAGTGCGGCTTAAGGTATGCACCGGCGGCTCAAACCTACAGTTCTTTCTCATAACTTGCACTTCAGATTGCGCCGTGGTATCTTTGGCAGAGTCAAGGATCCCTGTGACTTGTTTTATCCACTCGCTGGTTGATTCGTTCTCCTTCTGGATCCACTGTCTGAGGTTCTTCACGCCCTCTATTTGGAACCTTTTGATGAACTTATCCTTCAATTCTTCCCATGAGTTTATTGACTTTGGCGGCAACCTTAGCAGCCAATCCCTGGCTTCTCCCTGTAGTACCAAGTGAAAATACTTTGCGAGCACTCCTGAGTTACACCGATTCCTGTCATGTTCATTTCATAATCCTCTATCCATAGGACAGGGTCTAGATCATTATGGTAGGTGGTGACTTGCTGCGACTCGCCGAAGTTCGGTGGGAAACGAGTGAGCCGTATTTCCTCCCCGAAACATGCTGGTCCTTTCAATAACGAATAGGAGCTCACAGGTGCCGTATCTTCATCTGAATCAGTTTCAAACTGGGTTGGTTGAGTCGCATCAAGCATTTGCGGCTTACGTCAGCCTTACTCTCTTTACCTGGTGATATTTGCAGACCTGCTAGCTGGTTGTCTAATTCTTCCACATTGCATCCTTCCTCGCCCCACGATACCTCGTGTTGCGGCTCGTTAGGCGTGACTCCATACATGTTTGCTTGCTGTAGGGCGGCAGTCTGTAGCAGATCAATCGCATGGCGAGCTTCCTTATCAGCTCGCGTATCTCCGACTGGTGCTATTTTTGATAATATCCCGATCGCGTCGTGCATATTGCTCTCCGGATTATTGTGGAACTTCTGCTTCATCTCTTGCCTCCCTTTGTCAGTCTTGGTGCAAATTGCCTGCTGCTTTTGCTGCCAACGCCTCAGTCGTTGATCTTCCTGGAGTTTTTTGCGCTCTGCCGCGAGCCTTTGCGCTTCTTCACAAAGTTCCGCCCTGACGGCTTCGATTTCTTCAATTTTGGGATTTTTCTCCCGGCTAGGCAGAGGTTCCCAGATTGGTTTTGACGGGACGGAGGCAGATGTTTTTGCTCCGGTTGTTGCAGTTCTTCTAACACGCGGACCCTAACTGGCCGCAGTTCCTCTCCTGATTCGTCCCCTTGAGTCGCGTCTGAAGATCTGCGACTGACGGACCCAACGAAGATTTTCACAGACCCGACGGGAATAATATACCCAAATTCAACGTGATCTGCCTCTGGTCCCCACTCTGAGTCGTCGATGAAGGGAACACCATTGATATCTTCCACTTGGCCGATGGCGATGTCCTTGAACCCTGATTCCGATCCTGCGCGGAACGTGACGCTCTTGACCGCAGGCCCCACGGTGGGCGCCAACTGTCGTGGGTTTGTCACGTCAGATGTCATGGATGACTTCGTAGGTGTGGGATTTGCGCGAGTCAATCGTCTCCGAGCTTGGGATCGCAGGAACAAGGACGAACACAGATTTACCCAGGTTCGGCCCCTCAATGTGAGGTAAAGACCTACTTCCTGCCTACCCTAGATTGGTATTGATATGATATATGTGGTGTTACAATGGAGGCGATCCGATCTGGGAACTCGCCGTAAGAGCTAGGGTTTTAGGGCTTGATAGCTTGACCCTGTCTAAGTCCTGCGAGTCCTCTTTATATACACAGAGGCTCGCTAGGTTACAAAGGAAACTTCCTCCACAAGGAATATATCGACCGGAACCTACTCGGAGACTAACTCCTCCTCACGTCTTCCAGGATATGTCTTCTAGATCCTTCTCCTTGTGGCGGTATGATGTTGGTCTTGCTTTCACGCAGGCCTTTATTGTGCGAATAAGATGAGTCGCACTTTACCAAATATGGGCCGCGGGTTAATCCACAAAGTATTCCCCCGACACTTATATGTGTTTTGAGCGATGTAGTTCTTACATCAATCTTGCCTTTTCGGAATGCTCATGAGTTGTGGACAAAACTTCAAGATAAATATGGCGTGTCCAACATTATTGAGGATGATTGGTCTCCCTCCACCTCTGACCGTGATGAGTTCACATATTCTTCCACTTAACCAACATGTGATTTGTCACAAGGTAATTACATGGTGAGTGGTGATAGAAACTGCATTGTTGATGGTGAATCCACTACTGAATATACTTCATCTCTATCTCATTGCAATGTTCTATCTTTGGACTTAAACACTTCTAGCACTCCAAATGTGTTACATGCTAGTGTTGATAGTCCTCGCATATCATGTAATAGTTGCCTGACTAAATCTCATGATGATATGCTCTTTATGTCTTGTTGTCATGAAAATAATGCTTCCATATCCTCTAGCACTTGTATGGCTAACAATGTAGATGAATCCCAACATTTGTTGGAACAATACATGGACCTCAATGGTGCTTCAAGTAATTCTTCATCATCATCTTCCATTACTCACTTTTGCCTTATGGATAAAGATTCAAAGGTATCTTCATCTTTGGAACCCTCTACATCTTGTGATGATGAAGATGAGGATTATTATGTTTTAAAATATAATGATGCCGACTCCTTAAAAGTGAAGGGTGAGATGGTTTTTTGTGCTATCCCTAAAGGTAGTAAAGCTATCTCCCCTTTATGTGAAATTTTGACTTATGCTACAAAGAGTTGCGAAGTCATTGAAGAAAAGGGGAGACTTGAAAGAGAATATGCTAATGAAATTGCTTCTCTCACCGTCACTCTTGAGGAAGAGCATGAGCTTCAAGTTTCTCTTAATATTGAGGAGTCACAAAATGACATTGTTTCTAAAATAATTAAAGAACGTGACCATGCTATTGCTAAATATAAGTTTTATAAGAAAGAAAAGGTTGAATTTGGTGTTGGTCATGATAGACTAACAAAGGAACTAGAGAATCTCACCAAGGCTCACAAGGCCTTGGAGAATGAACACTCTACGCTCACCAAGTCTTTTGAACAACTTCAAATTCAACTAACTAAAATTGATGTACCTAGTCCCTCTACTCCTTCTTGTGATCATGCACATGTTGTTGAGGAAAATGCTAGGTTAAATGATGAGCTTGCCAAGTTGTCTTCTTCCATTTCCAATATTAATGATACTTGTGCTACTAACTCTACTCCTTGTGAAGCATCTATTTTGAAGGAGAATGTTGAGCTAAGGGCTCAATTTGGGTTGTTAACTAGCAAGTATGAGAAGTTGGAAAAGAAAGTCATGAAAAGCTCTCTAGCTTTAATGAGGATCTTCTAGCATCCCATGCTAGGCCAAAGTTAGCTCATGAGGCTATCACTACAAAGGTAACATCTTATGAGCCTCATGTGGATAAAGGCACAACTTCTAATAAAAATGTTTTATTACCTTGTGCTAGTCCTAGTAATTCTTTATCTCATACTTTTGCTAAATCTTGCAGTGAATTACTTTCCTTGCCTTGTTGCTCTAACAATGAAACATCTACCTCCTCTAGTATTTGTGTTGATACTAACCATGTAGAGGAATTAAAAGAACTCAAGGCACAAGTCACTTCTTTGAAGAAAGACTTGGAAAAGTGACATGTTGGGAATTCTACACTTGACAATATGTTGAGTGTATAAAGACGCCCCAATGACAAGAATGGACTTGGATTCAACTCCAATATCAAGAACAAGTCCAAGTATAAGAAGAAGAAAAAGGGCCAAGAACAAGTTATATATTCGGCCAAGATTGTTTGCTTCAAGTGCAATAGTGAGAAGCAACAAGGGAAGAGGCCTCAAGCTCAAACTCAAGTTCCTCAAGTTGAAGAACAGCCACTTCCCAAGAGGAATCATGCTACCCCTCCTCAAGTCGAGATTCTAACTAAGAAGGGAGGAAGCCAATGTTGCTACATATGCCGTGAGAAGGGCCACTTTGCTTCTTCATGCACTAATGGTACCTCATCCAACCCTATTATAATTGATGATATTTATTCTCTTCGGAAGGATAAGGTTGGCAACGTGTTTGCCAAATATGTTGGTACTCAAAGTGGTGTCAAGAAAAGAACCATTTGGGTTGCCAAGCCTATTGTGACTAACCTCTTAGGACCCAACTTGGTTGGGGACCAACAAGCTAAAACTTGATCAATAGGTGTTATTGGAGGGCATTGGAGACTTGGCTACATCATGAAGAATTAAGAGATCTTCATCAATTATATCTCTCAAGCAATGTCATTTGGGTTATATTGTTCTATCTCTTATCCAATGTTCCTCCTTGCGGTTACTTGTGCTTATATCATATACACATTGAACTTGCTTGCACCCTTGCATGTGTTTAGTTTTGTACCTTGCTAGTGTTTGTATGTGTTATGCTCTCTAATTACTTATCTTGAGAAATCAAGTATGTGCATGTTGGTTTGCATACCATTTACTTGTTTTGAGCCTTATTGCTTTTATTTGCTATCTTATCTTGTTGGCTCTATTTGAGAGATTAATGGACTATTCCATTTTGAGAGAGTGATATGCTTCGTGCACTTCACAATCCAAAAATGTGTGTACATGAGGAATACCACTCAGTGATGATATATCAATATTATCTATTCTATATGTGGTATGTCATGCTCATGAGAAATTCGAATTCTATAATGTCCATTAATTATCTCTAGTTGGTTTGTTTGCCTCTTGTTTAAAAGAAATGGATTATCATATTATGAGGGAGTAATAAGCTTTGTGCATATTACAAGCCTAGAAAATGTGAACATGTGAGGTTTGCCACCTAAAATTGATGTTGTTAATAATCTTATTCCTATGTGGCGTGTTACTCAAACAAGGTCCATATTTGCTTAATTGTTTTTTGTCTCTCACTCTTTTGGATCTTGTTTGTGATGGAAGTTCTTGGTATGGATTTCCCCAAATATGTTCTCATATATCTTTTTGGGAAACCAATTGCTTCAAGCTACTCTTTGTAGTTGCTTTGCATGATCGCGTGAATTTTGAAGCTATCGAGAATATCTACCTAAGCATAGCTTTTAATTCCTATCCTTTCTCATATGCTTATTTGTTGCTAAGTTGGCCTTGAATATCATTCCTACATACCACCGAGAAATATCTCTATATACTCTTTGTCCATGACAAGGGATACTCATAATTATGGTGGAATTTGTAGACCTTCTTCATTTTGGTTCTCGCTTTGAATTGCCTTAATTTGTTGCCAAAATTCGTTTTATCAAACTCCTTTTTGTCTTCCTTGTATCTTTTGGATCCTTTTTGCTCTACTCAAAATTTGTTTTGTGCTTTCTTGAGTTAGGAAAAACAATGATCTCATCCTTGTGCATTTACATTCAAGTCATACTTCTAGATAATGCACTATTCTTGGGGAAGCTATCTGATGCATGTAAAATGCATACATGAACTTTGCACTATATCACACATATTCCAATCATATTTGCATCATATAAGGGTTATATTACTGTTATTTAATGATTTTAGGAAATAAATCAATTGTTTCCTATTTTATGGAATTAACCCTGCGCAGGCAGAAAACCCTATTTCTTTCCTTTTATGTTTCAGGGACCCAAACGTCGTCATAAAATTCTGGAAAAATACAGAGGTCGTTATTTTGGAAGGAAGAAGACGTAGGAACGAAGGAATCAAGCAAACGGAGTCCGCAAGGTAGAAAGGGGGTGGCCCACGCGGCCAGGTACTGTGGCCGCGTGGGGCCCACTCGTTTGGCCCTCGAGGCTCCATTGCCGTTGATCTTTGCTCCACCGACTCCGTCTTGACCTAAAAACGCCTAAAAAAAGGTCCCCCGACGTTCTCTGGAAGGAGCGCCGCACAAACATAGAAACACCGAAATGGAGATCAGGAGCTGCAGATTGGAGGGGGAAAACTCCGGCGGGGCGCTGCCGGCGTGGTCTCTTCATCTCCATCGACATCTCCACGTCTCCATGATGAAGAGGGAGTAGTCCACCTCTGGACTATGGGTTTGTGGAAGTAACTTATGTATCTCTCCTCTCTTGAGCTTCACTAATTAGTACCGTATGACTGCTGAACATGATTACGGTCATATTTGTAATACCTATGTGGTGGATCTTTCTATGAGTTAATATATGTTTGAGATTGCAATGTTTGTTTCAGTTATGAGTATAGATGCATATTATGTACCCCGTTCTTGTCTACTTGTTATGATCAAGCATGTTTATGAGAGCGTGTGTGGGTGATGTGTGCATTAGTTGGAGTAACGGGAGTGGTGAGTGCGGTAAGCTGACAACTTAATATCGCGATCCACTTGGGTGTTTACCTTACTTTGTTACCTCACTAGGGATAAACTAAAATACCATGCTGCAAGGGTTGAGGGTGACCAAGCTTCTTCCTGTGACTAGATCCAGCATGTTCTTATTTTCACTTCATGTCATGAAACTTATTGCTATACTCTGAGTCATCTTAATTACTGAGGTGTTATGATTTGGTTGCATCTTGGTGGAGTATAAGAGAGACTAATAACCAAAAGGTCTCTATGTTAGGACGTGATGCCCATATATCTAAGTAACTTGTTATCAAACTTTGTGTTGCAATCTCATATGTTAACTCTGTGTGTGTTCCATTGTCTGCCACTTTATAAAGAGAGAGTGCATTTGTGAAACCATGAACCCCGGTCCATTTTTAATCATAAGAAACACCTTTCCAACACCATATACCACTTTTCCATTTTCAGCCATCATTAAATCCGAAAATACAAAAATACTTTTCATCTTGCATACATCATAAAAAAAACCAAAAATATCATTTACCATTGCATCCACCTCCATTGCATATTTATTTCTTGTTTGCATTGCATAACTATCTTGATATCATTCTTACACCTTGTGCTTGACAACCACATGTGAGGTTGAGGACCAAAACATTTAACTTTGTTTTGTAGGTAACCAAAAGAAGGATAAGAAGATATATCTTCACTACTGATTCCCCGAGAGTTCGATATTAAACCCTCGAGTCACCCTCGTGGGGAAAACACGTCTTCCACTACTACACACTCTGCACTTGGAGTCTCAACCTAACCCATTTACTTTTGACGCAGGTAACTACGCACCGGAGATCAACAAAGTGTTTTCTGGCGTCGTAGATCAACCTCTTCAAGGGCCATCAAGACTGTTTTCTGGCGCCGTTGCCGGGGAATCATAGCTGAGAGATTTATCCAAGGGTGTGCATCATCGCATTCATCTCACAACGAAGTCAACTTCACCAACTTGTGCTAACACCTAAGCTTGGGGAGGTTGCACCTACGTGAGCACCATCTTATCCATCTTTACTTACAAAGCAATTTATTTGTTTTGTTAGTGTCATTGCATATCATATTCCGCTTGCATATTTATTTTCAGTTTTGCATAAAAAATAAAAATACAAAAAAACTTGCTAAAATGGGAGAAAGAACTAAGTTGTGTGACTACACAAACACTCCTAATGATCAATTTATCACAAGAGCTATTGCCACACCTGAGATTAAACTGATAGTTATAGAGTGAGTTATGGTTTATTACACTCGATAACTAGGAAACAATTTGGTGGTAAAGGATGGGAAGATGGTCTTGAGCATCTTAATATTTTTACCGGCATTTGTATGCACAAACTTTAAGGAACCTGATAGTGTGATGTCAAAATTATTCCCTTTTTCGCTAAAGGAGAGGCAAAAGAGTGGATGTATTCACTACCCTTGCTATAGTTAAAACTTGGAGAAAACTAGAAAAGGCATTCCTTAGAAAATATTATCCCATTTTTTGGGCACATAAACCGGTCAATTCTATCCATGTCAAGAAAAAGACTAGAAGTGGGGAAGCACCCCCTGAAGAAACAAGTTTGGGTAAAAAGGAAGTTGAGGAAGTTAAAATGCTTAGTGAAGTCAAGGATCCTTTGCTTGACTTAGAAAATTGTAGCTTGCATGAATTAATATCTATCTTACAAAAACTTGCAAGTGATCCTTCCATCAACACTAATCAAGCTGGCTTTGGTTCTTATATTGCTAATCATGTCTTGAAAGAAAAGATTGCTAGGTACAACCAAGAGGCTATGATACCACCTAAGCTTGGGGATATGTGGATTCCTAAGGTACTAGTAACTATTGGAAAAGAGACACACCATGCTATACTTGATCTAGGATCTAGTGTCTCTGTTTTATCTAAAGAACTATATGAAGTGCTTGAATTGAAAAATCTTGAAAAATGCTCCATTGAACTTGCACTTGCTGATGACTCTATTAAACATGCTTTAGGAAAAGTAAGTGATGTTATGGTGGAGTTACATATGACTTTTGTGCCTGTGGATTTTCTAATCATGGATATGGGGAATAAAACCTCTAGTCCTATTATTCTTGGAAGACCTTTTCTTCGTACCACAGGTGCCATCATTGATTCAAAGGAAGGGAATGTGAAGTTTCAGTTCCCACACAAGAAGTGCATGGAACACTTCCCAAGGAAGAGGGAACCACCAAAGTTCAAGCTCCCTCATGAGCTTCGTCCACAATAAACAACAAGTAAGAAGCCTAGCTATATGGCTATAAAGAAAGCGCTTTGCGGGAGGCAACCCGGTTATTTTTTGTGTGATTTTCTTTGTGTCCTCTTGCTGTAACAAGAGACTTTGTGTCTAGTTTAGGTTCTGGAATTTTCAATAAAGTGCCAAGTTTTACCCTTTTTGGTTTGAAAAAGTTGCTTATAGCGTTCGGAGATTTTATTCCTGCACGAATCAGTGCACGGTATGATTTTTAATTCTTATTCTGTAACTCCGAATGAGCTCATATTTGAACTGTAGTTGCAACTTTTCATCCTCTGTATGCATGAATTTTTGGAATTTTTCGAGAAAGTTTGGTAGGGTAGAAAAATACGTTTTGCTGCTGCTGTTTTTCTGGACAGATTCTGTCCCATTTTGTTTGATGCATGCTTTGAGCTTTTAAGTTGAATCTTTTTGATCCAATTGAGTTTATGAGTAGGCATACAACATTATACACTTTCTGGACATCTCATATGAATTTTTGTTCAAGGATTATATGCAGCAAGAAACATATTTGTTTATCACTATTAATGCACCCCACAGAAAAGAAATGGGAGAAACGGTGTTTTGAAGTTTTTTCACAGGGATTGGAGGAGATGCACCAAGAGTTATCCAAGGATGGTGAAGACCATAAGCTTGGGGATGTGAAGACAACCCCGCTGGACCTACACACTCTCGGTTTGCGCACGTCCAACTTCTGTTTTTCGATCGAAACACTTTATCGCATAAACTTGGAGCGTCTTTTGTTTTGTTTTGGTTTGATTTGTTTTGAGAGACCACCACACTATCATTTATATATGGGAGAGCTACTGGAAATATGGGTTGAAATATGTTGGATGCTTTTATAAGATTGGGAAAAGGGATGTTTGAGTTGATTTTTAATGATACATATAGTTGCATGATTCATGAGCTTGTTTATGAGTAATAGTTTGCAAATCCTTTTTGAAGAGCTATAACTTATTCATGTTTTGGTGCTGATTGTTATTTTACTTGGTTTAACATGGATTAGTTAGTTCTATGGACACTCATGCATGCATCTAGATGGTCAACTTTCTCCCTTTTGCTAGCCCAAACATTCCAACAAGTCAAAACTTGTTTCCAACACCTTCAACCAAAGTTATTCCAGTGAGTCCACCATATCTACCTACTAGCTATATGCTATTCCGAGTATGTTCATCATGATATTTGTGTTATCTATACCTCTGAATGAAAATGATTATGTTATTGATTGCCATGGGAAAAGTTGGTTATATAGCTCTCACGAACTTGATGCACATTTTTACTATCATTGCTATAAATAAAACATGACCCATTGTGATTAAGATTATGATGCTAGTGGCTTGATAAATGTCCGAGGTTGGGAGTTAGCCCATATGTGCTGTCACATGCAAAGCTTTCAACATGCTCCATTTAGTTGATATCATGTGCTTTTGTCTATGGATGCCTATCATGGTGAAATAAGGGGGAAAAGATTTAGTTTGAATGAGTTTGTATAAATGGTTAGAGAGACGCCTGGGCCGCTAATCTAAGCCATGCATTATTCATGGTGGAAATTTACTTACATGCTATGGTGAATTATCTATGACACACCTTACAATAAAAAGCTATTCCAATGGTAAATAAAAAGGGTGTTGAGGTTGTTCATCTTGTTTGTTTGTCTTGTCATTTTGATATGGGCTTGTTCCATATCCTGGGACAAGAGGTACCCCAGTTGACGCTCTTGATGATACTATTATTACTTACAATGATAGATAACTTGAACTTGCTTTTCCCAAGTTGAGTAACTCATGGTGTAGGTACTTGTATTCAAGGGGCATGAGACATCCAACCTTTACTTTGTCAAGCACACTACTCATATTTGCTCTCACATTAAACTATAATCATTCAAGATGCTATGATAGGGGAATGAGAGCTTGACACCAAGTATTACCACATTGCAATCATTAACTTAAGTAGGAGAGTTTGGAGGTTAGATGAAACTTATGCATGCTTTACCTCTACTCACTTATTCATCTTTCCAAAGTGTCCACCAAACATATTCAGATTTTCATCATCACTCTATGGACCACATGTATGCAAAAGTAAGAATGTCCATATACTATCTGTATGTTACACTTTGTGAACTATCATTGAACATCCTTGCATTGAATACTTGATATCACTTCATAAACTTTTGCATATTGCTACTCCTTTGAAGAATGAATCATTTGACTCTATGTAGCAGTAGCAATCATCTTTGATATCCATTGTTAGTGCTATATTGCAAAGCCCATGTTAGTTTTATCACCTTCATACTCGAGGACGAGTATTGGTTAAGCTTGGGGATGTTGATGCATGTAAAATGCATACATGAACTTTGCACTATATCACACATATTCCAATCATATTTGCATCATATAAGGGTTATATTACTGTTATTTAATGATTTTAGGAAATAAATCAATTGTTTCCTATTTTTATGGAATTAACCCTGCGCAGGCAGAAAACCCTATTTCTTTCCTTTTATGTTTCAGGGACCCAAACGTCGTCAAAAATTATGGAAAAATACAGGGTCGTTATTTTGGAAGGAAGAAGACGTAGGAGCGAAGGAAGCAAGCAAACGGAGCCGCAAGGCAGAAAGGGGGTGGCCCACGCGGCCAGGTACTGTGGCCGCGTGGGGCCCACTCGTTTGGCCCTCGTGGCTCCGCTGCCGTCGATCTTTCGTCCACCGACTCCGTCTTGACCTAAAAACGCCTATAAAAAAGGTCCCCGCGTTTCTCGAAGGAGCGCCGCACAAACACAGAAACACCGAAACGGAGATCAGGAGCTGCAGATTGGAGGGGGAAAACTCCGGCGGGGCGCTGCCGGTGGTCTCCATCTCTCCATCGACTTCTCCACCGTCTCCATGATGAAGAGGGAGTAGTCCACCTCTGGACTATGGGTTTGTGGAAGTAACTTATGTATCTCTCCTCTCTTGAGCTTCACTAATTAGTACCGTATGAGCTGCTGAACATGATTACGGTCATATTTGTAATACCTATGTGGTGGATCTTTCTATGAGTTAATATATGTTTGAGATTGCAATGTTTGTTTCAGTTATGAGTATAGATGCATATTATGTACCCCGTTCTTGTCTACTTGTTATGATCAAGCATGTTTATGAGAGCGTGTGTGGGGGACGTGTGCATTAGTTGGAGTAACGGGGAGTGGTGAGTGCGGTAAGCTGACAACTTAATATCGCGATCCACTTGGGTGTTTACCTTACTTTGTTACCTCACTAGGGATAAACTAAAATACCATGCTGCAAGGGTTGAGGGTGACCAAGCTTCTTCCTGTGACTAGATCCAGCATGTTCTTATTTTCACTTCATGTCATGAAACTTATTGCTATACTCTGAGTCATCTTAATTACTGAGGTGTTATGATTTGGTTCGCATCTTGGTGGAGTATAAGAGAGACTAATAACCAAAAGGTCTCTATGTTAGGACGTGATGCCCATATATCTAAGTAACTTGTTATCAAACTTTGTGTTGCAATCTCATATGTTAACTCTGTGTGTGTTCCATTGTCTGCCACTTTATAAAGAGAGAGTGCATTTGTGAAACCATGAACCCCGGTCCATTTTTAATCATAAGAAACACCTTTCCAACACCATATACCACTTTTCCATTTTCAGCCATCATTAAATCCGAAAATACAAAAATACTTTTCATCTTGCATACATCATTAAAAAACCCAAAAATATCATTTACCATTGCATCCACCACCATTGCATATTTATTTCCTGTTTGCATTGCATAACTATCTTGATATCATTCTTACACCTTGTGCTTGACAACCACAGGTGAGGTTGAGGACCAAAACATTTAACTTTGTTTTGTAGGTAACCAAAAGAAGGATAAGAATATATATCTTCACTACTGATTCCCCGAGAGTTCGATATTAAACCCTCGAGTCACCCTCGTGGGGAAAACACGTCTTCCACTACTACACACTCTGCACTTGGAGTCTCAACCTAACCCATTTACTTTTGACGCAGGTAACTACGCACCGGAGATCAACAAAGTGTTTTCTGGCGTCGTAGATCAACCTCTTCAAGGGCCATCACTATCCTACATTGAGTAGAACATCATTCTTTAATTTGGTATTGTATCTTATGGATTTTCTTGAACATGACTAGTGTTGGATAAAATATATGGAGAGTGATGACCCCATTTGTGTGCATTTTGTATTCAAATGCAAGATCATAAATAATGCACAAATCTTGGGGGAGCTATCCTATATGTTTTAGAACACTATTTGTTTTCAATTGGTGTTTGATCCCGATGATATGTCTATTTGGAAGACAAGCATTTTCGTGTTGATACTTTGTGACATCATGAAAAATGTACAGGGTTTGGTTGATTCCTTGTTCTTATTTTCATTTGGTATCTTTCAAATCGGTATCTTAAATCATGTGTTGATTTGGGAATTTGGACAATTCTTTTTCATGTCACACTTGTGTGTGCTCTGTTGGTTTAAGTGGTATTTTGTCCAAGTTGTATCTCGTTTGGTTCTTGAAAGTTTTTGTACATGCATATTTACTATGTATATCTTATGAAATGCTTACTTTCGTTGATCCAGTATATAGGATAAACTCCATCAAATCCTAAATATCTAAGATGTGCTGAAATTCAATTTCATATCAATATGCACATATTTATGTGGAGTTTGTCCTATGTATTATAGTTATTCTAACTACTTTGGACCTAATGAGTTTGGGTACCATGTTGTACTTGAATGTGTTTTAGGTACACTCGAGATGCATTGGAAGCTTGTCTCATTTACAAGGAAGGTGTTATCACCATGTGCTTATTGGAGCCAAGCTCGGATGATCGTGAACTCTTATCTTCTACATCACTCAATGCTATCTCGGTAACAAGTCTCATGCATATATTTCTAGCTTTCAACCTTGTGTAGGTTGTATCTTGGCATGAATCTCCTTAAGTTGCTTTTGATGTGTTTCTTGCAAAGTTCTTATCAAAACATCTTTATTGCAAATGGTTAAGCCGGGATGATTACATATCAAGGGGAATATATATATATAATCATTTTCATGATTCACCGATCCCATATATGTTAATCTAGCAAATTCTTCTCAAAGTTTTCCATGTGCAATCTTGATGAATTCTCAAAATCATTTGCCTTTTGTGATACTTGTTATCTTTCTCAGAGCATCCCAACTATCACTTTTTCCCTTGTAGATTTTTTTGATGCTATGATGAGTGTGTGTTGTAAGTTCATCTATATCCCTTTAAGATAAAATTAAGCTTTGTACTATGCTTTTAAGCAAGGATCTTATTGGTGTATTTATGACTTCCTCTTGGATATCATGTTCTTTACCTTTGTACCTATTTTGTGTGTGCATGTTTCTTTGTGGACTTACATCTTGATGATTGGGGTCTACTTAGAAACTTTTACACATGAGAGTAGTTACATCTTTTTTTGGTATTCCATTCTTTAGCGACCACCTTTTATTGCTTTTGATTCTTTGGTGGTTTCTAAAAGGCACAGCTTTGTTTTTCATTTGTTATAGTCTTGCATCTTAATAAGCTTGTGGACCTATTTGTTATCTTCTTTGGGTTGTGTGTATGTGAAAGACATGATATGCACTGTGTGCCTCATATTTTGAAAGACTATGTTGATGCTCGTTCATCCTTGTATTAGTCTCCTAAATGTCTTTCTATATCACAACCATCTATTTCGGTTTAGCAAGTCTTTATTTGTCGCTCCTTGCTCTTGTTGCTCAACATTTGTTTGTTGCAAGTTGTATTGCTTCTTTTCCCATTTTTTGCTCTCTTACACACGTTTATGTTCAAAATTATCTAGTAGGGAGTGAGGATTCCATATTGTGCACACCATATTGAAATGTAAATCCTACATTGTGCACGTACCTTGGGGAGTTCCCTCTTGATTTTTAGAGCACTTGGTTGATTTTATCATAATATCTTCTTGTGTTCAATTGGTTTTTCGGATCCTTTGATTGGTTGCTTCTTTTGTCAAGTATCTTTCATTTTGATATTCTTTTGCAATCTTTGGATCCTCAATATAGTTTGATATCCCTACATCTATTCGTCATTGGATATGTGCATTTGTTTTCACTCATATCATGAGAAATGCACACAATATGGGGGAGCTCTTACTATATTGGCCTTCTACATTTTCCTCTCATTTCGGCAATGGATGCCAATGGGGGAGAAGTTTAGAGGGTTTAAGGGGATTTGGTTTTATGCTTTAGTTTCGTTCTTAAGCATTTGCCTTTCTTGCTCTTGCATCCTTTATCTTTGCTTTGCATGGTTGCTTAATTCTTTATATAAACCCTCGTAAAAGAGATTGTCATCAATTACCAAAATGGGAGAGATTGAAAGTGCATGGTGCCCCCATGCGTGGTTTTGGTAATTAATGACAATCCTTGTGGACTAATGTTTGTATTGAGATATTCTTATAGGTTGTCCATTGGCATCGCTTGAACTCCATGTGTTGGATTCAAGGTTGTATGTCATCAAGATCATTGATTATAATGGACATATTTGATATGATCCTGAAGGAGAAAAGATACAAGGTTGATCAAGACTAAGTGCAAAGAGTGGATTCAAGTTGATCAACACACAAAGCTAAATGATGTAGAGAGAATTCATTATTTGACACTATGTTAAAATGTGCTTCCCTATTTGGCCCTAAAAAACTTTTTCTTCCCTATTTGACACTACGCGTAAAATTTGTTCCTAATATGACACTACCGTCCATTCCTTTACACTATTCCATCCAAATCCCAATTATACATGTCAGTCTTTTATTTGAGTGACCTAACTACCCTTTGCTCCGTCCGGGACTCCAGGTCCATCACTCGTACGATCGTACCTTGCTCTTCCTCAACTCACCGAGGCGTCAACTCCTGATCCCGAACCCTAGTTGAACGGGGGTGGCGGCGCTTGATGTGGGCGAGCAAGGCCGGGGGGCCTAGGGCAGACAAGGCGCGGCGACGGTCGGAATCGGCACGTCTCCGGCGCGTCCGTCGGCGAGGTGCAGGGCCGGACCACGGTGCTGGGACTGCTACGTCGGGCATGGCTGCAGGGTTAGGCGCGGATGTGAGCTCGATCTTGGGCTCGGCTACAGGGTTGGGACTCGGGATGATATCCCGATGCAGATCTGCCATTAGGACTCAGGTGCGGCTATGCCAGTGTAAACAGCCACCGTCGCTGGCGCTTGACCCTTGACCCCGACAAGACCCTGGTGCAAA
This sequence comes from Poa pratensis, assembly GCA_947311845.1. NCBI lineage: Eukaryota > Viridiplantae > Streptophyta > Magnoliopsida > Poales > Poaceae > Poa > Poa pratensis. The sequence continues at coordinate 31,551,193 of CAMZMU010000071.1, read as the reverse complement.
TCCGTTCTTGGGTGAGGAAGCACTGCTAAGGCAATCAACCTGGAGGTTGCTGAATATATTGCTAGTTTCATTTAATTGAATAATGGAGGTAAAGAAATATAAATCAATATACAGCACTAAATGCGAAATCTACACTTTATACACCACAACGGAGGTGTTGCATCTAGACTTCTCAACACCATGCGTACGTGTGTTAACAGAAAAACACCATGCGTACGATTTTTTTTGTCACATGATACACAGGGGCAAAAGGGTCTTTTCTAGTGTGATTTAACACCGTGAGTGGTCAAAATGGACGGAATGTCATATAAGGAACAAATTTTAAGCTTGGTGTCAAATAGGGAAGAAAAAGGTTTTCAGGGTCAAATAGGAAGCACATTTTAACCTAGTGTCAAATAAGGAATTCTCTCAATAATGTATCACGTGGGATCATGTGATACTGTCGGGGATGTAACCCCGGGTATCCCAAAGTTGATGGTTTTGTGTTAGTTAATAAAAGAGAGGAAACAACAGAGAAGTAATTGTAAAATAAAGGAGGAGAAAAAGAGGCGTTGGGCCGAGTTTGGAGCTGTCCAGGCGAGATATCACTTTCTGGGCCGAGATAGGCTTATGTCGGTTTTTTTCCTATCTCGGCTGGGCCGAGATAAGCAGCAGCTCGGGCGGCCGGAATTCGCCTCGGTGGGCCAGTTTGCCTTACCTCGGCTGGGCCTCACGTCTCACTTCGGGTGGACCGAGACAGTAGCGATCGGACTGGGCCGAGGTTCCTCAAGCACCAGGTGGACCGAGTCATCCCAGCAGGCCAGCGTGGGTGCAGTCTCGGATGGGCCGATGTGCCGGAGCCTCGGTTGGGCCGGAGCATGGTCACCTCGGATGGTTTACATCGGTGGGTTGGCCTCTCCAATCCCGGACCGGGCCAAGGTTTCCTTTCTACGGCCGAGGCCTTCATTGCTCAGCTGGACCAAGGTGAAGGTAGCCGGGCGGGCCGAGATGTCCTTGCTTGGGCTGGGCTGAAGCAACGCCGGAGCTCTACTCGACCGGGGCATCGCGTTGGCTCAGCTCTGCCGAGTCTCCTCAGCTGTGCCAGCATCTCGTCGTGCCAGGATCATCACCTCGGAGCAGGCCGCAGCTTCACTGCCTCGATCGGACCGAACATCGCCAGGAGCTTCCTCGACCAACGCACAGGCAACGTCGGCAGGTCACCTCGGCAGCAACCTCCAGAGCGTCGCCTCTACTCCGACATCTTCCTCGTCACGTACAGATGCTATGCCAAGATCCAGGAGACAGACACTAGAGGACAAAGACGATGACACATGCAGCATGGCTACAGTGCCAGCGATGTGACTAGAGTACACCTCCATGACGCAGCTACAGTGCTGATTAGACCCCAGTGGTCATGTCAGCTACAGTGTACCTGGAATAGTGTTTTTGTCCCCTGCTTGTCCCCTTGTTGTCCCTGGGCTCTCTCTATATAAAGAGCACCAGGGGGAGAGGCAAAAGGACGGGCACACGAGGCCCCTGGGCTCATTTCCCCCGCGGGAGCTCTCCTCTCTGGGGATTAGCAGTGGTTAGCAGCTTAATTAGCAGTGATTAGAGGCACACTTAGAGGCACAGAGAGGTATCCAGCTCGAGGAGCATTTGTACACACTGCATATACAGAGGGAAATACACCAAAGTAGGATAGATGCTGCAGTAGGGGTTTTACCTCCTCACGAGGGCCCCGAAGGGTAGATCTTTGTGTTTGCAGTGTTCTTCGTGTGCGACTCCATCGCGCAATCCCTCCCCGAATCCTCAAGCGTACGTTCGGCCCCAGACCTAAGCCTACCCCTAGGCATCTGCGTGATCCCACCACGACAGATACAATGGTATGGTAAGAAATTGTCCATATAGTTTTATGAACTAACCCATTATGTGTGTGTGTGGTATTCCTCTGTTGGGTTAGGTATCTCTCCATGGGCTTGCATCAAAAGGAAAATTTCTTATAGCTCATGGAGGATGACGTCAAGTGGTGATCGTCATCAAGATTGAGTTGTGCAAGTTAAAGATGGGCATCTAGAAGATATCATATGATTGAAGCTTGCGACCTATTTGGAGATAATGATCAAGTGAAGATATACCTAAGAGAGGCACTCCCATCTTGGTGTATGGGGGAGCGATATGTGAGTCTTCACCAAGCAAAGCGCAATCAAGAAAGGTGGTCCATTTGAAGAGATAAAGATCGTCATCATCTAACTCAAGTGGAATGCGCAAGACAAAGGTATGATCTTAATAGGGTTTCTATTTTACTGGTCTAATGGTGTTAGTGGGAGACCGGGTTATAAGATAGACGCCTGATACGTCTCAAACGTATCTATAATTTCTGATGTTCCATGTTGATATTATACCAATTGTTACATGTTTTATATACAATTCATACCATTTGTATGCATTTTCTGGGACTAACCTATTAACAAGATGCCACGGTGCCAGTTCCTATTTTCTGCTGTTTTTGTATTCCAGAAAAACTATTCTGGAAATATTCTCGGAATTGGACGAAACTTGGACATAACCTCCTATTTTTCCAACATGAAGCGGAGTCCAGAAGAGAGACGGAGGAGGGACACGTGGCACACACACATGGGGCCGCGTGGGCCCCCTGCTACGCCGTGGGGTGGTGTGGGGCCCTCGTGGCTCCGCAGCCGCCGCCCTTTCGCCTATTTATTCTTCCCGACGCGAAAACCCTAAAGACCCGAGTCATTATCCACGAAAATTCCAGAGACGCCGCTGCCGTCAACCCAAGCTCGGGAGGGTTCAGAAGCTCTTCCCGGCACCCTGCCGGAGAAGGGAATCATCACCGGAGGGCTCTACATCACCATGCCTGCCTCCGGAGTGATGCGTGAGTAGTTCATCCTTGGACTACGGGTCCATGGCAGTACCTAGATGGTTGTCTCTCCACTTTATGCTATCATGTTTAGATCTTGTGAGCTGCCTATCATGATCAAGATCATCTTATTGTAATGCTACATGTTGTGTTTGTTGGGTCCGATGAATATTGAATACTATGTCAAGTTGATTATCAATCTATCTTATATGTTATTTATGATCTTGCATGCTTTCCGTTACTAGTAGATGCTTTGGCCAAGTAGATGCTTGTAACTCCAAGAGTGAGTATTCATGCTAGATAGTGGGTTCATGCCTCCGGTAATCTGGGAGAGTGACAATAACTTCTAAGATTGTGGATGTGCTTAGCTTAAGGGTACGCAGTTAGGTCTAATGCATTTGTTTAGATTACGCACATTACTTAATGCAATTATCTGTTGCTTGCAACTTAATACCAACGGGGAACTCGGTATGACAACCTGGCGGTGGATTATTAGTCATAGGCATTGTTGGATAACGGTCTATCTATTTTGTCATAATGCCCACATGAATATCATAGTAATCATCATGTCATATATATCCATTGTCATGCGCTCAATATTTTGTCAATTGCCCAGCTGTAATTTGTACACCCAGCATGTTAGTTATCTTTTATGGAGAGACACCACTAGTGAACTGTGGACCCGGTCCATTCTTTTACACTTATAATATAACCAACTGCAAACACTGTTCCTTTTCATTCTCTGCAATTTACTAATGTTTTCCACACCATACGTTTAATCCTTTGTTTCCAGTAAGCGGTGAGATTGACAACCTCACTATTTCGTTGGGGTAAAGTAGTTTGATTGTGTTGTGTGTAGATTCCACGTTGGTGATCGAGAAACGGCGCCACCAACAACCTTCAGAAGTGATTTCTTGCTCCTAATGGTCGATTAAACCTTGGTTTCATACTGAGGGAAACTGCTGCTACACTGCTTCATACCTTCCTCTTGGGGTCTCCCACGAACGTGTGATCCACGCAATCAACGCCGTACTATCAAGAGGGCTCTCAAGTGAGTAACTTGATCGCATCTTTGTGAAGAGATCAAACCTTTGCATTCTTGGCATGTCATCTTTCTTGTTCTTATTTGTCTTTTATCCATGTGTGAATTTAGAGCTTGTGTTCATCTCCATACCAAGCTCTAGTTCATAAAAAACGGATTTCATACGAATATCTTGTAACGTTTTTGTTGTTGGAGGATTTACCGGTTGTTCCTTTTTAGAGAGGTTTAAATTTTATACATTTGGGTTTATCCTCTCTTGTTGGACTAGGATGTTTCTCTTCATGATCTTGTAGAGCTCTTCGTTGCGATTCTAACGAGCCCAAGATCATCGAAATCGGAGTCCGGATGAAAAAGATATTTTAGTTTTTGTTTTCCTGTTTTTGTCAGTTTTCAGCAAACCGGATATTCCGGGTTAAGTTGGGACCAGAATATCTGGTCCTGTCTAGAAAATCGGCTAAGGACTCCATGGCACGGGCCTCTGTACTCGGCCGGATTTTTGGGCCAGATATTTGGGTCAGGGACCGGATATTCCGGTCTAAGTGTGGCTGCAACAGCTATTTTCGTGGGAGGGGCTATAAATACCCCTCCCCTTCTTCAACCTTGGGCTGCTTGTTTTTTCCACTCTCCTCCATTGTTGACCTTGGAAAGCTTGCCCTTCTCTCAATCCCTCCCATGATTCTTGCATTTCTTTGAGAGAAAAGTGAGAGGAGATCTAGATCTACAATTCCACCAATCCATCTCTCATCTAAGTAAGGTGAACCTAGTGGATCTATATCTTGGAGTTCATTTGTTGAGTTCTCCTTTGTTCTTCCTCTCTTACTCCTCCATATGCATTTGTTGCTTTGTTGGAATTTGAGAGTGAAGGATTTGAGCACTTATGCTCTTGCCATTTGCATTTGGTGCATCGGTTTGCTCTCTCCACGAGGATTCGTGGAAGTGAAAGTTTGTGACCTTGTTATTCCTGGGTCGTTGGACCTAGACGGTGTGTGGTGTTCTTGGGAGCCTCCAATCCAGTTGTGGATGTGTGCTCCAAGTTGGTGACTCGGAGCCTCCAACCCAGTTGTGGATGTGATTGCGTGGATCACACGTTCGCTGGGAAACCCCAAGAGGAAGGTATGAAGCAGTTTAGCAGCAGTTTCCCTCAGTATGAAATCAATGTTTAATCGACCAGTAGAGCAAGAAATCACTTCTGAAGGTTGTTGGTGGCGCCGTTCTCAATCACCAATGTGGAATCTGCACACAACACAATCAAACTACTTTGCCCCAATGAAACAGTGAGGTTGTCAATCTCACCGGCTTGCTGAAAACAAAGGATTAAACGTATGGTGTGGAAAACAGTAGTAAATTGCAGAGAATGAAAAGGAACAGTGTTTGCAGTTGGTTGTATTATCAGTGTAAAAGAATGGACCGGGGTCCACAGTTCACTAGTGGTGTCTCTCCATAAAAGATAACTAACATGCTGGGTGAACAAATTACAGCTGGGCAATTGACAAAATATTGAGCGCATGACAATGCATATATATGACATGATGATTACTATGATATTCATGTGGGCATTACGACAAAATACATAGACCGTTATCCAACAGCGTCTATGACTAATAATCCACCGCCAGGTTGTCATACCGAGTTCCCCGTTGGTATTAAGTTGCAAGCAACGGATAATTGCATTAAGTAATGTGCGTAATGTAAACAAATGCATTAGACCTAACGGCGTACCCTTAAGCTAAGCATCGGTTATTTTATCCCTAGTGGCAACAGCACATCCACAATCTTAGAAGTTATTGTCACTCTCCCAGATTACCGGAGGCATGAACCCACTATCTAGCATAAATACTCACTCTTGGAGTTACAAGCATCTACTTGGCCAAAGCATCTACTAGTAACGGAAAGCATGCAAGATCATAAATAACATATAAGATAGATTGATAATCAACTTGACATAGTATTCAATATTCATCGGATCCCAGCAAACACAACATGTAGCATTACAATAAGATGATCTTGATCATGATAGGCAGCTCACAAGATCTAAACATGATAGCATAAAGTGGAGAGACAACCATCTAGCTACTGCCATGGACCCGTAGTCCAAGGATGAACTACTCACGCATCACTCCGGAGGCAGGCATGGTGATGTAGAGCCCTCCGGTGATGATTCCCCTCTCCGGCAGGGTGCCGGGAAGAGCTTCTGAACCCTCCCGAGCTAGGGTTGACGGCGGCGGCGTCTCTGGAACTTTTCGTGGATAATGGCTCGGGTATTTAGGGTTTTCGCGTCGGGAAGAATAAATAGGCGAAAGGGCGGCGGCTGCGGAGCCACGAGGGCCCCACACCACCCCACGGCGCGGCAGGGGGGGGGCGGCCCCATGGTGTGGGTGCCACGTGGCCTCCTCCGTCTCCTCTGGACTCCGTCTTCGTGTTGGAAAAATAGGAGGTTCTGTCCAAGTTTCGTCCAATTCCGAGAATATTTCCAGACTAGCTTTTCTGGAATACAAAAACAGCAGAAAACAGGAACTGGCACTGTGGCATCTTGTTAATAGGTTAGTCCCAGAAAATGCATAAAAATGCTATGAAGTGTATATAAAACATGTAACAATTGGTATAATATCAACATGGAACATCAGAAATTATAGATACGTTTGAGACGTATCAAGCATCCCCAAGCTTAGTTCTACTCGTCCTCGAGTAGGTAAAACGATAAAAACAAAATAATTTCTGAGGTGACATGCTACAATCATAATCTTGATCAAATAGTATTGTAAAGCACATGTTATGAATGAAGTGATCCAGGTCAATGGTCTATAGTTTGCTAGCAAGTAGATAATGAGCAAACAACTGAATCATATAAGCAAAAACTTTTCATGAATAGTACTTTCGAGACAAGCATCAAAGAGTTTTGCATAAGAGTTAACTCATAAAGCAATAGATTCTAAGTAAAAGGTATTTAACCAACACAAAGGAAGATTTAAGTTTCAGCAATTGCTTTCAACTTTCAACATATATATCTCATGGATATTTGTCAACACAAAGCATATAATAAGTGCAATATACAGCATATAAAAATTGTTGCACCAAAGTTGACACTAGTGTTTGCTTCTAAGATAGAAAGAAGTAGGAAAACTGACTCAACATAAAAGTAAAAGAAAGGCCCTTCGCAGAGGGAAGCAGGGATTAAATCATGTGCTAGAGCTTTTTAAGTTTTTGAAATCATATAGAGAGTAAAAATAAGTTTTGAGAGGTGTTTGTTAATTGTCAACGAATCAGAAAATGGAAAGTACAATATGACCCCTGCCAACCAGACTTTTAAGAGCGGCTCCCATGAAGGACGTTATTTCTACCAGCAAGGCAGATCATCCCTCTTTCTCTTTTGTTTACACATGCAGATATTTCACTGTTTGTCATTGCTTGACTGATAAATCAGGGCAAAAATGTGAAGAGAATTAAGCGGTTAAAGTTGTAATTAATTGGGACTGGGCACCCCATTTGCCAGCTCTTTTTGCAAAATTAATGGATAAGCGGATGTATATGCCGCTAGTCCGGTGGTAAAGTCTGTTTGACAGTTGACATAAAGACATCCACCCCGTCCTCATGAGCTTGGTAAACATTGACACAAAATAGGAGTAATAATTTTTGAATAGTTTAAAGGTAGCACATGAAAAATTTACTTGGAATGGCAAGGAAATACCACATATAGGTAGTTATGGTGGACACAGATGGCATGGATTTTGGCTCAAGGTTTTGGATGCACGAGAAGCATTCCCTCTCAGTACAGAGTTTAGGCTAGCAAGGTTATTTGAAGCAAACACAGGATATCAACCGACACAGCAAGACTTATATGAAAACATATTGCAAGCATTATAAGACTCTACACTGTCTTCCTTGTTAACCAAACCCTTTTACTAGAAAATATCTAGACCTTAGAGATACCAATCATGCAAACCAAATTTCAACGAGCTTTACGGTAGTTCTTCATTAATAGGTTTTAACTACATGATACAAAAGCTTAAACATGAACTACTTGATAACTCAAAACAATTGACAAGTATCAAATTATCCAATACAGTGATCTACAAGAATATGTAAGCTTTTTCCATTATACCATCTACCACATGCAACATTTTCTGTTCCAACCAAACACCAATCAATTTATTTCAACATAAACTCTCCAAACAATTATAAGTGAAGCAAGAGAGTACTTTCTTTAAAAGAACTAACAGCTCTGAATAAGAGATGCATGCAAAACAGGAGCTAAAAGCATAGCAATAGCTAGATAAGAATACTCAACAAGTATAAGTGAAGAATAGGAGTATTCATATGAAAAAGCGGAGCGTGTCTCTCTCCCAATCAAGAATGCTGGGTCCAATCAAGTTGACCATAAGAAAAATAAAATACTGAAAATAAAAGCACACAGACGCTCCAAGTAAAGCACATATGATGTGAAAGAATTAAAATATAGTTTCACTAGAGATGACCTGATAAGTTGCTGATGAAGAAGGGGATGCCTTGGGCATCCCCAAGCTTAGACGCTTGAGTCTTCTTGAAATATGCTGGGGTGATCCATGGGAGCATCCCCAAGCTTAAGCTCTTCACTCTTCTTGATCACATTATATCATCCTTCTCTCTTGACCCTTGAAAACTTCCGCCACACCAAACTCAAGTAATTCTCATTAGAGGGTTAGTGCACAATCAAAAACTCACATGTTCTATAAGGACACAAACATGACCGTTACTTTTAACATTAGCTACTGCCACTGATGTTATGTGAAGCTCTTCACCCTAAAAAAGAATTCCACTCAACACTAGTAAAAGAGAGAATGCGAAAAATAAAAGACAGAATCTGTCTAAACAGAACAGTCCGCAAAGACGAATTTTTTCGAGGCACTTACGTTGCTCAGATCGAAAAACTTTAAACTAACGAAAGATGCGTACATATCTGAGGATCACGCACAAAAATTTCAGATTTAAATAATTTTTCTGTGATTTTACAGAATTAAAACGGTGAACAGCAGAAATCTGTTCCTGCGCAGAAATCCAAATCTAGCATCATCTTCCTATTAGAGGCAATACTTGGCACAACAATGCGATAAAATAAAGATACAAAGGAATTGTTACAGAAGTAAACAACTCCTTGACTAAAAACTGAAAACAAAAGATAATGGGTTGCCTCCCAAAAGCGCTTTCTTTAATGCCTTTTAGCTAGGCTTGAAGATTTTAATGATGCTCTCATAAGAATAAGAGTTGAAAAACAAAGAGAGCATCAAGAGGCAAATATCAAACACATTTAAGTCTAACCCACTTCTATGCAAAGGAATCTTGTAACAAAATAAATTATTGAAGCATAAAGCAACTAGCATAGAAAGATGAAACAAATAAACTTCAAAACTTTCAACATAAAGAGAGGTTTTTAGTGACTTGAAAACTTTTACAACCATATTTTCCTCTCTCATAATAACTTTCAGTAGCATCATGAACAAACTCAACAATATAACTATCACATAAAGCATGCTTTTCATGATCTACAAACACATAATTTTTATTAAGCTCAAAAACAGTGGGGTTATCAAACCCACTTTTGACAATAATAGTATAATAAATATCATTAGGCAATATAGGACCATCATCAAGAGCATTATCATATATAACATTAGGGAGCACATTTTTACTTTCTGCAATTTCCTTTTCTTGAGTCAAGGAGCTTGTTACTTCAAATTTATCAAAAGGAGATATTTCAATAGAATCATGACATTCAACAATATAGCATTTTCCTCCTTAGGTAGGCATGGAGGGTAATCATATAATGTAAGAGTTAAAGAGTTACTATCATTAGAAGGTAGATCCTCCTTTTGTTCATCACTCTCTTCCTCTTTTTCATCCAATGAGCTTTCAGTTTCAGCAATTTCTTCTCCCACAGGTTCCTGAAAGGTAGCAAGTTGTTCTGGAGAATAAGTTTTCTCAAGAAATTCAGTGATATAAGGATTATCATTGTAATATTCAAGGCAATAACCAAGTATAGCAAAATTTCAGATTTATAAGGAGAATCATCATCGTGAATATAACCAGCAATTTCATAGGCACCCTTAAAAACAAAAAATTCTTCAGTTTGTTCAAGATTACCAAAGTCATAGTTTCCTTTAGCATAAGCAGCCAAGGTTTCATTATCATTATAATCACATTGGAAAGGGAGGTGTTTATGCCTTCTACAACATAAAGATTCATTAAAGCAGTAGGATTCATCATAAGTAGAGCACAAGTTTTAGCAAAATAATTCAATCTACTTATTTGTTCCATAAATGTTTCCCTTTTTGAGACAAGCGGTATTCCTTATAATAATTTTGTTGTTCCTCCGTGAACCCACTTAGCCAATAAGATTTTTTTCAAAGAGAGAAACCATTGATAGCAAGTAAAAACTAGACATAATAACAAACCGAAATAAACTAATGCAAGAAACTAATTTTTTGTGTTTTTGATAATAAAAGCAAACAAGATAAATAAAAATAAACTAAGCAAGACAATAACAAAGTAAAGAGATTGGAAGCGTGAAACTCCCCTTGCAGAAATCCTCTTGCTCCCCGGCAACGGCGCCAGAAAAAGCTTGATGCGTGGATCACACGTTCGTTGGGAGACCCCAAGAGGAAGGTATGAAGCAGTGTAGCAGCAGTTTCCCTCAGTATGAAACCAAGGTTTAATCGAACCAGTAGGAGCAAGAAATCACTTCTGAAGGTTGTTGGTGGCGCGCTGATCACCAACGTGGAACCTGCACACAACACAATCAAACTACTTTGCCCCAACGAAACAGTGAGGTTGTCAATCTCACCGGCTTGCTGAAAACAAAGGATTAAACGTATGGTGTGGAAAACAGTAGTAAATTGCAGAGAATGAAAAGGAACAATGTTTGCAGTTGGTTGTATTATCAGTGTAAAAGAATGGACCGGGGTCCACAGTTCACTAGTGGTGTCTCTCCATAAAAGATAACTAACATGCTGGGTGAACAAATTACAGCTGGGCAATTGACAAAATATTGAGCGCATGACAATGCATATATATGACATGATGATTACTATGATATTCATGTGGGCATTACGACAAAATACATAGACCGTTATCCAACAGCGTCTATGACTAATAATCCACCGCCAGGTTGTCATACCGAGTTCCCCGTTGGTATTAAGTTGCAAGCAACGGATAATTGCATTAAGTAATGTGCGTAATGTAAACAAATGCATTAGACCTAACGGCGCACCCTTAAGCTAAGCATCGGTTATTTTATCCCTAGTGGCAACAGCACATCCACAATCTTAGAAGTTATTGTCACTCTCCCAGATTACCGGAGGCATGAACCCACTATCTAGCATAAATACTCACTCTTGGAGTTACAAGCATCTACTTGGCCAAAGCATCTACTAGTAACGGAAAGCATGCAAGATCATAAATAACATATAAGATAGATTGATAATCAACTTGACATAGTATTCAATATTCATCGGATCCCAGCAAACACAACATGTAGCATTACAATAAGATGATCTTGATCATGATAGGCAGCTCACAAGATCTAAACATGATAGCATAAAGTGGAGAGACAACCATCTAGCTACTGCCATGGACCCGTAGTCCAAGGATGAACTACTCACGCATCACTCCGGAGGCAGGCATGGTGATGTAGAGCCCTCCGGTGATGATTCCCCTCTCCGGCAGGGTGCCGGGAAGAGCTTCTGAACCCTCCCGAGCTAGGGTTGACGGCGGCGGCGTCTCTGGAACTTTTCGTGGATAATGGCTCGGGTTTTAGGGTTTTCGCGTCGGGAAGAATAAATAGGCGAAAGGGCGGCGGCTGCGGAGCCACGAGGGCCCCACACCACCCCACGGCGCGGCAGGGGGGCCCGCGCGGCCCCATGGTGTGGGTGCCACGTGGCTCCTCCGTCTCTCTCTGGACTCCGTCTTCGTGTTGGAAAAATAGGAGGTTCTGTCCAAGTTTCGTCCAATTCCGAGAATATTTCCAGACTAGCTTTTCTGGAATACAAAAACAGCAGAAAACAGGAACTGGCACTGTGGCATCTTGTTAATAGGTTAGTCCCAGAAAATGCATAAAAATGCTATGAAGTGTATATAAAACATGTAACAATTGGTATAATATCAACATGGAATATCAGAAATTATAGATACGTTTGAGACGTATCAGGATGCGTGCCTCAGGATTGATGTAAAGGCTCCGGTTTCCGCCTTGAAGGTTACCGATAGTGGAAGGTGAACCAACCTTTTGGGCGAGGTTCATCGGAGAATAGGGTGAGGCCATTTGTGGCCTTGAGTATTGAAATTCACACCCCTCCAACGAGACGTACTCCCCTCAAATGGAGGAACTCGGAAATACATCATCGTCTCCGGGTGCCTCGGTTATCTCTATACCCGAGCTCTTTACTTATGCACTTTACATTGTGATAGTCTTCGTGCTTGAAGTCTTATATCTTGCCATCACCTTGTTGTTTGTCTTGCTTAGCATAAGTTGTTGGTGCACATAGGTGAGTCTAGTATATTTAGGTTATTTGCTTGTTAAATTAAAACGCCTAGTTTTATTCCTTATTTATCAAGGCTAAACCGGAATTTTTTTAATCGTCTATTCACCCCCCCTCTAGGCGACATCCTTGTCCTTTCACTTGCGACAAGGTGGACATGGCGCGGTTTAGGGCATCCACTAACATTACCTTAGGCGATGGAGCCAAGTGCCTTTTTTGGCAGGACCGATGGACACCAGGAGGAGCGCTCAAGCTGCAATTCCCTGAGCTCTAAGCCATCACGACACGAAAATTCAGAACTGTCCAGAAAGAGTTGTTGGCCACGAATTGGATAAAGGCGCTGTTTCGTATCTCTACTCATGTTCGGCTGCTTGAGTTCATCTTGCTTTGGGGCATTATGCAGGAGGTGGAGGTGCTACCCCAGCCGGACGCGATTGTTTGGGGATGGACGACGAATGGCGAGTACTCAGCCGCCTCGGCCTATTTCTGTCAATTCAAAGGTGCTTGCCCTCCATTCCGACCTACAAATAATTGGAAGGCGAAGACAGAGCTGAAATGTCGTTTCTTTGCATGGTTGGCCATTCATGGCAAGATACTAACGGCGGATAACCTGGCTATTAGGGGATGGCCGCATGACCCAATATGCAAGCTTTGCCGGGTTCACCCGGAAACGGTGCAACATCTTCTTCTTGGATGCAGCTTATCCAGAATGGTTAGGGAGCAGATTTTTGGCTGGAATGGCAGTATTGACATTGCCCCTCCAGCCATGGGTCATAACATCAAGGATTGGTGGAACGGTATGATAGCGGGGATCCCGAAAGAGAAAAGAAAGGAGGCGAGCGGAGCCTTCATCTACGCCATGTGGGGATGCTAGAAAGAGCGCAATAGGCAGGTGTGCAGAAACATGGCGCTTTAGCCCTCCATGATGGCACATCTAGTTTGGGAGGAGATCGAGCAGCGGGCTCTTGCCCATGGGCATGACCCGGGAGACTAGTTGTTTATGGTTTAGCTTGTTTTGTTTTTTGCTGCCTCGGCACAACACTATGTACATAAACATTCTATCTATCTAGCAGATACGACTGCCCTAAAAAAAAAACTGAGCCACGAATAACAGTCTCGACTGAACTTGACAAAGGGGATCTTTCGGCCCACAGACGAACAAAAGTAAAAAGAGAGCCTGACCATTTTTAGATCAAAAGAAAGGCATGGATGGGAGACAAAATCCTGAACGTTGATTTTTTTTTTTGCCCTCCCCTAAGGATACAAGTTGTAGTACCAATTCAGACTTACAGCAACTCACCCTATACCCAGGGCGTCTGGTACGAGACTAAAGTTGTGGCACACAGGCGTGCGAACGAAGGATTTATTGACGAACAAAGCGTCCAAGTGAGACATCCCAGGAAAACGACCTCGCTGAGGATCGAACCCTGTTCATTAGGAACAGTAATCAACACCTCCCACGCGCGTTCGTGCCATAACTGTCAGAGCTCAAAACGCGTGTGTTCCGTGTGTGTAGTTGTAGGTCTAGCTTGTGTACTAGGGGTGTGCGTGCGTGTGGTGTGAGTGTGGTGTGTGTTAGTACATGAGTTCAGATACTACAACTGTACCACCGATCGAGAGGCATAAAAAAAAAAAAAAAAACCCGGGACGGGTGGCCTGGACACCGCCAGAGCCAACCATCGAGCCACAGGCTCGCTCTCATCCTGAACGTTGAATGACTGAGTATCACGGAAATTTCTAGACAGGAGCACGACACGCGACACAATGCTTTCCTGGCAACCGGCGTTGATATTTAAGGTTTGGTCGCGAAGATTCTCCCGCATATTCGTCCACCGCCACTTCTCCCCTCCGACCTCATTATTTTTGTCTCGAAAAGAAAATCACTGGCAAGAGGAATACGCAAGCGACTCCGCGTTCGTCAGGTCGTCGCCGCGGTCAAATCCGGCGGCGGAGGAACCTCGGTGCGCGCGCCCCGTCCGGCGGGATCGATCCTTCGGGCCGGCGCCCCAGGAGGATATTCTTCGCGCTGGGGGTGCTTGATTTGGATGAAAGGAGCGCGCCGTCGGCATGGGTACCCCCTCGCAGGGCTCGGCAGCCGTGGCGGCGGCCCGGGTCGACCTCTGCGCGCTCGACCTGATGCCCGTCTTCGCCAAGGAGATGATTGCCGGTGGAGTCGCCGGCGCTTTCTCCAAGACCGCCATCGCGCCGCTCGAGCGCCTCAAGATATTGCTACAGGTTCGTTTGGCTTCTCCCGAACACAGAAAATAGGGCCGTACTGTATTACCGCGTTAAATCCAGTCCTCGTCGCTTGGGCACATTGGCGATGGATCAAAAGATAAATCTCCTTGGAATCCAGTATTGTTTGCCGCGATTTCATAGTAATCCCCGTTAGGCGTGATTTGATGTCAACCTCAAAATTGTTGGCCGAAAGGTGATTTTGAAGTCTGTGAATGTGATAACCCGCTCTTTAATGCACGCGCATCCTAGCCAAGAAAATAGCTCGTTCATGTGATGCAACGAAAGGTACTGACAGCGCGTCTCTCAACACAAGTCCTATGTCAATGAAACTGATGCACAAGTGTGCTTTGGGCATCAGTTCTGTTGACATGCATACAGTTTTTTGGCAGTGAAACTGATGCACGAGGTTTGGATGGCGACTTGCTGCTGCGAGGGCAGCAAGTGTGTCGACCCCTATGTGGCTTTAGGCATGATTTGCTTCAGGATGTCAACGTCAACATTGTTGGTCGAAAAGCGATTCTGAAGCCTGTGAATGTGATAACTCGTTCTTTAATACACGCCTATTCTAGCCCGAAAATACCTCTTTCATGTGATGCAATGAAAGGTACTGACAGTAACAGCACGTCTCTCAACACAAGTTGTATGTCAATGAAACTGATGCACAAGTGTGCTTTGGGCATCAGTTCTGTTGACATAGAACATAAGCTTTCTCTGTCAGTGAAACTGATGCACGAACAACACTTGGGAGTTGCAGACTTGTAGCATATCATCAGGCTGTGCTAGAGGAGCTTATACATTCTGTACCATAATAAGCATGCCATGCTATATTAGAAATTATACGTTTCTAGGACTAAGTCGCCTAGATATGACCTACCAGATGTTCGCAGGATCCTGAAATCTTGTCCATGCTACTCGTGGTGCCAAATCTTCCTTTTTGCCCGTCAATAAGCCTATTCTTGATGTGTGGGTAACAAGCTCCAGAGGATTGATTATGCCTGCTCTGTATATGCAAGATGCTGCAGTATCTACCAGCTGCTTGATTAGTTTTGCATGCCTAATTTTGCGTTTGATACTATTTTGGGAGTATAACATGTTCTCATTCAAGCTATAATTTCTAAATTATTATAATTGCTAACATATGCCCCAACTTCTGATTCTACTTGCAGACTAGAACAAATGAGTTCAGATCTCTCGGAGTTCTCAGATCCTTGAATAAACTGAGAAAACATGATGGTGTATTGGGCTTTTACAAGTATGTAGCAATTCAACTTATTTACTTGTACAATATTTTTACACAACATGCATATAATATTAAATAGCTGACCCTGTCTTGGTACTACTTCAGGGGAAACGGTGCCAGTGTGTTAAGAATTGTTCCTTATGCTGCATTGCATTATATGGCGTATGAGCGGTACAGGTGCTGGATCTTGAATAACTGTCCCTCACTTGGCACAGGACCTGTGGTAGATCTTTTAGCAGGCTCAGCATCAGGAGGGACTGCAGTCTTGTGCACTTATCCCTTGGACTTGGCTAGGACCAAGCTTGCCTTCCAGGTATTGTACTGTGTATCTGTTTGTTGTCTCCTTTTGCTCCTCTCCTCAGTTTGCTTGCAGTTTGGCATTCTTATTATTGTCTACTTCTATGCTTGCATGTTCATGCTGAATTGCAGCACACGATAGTAGTATTCAGTATCAAATTGGTTTTCTAATGAAATAATTAATCAGACAGTCAACTGAGCTGTTGTATTTTTCGAATCTGTTCCCTTAATATTTAGCATTGGTATTCCCTCTGTTTACAAAAGGATCTTGTTAATCCTATCAAAACTTTGACCACTAATGTATATGCAGAGTTCACTTGCTACTGCGAAAATGATACCGCACACTCAAACAGATTGGTGAAAAAACACGAATATAGCTTTATGACCCCCGTCCTCTCTGCCCAGACTTACACGCATATGCACACATGCGTGAAAACTCCATCTAAAACTACATGACCAGATATACGCCCCGCAATTTAGAAAACTAGGTAGGTTTACACCTTGAGATAGTTCGAGGGGATGGTTTCACTGACATGGATGTTGGTTTGCCACTTATGTACCTTAAATTGCCAGATCTAGCTATGATGGTACACTGTCTTTTAGATATTTTCTGATCATTCATTTTTGTAAGGATTTGAGTATTTGATGACACATTAGTTCATTGTGTTGAAGGAGGAATCTTTCTTATATTTGCAACAACTGATTAGGATGTTGCTGGGCTGTTGGAAAATTTGGTGATGTAAGTTGCACAGACACCTGAAAACAGCCTCTTGCAGAAATGCAGGGAAAGGCTGCGTACTAAAGACCCAAAGTGGTCGGACCCTTCCCCGGACCCTGCGCAAGCGGGAGCTACTGCACCGGGGCTGCCCCTTTAAGTTGCACAGACAGCAAACCATATCACATTAGCAAACCTGGCATATAAAACCTTCTCAGGGTGTAATTTGACCTATTTGTAAGTTTGGGAGGCCGAACACCCGATTTTCTTGCTCAGTGGGCTAAGTAGACTTTTGTATAGTTCAGTGCCTAAAATAGACAACTGATTTTCTAATCGATGTATCCTGTTCAAGTATTACATTATGCTGCCGCGAGAAAAAAAAAACGCATATTGGTGCAAGTTTAGGGAGCAGTAAACTGGTAAATCACATTGCCGCTGTTTTTAAGAGTGCCGCGAGAAAAAAAGTGGACTTTTTTCTTTCCATTGATTCAATTTTTTTTTTGTCTAAGAGTGCCGTTTTCAAGTTCTAGGAAGATCCCTTTTGTTGTTTGAAATGCAATTGTTTTTATTTTCATCCTGTTGTGCTGAACTTGTTTGATTTTGGTTACAGGTCAATGACTCAGATCAACCTGGCAGTGGTTTGAAGAGGCCAAAGGGTCCACCAACATATGGAGGAATAAGAGATGTCTTTAGAGGTGTTTATTCAGAAGGTGGAGTGCGAGCCCTATATCGTGGAGTAGGTATGGATATAAACTTCTTGTACCACTAGTGTTTATCGAAACGTGATCTATGCTTGCAATGAGCTGTATATATTCTTATTTTACTTTTGTTTCTAGATAAGTTCATTACCTTTTCTTTCACTGTGGTTGCCTGGTTGCTATATTGTTGATGTCTCAATCTGAGCTTGCTGCATTCAGGTCCAACGCTCATGGGAATACTTCCTTATGCTGGTCTTAAATTCTACATATACGAAGGGCTAAAGGCACACGTACCTGAAGATTACAAAAATTCTGTCACGTTAAAACTGTCCTGTGGTGCTGCAGCTGGTTTATTTGGCCAGACTTTAACCTACCCATTAGATGTCGTCAGGAGACAAATGCAGGTACTTTATTTATTCCATAAACCACTTCATATTCTTAGAAGATCATATTAAATGTTCTTAACAACTCTGTCAACTGTTTATCATGTTTGTATTTTCTATCTATTTTTAGGTTCAAAGTCATCTACAACATGATCAATTTGGTGGCCCACGAATAACCGGTACATTCCAGGGACTTAAGGTCATCAAACAAGCGCAGGGATGGAGACAATTATTTGCTGGTTTGAGCCTTAATTATATCAAGGTAGTCCTGGTTATAATCCTTTACAGTTAGTTTCTAGGGTACTTTAAAAATAGCATATTTATCTGACTAACAATCTTTGTCTTTTATGTTGGTACTGCCCACTAGACTAACTCCTTGATAGCTTGAATATTTTAGGAGAGCTTGCACACTGTTCTGCTGTTAAGCCTGCCTGAATTATGCTTTTCATTCACAGGGGGCCTTTAACGTCTCATGATAGAAAGAAAGAAAAAACATGTATCTCAAAATTTTGTTGAACCCCTTTTGCCAGCAAACCATTGTCGTTGAGTAGATTATTCTCGGTAATACCTAGAAACCTTTACCTACAATGTGGTCAGTTTTGTTGTGCTCCAATTATAAATTCCACAGAAGTTTCACATTTTACACTTGTCAGTTGATGTCTCATTTACATGCAGATCCATATCCATGGTTTTAGTCTCACGTTTAGCTGCAAGATACTTCCACTGGTGCTTATATAACTTTGCGAAATCTCTTTGTTTAATTTGATCATCACTGGATCCTTGCACATAAGCGCAACATTCCTAAATCGTATGATTAGCTTATCATTCCGGTGTCTACTTGCCCATGAAATGTTTTTAGCTAAAACCCTTGTCCGATAGTGTTCCTTCATGCTAAGGAAGTTTTTTTTATTTGATGCTAAGCAAGTTTGTAGTTCACATGTGTATAAGTTAATTGTATTTACCAAGATGTTGCTTCTGAATGCTGGTGATTTTGCAGGTGGTACCCTCAGTGGCAATTGGTTTCACCGCATATGACACAATGAAGCATTTGCTGAAGATACCTCCAAGAGAGAACATAAAGCCTGATCAAAGTTCTGCTTAAAGTTTCCATCCGCAAGAAAAGACATATCCGTGAAGTGTTTGGGAAGCTTCGAGCCTCAAGAACATCACTGTTACGTAGTAACTCTGTCTGCGTACTTACTCCAGCTGACACATTCTTTCCATCATATTGTTTTCAGATCATTTTTTAATTTTTTCTTTGACACATAGTATATTTTATCCAAAATTGTGAGTCGATGTTTTCATTTGCGTATGTTAGCGTGTTACAAGATGAATTTCAAGATTCTGTACTTGAACTGTGCGAGCTTTTGTATGCATCTTTCAGTGCTGCGAGCGTTCGCATGGCATACCCCGGTTAGGTTGCAACTGTTCTTCATGTTATGGCATATCCTGGTTAAGTTAATACTTGTGTCGTTGATAATTTCCATGAGCTATATTAAGCTTCTTGTGCGACAATTTTGTGAGGATATCATTAAATTGTACAGTATATTTCTAGATACATGTGTGTAGAAAAGAAAGTCTTATATTTTGATACGGAGGGCTGTATACTCTTTTGTGTGGTTTGTGGTCTACTCTGTTGTCGTATGTTTTACTGAAAGCAATTACTATGAGCAAAAGGCAGGTGATGGAATGCATAAACTGGACGGCCTGTAGCAGTAGTAACAATGTCAAAGGTCCACACGCCGCATTGCGCACAGTGGTGAGTAGTACTGCATAGCTTTAGCCTGTCATTAAGCCAATCCTTTATCTTGTGTGTTTCGTAGCATGCCGATTCGATGTCGCCCACTGGCCATGGTAATGAATGCGGCACGGGCCCGATTTTCCGAAGCAAAGAGATGGCCGCTCCGCAAGTCAACCGGCAACGCCGAATCCGCTCCGTTGTCGCCCTCCAGGTCGTTTCGGCCGTAGCGCGACAACGCTCAACCGACCGGGACTGACTCGCTGGCTGACTGACTGACTGACTGACTGACTGACTGACTGACTGACTGACTGACTGACACCGCAGCCTCCACGTACGTACGCGGTACACGCAGGCCGTCGGGCACGCATGATTGGGCACGCACGGGGCCGGAGATCCGGCCGTTGCGGCGACGTGCGCGGCCGTACGTATCGGCGAGGGGGATTCGCCTTGTCCTCTTCCCGGCGCCGGGCAGGAAGCGACGCGCGCTATCCATCCGTCCCACTAGTAAGCGCGCGTTCGGGAGATGGCGACCCACCGTGCCGCTCTCGGAAGGCTGACGGATCGGGAAACGCCGCGGAAAGCGACCCGCTCGATCGAGGTCGCTCTCCCGCCGCCTCGTTCCGGCCCGTGCCGGCGAGACGGGGTTGGCACGAATCAGGCGGCCTGAGATCCTGAGGTGTCGCGTTGCAGATAATCTGGATTAGATTAGCGAGGCCGGCCGTCTGTCTTATCTCCTGCCTCTGATCTTTAAGCGCTGCATTATCATTATTGTGAGCAGACGGTTGTGAACACTGAATTGAATTTGAACAAGCAGTTAGGTTCGGTACTGTTCGATTCGTCCATATCAACCATCAGATCGTGTCGTCTGCCTACCCCGGATCCACGAGCTGGCCTTTGTGATAGGACACGAGACGTAGTGGGACTGGGAAGAAGAGTCTCTGCACTTAAGGCAGCGTGTGCATGTGTTCATCTGTAAAAGTTCCTCTAGCAGCGCAAGGTGTCGATCTTTGGGAGCCAGTGACTGCATGATGAAAAGTTTGCATACTTTCCCGGTGTTGAGCCCACACGTAGGGGGCGCAGTTTGGACGGTGATCGATCGATGTTGGCAAGTGCATGGTGTGTTCATGTGACTCGACTAGCTAGCTAGCTAGCCCAGGACGCCTTTTGCAATGCCGTTCGGAAAGTTACACCGACGACTAGCCACTTAGCTCGAGCCACAAGAAGAAACTCTGTCGCAACTCTTTCGGTATCAACTCCACCGAGGCACTGACTCCTCCGTTCATCATTACTCGTGGTTTGGTCCATCGAGTACTGCCCGGCTAGCATCGGCGGTCGACCAACCCTTGCTTTGTGCTCACTCACATTTCCTGCTGTACGACCGGCGGAGGATCGTTTCTGCATGCATGAACAGTGTGTTCAGGCTATAGGCATCGGTCTACCTACCAAAAGTCGAGGCGATCGAATCACACACGTGAACGGACAACTGTGCACAACAGTACACACGCGTATCTTCTCCAACGAACGGCATCTTGCTTTATACTGTATGTATTTTTTACTAAATTGTCCTTTTCCTAACTATCAGCTAATTTATATATTGAGTTCGTTCGAACAACGAAAAAAACTTCCACGCACACAGATTAATCTGCACCGTGCGTTTTGTTTTGTCTAGGGCTAGGACGTACTGTAGTGGAGTACGTAGTAGCTATCGGCATTCATTCCCGTAGCTTGGCTTACAAGTGCAGCAAGGCCGGAGCTAGCTACTACGGAGTAGGATCGATCGACGGGCGGTAGTACTTGCACATGGAGCCGGCCGGGGTTTCTACGTACTGCCGTTTCTGAAGGATTGGATTCTTGTCGTTGGATGGATGGGCGCCATGAATACGTACCGGCCGGTTATATACCTACCTACTAGTCTAGCTTTGTACAGGGCGAGCTCTCATTCGCTTGATGCCTCACACTGCACGTAGGGATGAGTCTGCACACATTTTGCGTCCAGTTAACGCAAGTGATCGGGAAACATATATCCGCCGGCCGGGACGTGGCTAATCATCGAGTGAAATTAAACATTACGTACTTGGTGTATATATATATCGTCGGAGTGAAAAACAAAATGTTCACGCTGTACAAAATAATTGTTGACGAGGCTAAAAATGTTTTCAACGCAGTACAAAATCATGTGTGATGTGAACTAAGTTAACTCTCTCCATAAAAAATGGCTCGCCAATTTATTTTTCTTGACGTACTCGCCAACTTGGTTATTGTACGCGCGTACTCGTGTAGCGTGCCGTTTTCGCTCCTTAACACACCAATAATTGCCTTTTAAATGCACACACGGACGAAAGTCTCACCTACGTACGTAGTACATGTTTCTGTCTTTCTCGTTACGTTCTTCATATCTGGCACATACATATGCTACCGGCTGGACGGACGTGTACGTGGTACAGTACATGATTGTTCTCTCCTCTCTTTTTTTTCACTCTGGATTGCCATGACATGTCGTGCGGGACCCGGCGCATTAATGGCACATGGCCCGCGTATGGTGCACGCTTCCATCGGTCGTCGGTCAGGGCTGGACAGGGGGGTCCCGGTCGATCGTGTGTGTCACGTACGGTGGTGCTACATTGGTACTGTACGTGTGTGTTGTCGCGTTTCCCCCATCGATCCCGCCCATGCATTTCAATATTTGTAGTCCACTCGACGCCGGCCCAATCTTGTCTGAATTAAACCGGTCCACCATCTTTTAGCTATCGCGTCAATCGTGAACTCTTTGATCACCTTGTGGTGTGTTTTTTGTTCCCTAACCTTTTTCTTTCACCTTGTACCGAACTCTTTCTTAATTAATTGATCGGGCAAAACATTTACGTACCTCCATTTAAAAAAAAAAGCACTACCATGTTTCCTTTTCGTGGCAAACTGAAATGTGCGAGATATTTTTCCAACCGAGATTCACCCCTTTCCATTACTAGAACGGAAATAACAGCCTTTTCTTTCAGAGTTTTCAAATGTGCGAGATATATGAAACTACCGAGCAACTGGCTGCAAGGCAGGAAATGAACCACATGCAGCTCTTTTTCAGATCGCCGGCCGGCGGAACCTTAATTTGCCACAAAGCTTTGTTGGACGTTGATAAATACGGAAAGGCCACCTACTCTGCTTAAATTACAACTGCAATCTTTTAAGGGAAGCTACATACCTATCCTCAACAATACTCCCATCGAACTGCATGCAGCTCTCCTCGTCTTCTTATTTGGCAGTTGCCAGGGCATAGTATCGATCGTAGAGAGGGCCTGCAGAGCAATCCCAAATGCTGATCTTCTGTCAAAGGTGAATGAATGCACGCATTGCTTTCTGCATACGTGAAGTGCTACGTACAGTCACAGAGCTAGGTAATTTTGTTTCCTGAAGGGCGCAATATATTTGGCTTGTAAGAACAGAACAGAACAGAACGCCAAAGAGTACAGAGAAGGCTATTTAAGGCTCGAGCGGTACACATATAGATGAGGGATCAGAATGCACAAATGGGCCACTACATGCATCTCTTGACGAATTGATACTAGTCTAAATGGTAGCTGCTCCCATGTAGTTCGAAGAAAGCTTGCAGTTATGGGCGTACGTACACTGGCCATGGCGCGCGCGGCGGCAGTGAAATTTTCGCCCATGCAAATTAACACACCCAGACTGACAGACACACATTCAGAATCACAGGGAGCTTTCCTCACGCCCAGTACAGGAGTTCCCAAAACGAACCAGGCATAGGGGCACAGCCCCATCAGTACATCACACAAGTCCTCTCTGATCATGGAGGGTGGAAGTACGAGACTGCCCTTCTTCATCAAGGAGTCCAGTCACACGGACCTCATCGCCTTAGCTAGGCCCTCATTTGAGCCACTCACTTGAAGTAACCTATGTAACATGCTGCTCACGAGTAGGTTCGATGGGGGTCCTAGCTAGCAAGATAGACAGGAGTAGGGCTGAAGCTCAACAGGTTTAATTAGGTCCAACTTTTCCTCCCCGTGCTTTTGATCTGCCTGCCCTTAGATGTAGCCATTGCATGCATGCGCTCGGCTTAACCGCTCTCTCTCTCTCGTCTTCTTTATAACCATGTACTCCAGTACAGCTAGAGCAGCCTTCCAGAGTGAAGTGAGCCTTGTTGAGGAGTTCAGTGAGTGAGTGGGAGAGGGTCCGGGCGGCCGGCTGCGGGCGGAGATGGGGCACCACTCCTGCTGCAACAAGCAGAAGGTCAGGAGGGGTCTGTGGTCACCAGAGGAAGACGAGAAGCTCGTCAAGTACATCACCACGCATGGTCATGGCTGCTGGAGCTCAGTCCCAAGACAAGCTGGTAATAAGTGCATGTATATACATTTATGCAACTGCAAATTCGCTGTTTCTTCAGTTCAAGTGTTCTTCAGTTAATAGTACATTGATGTATGGGAATGTGCGCGTGCAGGGCTGCAGAGGTGTGGCAAGAGCTGCAGGCTGCGGTGGATCAACTACCTGAGACCGGACCTGAAGAGGGGGAGCTTCTCGCAGGAGGAGGAGGCACTCATCATTGAGCTCCACAGGGTGCTAGGGAACAGGTACAGATCCTTGCTTCTCACCGGCCCCTGGTTACACATGCAAATCTGCTGTGCATGCATGGGATAGATGGCTGCTGTAACTTCATCTCATCCCTCTGTATGTATGACAACAGTTTACTTATTATCTGTTCGTGTGCATGGCCTCCACGAGAGTAATGCACAATCACATTATCTTGCTCGAGACAAGGAATGAAAGGGACACAGACGGCAAACAGATTGAGCTAATACCTGAATGTGCCTCCTGCACTGTGCTTTGTTCCGCTGCAGGTGGGCTCAGATAGCCAAGCACCTGCCCGGTAGAACGGACAACGAGGTGAAGAATTTTTGGAACTCCACCATCAAGAAGAAGCTCATATCTCAGGCCGTGGGCAGCCTCCACGCCGGTAACATCCCTTGCCCTGCAGGTAAACTGAATCCTGCGTCACAATTCTGTCTGTAAATTTGCTCGAAAGAACAATTTGAGTTGACATCAAACACGTACGTTGTAGTACTAGCACGTACGCCAGCTAGTACTGGTTTGGGTATTAACTCGAGCTATGTCACGCTGGTACAGACTTGTACTACAACATTCTGGAGGGAGCAGCAGGACAAGGCATGGCAGCTGCTGAGTGCGCGTCGTCGCTGAACGGGCTGGATCAGAATGCAGCTCAAGCAGGAGTCACGCACTCCCCTCCATCTTCGGCGCACAACTCCGCGGCGGCATGGCTCAATTTCACCTCCGGCCAGCCGCTGTCGTCGTTCCTCACCGGCCACGGAGCCGTCCCCTGCAGCGACCTCCAGTACGCCGTCGACGGGGAGTTCCTCAGGCTGTGCCGCGCCGCGGATAATGACTACGCGGAGAACGGCACCGCCGCTGGCCTCTTGGCTCAAGAAGGTGGCACCGTTGATGACCGGAGCTGCCTCCCGGTGTTTGTCGAGCCCAAGCTTGGCGCCAGCTCTTTCGTCGCCGACCCGGCCATGGGCCCGGTGGTGGACTTCATGGACGCCATCCTGGGCTCCTCGTCGACGTCGGCGGCCAGTGCTTCGTCCGTCGACAGCTTCTCGGCGAACACCGGCATGCAGCTTCACTGGATTCCCTGAATTGAATGCTTGTGGGTGTTTGGGTAGGTGTATGTATGGGTCGATCTAGCTCGACCGCGTCCTAAATTTATGATTACGCTAGGACATCTGGGGGTATACGTGATCCCAGATGAAATAATCACCGCATGCACGTTTCCTAGGGTACGTATAGTCGTATACCGTAGTATTTACATGAGTTGCGTGTAAATATATATTGTAGGAACCAATGATAAGTATATATATCATGGATGCCTCTGTGACAAAAATTAAGTTGCTCAAAAAACTTCTGAATTAGCTATGTATACTACATGTAGTAGTTCTATGTATGTGCTTGAATGCCTACATCCAGTGTCACTCGTTGATGAAAAGCTACCTCTGATTTACATGCAAGGCATGTCGCGCGGTGGAGATATTTGCATGCAACATCAAATCTCAGCCGTTCAACCGTTGAAACGGACGGCCCCAGATACGGGTTGTGCGCATATGAGTTGGAGAAAATCTATATGAGCTTCTCCAACCCATATGGCGCACAACCCGTATCTCGGCCATCTATTTTCTTGATTGAACGGTCCAAATTTATCGTTGAACGAGTTGAACGTTCAACGCATTCAACATCAAATCTCAGCCGTCCAATCGTTGAAACGGACGGCCCGAGATACGGGTTGTGCGTCATATGAGTTGGAGAAAATCCATTTTCTGCACAGATTACACTTAGGTGTTGTCTGCTTGCTCCTAGGAGATACGGGTTGTGCGTCATATGAGTTGGAGAAAATCCATTTTCTGCACAGATTACACTTAGGTGTTGTCTGCTTGCTCCTAGGTGATACCTGCAATATTTGGAACGAGATCCTCTGACGTTGGAGAAACTACTGCAGAGGGACGTCCATGCGTTAGGAACGTTCGATGCGCATCCGACGATGCTCGCGTAAACTACAGCCTGCTGGCTCTTTCGCTCGGCTGGAAGCGGAAATAAGCGGTCCATGCGGCCCAGTTTGACGTTCGCAATGCTCTCGCGTCATCGTCGGTCGGCCAGTCGCAAGGAAAGAGAAGTCGCCGTTCCATCAGGGAGCGACGCCGAGGCGACGGAGCCGGCCATTGCCGGGAGCGACGTCGAGGCGACGGAGCCGGCCATTGCCGGGAGCGACGCCGCCGAGGCGACGGAGCCGGCCATTGCCGGGCGCGACGCCGCCTAACCGTGGAGGCGGCGAAGCGAGCCTGCTCCCTGTACGGGCTCGACGCCCCGGAGCCGTCGAGCCGTGGAGGCGGCTGCCCTTTCCTTTGGTTGCTTGCCTTGCCTTTTTTGTACAGGTGTTTTCAGTTTCATTTGTGCCGAAACGGCACAGATGCAAACCAGGGAGTATATCTATGGAAAAAGGGATTGAATTAAACTAAATGGTGCTCAAAGTATTCTTGCGTTCAAGTTCTGAATGTTCAGTTCACCTCTTGTTCATTTGTGGATGCCATTTGATTCTGAAAGTATTAGTTCAGATTATCCGTTCACCTCTTGGTCATGGATTTGTATAGAGGACAAGCGCGGCGGCCACCAAATCGAATTCCTGGACCTTCACTCGACATCCTCGTCTTGGAAGACGCAGCCAGTATGCACAGGCGGCGGCAACACAGAAATAAGCGCGCCGGACACGAAATCGAACTCCTGGACCTTCACTCGACATCCTCGTCTTGGAGGACGCAGCCAGCATGCGTATCGGCGGCGGCAACACAGAAATGAGCGCGGCGGCGGAAATTGTACTCCTGCTCATCCTCTTGGAGGACGCGGGCCGTCGTGCGCCAGGGCTGCGTGAGTGTAGAAGTTGAGCGCGGCGACCAGGCTGTTTGAGACGGCCTCAACGGCGTGGCCGCGTGGTGCAGCCGACCACGTCCATGGAGCTGGGCGTGCAGACGAGCTAATGGCGACGAGCGAGATCGTTGAACTGGGCTTTGGGCCAACTCGCACGCTATGTTTCCAGGGATTCGATCTGCTGCCGTCGGATGCACATCGAACGTTCCAAACGCATGGACGTCCCTCTGCAGTAGTTTCTCCAACGTCAGAGGATCTCGTTCCCAATATTTGCATGCAACTAATCAATAAACAGTGTGCACCAAAAGTATATCATCTCCCAAGTCCCAACCAATAAACACGGGCAAACTAGCTCTACCGCATTGACAATATCAACTTTATTTTTGAAAGGAAACGAGGTAGAGTGAATGTGTTTGGAAACGCAGGATTTCACAGTAACTCTAACATATCCTCATCATCTCCCCCTGGAAGCCTCTGTCAGGAAGGGGCCGGGATGGGGGCAAACTTCGATCGGGTACAATTGATCGTCTGCCACACAAATCGACCAGAACGGCAAGCGCAAACGTTCAACTGCCAAGCACACGGGTGCAGGTAAAAGACAGGACCGCGCTACAAATGTCTTTGCTGCCGATTGAGTGGCCTACATGCATATTGGCTCGCGAGCTTCAGAGAGCTGCTAGTCGATCGATCACGGGGCCGTTGCACGAAAAGCACAAGGCGATGAACAGTCTACAACTTTTGATAAAGAAGGGCGTCCATCCGGGTGCCCAAATTTCGCGTTCCATTTTCGGCTGAACAGACGATCGACAGTGTGGGCCGTGCATAGATTCTACACTGCACAACAGCAGTGCATCACGGTATCACGTCCTCGTGTGCACGTAATCGTACACTGCTGATCGAGGTCTCGCTGAATATTCCGCTTCCCTTTTTTTAAGAGAGCCTCCGGTTTTATTTGTTAAGCATAACCGCTGGTTTTAGTTGCGACACATCTTTGTCCTCCACTCCTCCTCTACGCAATCACGCAAGCATACACCAACAGTAGGGTTGGAAATAAAACTCGAAACTCGTGACCTAGTTGTGAGTTTAACCAGTTCAGCCGAACCACACATTTTGATCCTTAATAATAACGAACCCTAACGACCGAATTAACAAGCTGTCCGTGACACTTGATAAACTCTTATTAATCTCTGCTCTAAGAGGGGACAAGTCATATCCGGTCCAACATATGATAGAACAAGAATGATACCCCGCACTAATGCAGCAGGTCTCAAGAAATCCAATGCATGAAAACTGAAGTTGA
The DNA here is from genome assembly GCA_947311845.1 of Poa pratensis. Taxonomy (NCBI): domain Eukaryota; kingdom Viridiplantae; phylum Streptophyta; class Magnoliopsida; order Poales; family Poaceae; genus Poa; species Poa pratensis. The sequence goes on along the minus strand of CAMZMU010000071.1, from coordinate 31,522,741 downwards.
CTATAGAAACATGTAAGAAAAAAGTTCACGTGATTGTCGACACTAATTCCGGTGTTCCCCTACCACATGATTTTATTTTATAATTACATAGCGGGATGATGTGATCTTATCATTCGAATGGCAAAAAGAATGGTGTGGACAATTTAATAGTAAAATAATAATAATGTGAACTCTGTAATGCAGACACGGAAATAAATAATGAATATTAGTGTGATGATGAGTACAATTGGTTGGTTAGATGAAAACATTAATTATAGTTAGTGAGATGTTTTTTGATAAAATATATAGATAAGCCACGTGCCCACATTCGTCCATCTCAACATTGATTGCGAACTGTTTAAATATTTCTGTGAGCTCTTTAAAGTTACATTTTTGGTGGCATGTTGCTATTTTATAAACAATTTTATCAAAATCTTAATGAGTTTTATCGAGTTTAACGAGCCAACTTAGGACTATAACTAGTAGACCTGAGTTGAAATTTATGCTCGTTAAAATTAACAAGTTTGATGAGTTCGAACTTTACAAGTTCCATCTTAGCAAGTTAGAGCTAAACAATCCGAGTCGGCTCGTTATCCAGGCCTAGCCACGGGGGCCTTTCCTGGATTGGGCCTAATGGGCCAGAAATGTACCAATCAGACAAAAGCCTGCCTCTGTAGTATTGCTCCTTTTGGGCCGGCTGCACACACATTCTCAACCTCTGTTTCGGATTGAATGCTCGAAACGATGACGCTACAAGAGGCTGGCTCAAGGCCCAGCCTGACAGGCGGTATGTGTGTGTAGATTCAACAACAGGTTACAGATCGACGCGAGCACATCCACTCAAAAAAAAAAAAGATCGACGCGAGCACATTTTACCGCATGGTACATACGGGACGACAACAGAAACCAGCGTCTTCGACCGGACGACAATCATTTGTGCAGCATGTGTTGCTCGTCGGCGGTGAGCGGCTCGAGCTCGCAGGTCTTGACGCCCTCGCTGGGCTCCGTCGGGAAGCCCTTCTCATGGCAGGCCTCCTCGCAGCTCCTGATGCACGACGTCTCCCTGCACTTGCCCTTGCACTGCAGCTCCATGGCGGGGATGTGCGTCCGCATGCACAGCTTCACGCACTCGCAGATGCAGTTCTGCCCCGCCTCCGCTCGCTCCACCGCCGCGGCCATCATCGCCGCCGCCACCAGCAGCGCCATCGCCACCGTCGCCGGTCGTCTCACCGCCATCTTCACCCCGGTTTTGGCTGAGTTCATGATTTCTGGCCCTTGTCGAAGCAAACGGGTATATATATGCATGTCGTGGTGCGTTTTCAGTTACAATCCGTGTCTAATGAGTAAACGGCCGGTTTCGTTGTGTGGTGCTAAGCGAAGGCGTCGTTGGTGATAAGATTGATATCCCATGTATAAAAAATGGTAGGCCTTGAAAAGAGGCATCGATTGGTTAATCACGGAAGTGCCTAATAATAGTATTCAGGCTCGCATGTTAAGCGTCATATGGCTTCTTTTCTTTCAACTAGTTAAATATCCGTGTGTTGCCAAGATTTCTCTAGATCGAGTAGTTTCACTCTAGCGATGTGATGCAGGAAGATGGTCCAAAATAGATACAAAAGCTACATGTTTGTCGATTCTTTAACCAATTTGTTCGATGAGGTTTTGTATTCTGTTCGAGGCCATCTATGGAACAAGGTTGTCGGCAGTTGAATATCTGCTCATGCCTGTTGATTTTTTCAGATCGTCGACATAATCTATCTTTCGCCGTCTTATGACCCGAAGTAGTTAAACACAAACAAATAGTGTAGTTTAGTTTCAGTTTTGCATTCACATTCATCATATAATAAAAACACGTAAAAATAGTTCAACATTCAGTAAGTATGACTTTAGCTAGTAAAAGTGTAAACAATGTTGAAAATGAAGTAGTCACACTTAGGATAATCTTTGTTGGAGGCTTGGTTTCAAATGAATGAAATTAATAAAAGATGCCTGATGACCCACAAGTATAGGGGATCGCAACAGTTTTCGAGGGAAGTAAAACTCAAATTTATTGGTTCGACACAAGGGGAGGCAAAGAATACATATAAGCCTTAGCAGCGGAGTTGTCAATTCCACCACACCTAGGAAAAGCACCAGCAACAAACGTGATGTGAAAGCAGCAGTAATTTGAGAGCAGTAGTAGAAGTAAAGTAACAACAGCAGCAGTAACAGCGGAGGAAGTGGCATAGGAAAATATGTTTGATGCGAAATATGGACCGGGTTCCCAGCTTTGCTAGTGGTAACTCTCAAAACAAAGAACATGTGTTGGGTGAACAAATTACAGTTTGACAATTTATAAAATTGTGAGGACATGACAACGCATATTACAAGAAGATACAGTTCACTGTAGTATTTAATTGGACATTACAACATAATACATAGACCACTTGCTAGCTGCATCTATGACTAATAATCCACTCGCGAAATAACTTCCGTGTCTCTCGCGAGTATTAAGTTGCAAGCAACAGATTATCGTCTTAAGCAAAGTGTGTAATGTAAACAATGCAAATGACATATAAGCAATGCATATAGACAAAGCAAAGTTGCTTTCTCCGTAGTGGCAACAGCACATCCACAAGCTTAGTCGTTTCTTTCATTCGAGCCCAGGTTACTGTAGACATGAACCCACTATCTAGCATAAATACTCCCTCTTGGAGATACAATCAACTACTTGATCAAGGTAACCACAAGTATCGGAGAGCATGCAAGATCTTAAATAAAACATAAGTATGACAATAAGATGAACAAACTGATCATAATTCTACAATTCATCAGATCCCAACAAACACAACACCAATTACATAAGATGAATCTCAATCATGTACGGCAGCTCATGAGACTATTGTATTGAACAATATCGGAGAGAGAGTACCAACTAGGTACAGGTAGAACCCGTAGTCCATGGGGAAATACTCACAAACCATCATGGAGGCGGCGTAGTCGATGGAGATAGCTCCGGGGGTCGATTCCCGTCCCGGCAGGGTGCCGGAACATGTCGTTGACTTTGATGAAAAAATAATTTTTCGAAATTCTGAAACCACTTTTGTACACCAGAAATCCGCGTTATACAAGGAAAGCAAGCTCAAAATGGATTTATATGGCTTGAACTAGAGTTAGATAGGTGGTGCATACACACCACCATGGGTAGTGAATCATTTTTGTATAAGTGTACATAAAACATGTGACATTGATATAAAACAAGCATGGAACATCAAAAATTATAAATGCGTTTAAGACGTATCAGCATCCCCAAGCTTAGTTCCTACTCGTCCTCGAGTAGGTAAACAATAACAAAGATAATTTTTGAAGTGACATGCTACCAACATAATCTTGATCCAATAGTAATGTAAAGCACATGAAATGATCCAAAACAATTGTCTATAGTTTGATATAAAGTGAACAATGAGTAAGCAAGTTGCATCATCTAAGTAAAAACTTTTCACGAATAGTACTTTGGAGACATGGAGCTACAAGGTTTTGACATAAAAGTTAGCTCACCAAGCAACATTTTCCAATCAAAAGTGTTTGACCAACAGAAAGGAAGATTTAAGTTTTAGCATTTGCTTCAACTTTCAACATATTTATCTCATGGATATTGTCAACACAAAGCATCATAATTAGTCATAATGTTAGCATATAACCATTCTTGTACCGAAGTTGACACTAGTGTTTGCTTGTGGAGAAAAGACAGGAATAGGAAAACTGAATCAACATAAAAGTAAAGGAAAGACCATTCGCAGATGGAAGCAGGGATTATATCATGTGCTAGAGCTTTTAGTTTTTGAAAACATATAGAGATAAAAATATTTTGAGAGGTGCATGTTATGGTCAACGAATGATAGCAAACAATAAAGTATTACCCCTGCCAACCAGACTTTTTAAGAGCGGCTCCCATTGAGGAACATTATTTCTATAGCAAGTAGATCATCCCTCTTATCTCCTTTGTTTACACATGCAGATGTTTGACTGAATGCTCAGGAACAAAATGTGAGGAGAGTTTTTGGTGAATGTTGTAAATTATCTTTTAGGGGGCTGGGCACCCCGCTACCAGCTCTTTTTGCAAAATTATAGACAAGCACTTGAAGCATGCAAGCCATGAGTAGAGTCTATTTGACAAGTGTAATAAAGACCATCTACCACTTCCTCATGAGCTGGAAAGAGAGACACAAATAAGAAGTTGTAACAATTTTGAATATTTTAAAGGTAGTACATGACAAATTTACTTGGAGTGGCGGTAAAATATCACATATAGGTAGGTATGGTGGACACAGATGGTATGGATTTTGGCTCAAGGTTTTGGATGCATGAGAAGCATTCCCTCTCAGTACAGAGTTTAGGCTAGCAAGATTTTTTTAAAGCAAACACATAACGTCAACCGATATAAGAATAAGCATATGATAAACATTAAGAAAAACCATCAGACTCCATATTGTCTCCCTTGTCAACCGAACAAAATTTTGATGAGAGAATATCTAGACTTTGGAACTACCAAGTATGACAAACCAAACAACTTCAAGCTTTAACGGTAGTTCTTCACTAGTGAGCCTTTACTTACATGATACACAAGTTTAAACATTACTTACTTGATATCTCAAAACAATTGAAAAGTATCAAATTATTCAAAATGATCTACAAGACTATGTAAGCTTTTCATTATACCAAATCACATGCATGGCATTTTCTGTACCAACATATTAACCAACTCTCCAAACAAATACTCCCTCCGTTCGGATTTAGTTTACATTCTAGCTCCAAAATTTGTTCGGAATTAGTCTACATCATGAGTGGGTCCCACCTAGGTTTGCTTTTCCCATGTAGGGATTGCATTAATTAAGATGGATTTAACCAACGAGATGCTTTGTTTCTTGTGAGACCATACTTATGATGCATGGTAGGATGTGCAAAAGTAGTACTAATAAATGCAGCCCAATTTGTCTGAATTTTTCTAAAATGTAGACTAAAAGCAAATGGAGGGAATATAAGTGAAGTAAGAGAGTACTTTCTATAAAAGGAACTAATAGCTCTGAACAAGAGATACATGAAAAACAAGAGCTAGAAGCTTAGCAGAGCTAGACAGAATACTCAACAGGTATAAGTGAAAAACAGGAGTATTCTACGAAAAAGCGGAGCGTGTCTCTCTCCCAAACACGGTAGTTAGGATCCAACATTGATATGATCAGATAACAAAACAAAAACAAAATAGAAAATAAAACAAACAGGACGCTCCAAGAATAGAACATAATATGTAAAGAAAAAATATAGTTTCACTAGAGATGACCTGATAATTGTTGATGAACAAGGGGATGCCTTGGGCATCCCAAGCTTAGATGCTTGTGACTTCTTGAATATTTCCTTGGGGTGCAGCGGGGCATCCCCAAGCTTAAGCTTTTATCATCCTCTCTCTTGATCTTCTTTCATCATCCTCTCTCTTGACACTTGAAAACTTCCTTCACACATAACTTCTCATAAACTTCATTAGAGGGTTAGTACTCAAAAACTTTAATCCACTTTGGTTCTGTAGAGACACATTGCAAGAACTCAATGAAACATTAGCTACAGCCCTCCATGTCTGGAGAACATCGCTTAAAGCTAGCGAAGAGACAATACAAAAAAACAGAGACATAATCTGTCAAAACAGAACAGCCATTAAAGATGAATTTTTTCGAGACACTTCCGTTTCTCAAATCAGAAAACTTAAAACTAATTAAAGGTAGATAAAAATCTCAGGTTTACGCACAAAATTGTCATAACAAAATATTGTTCTGGGATTTTTCGAGCTTTTTTACAACTTTTGCACTTTCCCACCATTAGAGGCTACTCTTGGCGCAAAAAAACGAAAACAAAAAGATACAAAGGATAAGTTACAGAGGTAACAACATCCTTGACTCAACAAAAACAAAAGGAAAACAGAAAATAAAAATAAAATGGGTTGCCTCCCACAAGCGCTTTTCTTTAATGTCTTTTAGCTAGGCTTGAAGATTTTAATGATGCTCAAATAAGAATAGAAAATAAAATTTAAAGGGAGCATCAAGAAGCAAATATGAAACACATTTAAGTCTAACCCACTTCCTATGCTTAGGAATCTTGTAAACAAATAAGTTCATGAAGAACATAGTGACAAGCATAGGAAGATAAAACAAGCGCAACTTCAAAACTTTAAACATAAAGAGAGGTGTTTTAGTAACGTGAAATTTTCTATAACCATATTTTCCTCTCTCATAATAATTTTCAGTAGCATCATGAACAAACTTAACAACATAATTATCACATAAAGCATGCTTTTCATGATCTACAAACACATAATTTTTATCAAGCTCCAAAATAGTGGGATCAAAATTAATTAAAGTCCTGACCTCTCCAAACCCACTTTTAACAATTTTATAACAAGATGATTGATCACTCTCAAAAGTTATGGGACTCCATCTAGCTAAAGTCAAGACCTCTCCGTTCCCATTTTCAATAGTATTAGAATTAATATCATCAAGTAACATAGGACCATCATCTAGAGCTTTATCATAAACATTTTCTAAACAAAACTCCTTATTACCATGCATTTCGATGTTAGGCACAAATAGAGGATTGTCATAAGATTTATCAAAATAGCATGGATTATCATAAGTAACAGTAGCATAATCATTTGCACAAGTTTCATTCATAGGGGCATCATGGCCATAAGCATAACAAGTTTTGGTTTCATCAAAAAGGGATTTTTCAGAAGAATCCATAGGAACATAGCATTCATCCTCCTTTGATAAGCATGGAGAGCAATCAAATAGTGTAAGAGTTAAAGAGTTACTCTCATTAGAAGGTAGGCATGGGTAGCTAATCCATTCTTCCTCCTTTTGTTCATCACTCTCTTCCTCTTTTTCTTCCAATGAGATTTTAGTTTCAGCAATTTCTTCTTCCACATTTTCCTGCAAGACATTAGTCTCTTCTTTCTGAGGAGAGATCCTCTTAAAATGTTCAGTAATATAAGAATTCTTATCCATATAGTTATCGAAACAATATTAGCAACACTTTCAGATTTATAAGGGGCATCAATTTTATGCTCAAGATAAGAACTAATTTCAAGGGCATACTTAAAAACAATAGATTCTTCAATTCTTTCTACCTCATACGCATTATAGTAACCTTTAACATAAGAAGCTAAGGTTTCATTATCATTACAAGCACATTGGAAAGAAAAGTGCTTAAACTTCATATGACAATCAGATTCATCACAGCAAAAAAGATTCGTCACATATAGTGCATAAATTTCTAGCATACGTCTCCAGTTGACTTATTAATTTCCATAAGTACATCCCTTTTTGTGACAAGCGGTACTTCATGTAATATTTTTGTTCATCCTCGGTGGACCCACCTTGCCAACAAGATGTAGTTTCATTGAAGTTAATCATAGCAACAATTTTTTTAGATTTTTCGGCTTTTAATTTTTTATGGATTTTCGGATATATAAGAAAAACAAAACTAAACAAAAATAAACTAGACAAAAATAAACTAAACAAAAGTAAACTAAGGTAAAATAAACTTAACAAAATTAAACTAAGCAAAACAAAATAAAAACAAAACAGAGAGAGAGGTAGAGTGTACTCCCCAAGTGAACTTATAAGTAGAGCTATGCTCCCCGGCAACGGCGCCAGAAAATAGTCTTGATGACCCACAAGTATAGGGGATCGCAACAGTCTTCGAGGGAAGTAAAACCCATATTTATTGATTCGACACAAGGAGAGACAAAGAATACTTATAAGCCTTAGCAGCGGAGTTGTCAATTCCACCACACCTGGGAAAAGCACCAGTAACAAACGTGATGTGAAAGCAGCAGTAATTTGAGAGCAGTAGTAGAAGTAAAGTAACAACAGCAGCAGTAACAGCGGAGGCAGTGGCACAGGAAAATATGCTTGATGCAAAATATGGACCGGCTTCCCAGCTTTGCTAGTGGTTACTAGAGACATGAACCCACTATTTAGCATAAATACTCCCTCTTGAAGATACAAACAACTACTTGATCAAGGTAATCACAAGTACTGGAGAGCATGCAAGATCTTAAATAAAACATAAGTATGATAGTAAGATGAACAAACTTATCATAATTCCACAATTCATCGGATCCCAATAAACACAACACCAATTACATCAGATGAATCTCAATCATGTACGGCAGCTCATGAGACTACTGTATTGAACAACATGGGAGAGAGTAACAACTAGCTATAGCTAGAACCCGTAGTCCATGGGGGAACTACTCACAAACCATCATGGAGAAGGCGTGGAGGTGGCGTAGTCGATGGAGATGGCTCCCGGGGTCAATCCCCGTCCCGGCAGGATGCCGGAACAGGAACTTCTGACCCCCAAAACTAGGTTTCGATGGCGGCAGAACTCTGGTGTGTTTCGGGGGAAAATCCTTTGGCGTGCGAGAGATTTAGGTCAGCGAGGTATTTATGTGCGAAAAGGCGACGCGAGGCGGTGGAAGGGGCGCCCAGACGCCACCCCGGCGCGGCCCCACTTCTGACCATGCCCAGGGGTCATCTGGGGCCCACGGGCTCCATTTTGGGTAATGTCCGACTCCACGACGATCAGCGGAAAATTCCAAAAACATTCGCGACTAGATTGTTTCCATTTGACGTCATCTTTGGGTCGTTTTGGGGACATCTTTAAAAACTGTCTGGTGGAGACAGATTTCAGGAGATCAAAGTCCAACTCCAACTCGGCTTCTTTTGCGTTCTTGTCAATTTCTACACATCAAAGTGTAAAACAAGAACAATGTGCACTTTTGCAACTATTAATAGGTTAGTCCAGAAAATGAATAAAAGTGATATATAAGTGTACATAAAACATGTGACATTGATATAAAACAAGCATGAAACATCAAAAATTATAGATACGTTTGAGACTTATCAATGCCACAATAAATATGTTCAGCTCTATGTTCTTAAATATATTATACTGGGCTCAACTCTTGGTCTAGAGTTTTTAGGTGATGCACACCGTACAAGATTTATATTGTTCTACTCATCGATCGAAATACAAAACATGGATAGTTGCGGTTTGCTGATTAACCAGGAGCAGCTGCTACAGGGAAGACGAAGAGGGGAGTCCTCGATGACGATGAGATCCAGGTCTTGACGTTTATGACCGAGGCTATCAAGAACGTCCAATGCCATTAGGGAGAACGAATATGCACACATGCACCCTGACCTCTACAGCATTGTGGCCGTTGGCTTCACTAAGGAGGCTCTGATGGTGGATATATGACACCTCGTCGACAACAAGGTACACGGTGTCAACTTTGTCGGCATGGCAGAGCAGCACATGACCCTTTGGCTTAGGACCTACCCCAACAAGTACTACTACAATTGAGGGTTCCTTGCGGGGCTAGGGTGGTGGTGGCACCATGATGATGATGTACATTTTGGTTTAGTTGGGATTAAAAAATTCTCTGTATGGCCTGTATATTATGATAAGGCGGCACATACTAACCTATCATATGATGGTGCACTTAGTGGTGGTACGATGACACCCACTTTTGGTGCGGTGGTAGGTTGACACCATAGTGGTAGGATGAGATTTTGTTGCTTTTTTTGTGATCTTGTGGTGTTTCACATGATGTAGTTTGATATTTGTTTTGATGATCTTCTTTGTTGCCAGAGAAAGGCGGCCATGCTGAAAGGATCGCGTGCTTCACAAAGGTAAATTCTCTAGATATGCAACTAAGGTAAATTTACCTATATGACAAGCAAGATATACAACAAGTAAATGCGGTAAAGGATAGAAAGAACCAAAGTGAAGCACGCGGAGACAAGGATGCATTCCCGAGTTCCTCCTTGTTACGGGAGTACGTCTCGTTGGAGGGGTGTGAGCTTCACCACACCAGGCTTGCTCAACGCCACAAAGGCATCACCCTATTATCCGATGAACCGCACCACAAAGGATTGGTTCACCTTCCACTACCGGAATCCTTCAAGGTGGAATCCGGAGCCTTTGCAACAATCTTGGGGCACACACCCACAACTCAATTGGGGGCTCCCAAATCAACTCAAATCTGTCACAAGAACAACAAGTAAGTACAACAAGTGGCCTAGGTTATCCAAGTGGAAATCCTTGGCTTGAATCCCTCAAGTGAATGAGGGGGAAATGTAAATCGGCTTGGTGAAGATGTAGATCTCGGCCTTCTCCTTCAATCCTCCAAAGATCAACGAGTTTGGGTGGAGGGATTGGGAGATCTTCTAGTTTTGAGCTTGCAACAATGGAGATCAAATGAATTCTGGTCGAGCTAGCTGGCTGGAGGTAGGTGGAGGGGTATTTATACCCCTCCCAGAAATGTAGCCGTTGCAAGCAGGGAGGCCGGATATTCCAGTCCAAGTGAGCACCGGAAATTCCGACCGGACCGGACATTCCGGTCCAGAGGAAATATCCAGCCACAATCTCCGGGCCAGTCCAGTGGCTCGCGCATTGGAGGCGCAAAAATTCCTTAACCATTTTTTGCCCTGGGCAACTTGTAGGCCGGATATTCCGGTCCGGATAGAACCCGGAATATCTGGTTCCTGGGAAGTGCTGGCTCGCTCTCTTCTCCACCTTTTTGGCTATGATGCATATGAACTTTACACAACAAAAACCTGCATCACTTGACACCATATTAAATGAATCGCTAGTGTTGTTGCCTAACACACAAAACACAAAGGGATTAGTAAATGTTCTTTCACATGCGTGTACAGTTCGTGGCAAATTTGCTAGGAACAAGTGAACTGTTTCCCCAACAACAGATGCAAAGGGTTTGAATTTTTTAAGGAGGCAGATCCATAGATGAGAACTACTCCAAGTTTCTGAATTCCGAGAATACCAATGTGGTGGATTCTAAAAATACCAATGAGGCAAGTAGGATCAAAGGCTTCATAATTATTGTCGTGCTTGTGGTGATTGTGGAACCCCTGTTTTTCTAATTGATGTGTGTGATGCAGTGACTGATAAGCTCACGGCATTTGAACAAAGGTAAACACACCGGGCTACCAAACATGGGGCATTTGTTTCAGCTAAGCCCAGAAGCAAAGAATGGAGCCTACCAAACATAGTTGGAGGCTGTAACCCAACCCATGCAAGCAAAAACACAAAGAGCGTGTTTCGTTGCTTGCAGACCTCAGTACGGAATGTGTGAAAGCAAATTTGGTCTCTTTAGTTACTTGGCTCGTATGTAGAATCTGACCCGCAAGAAACTTAAAGCAACGCAAAACACTATTCTAGTTAGCCCAAAAGAAAGGTTCAAATCAGCCGTTTCTCTGAAACCAACTTTCTTTGCTATTCTTTTTTAGGGTGGAAAAGAGTGACCCATATCCATATTGGTCGCATGATACCTCCTCTCATTTTTATGCTTGTCTGTTGCATAAACCTTAGCTAGGGTATTAGAACTGCTAATCATCCTCACTTTTTATTCCTCTCATTGCTATGGTCCTTTGATTCAGTAATAAAACAACCTTTGGTAGTATTGTGTGTCTTATAGTTTTTCTTGCATAACTTTTTGCCTAAAATATATATCTTCACCGTTATGGCCTGTCTTACTGCATCTAACAAAAAAACAATTGCTAGTGATCTAAGGTACGTAATCTTGGATTTAAAACTATCTGTGAAATTGTTACAAGCAAAATCCACCTTGCTTAGCTCACCAAACTTGCTTATAGCCCATAGTCAGATGTGATGTTTTCGAAGGTACCATTTCACCTTTGGCTCTGCACTATACATGTTCGGCAAGAAAATGCATGTCTGCTTGGAGTGTACGTGTATGACGCTGACCACAAGTTATCTTCAAAGAATTTTCCTTTGAATTTCTTCATGTGATGTTTTCGAAGGTACCGTTTCACCTTTGGCTCTGCACTATACATGTTTGTCAAGAAAATGCATGTCTGCTTGGAGTGTACGTGTATGACGCTGACCACAAGTTATCTTCAAAGATTTTTCCTTTGAATTTCTTCATGAAGTTATTGGAGAGATGCCTCGTGCATTCTCTATGCTCAACCCCAGGAAAGACGGCATCAACAAAATTCTCTAGCCCATTGCATGCATGGGTGTGTATCACCAAGCCTTTAGGGTGACCTATTACTCCACGAAGCCTCTGCATGAACCATATCCAGCTTTCATTAGATTCACCCTCAAGAATAGCATAAGCTATAAGCTACAGGAAACAACCAATTATTTCATGCATCCCTTTGAACTTACTTGTAGCAAGTTGTCCTCTGAACTTCCATGTCAATTATGTCCAGCTTTCATTAGTTGTAGCAAGCTGTCCTCTGAACTTCGCTGTCAAAGAAGTGAGTCTATTGCCAAGTATGGCATGCAACCCTTCAGAAATCCTTTCCAGCATGCCTTCAAACAAACAAAACATCTCTTATATGTAATATTATACTTCTTCCCTCTTGAAACTTTCATTGTTCCTCTCATCAACTCATAATCTATGTCAACAACACTCCCAGGTGATGTCTTCTCCACCTCTGCTCTGAAACTGTACATCATATGGAAATTGTCCCGTTTGCCTTGAATCAGGTCCAAAGCCATCTCATTCCCATCAAACACTATGTGATAGGGAATTAACACATTGAACTTCTCCTGCAACTTCTTTCACAATTCAGATGCTCTAATTATTTGATCCTCCCTCACCCAATAAAGTACAGTAGCATCAATCCACTTGCTTGAAGCAGGTCTAATTTCCCACTGAAAGCAGTGTTAGGACAATTGTGTTTCTGGGTGTTCACCTTGATCTGCATTGTAGTATCAGTAAATAAACATCCGTTTTAAAATATTAAATATGAAAAAAAGACAAGAATAAGACGTTACAACCTGAAATGGATATCCACCCCTCATTGGAGATGCATGTAATCTCCACACACTTTAGTTTCCCTACAATGCATCCTCAGCCTTTTTTGATCACTCTTTTCAGTGATATACTCAAATCCAATTTTTAGTGCGTAAGTAGCAACTGCAGATCTATAGTCCTCCACACTCTGAAAAACAGTCCCCTCGTCTATTGTAGGGTTGTCCTTGTCAAAGTGTATGATTGGCATGTCCTCATCTTCATCATCATATTTGAAACCCCTTTCCTCATCTTCAGCCTCCTCATCCGAATCAGACCCATAGTCAGGCTCAAGGTTGGGATCCACCAAATATTCCCTTCTTGCCATCCTACCAGGATCGGTAGCCACATCTGGATATTCCTTCTCATCAACATCATCATCTCCTAAAACAAATAATTGTCTTCCCCCAATTCTATGCCCTCTTGCTCACTTATTACCTCTGCATCATACTTAAGAAGAAGCTCCTCAATGCTGCTCAGTTTAGCTATGTCCGTCCACAATTGTCCGAAGTCGCGTTGACAATCGTCTCTTGCCTGGATTCTTTGTTAACAATATGGACAGACATCAACACAGTCCTACTAGCCAAGTGTTTACCCCACATCAGGGATGAAGCCTCATCAGTCTTAACATCTAAGAAATTGTCCAAGTTGCTGTCATAATATCTAGTCACAAATTTCTCGTTCGGCGCATAGGGGAACTTCTCAAATTCCATGCGCATGTCCTTTAAACTAAGTTATGTTGCATCTACTGTAAGTCGATGATCAAAACCGCGCTAACAGTAACTCTACCATCGGGCAGAGTGTCTATCCAACAACTGTGTCGAATCTTCTGTAGAAAACCGGATGTGTCCGACGTCCTACAGTAAGCAGCCCATATATACCATCAAGATTGAAAACTCGAATCCTACAACAAATTGAAGAAAAAAACACTTCAGTTCTTACCCTTTTGGGACGACGAGCGGTTGTTTCACCGGGCTCCAGAGCTGCAACGCTTCGATGCCCGCGTCTTCTACCCATGCGTCCATCTCCGTGATCAGATCCCATGCAAAATGTTTGGGGCGCGACGGTGCCTCAAGCGCTAGGCAGAGCAGAGCACAAAAGGTGGCGGCAACAGAGGGCAGATCAGCGTGGGCGGTGGAGAAGAGCAGATGCGAGAAGCGTTACCAAAAATGGAAAAAAGGACACAAAACGACGGTCTCGAAATTCTCAAACGAGGGCCAAGCGCGTGTAATCCTGAAGGCTGGCGGCGCTGAAGGAGAGGAGCAACGCCAGGATAACGGCATCAGGCGACATGTGTGGTCTAGTGGTGTAGAAGTAACAAAGTGGCCACTGTTACTGGCTTGATTGAAATTCAGAGAAAATTAGAGGCAATTTCCGAAAACCAGCAACAGACAGTGACACAGACGTACTTTGAATATTGGACAGTCCGCGATCGCCAACTCCGGACTAGACTGGGCGTCCCGCGACCACAGTAGCGTGAGAGAGGTTAGCCATAGTAGGTTATATATTTGGCCCGTCAAGAGTAAAAATATAACCACATGTTGTTGCTTTTATAGGTCGCCACCTACATTTGTAGAAACGTGCCGTAAAAACTAGCCAGTTGCGGGCTTGGTAACATCGGGGCCGGGTTGATTTCACAGTCGCCGCTAAGATTATAGGAGACACGTTTCAATTTCACCCGTCCCGAAAACAACATTTTCACAACCGGTTTATTATTTGGAGGCGGTTTATCTTAGATAACCGATTGAGGTATCGTGTTTGGTAGTCTGTTATTTTTTTAGTTGCTAGAACCGCCGTTGGTCACCGATTCTAATACTCGTTTTTCTACTGGTGTCTACTGTTCAAGTTAAGATGTAAGGCTAAGTTGAGCGTGGAGCTCGCCGAACCGAGCGACTCACCGGCAAGACCAAGAGCCTACCTACGTTGGTGGCCTGGCTGGCGGGCGCGGGGCTGAAATTAGCCTTTTTCCCGGGCGGCCGCGACGTGGATCCGACTCGAGGGCGTCCCACCAACTAAACTAGACTACGTGCGAGAGACCATCGCCTATCACGATCACATGACTTCTGAAAAGGATCCACATGGGGTGCTGCTGCCTGGAATTAGTGGGCCTCTGCCGCCCAATTATGCGCTCCTCCTCCGAGCGTACCAATATGCGACGCATGTTGCTGTGCGACTGCGCGAGGTGGCCTCGTGTCTACAAGATTTATTACTAGTCCAGTACGCGAATCCATTTGTGGTGGTGCCGTGCCGGTACCCAGACGGAGTGCTGCTGAGCCCGGAATGCCGGCCCGAGAAGAGGGTTAGCACTCACTAGCACAAAAGACCCAATGATTTGCTTATCTTGTACTCCGTACTAATATTTTCAAGCAAACGTCCGACTTTCATTATTTCTTTACACCAAGTTTATAGGATGTGTTCATAACATAGGTCGCCTATTTTACCAATGCAATACAAATTACATAACACAAAAAATATACCATTTCAAAATATAACATCTAAAGTTCATAATGGTATACTCTTGTAATATATACCTTCTATTATGTTGGTCAAATTAGCGATCTAGAGATTCACACAACTAAACTGGAGGAGTAAATCAAATCAACAAAAACAAACAACTAGGATACATAATAAAATTATAGGTTGTCCCAAGACGCTCCAAGGTCATTATCTCGTCACCTTTGGCATCTATATCTTCCCCACCGTGACTCAACTCAAAGTAACAGACAAATACAAAATGTATTAAAATCAGAGAGTTGAGGAACATAAACTACCCCGATATGTGAGAACCTAAACTCGCCGAACGTAATTGTTGGGAACATTCCCTTGTCGAACAACTCTTCGTCGTTAGATTGTAGGTAGAAAAGAACTATAGCACAGAAAGAACCAACACTGAAAAACTTATGGCCAAATCTTATGACACGACCATGACCGCTACGATGATTCTATCCCGTACTCTTTGGCATACTCTTTGGCATTATGCACACTAGCCATGCCGATCATACATGAGAGGAATAGAGTCGTAAAACTTTTGTTATGTATGATGTGACCTTCACCGTAGAGTCAGTACTCCTTTTTTTAATAGCTAAAACGACTCTTCAACTTTAGTCCATGGTTTAGCTTGCCTCGGGGTGCCTGAGAAATCGCCGAAGATGAGGAAAACTGCAAAACGTGAGCAAGAACAAAATTCCTGCCTCGAGGGCTATGGTTTGCCCCTTATGTCCGATTTTACAGTATGCCGAAGATTCTTTTTGGAAAACGAGGCAGCACACACAACATTTACGAAGCACGATCCTACAAACCAGACTACAAAATGTAAAAGGCGCTACGATCTCTGAACTACAAAGCTATTGGTTTCATCTTGGTTCATGGGATGCCATTAATTGGAAAGGTAAACATTTTGCGGAAACTCATTTGTGCTCCCGAGAGCTCCCTTCATTTTAAAAAATCAAAAATTATTTAGAAGTCCTAAAATAAATTGAAAATAATTCTGGATGTAGTCCATGACGTAGCCTACAATGTAATGCGAAATTCTTTGTATTATTGACTACACAAAAAGGACGATTTTTTTGGATATTTAAAGCACTATACTTCAGATATGTACATTTGTCTTTTTTGTGTAGCTTAAAATAAAAGGTATCTCTAATTGAAATTTTGTAAGTTTTTTGAATTCATCATTGAGAATATTCGTGATTTTTTCACGTATTTTTGAAACTTTGAATTATGATTTTCGTAATTTTAAAAAACACAGGGAGCACTGCATCTCGGGAGCAAGAAAATTCCACTCAATATTTTGGCTCTTTTCAATAAGAGATCATTGATTGTGGATTAGGTAGCGAATGTGGAGAAGAAATGGACGGTTAGTTAACAAATGATGAGTGACAAAACAAATTTGCAGAACTTTTGCTTAAGCAGTAGTAGACTTTTTTTTGAATGAGTGGTAGTACTTGACTTTTCCCTCAAATCTGTTGAGGTCAAAAAGAGCCTTCGCTCGACACGTTAAAGCGGGCCCGGTGTGGATAAATCCATAAACTAAGCGCGCCCACCCCATTCCAGTCCATTTTCCTCCTTCGCTTCGCCTGGAATTTTTGCCTCCTCCTTCCTTCCTCCGTACCCTCTCTCTCTCCTTCCTTCCCCGTCCATCTCTCCGGCGAGCCGATGGCCGCGAGCTCAGGCGACGGCCCCCGGAGGCCCAACCCCCTCCCCTCAGCGCTCGTATCCAATCTACAGTCCGTCCTCGCCGCCCGACGCCCGCCTTCCCCGCCCGAGGACGCCTCCGCCACCGCGGCCGAGGCCTCGGCTCCGGCTCCGGCGCCGGCTGATGACGCCCCCGCCAAGCCCGTCGTACTTCTGACCTGCGCCGGTGGGATCCAGTCGCCGGGTCTCGCGGCGCTCGTGGACGCCCTCGTCAAGGGCGGCCGCTGCGACGTCCACGTGGTTGCCCCTGAATCGTATGTCCCCCAATCCCAACACCTGATTTGTCATTGCAATTCTGCTCCTGACCTAATACGATTCATCGTTTTGGCTGGATTTGTCGTCAACTATTCAACCGTCTAATCCACCATTAGTCATGCGGCCTTGCTGTTCAAATTTGAATTTAATTGCGATGTTCTCTTAATTTGAAGGGACAAGCCTGTCTGTGGTCACTCTATTACCATCCGGGAGACTGTTTCAGCGACGTCCGTCGATTTTACAGGGGCCAAGGCTTTTGAGATATCAGGTCAGGGGTACTTCATCCGTTTGTGCGCCATTTGGATCATAGTACTATTCATCAGCTATCGGGTATCGTTAGTTTTCTCTTTGCTGATTATGATGATATTTTATTCAGGGACGCCGGTGGATTGCATCTCGCTGTCATTGTCTGGGAGGCTGTTTGCTTGGTCGGCACCTGCTTTGGTATTGTGCTTGTTATCTATGTTTAGGAAGGAATTAGATGTCCTATTTTTTCGAGAGAAAAAGTAGATGTCCTATCCTTTGTTATTGAGGATGATTCCATTTCTTTTTCAGGTGATTAGTGGTATCAACGCTGGGCCAAATTGCGGTTATGAAATGTATGCATTTGTTTCACATGTGGCCCAGTTATAGTCTGTTTTCAGTTTAGTTATGCAATTTATTACAAATATGTGTAGGTTCCACTCTTCTGCCATTGCTGCCTCAAGAGAGGCCTTAATGTATGGCGTACCTTCAATTGCAATCTCATTGAATTGGTGAGTATGGGTTTACTACTCACATTAAACCTGTGTTCCATATTTTCTATATCATTCCCACTGCCTTTTCCCTCTCAGTAACACAAGCTAATGACAAGTGGTGGATTTATGCAACTAGGAAGAAGGATGAAACTAAAGACAGTGACTTCAAGGATGCAGCTGGGTTATGTTTGCCATTGATACATGCGGCCTTGGCAGACATTGAGAAGGGAACTTTCCTCAGTGGGTGCCTGCTGAATATTGGGGTTCCAAGCTCGCCATCTGCTAATAAGGTCATTATGTAAACAACACTATGATCTTAAACTCCATTTGAAGACAAAAATAGTACCATAGCTGAGAAGTACATTAATTCTTTTATTTGTTATCCACTTTGGCATTTAGTGACAAGCATACTGCACCATGCTATGCCTGCTGAATATTGGGGTCCCAAGCTCTCTAGGTCCAAATATGATTATTTTGTGAACAAAACTATGGTCTTAAACCCCACTTAGGGCCAAAAATAGCACCATAGCTGTATAAGTACATTAATTCCTTTTACTTGTTGTCCACTTTGGCATTTAGTAACAAGCATACTGGAGCATGCTATTGCTATGGGCTAGAACAATACATATCCTCAACTTTAAGAGCATCATATGCTTCCATCTGTTCGAGAGGCTATTCTAAAGGGTAAATAAACAGGATTCTACATTAGTAGTTTAGAATGTAGGTTGTTTGATATGTTGTCGGTGAACTAGTTTTCAAAGTCTAGCTATATGAAGGCATCTGCTGCACCTCACTGATGATAAAATAGTTAAGAATAGAATAAACTACATAGAAGATGTCTTGTTATGACAACTGAGACTTATTTTTAGATAAAAAGCTATATCTCGTCTATAGTGGTTAAGTCACTTCTGCTGTTTGCTCTATGATAGCACAGTAATGTGTATCTATCTATGATTTTGTACTTAGGACTTCTTTAGGTTCACCATGGTCATATGTTAACTGACTTTGGTCCATCCTTCAGTATATATCATAACTAATCTGGAACACATCATGCATTTTCTTGATGGTTAGCCTTGTTGGTATTACCTTAACGACAAGTGCAACAATATGTGGCAAGCTTCCTTCATTTAGTATATACTGATTGTAAGGTCGTGCAATTATCTGAACAAAAAGGCAACCTTATTAAATTGGAGGAACAGCGGTAGTTGTTTATATCCTGGTAGTAGGGAAACCAGATCACTTTGGAGTCTTATGTAAAATGTACATTATTTTTCACAACTGTGACGGTCAAAATTCTACAGCATGTAGGTGGTTTGGCTTCTTTCTTAACACGTAATTGACTCTGTCTCACCTTTCTGATGGCAGGGTTTCAAGTTGACCAAGCAAAGCATATACAGTCCTGCTCAAAGTTGGCAAGCTGTGTCCACAAGTAGACCTACACCTGCTGCTCACTTCATGGGCATGCATCAAAGCCTTGGTATTCAGCTCGCACAGCTTGGGAAGGATGCTTCTGCAGCAGTATGAAGCAAATATTTTACTCCATAGAAGTTTATTATGTCATCATTGGTGTATATAAAATTGGTTTGTCCTTTCATCTGCAGGGAGCTGCTCGCAAAGGTAATGCCCAGCGGAAGGCATTTGAGGTTGTGTCTGTTGCAGCTGCAGGGAAACCAGAGACTCGAGAAGTCGTGAAGAAGTTTTTCCGCGCCGAGGTAAATGTATATTCCACAGTTCTGATATAGCAAAATAAAAATATGTAGTTCCACTTCTTTGATCAAGTACGAAACAAAGAATAACTTCAAGCAGTACCACCAAACTAGCTACTTGTGGTCATACCGAGATTGTAAATAGCCTGAGGCCATTTTACTGTCGATTTTCTGGAGAAGTGAAAGTCTGCCTTGGACTTGTGAGCATGTTTCTAAACACATTTGAACACCTTCAAAGCTTTCTGAGCATCCTTTTTCTATTGGGCTTCATTCAAATGCAGTTCATCGAGAAGCTGCATGAAGGTTTGGATGAGGATATCGATTTGAGAGCCTTGGAAAATGGATTTGTGAGCTCTCTCTCTCTCTCTCTCTCTCTCTCTCTCTCTCTCTCTCTCTGCGTGTGCGTGTGCGTGTGTGCACTGGCTAATCGTTTCAACCTTGTCCAACCTACAGATATCTGTCACTCCTCTGAATGTGCATGGCCGTGTGGAGCCTGAACTTGAAACTCCAGCTTCGGACTGGCTGTCAGCAGCTTTGGCTGTAGACAAAGAAAAAGAAGCTTCTCCAGTTGTAGGAAAAGAACAAGATGCTTCAGATGTAGCCGGAGACAAGGAAGCTCCAGCTACCTAACAAGCATGTAGACATGTACACTCTGTAGGTGCTTTAGTCCTTGCCTTGGTGTCTATCTTCTACCACATTGCTTTATTGGCTTGATTCTCGTATGTCTTTTGCATTCCATGTTTGTTCGTCTTCTCTGACGATTGCCGGTTTTCTTCGTCTTGTAAAATGAGTTGATGCCACTACAGTTTGGAGGTAACCATGTAGGCCATTACATCTACTCGACGAATACTGCCAGCCCCCACTATTTTTCAGTGTGGTTTGTTTTGCAAAGGTGATGTGTTCAGTGTTCAACACCAGATGAATGTGATTGATTTTTTGTTTTGTACCTTCTGAACGGTGCCCTACAAACATGTTTTGACCCCATGTAATCTGAAATGCAATTTCGACAACTTGATGTGGTGGTCTCTCTTGACTTGTGAGCAGTGCGAGAATTGTCTTAGCTTTTGCTCGTGCTAGTGCTAGGTGAGATCAAGGTAGCACTGTGTTCGTTCTGAAATGTACACACAGGATGAACGCAGTCAACGTTTTGGAAATTTGTACAACATAAAACAGGTGCAAAAGTACATTGGTTCATTTTATGAAAGTAATGTCATTTGCTGCGTCTTGAACATCCGAGTCACACCAGAAATAAAGCGTCCATGTGTTCGTTTTACAGAATTCTTTGATACTAGTATGCGGCTTTTTGCCTTTTCTTATGACAATACTATTCACATTCGGGGTTTTGTAGCCAAGTTTTGCACTGAAGTCTGTTAATTAAGGTAAGAAAGTGAGATACATTTAACTGATGCAGTACACGTTGTCCAGCACAGCTGACAATTATTAAGATGAGAAGAGTCCATATGATTATCAATCTCCTTTTTAGGACCCCCTCGTTTTACTCTCCCTCGTCACTTTGGAGCTGAATGCCTGAAAAACAGTGAAAACAAGCTGACGCGAGTCGTGGAACTGAAAACAAGTAGTAGTTGAAACATGGCGGATCCAAGAACCCCTGGCAAGAACTATAGTTTACAACAGAAAAATCATCTCTTCACGCCAAATAAATCTCTCCTCTCTCTCTTTCTCACTCTCCAAACAATAGGAATGGACTTAGCTCAAGCACAAAAGCCACTCTCTCAGGAGGAAAAGGGAGAAGTGTTGTCCTCCACTTTTTCCTTAATCCACACAGGACTTGCAGTTGAAGAACCGGCTAATCGCTATTAGCCTATTTACATGTCTGCACTGTACAGATAGTCAAACGAAGTTCTCTTCTTCTGTTGTTCAGCTCCACCCTCTGCAGTTAGTCAGCAAAAAGGACGAAGGCGGCACAGTTACTCCGTATGCCAGGCCGAGCACCATTGCCACCACAGTGGATTGCGAAGGTAGCAGCATTACTCCTCATCTGTAAACCGTTTTTGGCATTGCTCTCCATTTCTGAGATACATTTGCAGTAAATGTGAAGCCTAGCTAAGTGTATTTCTTCAGTGCCCAGGCCATCAACAAAAGGAGCCTGCATGCTGACTACTCCGAATCTATCCTAAATCGTTGTAGACCACAATGTTCACTCGAGCTACCTGTTGATAAGCCTCTCTCCCTACTTTGTCCAGTTTTCCCGACCTTCAGAGGACCCGAACTCGAATACCGTCGAAAAGAACCAGAGGCATCCAGCGCATCATATCGTGCTGATGCAGTGAACTGCTCGGTAGATAACACTGGGCCTACATCCATATCC
Organism: Poa pratensis; assembly: GCA_947311845.1. Classification (NCBI taxonomy): domain Eukaryota; kingdom Viridiplantae; phylum Streptophyta; class Magnoliopsida; order Poales; family Poaceae; genus Poa; species Poa pratensis. The sequence goes on along the minus strand of CAMZMU010000071.1, from coordinate 31,500,667 downwards.
AGACTCGCTCTGCTTAAAATATCAGCATCTTGGATATGCAAATCCTGGCTAAAACTTCTCGACTCATTGAACTCACTACCTTCGTTGCATACCAACTTTAAGGCTTGAACAACTTCCCCCATGAATGGGCGCTGATCCACCTCAGGCTGAACACACATCGAAGCGATTGCTGCTACCTTTGCAATGCTGTCAAATGGGATGCCACTTCCGAGGGAAACATCAATGAGTGTTTCCAAACCATCCCTGTTTGTTAGAAACGGACAAGCCCACGCAACCAAGTTTTCTTGCCCTGGAGGCCTTGACATATCTACAGGTTTCCTGCCAGTAAGAAGCTCCAGAAGGACAACGCCGTAGCTGTAGACGTCACTCTTTACTAGAAGATGTCCAGTCATTGCATACTCAGGAGCAAGATACCTAAAAAGAAACCGTCACAAGTTTTAAATATGCCGAGGATATTTAATCAACTCTGAAGAGTTGAGATAATAATTTCACATCCAGCTTACCCGAAAGTTCCCATAACCCGAGTTGAAATATGCTCGTTCCCCTCCCAAGAGCAATTCTGGCTAGGCCAAAGTCTGAAACCTTGGGCGTGTAATCATGTTCCAACAAAATGTTACTTGACTTGAAGTCACGGTGTATAACACGAGGACTTGAATCTTCATGCAAATAAGCAAGACCACGTGCTGCACCAAGTGCAATTTGAAGCCTAGCATCCCAATCAAGCAGAGCAGTGTCTTTATCTGATCCTGCTTGGAGTCATTAACATAAATTGTTTTCAGAAGTTTGCAGATCCATGTTATCCAAGTTTTCTAATGGAGTAACAGAGAGATACTACGCAACCTGTGAGACGCACAAAGAGTTTGAAATGATAGGATTGGAGATATAATATAATAGAACCTAGTAAAGTTATTTCATTTCTTAGCATGCCAGTGTTAATATGTGCAGCTTCATTATAACACCACCAAAGCTACATATATAAATTTTTCTTTTAAATGCATCTAATTCCAACAAAAATTAGATTCAATTATACTAAATGGGAGTCTTGAAACTGAAGGTCTAGAGGCAAAATGAACAGTCTTACCGTGCAAGTGAGATTCAAGACTTCCATTCGGAACAAGCTCATATACCAAACATCGCATATGCTCTCCGTGCATATACCTATCAACTTAACCAAGTTCCTGTGATGCAATCGGCTAAGCATCTCAACCTCAGCCAAAAATTCCCGCGTTCCTTGCTGGTCATCCCTCTTAAGAACTTTGACAGCAACCCGTTCTCTGTCCTCAAGAATGCCTTCATAAACACGTCCAAAACCACCCTCGCCGAGTATCCTGGACTCATCAAATCTTTCTGTAGCTCTTTCCATCTCAACCAAACTAAATAGTTTTGCTGATCCTTTATATGCCATTATACTAGAGCTGAATGACGGTGATGCTGAAATAGGTCTGCTTTCTAGCCTACTCCCGACTACTGCAGAACCAGGACCTGCATTTCCAATGCAAGCATTGATGAGGAAATACAGAAAAGAAAGTAAATCAGCGTCTATAGTTATTTTTGTAGCTTTAGCCCTATGCTCAAAGCAGTTCTGACTTCTGAGTGCTTTGGTCAGTGAAGCATGAAACAGAAGTCTTATTCTTTCATATACAGCTCATTTCAGCGATAGAAACATGAAACATGAATTCTCAGCTTCTGAAAGCTAAAAACAGAAGATTCATCTTAAGTGGACTAGCTTGTTACACAAATGCATCAACAGTGGATTCGAGTGCTCAGAATGCATGCATGGAAAGATGGTCTACCAATCCTGTTGTTCTCTAAGCAGCTAAGCTAATCCTGCATGTACAACATATTACCAGGTACGGAGAACTCCCTACTTCCGGGTGTATAAGGCTCACACATATTTTGAGATCATCAATTTGACCAATCAAATATGAGTTATACGCCACAAAAAGTATATCATTAGAAACTTCTTTCGAATATGAATTCAGTGATATACCTTTTGGGGCATTAACACATTTCGTTGGAGAAATTGAGGACCTAAAAATGCATGCATGCCTTATAAACTCAGAAGGAGGGAGTAGTTCCCAGTTTCATGCCAGAAAAGGGGCCTTCTGTTTTTAGAAAAAGAGATTCAACATGCTTAATTCCTCTGCTTTCTTCAATGGTGCCACATGGAATGACAAATAAGGGAATAATCCATAGAAAGAAGGTGTTGCTACCTGCAGGCTTTGCTGGCGTAAGTGAAGCTTCGGTCAAAAGATTGTGGTTTCTAAGCTTGAAATAGATCACCAATGCAGCTCCAGCACATAAAATAAAAGCGAAAACACTCGATAGAACAATTATCAAAATTACGCCCCTACTTTTCGTTTCTCTGTGGTTTCCTACATCAGCAGCAAATGGGCGTAACCTTGGATCATTTACACTAAGACTTCCAGGAGCTGTTGGTGGTGACGAAGGAAGACCTGCATGAGTAGACGAAGCAAAGTACCATGATCATTATGAAGAGAGAAAGAGAGTGACAAATGAACTAGACCTGAACAATAAACAAATCAAATCAAGGATCAATCGGATAAAAAATCATCAAGATAGGCAGGAAGATATTAAAACAAGGAAACCGGTAAGTTGAGTAACACAAAAGGAGTTATGCTGAACTCTCACCTGGGTAGAGAACATATAACACATCATAGCTTCCAAAATGCATAAGGTTTATAATGACCTGTTTGTGCCAAAACCTTTCAAATACTGAAAGTGTTGTTGTATTGTCAAACCTTGCTCCCAATGGCACAAGATCAATAAAGACAACTGTCTTCTCAGGGTCTTCAGTTGCTGCATTTGCTCCCATAACACGAACTTGACTTTGTTTCATGAACACTCCAGATGCAATATTTTGTGCAAGTTCTGCGACCAGTCCAAAGAATGTGTACAGTGGTATACCTAAACGAAGCTCAACTTTAATTGGCAGTACACAGAGACATGTTCCTGGAGGACTATTGGTCAGAGGATCTTGACAATATAACGGTGTGCAGTCTAGCAAAGAAAAACAAAGATGAATGAACCACAACTGAGCGAAAATACTCAAAAGCTATCAGCTGAGTAAATTGAATGTACAGAAAATTTGAATTGATAAATTCAGATGACACAAAATGTATCTGTATCATACACGAATCTGGAGGTGGAGGTGGAGGCGGTAATGAACGACTTGGTGTTGGTGCCAAAGCCCTGGGCTTTTTAAATGCAGGACTATCAGGTTGTAGAGCAGGCTCTGCATACACATAGATATACGGACAAAGATTATAATATTATATAATTGCTTCGGTTATACTACATATTTATCATCCATTAAGCGGAAAATAGCCTCGCTCTCTCCCGAGGGCGTCCAAACCCTAGCCGCCGCCGCCACTCTTCCCCCTCCCTCCCGCCTCGCCGTCGCCTGAGAAGGTCGCCGGAAAGCCGCGCGGCCGACCATGACGGCGGCGGCGAGGCTCTCGCCCGGCAGCGCCTCTGGCCTGGGGGCTCGGACGCCGGGGCCGCGGCCCTGGATGGCGGATGCGGCGTCGGCCTGGCGGCGGGCGACGCGCGCGGGTGGTTGCTGCTCTCCTCGGCCGCTGGGGCGGCAGGTTGAATGGCGGGTGACGGCTGGTCGTCAGATCTGGAGGTTGCCGTCCGCCACCTCCTCCCCTTCGTTGCCCTCTCGCCGGAAGTGGTTGCAGCCTTTGGCTGCCAGATCTTCGTTGGTCGGGAGCCTCTGGGAGCAGCGGGCCTGGGGTGCCAGAGCGAAAGCTCGGGCTGGCGTGGGCCAGCCCCAATGACGGCGACGCCTACGGGCGCCGGTGACCTTCTTGGAGGCGTCGTGGTGGTCCCCATCCCCTTCCTCCGTCCCAGGTGAAAACCCTAGGCCCTCGGGCTAAGCAGTGGCGGCGCATCGGTGTCGTGGGCTCCTTGGAGACACTGCCTTGGGACGAGGTGCTCTCAGCGATGGGTGAGTAGGTCTCCGGACGTGCAACGGCGCTAGGTGAGCCTGTGCCATGTCCCCGGATGAAGTTCTTCGGCTCGTTGTTTGCAGGTTCTTTCTTGTGGCGGCGGCGTTCGTCTCTTTGCCTTGTTGCTTGCCGGCGGTTTGGCGCCCTCGAGCGGGATAGGGGTCCCCTCTGGCGGTAGCAAGCGCAAAGGCGGCGTCTTCGCCAGGATTTTCCCAGTGGCGCTTGTTGTTCCTTCTTCGGTGTGTTTGGCTTAGTTCTTCACCTGTGCAACTTCAGTTCATCCCATCTCCGGAAGCAGGCGGCTTTCATCGCTTTGGTTGCGCTCAGCGGATCTCAATTCTGGTGTCGAAGCGCAGTTCGCACAACGGAGTGTCGGCAGTACGGGTAGGGGTTCTGTTTGCTTTCTCCTGGTGTTGTTCGCTGCTGCTCGGCCTGTCTTGTGCTGTTTGCTGTAGGCGCAGCTTGTAATCTTTGCTTGTTTCTGGTTTTTGTTGTAACAATGCCGTATCTTGGCTTTATTAATTTAAAGCTGGGCAATGCCTTATATTTAAAAATAGCAGATCCACTTTCAAGTTCTAGAAATCACTGCATTATAATCAGATAAAAAGAGAGAGATCTACACCGTCTGTTACCGTGGGTCCAGATTATAACAATACATATCAATCAGATAGATATGTGTTGGAGCTATTACAGTTTTATTACAAATACAATTACATCTTTAAAATATAGCTTGTAACTAGGCCTTTTGTATCTTGTAAATATTTGTAACTCTTTCCCTGCTATATGAATGGCAGAGCGCTTGCCTGGTTCCTAAAATGTCATATAGGCATATAAAAATAAAAATTCAAGTATCTTGCCGCAAAATTTAAAATGTCATATAGGCATCTTTAAAAGTCTTCACCACCCAATGTGACGTTCAGGCGAAATTTATTTGGGTCGAGACACACTTCTTGGAATGCCTTGTTGGCACAGTTGACATCAGTTCAACTTACACAAGGTCCCGATGAGTTTCGGTGGAATTTATGTGGGAATGGAAAATTCTCGGTAGATTTCATGTATAGGGCGCTAGTCCATTCGGATGTCCCAGTCGATAATAATAAAAAAATATGGCAAATGAAGATTCCGTTAAAACTGTAAGTGTTTACTTGGTATCTTCGTAGGGGTGTCATCTTAACAAAGGACAACCTTGTTAAGCGAAACTGGCATGGAAGTACAAAGTGTGTGTTTTGTCCACAGCAGGAGACAATAAAACACTTATTCTTCGAGTGTATCTTTGTGCATTCTATTTGGTCATCTATCCGGATAGCTTCTAACTCTAACCTATATCCACCCAACTCCGTTGCAAATGTATTTGGCAACTGGTTACATGGGATAGATAAAAAGTTTAGAACTGTTATTAGGGTGGGAGCGATATCCGTTATATGGTCGCTTTGGCTGTGTAGAAATGACAAGGTTTTCAATGATAAAGATTTTTCTCGTTTGTAGGTACTCTACCGGTGCACAAATATTCTCCGTTCATGGTCCACATTACAACGGGCAGGGCATCAAGGCTTCTTTACGGAGGCGTGTGCACGACTGGAAGAGGTGGCTAGGATATTTTTATCCAACATGGATGGTTGCTTGATCGGCGGATTGGCCCTCCATAGGCATTGGCGTTTTACCTAAACATGATTGTAATTCGTCTAGTGCTACCTTTTATTTCTTTTTTTGACCTGTTGGATTGCGGCCGTGTGCATTCTTATGCAGAGGCCGGGTGTAATGTTTAAACCTTTTAAGTAATAAAGCCTTTTATCAAAACAAAAAAATCTTGCCGCAAAATTGCATGAGGAATTTGACTAGTCCTTTTTTTGCGGACAACTAGTGTACATTTAAGCCACGTAAATCTAGAATACTTCTGGCCCTATTGGATTCCACATTAATAGAGAGAAGATTTATTTTCTTGACAAATTCAATGCAGGATGGGAAATTGGGGGCATGCATGACTAATATTGCATACAGTCAAATGCTCATAGTAGAGCAAAGATAAACTTCACATGTTCAAATCAAGGATGGCCTCAACTGATATTTGCGGACTAAATATTGAACTTTCAATCAAGTATACGGTAGACAACTCTTGCACTACTGCTGAATCATATGTGTACTTGGTTAGCGAAGTGGATGTACAACTCAGCCACCCAGGTTCAAGTCCTCACGGACGCAGATTTGGGTTCTTATTATTTACACACACAAAAAACCGCTGTAGGGGCTTCCCCTACCACATTCCTTTCAAAAAAAAATTGTATGTGTACTTATCAACGCCATGCATGTCTCAGTTCTTAAGGACTTCAGACAGGATGCATGGTTGAGCCCAACCTAACCCGATATATTAGTACCTAGGAAAGGCACGATGTTGCATGCTTGCCTGTTTGGACCTGATTTTATGGCATACAGTTGGAGACATTTTAGGAGCTAGAAGAGCTGACATAATGTAGAGAATAAGAGAAAATGGCAGTACACGCTCAAACGAGGAACGACTTGTTAAGGGCGTGTAACTTGTATGGTCCCTCTAGCATGACTTTGACGTCTTGACCCATCTAACCCTTGCCCTCTAGTATATATATATCTAAATTATAATGGAATAAGTTGGACAGTTGTTAACTGTCAATTATCTTCCTAAAATTAACACAACTAACCTGGAGCATATGAAGGTGAATGATATTGATGAGGGTGATGCGGAGCATACGCTGGATTTCCTTCTTTTCCTTTCGATGGAGGAAAGACTACAGGTGCTGGAGCAGGACTGTGATCTAAACCTGAATGTCCATGGCCTGTTGCAGAAGCATCATCAATTCTATGTGAAGCAGGGCTTATGACAGGAAAGGAACATGCACCAAACAACACTTGCTGAGATGAATGCACATATTTCTAATTATATTTTTTTTCTATGCAAAACTGTGGATACCTTTGTGGTGTTTATGATTTGCAGGTGATAACTGGCTGGAAGGTTCCTTTGGAGGTGCAGCAACTGGGATGGCATGTCCTCTCCTATGGATGCTGGGAGAATTTTGGGGAGAAACGACAGGTCCTGCACAATATAACTTCCTGAATCATTTTATTGTCAGCAATAGGTTTATTGTGGTTGTAGCCTAGTACATATGGTTTGGTTAGACACCTTTTACAGATGTGTCATTTACTGGCAAGGAATGGTGATGCCTTCCCTTTGAAGGTGCCACAAGTGGAGCTCCATGGATCATCCCATGTGTATTATTTACAGGTATGGAATGGTGATCCCTTCCTTTCAGAGGTGGTGCAACTGGTACACCATTGGCGTTCCCATGGTTGGCGGGATGGGTTGTTCGAGAAGCTGCGGGTCCTGCAGAATGTGTTAGAACAAAATATGTGATATCCACTCCCTAGAAGATGCATTTCATGTTTGAATACTGCTTAAGAGGCATACTTTGTGCTTGTGGATTATTTGCGGAAATGGAGGGTAAGATATGATTGTGGGCGCAGAAAGTGCGGGTGAAGTCATCACTACTGGAGGAACAGGAAGTCCTACATAGAACATACATTGTTGGTATTGAATTTAGAACAATTATACTTTTTTCAAAAATTCTCAACTGAATGGGATATACCTTATACTTTTCTTACGTGGATGGTCTATGTTAAGTGTGTGTATATTAGGCCTATAGTTGGGCTCCAGCCCATGTAACATATTTTTCAGTCTCATTCTTCTCCAGACAATAACATGGTATCAGAGCTGGTTGCCCCGTCGCTGTCACCGTCGCCGTCTTCGCCGGCGTGCTGACTCCGGCGAGCGCACCGGCCGTCTTCGTCTTCGTCGCCGTCGGCGTCATCTCCCTCGTCGTCTCCGCGGCTTCGCCGCCATCTCCTCGTCGTCTCCTCGTCGTCTTCGACGCGGTCGTCTCCGCGCCATCTCATCGCCGCGCATCGTCGTCCCCCGGTCCAGCTCCGCGCCTCTCCGTGCATCTCCGCGCATCTCTGCCGTCGCCCGACCTTCGTCGCTGCTTCGCCGTCGCTCGGCCTTCGCCGCCGTTTCGTCGCCTCGATCCGGAATTTGTGAGTGTTGACTTATCCGGAATTTGTCCCGGAATTTTCCGGATTTCTCTCCGGATCAAGAAATCAGCTACTGGATTTACCCAGCTTCGCCCGGAGTTCACCCGGTTCTGACCCGGAAATCTTTCCGGTCTTTCCCGGTTCCAGATCCGGATTTTTCCGGGCCTGAATCCGGATTTTTCCGGTACCAGATCCAGATGTTTCCGGGCCTGAATCCGGATTATACTGCTGCCATGGCTAGGAATGAAGGCTCCATGGCTATTGACATCAAGCTGGATGGCTCAAACTACCGGGAATGGGCTTTCTCAGCTAGGACTGTTGTGAGAGCTGCTGGTCTTGCCTCTCACTTGACCGATGATCCATCTACTCGAGATGATGAAGCAGCAAAGAAATCTTGGCAAAAGGCTGATGATCGTGTGATGGGAGCTTTGGTTCTGGGTGTTGACCCTTCTCTCCGCATGAGTCTTGAGCATCACACATCAGCAAAGGAAATCTGGACATACTTTGAGCAGCGGTATCTTCAGCCTAGTGGTGCTCTTCATTTCTCCTTGCTACAAAATTTAAACAGTACTCAGCAAAATGACATGTCCATGGATGAGTACTATGCTGCCTTCACTCGCATTAGCGGCCAACTTAGCTCCATGGTTCCAAAGAGCAGCCCTGGTTGCACATCTTGTGTGGCTAAGGAAGAATTTGAACAACGAACACTCATGTACCAGTTTGTGATGAAGCTGAGGCAGGAGTATGAGAACATCCGCACTCAACTCCTTGGTCGTACTACTTCTCCCACTTTGACTGAGGCACTTGCTAGTCTGATTGCTGAGGAGACTCGTCTTCGTTCTTTGGCTACGACTTATACATCGTCTCTACCCAACAGTGTCTTGGGTTTTCCTCACCGGACAGGTCCTCCCAAGGCTACATGGCGACCTCCGTCGCGTGACATATGCCCTCATTGCAAGAAGATAGGACACAATACGGCTGGTTGTTTCCAGCTTCACCCAGAGTTGCTAGCTCAGTTTTATGCTAGACGTGCAGCCCTTCAGGATCAGCAGCGTCCTGCACCTAACCGTACTCAGCCTCAGTTTGTGAGGCCTTCTACTGCTGCGTCACTGAAACATCAGCTAGGAGTGCTTCTGTGTCTGCTCTTTCTCAGTCTGCTGTGGCTCCAACTCAGCCTTGGGTTTTGGACTCTGGTGCCTCTTTTCATGTGACATCCGACCACTCTCAGCTTGTGTCTTGCCAGCCAGTGAAGGATGGTGCATCTGTTCAGACTGCTGATGGTACATCTTGTTCTGTTACCCATCAGGGTTCTCTTTGCACATCAAAGTTTACTGTCCCGGACATCTCTTTTGTTCCTCAGTTGTCCATGAACCTTATGTCAGTTGGTCAGATTACTGATATGAACTATTTTGTTGGTTTTGATGCCTCCTCTTGTTATGTGCAGGATCGTCAGAGCAAGAGGATCATTGGAACTGGCCATCGCCGTAGAGGATCCACATCCCTCTACATCCTTAACAACTTGCACCTTCCTTCGGCTTCCACTGCATCTTGTTTCGCTCTGCAGCATCTACATCAAGTTCTACTTCGTCTCTTTCGTTTGCCCAGTGGCATCATCGTTTAGGTCACTTGTGTGGTTCTCGTTTATCTACTCTTGTTCAGCAAGGTGTTTTGGGTCGGGTCCCTGTAGATTCTGGTTTTCATTGTAAGGGATGTAAGCTAGGCAAGCAGATTCAACTACCATACCCCTCTAGCACTACTCATTCTAGCCAGACTTTTGATTTGGTGCACTCTGATGTATGGGGCCCCTCTCCTTTTGTTTCAAAAGGTGGTCACAAATATTATGTCATATTTATTGATGATCACTCTCGATATACTTGGGTGTATTTCATGAAGCATCGGTCTGAATTGATTTCTATATATAAGGCTTTTGTGTGCATGTTGCATACTCAATTCTCCAGTGCGATTCGTGTTTTTCGTTCTGACTCTGGGGGGAATATCTGTCTACGTCTTTTCGTGAGTTTCTCTCTTCTGAGGGTACTCTCCCTCAACTTTCATGTCCTGGTGCTCATGCCAGAATGGTGTTGCTGAACGCAAGCACCGACACATTGTTGAGACAGCTCGCACTCTTCTAATCTCATCTTTTGTGCCTACTCAGTTTTGGGGTGAAGCTATCTCGACTGCTGTCTACCTTATCAATCTCCAGCCTTCTTCTCGTCTTCAAGGCAAGTCTCCTGGTGAGAGTTTGTTTGGTTCTCCTCCCACGTATGACCATCTTCGTGTTTTTGGTTGTATTTGCTATGTTCTTTTAGCACCTCGTGAGCGTACCAAGTTGACTGCACAGTCTGTTCAGTGTGTTTTCCTTGGCTATAGTCTCGAGCATAAGGGCTACCGTTGCTATGATTCGTCTGCTCGTCGCATTCGCTTTTCTCGTGATGTCACTTTTGTTGAGGATAAACCCTTTTTCTTTTCCCCTTCGACTCAATCTTCATCATCAACTACTTTCGAATCTACCTCCTTTCTTTCACTTCCACCTATATTTTCAGATGATTCTACACCTGATCAGCCTTCGGGTACATCTCCAGCATATGATTCACCAGCTCCTCCTCTAACTAGTTTTCCTTTTCATTATAGTCGTCGTCCTAGAGTTTCACCAGATATTCACTCATCCATTCCTTTGTCTTCTCCTCCGGCCAGTACTACTGATCCTTGCACTGATGACTCCTCTCAGACAACAAGGTATGCTCTTCGTGATCGCACCTCTCTTGAGATTCCTAGCAGATATCGCAATGATTTCTGTGCAGGGGCAGCTTATGAGCCTACTACTTATCAGGAGGCAGTGGTGTTACCTGAGTGGCAATTGGCTATGTCTGAGGAGCTTGCAGCTCTAGAGGGTACTGGTACATGGGATTTGGTTCCTCTACCTTCTCGGTCCATCCCTATCACTTGCAAATGGGTGTACAAGGTCAAAACCAAGTCAGATGGATCTGTGGAACGCTACAAGGCTCGTCTTGTTGCAAGAGGTTTTCAGCAGGCTCATGGGAGAGATTATGATGAGACTTTTGCTCCAGTTGCTCACATGACTTCAGTTCGCACTTTGATTGCTGTGGCTGCCACTCGTTCATGGAAAATTTCCCAAATGGATGTGAAGAATGCTTTCCTTCATGGTGATCTGCATGAGGAAGTATATATGCAACCACCTCCAGGTATTGAGGCTCCATCTGGTCATGTTTGTCGTCTTCGAAAGGCTCTATATGGGCTCAAACAAGCTCCTCGTGCCTGGTTTGAGAGGTTCACTTCTGTGGTTCGAGCTGCTGGCTTTTCTCCTAGTGAGCATGACCCAGCTCTCTTCATTCATACATCAGAGCGTGGGCGTACTTTGCTTCTACTGTATGTAGATGATATGCTGATCACGGGAGATGATGTTCGATATATTTCCTTTGTCAAGAAAAAGTTGAGTGAGCAATTCAAGATGTCAGACTTGGGGTCCCTCAGTTACTTTCTCGGAATTGAGGTCCAACACACAGATGATGGTTACTATATCTCTCAACAAAGGTACACTCGGGATTTGATTTCGCGCTCTGGCCTCACTGACACATGCATTGCTACTACACCCATGGAACTTCATTTGCAATTGCGTCATACCGATGGAACTCCCCTTGAGGATTCCTCTCGTTATCGTCATATTGTTGGCAGTCTAGTGTACCTAACAGTAACAAGACCTGATATTGCACATGCAGTTCATATTCTCAGCCAATTTGTGGGTGCTCCCACTTCGGTACACTATGGCCATTTTTCGACTGCTTCGATATTTAAGGGGTACTACATCTCGCCGCTTGTTCTATGCTAACTCAAGTCAGCTCCAACTTCATGCTTACTCTGATTCCACTTGGGCGAGTGATCCCGTCGATCGACGTTCAGTTACTGGTTATTGCATATTTCTTGGAACATCTCTCATTGCATGGAAATCAAAGAAGCAAACTGCTGTGTCTCGCTCTAGCGCTGAGGCTGAGCTTAGGGCTCTTGCTACTACTACATCAGAGATTGTGTGGCTCCGCTGGTTATTGGCTGATCTTGGGGTTTCATGTCATACACCTACACCTCTTCTCTGTGACAGCACTGCTGCTATTCAAATTGCTAATGATCCTGTCAGACATGAGCTGACTAAACACATTGGTGTGGATGCATCTTTCACTCGATCTCATTGTCAGCAATCTACTATTAAGCTCCAGTATATTCCATCAGAGCTTCAAGTTGCAGATTTCTTCACGAAGGCTCAAACTCGAGATCAACATAGTTTTCATATTCTCAAACTTAGTGTATCCGATACTCCTGATCCACCTTAAGTTTGAGGGGGGGTGTTAAGTGTGTGTATATTAGGCCTATAGTTGGGCTCCAGCCCATGTAACATATTTTTCAGTCTCATTCTTCTCCAGACAATAACAGTCTAAAGGTACTTAATGCTATGGATCGGAAGCAACTCGAAGGTCATGAGCTTTCCCCTCAAAAATATGATTATACTGTAATCTTGAAAAGAATTTTGTTAAGGTTCAAAATGAGAAGGCTACTTCCTAGAGTGTGGATAGTGTGCAGGGGATGAAGTGTTAAAGGGCTGCTCTGGAGATACAGTAACAGGCGCACCATATACCTAGTCTCATGGACGTCAAAAGTGATTGGTGATGAAGAAACAGGCACACATGTGGAATGCACTAATGAAGAGAACAAACTCGACATCATGACATGATTGAGTTCAGTACCATTTGAATGCGGATGCTGCCTCTGTTGCGGGGGAATACGAATGGCCCGGTGCATTGAAGTTGAAGGTGGAGTGGCAGGAGGAGAATGATGATTTATCTCCCTTGTGCCTATTCCAAGAAAATAGCTCCTTTAGAAATGCTATATAGTGTTTTGGCACTGAATCAGGGAGACTGAACCTTTTGGTGGTGAGCTGCTGTGACTCGGTATGTAGTTTGGAGGTCTAGCAAATGTTGTGCGATCCTTGTCCTGACTGGATGCAGGAGCCATGGGCGTCAGTGGTACACCTTCCATATACACCCAAGGTTTCAACAAAATCTGGGTGAGAAAAAACTGAAACATATAGAGCAGTTAGATGACTAGATAACAAGAGGAACCATTACCTTTTGGTGGTGGCTTCTTTCTGCCTGGTAGTTCTGCTGGAGGTGAAGCTACTGGAACTCTAAGCGTGTCCTGGCCTGTTGGAGGGGTATGGAATGACGAAGGAGCTGCTGCCATGCGAATAACAGGTTGCAACAGATTCTGAGTTGGGTAAATATGAGATCCATTTCATTAGCTAACAAAGTAACAGCATGGCATAATATAATATCGGATCCAACAATCTTACAATGGCCAATACAGTAATTATGGAGATATTTCTGTGTTTCTTGGAATAGGCACAAGGGAGTAATAATGGATATGTAATTCCAAATGGATATGTAATTCATTATGATGGCCTGTGAACAGAGTAATAATGGATATGTAATTCCAAATTACATTTTACCGATACATAGATAAAGGTAGAGTTCAGCATTGTGCTGAACAACAATTCACCTGGACTCTGTATAGATGGAGATATTTCTGTGTTTGGTGGCTGATACAAATGACCAGGCATAAGACTAGGGTCCATCGTAGGCAGCACTGCTTGTTTATATGGTGGCTCGGCTTCATCTGAGGAAGCCAGAGAGTGTAAATTATTTCCATGAAAACAAATAACCTAGTAGTGTTACTGAAAAAAGATTTGCTTCGCATAGGATTTTAGGAAAACATAACACATATCATAGTTACAAAAAGTACCTTCATGTTTGACTGTTGAGCTGGGTGCAGATTGATGATGCTGTTTGATAACATCTGCACTAGTTGATGCTGATAATTTTATAGTTAACCCTATGAACGAAATGGTTAATTGCATTTAAACTAGAAATACACACATGATATACAGCAACAGATGATTCAAATCATTGGGCCATAGGAGTTTTTAGTACAGACCTAAGCTTTGGAATCTTGGAGCTTGCAATTCTGAAGGATAGAGTGTATTATCCAAGTTGTTTGGTGGATGTGCGCTTGTTAATGATAGAAGAACTTTACGACCAAAGGCAGGTGCATGAGACTGCTGATGACCTTCGGAAACAAGTTAAATAGAACATACAGCTAAATGAATCTGGCTACGGGCATAATACATACAATTGATAAACAATGAAAAAAAGTGCTAGCAGAAAATCTGATTAGTGAAATAATTAGCCACGCACAAGAACATTATTTATTTGGTCGATACTCAATAATACATCCAGATACCGGGCCAGGCGGCCAGCGTGTAGTATTTGATATAGGAATAATTTTACATTTTGTTAGCACTTTTTTTAGATAGCTTACCAGGCGGGTAAGGCATCTAAAAAATAAAATAAAAATGCTGATTAAAAACACAATTAGCCACGTTTACGATCATTATATATGTGCTCAACACTAGGTAATGACTACTAGCAGAACTTAGAACTGAACCATCTCCCTTTATATGTAAATAAATCTTCTGCCTCTTGTTATGGAGTACTAATATGAATCATCCTAGCATACCTGACATTTTGGACAGCAGTAAAATCAGAAACAAGACCCTCTATCCACTAATTTACCACCCAAATCCAACAATCAAAGCCGGTAACTCGAATTGCCGCGCAGAATCTACAAACAACTTATCACAATAAAAAACTAGAGGCAGTACCAAACAAACGCGAAGGAGCTCGGGTTTTGGCAGCTCGAACCCACCAAAATTCTCACGAGTAAGCTAATCTAGCATACAGACACGCCGCACGATACTGACGGGACTACCGACAACAACAGGAAACCGCGAAACCACCAGACAACGGCACACCGACGGTTCCACATACCTCCACCCGCAAGGACGACGACGGCAGAGAGGACCAAGGCGGCGGCGAGGACACCGCCGCAGAGGCAGAACCCTCCTCCGCGCCGGCCCATCTCCCGCACCCTCCCTGCACCAGCGCCCGGCGGAATCATCAAGTATCAACCGCGCACGGATTCGCCATGATTACGTACGCGCCTCGATCACCCCGGGGAAATTCCGGCGTCCGGGTGCTCCGGTCGACGCAGTCGGCAGCAGGGAACGCGCAGAGGCGGAAGCGGGGGGCGGTTGAAGATTCGGCGGGGAGAGAAGCGAGCGAGCATAAAACCCAACAGGAGTCGGGGGTGGAGGGGGGCTATACTAGTTGCGCACTGGCAGTACTAGCACTAGCAGCGGCAAGGCGATTTGCCGTCCATTTCGATCGCGCGAGTGTTTTCGCCGTGGCGTTTGCATCAGCAGGGCGTGGTGTTTGTTTGGTAGCCATCCTCGGGAAATAAGTTTGGTGGAGTCCGGTCCGGGCGGACAATGGTGGTGGTGGACGCGTCGGCGTGGGTCTTTCTTTTGCCACTTTTGGGGGACACTGGGCCACTGGCACTGGCACTGGGTCCAATGTGTGGAGCATTTTCTCAAAAGTAGAATGGCTCAACAATGGAGTCGGCGACACTAGTCTCACGGTGCAAATTTATCTACGTTTCGGAGAGGGCATACTAGAACGGAAAGCAAACCAGTGATGAAGTGCCTTCCGTGGTGTGGGTGCCTTGTTTGTCATGGCAATCAGACAAGCCACCCAGGTGGACATTTTACGTCTTCTTTTCCCCCAATAAGTAGGACTAGGCTAAACACGCAATAGGTGCTTTGAAAGTAATGTGTCCAAACTCCAACCATGGAAATTTTCTAACGCTTCAATTATCTTACCCTTGCTCCATAAAAAAAAATACCCTTGCGGTGGGCACTGCGGAGAGATCATGCTTCTAGTTAAATAATCCTAGGGCATCTGAGAATTTGTTAAGCCTGAGTGGGTACCTAGAACCATCGATCCAGCGTTTGAGATGTGCGCTGAAGGTTACATTTTTCGAACGGTGAGGACAAACAATATGCTTTTTCCTGCACTATGAAAATCATTAAATAGTCGTGAACGTTAAGACATATATGAAAAAATTTATAAAATCGATTGAAACCTAAATATTTCTCCATCGACTCGGACTTAGCACGACATATCATGCAACAAGAATGTCACTAAAAGATCCTGGAAGATCACGCCCTGTTGGTGGATCATCGGACGGATGGTCTTAGGGTGCGACAAATCGCGATCATGGGGGTAGAGAGGGGTTGTACGAATGCTCCCTTGGCCGATGTTAGTTGTCGTCTGCTTCGCCTTGCAGCTCGGATTGCGTTCCCGCATGATGGCGGCAACACGGGAGTGTTCGCTGTCTACGAAGGCATATGCAACGGTAGATCTTGCAATTCTGATATTGCTCGATGCTCTGGGTGGTCGACCTGACTCGACTTGACATAAGCACAATGACGGTAGATCTTGCAACGGTAGTCTAATCTTTGACATTTCACAGGTGCGAAGGGCAATATATAATTTCTCAATTTATATGCCATGAAAAGTTAGGATATGGTTTAAAGAGCGCGCGTCGACATTGTGGCTATTATGAAAGAGCTCTTGTACCCAAATCAAGGACCCTTACACATGTATTACGTGGCAAGTACCTAGGCAACTCAACCGTACCATCACCAGCTAAGCAGTAGTACTTTTTTTTGTTCGCTACCAGCTAAGCAGTCCTGGTTCACTGCGTTCAGAGTTTCAAGCTGTGAAGCTGTTGGAGGAGCGCCGCCGCCAGGAAATGGATTCTGGGCACGCCCCTTTTTTTCAACCAATACGGCTGGCAGCTTAATTATAGACTATCATGTTAAAGAATAGGCTCCACATGTTAGTGGCTTTTTTAGATGGTTGATTCATGTTTCAACATTATGTGACCCATGAGTTGTAATAAGTCAGAATGATACTTTGCAATAAGTTAATAAAGCGGTCATATGCATCATTTTGATGCAGCGGTTGGGACTACCCCTTTTCGGAAAAAACTGTGAAGCTGCCGGTCAGGGAAACAGAGTTCAATCTATACCAGATTTTACTGTACCGTTAGCAGCTCTCTGTACATCATTTTCCATTCTAAGATTCGTCAATTACGTGGAGATGAGCCAATGATGAGGGGACGAAACGAAGAAATGCGTTGGAAATTCCAGTGGCGATTTCCACGAAACGTTGAAGTCAAGGGCACCACAATCCACAGTGCAAGAGAAGTGCCGGCAAAGGACACCACGTCGTGCATTGTTTTAGTACGTGTGGTCGACCACAAATGGTTAGCCTCTGGCGGTCGATCGCAAAGAAAAGTTGGGAGCGGTTTCTTGGCGCATGACGATGGATGAGTGCGGCGGTGAGATGGTGGAGAAAAAAACGAGGCCTACGTCAAGGGGATAAGCTCAAATCGAAGAGGAATTTGTTCTTTTCGGGTACAAATCCAGTGAATCTTCTCACAATTTTTTACTGAAGTGGTGCACAGAGCTAAAGATGGCCTCTCTTCTCCAGGAGCTCCACCACAAGTAAAGAGCTACTCTCTTGCGACCGAGGGCTTCTCGTCAGGGTTTTAACATGGTATTTCTACCCTCTTGCGACCGAGGGCTTCTCAGTTCCCACCATGGCTGTTCTCGGCAAGGATTACTAGCCTAACTTGTTGGCTGCTGGTGTTGATGGGGTAGAAGATTGCGCGGAGGATCGGGAACTTGAAAGGGCTCGAGCAACGGGATGCAAAACGGAGGAGGCTCGCTGTAGACGATGGGACCTGAAGCCACGCCCCAATGTCCCAGCCATCATAAGGCGACCGGACTGGCCTATCTCATAACCACCTGCCTGGCCGCGGAGACAGATCGATGCATGTCGGCCGTCTCCATCCATCCGAGGGAGGCCACACGGATCCTAGGAACAGTGGGCAAGGAATCGCAATCACCCATTATCCAATGCGATGCGAAGCTATCCCTTCCCCGGCGAATGGCGATCGAGGCCGGCGGGGCATGCCTGGGCCTGTGGCAACAGGTCGAGATTTGAGATTTTCCTCTCGGACGATTCTTTGCTGAGCTCCAACGCCTCGTGGACTCCAAAAGAAGAGTAGTAGCACTATCGCCAGTTCGCCACCACCGAGCCTTTCATCGGTGGCAGGATCACCACATCAGGTCGGCAACCGATGACGCCTATTAAAAGATTGAGGCAAGTTAGGATATTTGATTAGGAACACAAGCTGGATAAGGAGGAATGTGGACATATTCCGAACTGTATTTAACGCACAAAGTAATATGAACGTGCAAAAATGATCAGTGGTTATGGATTCTTGGTGCATAACGTCAACGTCCATATCAAGACGCCGTTTAGGGTGATTATAATTCAAAATTGAGAATTGACATATGCCAACCTGGTGCCATGGTGTTGAAGTTTGGCACTTTTATCAATTGTCCCTGTTGAAATTTCAGTTGCCCCCAACCGCGTTTAAGCTGACAGTTATAAATCATGCCTACCTTATACTGTACTGGTCATGTGTGATTGGGTTTGATATTATATAAATGGATTAAAATACATCCACGATACGCGAACTCGTCTAGTGGGATCGGATTGATAGCTATACTTAGGAATGTGCAATTTGCAGTGCTTAAACTTCTCAGTTGTACAAGTCGACTCATCCTCAAGCCAAAATTCCCCGCCTCAGTTCCCTCTTGTCCCACGGGAAATCTCCAGCTCTAACACTAGTTCTTCTGTTGCGCGCTCTCGGCCTCCTTCCTCACACCCGCGTGTTCCGCATCGATGTCCAGTGTAGGCTCCTTCGAATTGACCAAGGAAACTCTTGTGGTCTGCTCCCGATCACGGCTGGTGAAAGGGTTTGTGTCGAGAGCATCTACAAGTGCTTGAAGCATAGTGTAGGTTCGTGCGGTTATGTTCAGTTTCACTACATAGTCTATTCGATTTCAAGTGTTCTTCTGAAATGGTCACAATTTTTGGCTCTTAGAGTCATCGTATGTTGTGTATTTGATTGTTCATGGCGTGATGGTGGAAGAAGTTGTCGAAAGGCCTTGTCTAAGAAGTTAGAGTGGTAGAGGAGGCCATATCCAGGAGCCTGATACGTCCATTTTGCATCACTATTTTATATCATAATTCACTCTTATTCATTGATATATTTCATATTAGAGTACAATACTTATGTTATTTCATCTTATTTTGCATGTTTTCCAATTACTTGGGATTTATCTGCCGGAGCTTGGAATCAGCTGGAAAAGGCATCGTCAGGATACTATATCTCCGGAGCTCCAAAATTTTACGAAAAAATTACAGAAGTTATTATTTCATTTGAAGACCGGAGGAGCCAGAAGATGGAACCGGGTGACCTAAAACTGATAGGAGCGACATCAAAAAAATATTCCGCCGCTTCCACAGGGCGGAAACCATAGAGAGAGAAAAAGCTCTCCAGCAGGGAGAAATCTGCCGGGGAAATTCCCTCCCGAAGGATGAAATCACCGCCATCGTCACCGTAATCACGCCGGGCCTCATCGGGATCATCATCTACATCATCTCCACCGCCAGCACCATCATCCCCGCCGCTCCACTCTGTTCCGTTGTAACATCTAGGGTTGTACTTTGTTTAGTTCATTGGGATACTCTCCCGGCCGTGTTGATTACTCCTTGTGGTTGATGCTATTGAGTTTTATCGGTGAATTACTTTTATGATCAGATTGTTATCAATCATTATATCACCTCTGATCATGATCCATATGATGTCTCGTGAGTAGTTCGTTTAGTTCTTGAGGACATGGGAGAAGTCTTGTTGCTACTGTGACATTATGTTGAGTAATATTTAATGGTTTGATATTTAATTTGTGGTGTTATTCTTCTAGTGGTGTCATGTGAACGTCGACTACATGGTATTTCACCTTTAACGGCCTAGGAGAATGCATTGTGTATTTAGTTTACTTATTGTCGTATTGCCGGAGCGACAGGAACCTGAACCCCCATCGGCTCGCTGCAATTATTCTTGCTCTCTTTTATTTACTCGCATTTTATTTATGGGTTATTACAAAAACCCATAAAAACTTGTCTGAAACCTTGTTCGAAACTGCTTGTCAACACTTTCTACTCCTTGTTGGGTTCGACACTCTTATTTATCGAAAGTATCACGATAGATCTCCTATACTTGTGGGTCATCAGAGCCAAAAGGGGGGCCATGGTTGAGGAATAAGAGGGTAAGAAATGAAATACTAAGTACAATGCAGATAGAGCAAATCTTGATCACGAATAAGTTTAGGAAATGAAATTGTGAAGCTACTCAAGTTGTGATTGTTCGTCGCCTTTATACCCCGACAAATTTGGTGTTAGACTTCCGGTAGTATTGGAGTTTTGAGATGTAATCTTGATCAAGTGTTAGCCTACGCATGTGTGCTTTAAGAATCTGAAATGACTATGACGAGGTGTACCCTCATCAAATCTCATGGTTAAGGACCTAGGGTTGAGATTATAGAGAGAGAACGTGGTAGTACTGGTAGTTTCGTCGGCTGACAAGCAGAGGCAAAGATTTACCCAGGTTCAGGCCCCTCGGGTGGAGGTAAAGACCCTACTTCCTGCCTGTCTGTTATTGATCGTGTGAGATTATGAGGTTACAAGGTGGCTCCGGCGAGATGTCGATCTCACGAGAGCCTTGGTGGTTCGAGTATGGCTTGTCCCCTAGATCGGCACCCCTCCCAGCCTTTAAATAGGCTGGGTTTCGGGAGTTCGTAACCGACCTAGCTTACACGTAAGGAAAATCTAAACCGACAATGCCTATGTCTAATCTTGGAGGGTACTCCATCTTCTTGGGCCTCTTGTCTTGGGCTTCGATTAGGCTCTTCGCTATTGGGCCTTAGTCGTCACGTGCACCAGGTACCCTCATGGTAGGGTACCCGAGATGTATACCCATGTCAGTAGCCCCCGAGTACTTGTCTGACTCGAAGAATCGGGCATGGACTCTTTCATAAGTGCACGTCATATGCTTTGTATTTTGTATATATAATTTGGAATTCCTGTATGAATAGAACATGTTTGGCTATGTCGAGTATCTCATCGACTGTGATTTCTGCTTATGATGATCAAGGGATAATAGCTTACCAGACCTAGTACACTCGACGGATCGGGACTGGTTAACTACACATTCGGGTAAAACCTTACTAGTTTTCAATCAAACTCGAGTCACCGGACTCGAATCTGGAACAAAACTGGTCAGATTCGACTAGGCCGCGGAGGTCTTACTGAGTCGATCTGCAGTATAGCTTTGAATTGTACCCAACGTGTCCGTCGGGATTTTTCATCATGTCTGTTGACACGGAAACTGTAAGGATAAACGTTGCTAGAACGGTCCTTAGCCCAGCTCGAAAGTTCGGCGGGTCTTACCTTTGCACTATGCATGCAGCATCCGAAGTATTTGCGGCGGACGCAACTCGGGAATGTTTCGAGTATGTTTTTCGAAATATTTTGAACTTTTATTGGACGAGTCGTGTCCTTTGTCGACTGACCTTTTGACGTTATTCTATCGGGTGCGCGACAGCGCTCCCGATGGGAGTAGCCCCCGAGATTGTGCTTTATTGCTTGCAATGGAGGATAATCTCAAAATCCTCTTACTCTGCATATGTTAATCGAATAAATTTGTGCCGTAATTCTATCGGGTGCGCGACAGCGCTCCCGATGGGAGTAGCCCCCGAGATTATGCTGTATTACTTGTAAATGGAGGATAATCTCAATCATTGTCTTGAGCATCTTCAGTCGAAGAATTTTTTGAATATGCTCCCGATGGGAGTAATATGAATCAGTCGAAGGAACGGTCGAGTGACCAATATGTATTGAGCGGACTCGAATGTATTTCTGATCAAAGCGCTTGTGACGACGTCATGGATGACGTTTTTTGGCCACTGCGCTGCCTGAGACACGTGGCGTGTGTTATGCTGCGATGGATGGGGCGTGCCACATAGGTGGGCCCTTTTGTGCAGAGCTGACCAAACAACGGTGCAGTTTGGACTTGATTTGACCACTCGGGCCCACTTTTTCTGGAGAGGTGATTATGGCTCCTCTTTTTGCGTGCGTAGTGGGCGGAGTGGCCGGCGACGGTTGCCCTCCGCGCTTGCCACGTGTACGGTGAGATTGCGTGCGTAGCGCACAGTTAGGATCTGAATGGCTGTGATTGCCTTTGATTTGAGGTAAATAGGGGAAACGGCGCTGGCAATATTTTTTACTAGCCATTTGCTCTGCGCGCCGCCCCTGTTCCATCTTCTTCCTCGCGCTCCTGCTCCATTGTTCTTGCGCCCAAGCTCTTTCTGTTCTCCCTAGCCACCACCGCCATGGCGCCAAAGAGGAAAGCCTCTGCCACCGACGCGCCTGCGACTGACGCGGCCGCTCTGAAGGGGAAGAAAGCTGCGGCTGGCGCATCTGCGGCTGCCGTCGACCTCAAGAAGAGCGATGGTGACTGGATGAAGTCCACACTCAAGGCAGCCCATCTCGAGAAGTTCCGCGAGGACGGATTGCTGCCACCGGCGGACCAGCTTACCGTCCGCGCGCCATCCAAAGAGGTACTCCCCGAGCCTCGCGCAAATGAGCGCGTATATTTTGCGGAGTTTTTGCCTAGGGGTCTATCTTTTCCCCTCCACGACTTCGTTCGTGGTTTGCTGTACGCCTATGGGGTGCAGATCCATGATCTCACCCCTAACGGCATTATGCACATAGCCTGTTTTATGGTGTTGCGCGAGTGCTTCCTGGGAGTTGCTCCCAGCTGGGCACTTTGGAAGTCTATCTTCATGCCCAACAACCGAGGCGGCCGAACCTACCCAGTCGGAGGCCTGCAGATCGAAGTGCGCAGCGACACCCGATACTTTGCCCTGAAGCCAGTCGACTCGGCGCAAGGGTGGAGGAAAAGGTGGTTTTATGTGCGCGTCGACCAGGATGGGGTCCCAGCATTTTCGACTGCTAGCATAGCCGCTAGGACGAAGGCCTGGGACCATGAACTTTCGACTGAAGAAGTGGCGGAAGCAGCGCCTCTGCTGGAGACGATTGGAGGGCTGCTTAACAGCGTCACGGGTGTGCATCTGATTGCCACCTTTGTGAAGATGCGGGTGTGGCCGCTCCGCGCTCGTGCCCACCCAATGTGGGAGTACGAGGGTGCACTCGACGCCACCCGAATGAGCAAGGAGGAGCTGTCGAAGAGCGAGCTGGTGTCGCACGTGCGGTCCATCACCAGCACGAAGTCCAGCGAGCCCTGCAACGTCGACTGCCCTGTCGCTCCTTATGGGGCTAAAAAGCCTTTGCCAGAGGTTAGTGAACCTATCGAGTTTATGATCTCCTGCTCTTGTTATTTTGCTATGCATCTTTGTGATTTTCGACTACTGTATGTTGTATGCAGGGCCACTCGACTGCCTCAACCCTTCCTCCTCTTCCCGAAGATGGCCCAACTCACGAAACAGAGGTGACGGTAGAAGCGAAGGGAGGAGATGAATCGCCTCTACCTTCGGCTACCACATCTCCCACAGAAGAGGTCGAAGAGGAAAGGGTTGAAGAAGCACAGGACAAGGAGCTTGCCGCGACTGATGATGTGAGCGAGGTTCCTACTCGCAAGCGCCGTCGGGCGGCCCAAGTTGCGCCTTCCTCCACGAGTTCACCCGCGATGGAATCAAATGTGAGAGATGACGGAGACTCGGGCTTGTCTCCTATGACCACAGCTGCTCCTTTGGACGTGAGCCCATTGAGCTCGGCTCCTCCTCCTCAGTTGGGCGGAGAGCTATGTTTTGGGGGTCCCAATTTTGACAACCTCGATAGCGAAGAGGAAGAAGAGCACAGGTATGCGTCTGAACCCCTTTGTACTCAAGTTTCTGCTTATTGATAGTCTTGCTTATGTTGTATGTCTTATGTCACTCAGTGCCGAGACTGTGCAACCTCCAACTCCTCCAACCGAGAGAGCTTCGACTCCAGATCAGCCAGAAGCTTCTCCTGTTGCGGCTGAGGTTGTGAAAACAGTAGCCACGGCCACTACCACTGAGGCCGCCAAGATTGCGAGTGCGCCGACTCCGCAAATTGGGACTTCTGTTGCCAAGCCTGCACCTTGGGTTGAACACGTAAGTGTCGTTTGTCGAGTCCTCATACTGGGACTATTTGTGTGTAGCTTATGCTGGTTTCATGTGCATGCAGCTATTCTACCTCAACCTGGTAGAATCAGGCAAAGCATTTGTCTAGGTTGAACAGGAGAGGGACAATCTTCGTGCTATCATGGAGCAACTCACCCGTAAGTGTGCTTGACTTCTGTACGTCTTTGTTTTGTCGATTGTGAATGACATCTGGCCACCTATCTCAGGTGACAAGGCAACTGCTGAGTCCCGGGTTAAAGAGCTAGAAGATGCACTCGCCAAACAGTGCGCTGACTCGAAGAAGGCCTTGGATGACGCCAAGAACTCCGCTGCCCGCGCGAGAAAGATTATGTTGAGCGCTTGGCTAGCCTCACCTGAGACGTGGGCGGTAAGTTGAATTTGCCACTTTTTGTCCCCTTCTTTTGGCACTGAAGGTTGTGTAAAAGTTTGTGTTCTTTCTGATTTTTGCAGGAGCTGTTGGCACACCGCTGGGTGTAGACCAGTCGAGTGGCGATTTGTCCCTTGACCGCGCTATTGGTGATTTGGACGTTGTCTCCACCCAAGCCAAGGATGCACTCGCCAAGTCTACGAGCACGCTCGGCACCGTGTTCAAGGTCGTGTTCCCATCTAGCCAACCTCCTTCGACTGTGGATGGCTTCGCCGACGTCCTGGGCCCGGGAACTTCGACTATGACGAGCTTCACGCGCACTTTGATGGTACGCGGCTCAGAGACCACCCTCAAACTCCTTTTAGGTCAAGGGATAGAGGGTGACTTTGAAGCCGCTCTGTCTGATTTCCCTCGTAAGCCTGGCGGGAAGCTGGTGTCCCTAAAGCATGTGAACCAGCCAGCCGCAAAGTTGGCTGAAATTTTTATGACCACCATGGAGCGCCGGGCAGCAGAGGTCGCCGCTCGTGTGAGTAGGGTTAGGTCAGAGTCAATGTCTGAGAAGTAGGGCAGCCGCGCCTTTGATGTCTTGTAATTAAACTTATGACCATGCGAGTATGCATGTGCTTTTGCTACCTTTGTATGATTTTAATTTCCTCGCTATGATCCTGCTTGTAAGGCTGTGTGTTGTTACTCGCATAAGCTTTGTGATGAGTTTCTCATGAAACTTTTATGATGTTTGGAACAGAAACGGCTAGCCGCCACTTTATCCAGCTCGTCGCGGCATCGTGCCCCTACTCGATCTCGAGCTCAGGTGGCAAACGATAGCGCCGTAATACGTTATATGAAGTCTCGACTCGCAAAACTGGAGCAAGAGCTGGGGAGTGCCCGAAGTGAGCTGGATAGGATGAGGGCGAGGCCTGCTTACCCACTCAACGAGAGGAGTATGTGCTTGGCGAGATGGAGATCGTGAACAGACAACTCGAGTGTAAGCATGACTGCTCTTGTCTCAAGTGTTCATAGTCTGTCTTTTTGTTTACCCAACGTATGTTGTTGTAGGTTTTGTTCCAGATTTCCAGGCGGAGCAAGCTCGTGTAGAGGAGCAGTTGAACAATGTAACTGACGAACCCACGACTGGCCATCAACACTTTCGATTGGACAAGCACCGAGCACGCATACTAGCGACTCTGCAGGATCGGGTGTGGCGGAGCACTATGCTGCTTGAGTTATGCAGGTCGGCCTTCAGTCGAATCAACCAGACGCTTTTCCCGACTGGGCCGCAACCTCAAGGAATCCACGCTTTGCTTGGGCTTTTCCGGAGTGCAGGTCCCATTGGGACTTTATCGCACAGAAGCTTGTGGATGGGGCCAACGCAACGATGGCATACCTCCGAAGTCAGTGCCCGAATTTGCAACTACGTCCACCCGTGCCTGGATCGTCTTTGTCCCAATTGCATCGGGACGATACAGTCGAACATGCGAGGGTGTTGGTTGAGTGTTATAATGCTCAACTTATGGGCCCCGTTCTCCCAGTCAAGGATGAACCAGAAGATTAGGGTATTTATGTATAGGGAACAGCCCCCGAGTGCAAATTTGCCACTTGTACGTAATGTTTATTTGTATATATGCAGCCCCCGAGTGTATCGAGTGGGGTTTTATGAAAAACACTTGGAATATGGAGCATAAATTACACAGCCCCCGAGTGCTCGAGTGAGGCTATGAATTTTGTGAGATTTGCAGCTTTAACTTATGCCCGTAGGCTCAGCCCCCGAGTAGTTGAGTGGGGTTGAGCACCTCTTTCCTTTATGTATTATTATCCAGCCCCCGAGTATTCGAGTGTAGCTGGAGTATTATGCTTGAAGGAGCGAAAGCTCAAGTTTTGAGATAGCGCAGCCCCCGAGTGTTCGGGTGAGGCTAAGTTGTGCGATTAGTTTATGCGAGTAGTAAACAGGAGAAATATGAGGAATCATTGACTATATTCCATTTATGAATGTTAGGCTGCAGGCCGCCTCATTAAAAACCTTCCAGTCCCCTTAGGTACCCTGGTAAGGAAAAGAGCGCGTCTGAAACCTGCAGCCATCCGACATATGTGCCTATTACATTGTGCGACTGAGCAATCTAAGCATAGAAACGGCGCAGCTGCGCAACGTTCCAAGGATTGTGCGAGAGTTCGCCTGTCTTCGCGTGCTTCAGTCTGTATGCTCCACCACCAATGACCTCGGTGATGATGAAGGGTCCTTCCCATGGAGAAGCAAGTTTATGCACCTTCTTTTGCTTCAGTCGAAGTACCAAGTCGCCAACCTCGAAGGATCTGGTACGCAGTCGACGGCTGTGATAGTTGCGGAGGTCTTGCTGGTAGACAGCTGTGCGTGCTAGCGCCGTGTTGCGTGCTTCTTCGAGCAAGTCGACTGCATCTTCGAGTGCTTCATCTGCATCTCTTCGTTGTATGCTTCGACTCTTGGTGCGTTGAACCTTACGTCTGATGGCAGGATTGCCTCTGCCCGTAGACCATGAAGAATGGGGTGAATTGTGTTGAGGCGTTGGGTGTTGTGCGTAGGCTCCATAGCACAGACGGGAGTTCTTCGACCCAAGCACCCGCGGCCCTTTTGAGTGGCACCAGGAGGCGTTTCTTGATTCCACTCGTCACAAGTCCATTGGCCTTTTCGACTTGGCCATTGATTGCGGGTGTGCCACAGATGCATAATTGAGCGTGATATCTTGCTCTTTGCAGAAGGATCGGAATTCCTCAGCCGTGAAGTTTGTACCGTTATCAGTGATGATGCTACTTGGCACACCAAAGCGGTATATGATGGATTTTATGAAATTGACTGCTGTAGTGGCAGTCGAACTTGTGATAGGGACTGCTTCAATCCACTTGGTGAACTTGTCGACTGCCACCAGAAGGTGAGTATGCCCTCCATGGGAGGATTTTTTGAGTGGCCCAACCATATCGAGCCCCCACTGGGCGAAGGGCCAGGCCAATGGTATTGTCTTCAACGCCGATGCGGGTGCGTGCGGCTTTGTGGCGAATTTTTGGCAGCCGATGCACCTTTTGACTATGTCCTCCGCGTCTTTGAGTGCTGTGGGCCAGTAGAAGCCTGCGCGAAAGGCTTTGGCTACGAGTGATCGACTGCTGGCGTGATGCCCGCAGGTACCTGCATGAATATCACGAAGGATGGCTTGGCCATCTTCAAATGCTATGCAACGTTGGAACATACCTGATATGCTGCGTTTGTATAGTTCACCGTTGATGACAGTGTATGCTTTAGATCGTCGAGTGACGCGTCTTGACTCTGTTATGTCTTCGGGTACCTCGCCGCGGAGTATGTATGCGAGGAAAGGTTGAGTCCAAGTTGGCTCGATGAGGAGTACCTCGACTGGCGGGTCCTCTGTGCTAGGTGCTTTGCTCTTGGCTGGTGCGGCTGATGTAGGAGTGCTCTTTTTCTTGATGGATCTGTGCTCGATGCGCTCGAAGAAGACACCAGGTGGAACTGGTGCTTTGGTCGCGCCAATGTTGGCTAACTTATCTGCTTCTTCATTGCTCTCACGCCCTATGTGCCGCAACTCGCAGCCTTCGAAGCTGCCCTCCATGATGTTGTACAGGTCACGGTAGGCGATCATGTTATCTGCGATTGCATCGCAGGCCTTCATTGTTTGCTGCACCACAGATTCGAGTCACCGTAGATCATCAGTCGAGTGCACCCGAGGGCTTTGGCCATCCTCATGCCATGGATCAGGGCCTCGTATTCTGCTTCGTTATTGGATGGGAACTCGAATCCCATTGCAGGATATAGCGGAGCTTGTCGCCTTTTGGTGATATGAGGATGACCTGCGCCTGCGCCTTCGTTTTTCTTTGAGCCGTCAAAGTACATAGTCCATGAGTTGGACACATCTGGTGCTCCTGGAGCTGAGCTTCGATCCACTCGGTGTGGAAGTCAGGTAAACTTGTGCTTTGATGGCCTTCGGGTAATCATACTTGATGTCTCTTGGTGCTAGCTCGATGAGCCATTTTGCTACTCGCCCAGTTGCGTTGGGGTTTGTGAGGATGTCCCCGATCCCTGAGGTGCTGATTACAGTGATCGGGTGCTCGGAGAAGTAATGCGTCAGCTTCCTTGAGGACATGAACACGGCGTAGGCCAGCTTTTGATAGTGCGGGTACCGCTGCTTTGATGTGGAGAGCACTTCACTCAAGTAATAGACTGGACGTTGTATGCTTTGGGCGTGTCCCTCCTCCCTGCGTTCGACTACCAGTACAGTGCTACCACCCTGTTAGTTGCGGAGACATATAGGTATAGTGGCTCGCGTTCCCTTGGTGCGACGAGGATTGGAGGGCTTGTGAGGACTCGCTTGAGGTCCGTGAAGGCTGCTTCGGCTTCTGGCGTCCACTCGAATTTATCTGCTTTCTTCATCAGTCGATAGAACGGGAGTGCTTTTTCGCCTAGCTTGCTGATGAATCGACTGAGTGCTGCTACTCGACCCGCCAATTTTGCACGTCATGGAGCTTTGAAGGCCTTTGCATCGTCAAGATGGCCTGTATTTTCTCCGGGTCTGCCTCGATTCCTCGAGCTGAGACTAGATACCCGAGGAGTTGCCCGGCTGGCACGCCGAACGTGCACTTCTTCGGGTTGAGCTTGATGTGGAAGCGTTTGAGGTTTGCGAACGTCTCTCGCAAGTCATCGAGTAGTGTGTTTTCCTCCCTTGTGGTGATGACGATGTCATCTACATAGACCTGGACGTTTCGCCCAATTTGCTTCTTGAGGCAATCTTGCATCATGCGCTGGTAGGTTGCGCCTGCGTTCTTGAGCCCGAAAGGCATTGTGTGTAGCAGTAGACCCCGAGTGGGGTTATGAACGCCGTTTTCTCTTCATCCTCTTCCTTCATCCTTATCTGGTGGTAACCCGAGTAAGCATCCAGGAAGGACAAGCGAGCGCACCCGGCGGTGGAGTCGACGATCTGGTCGATTCGAGGTAGTGGAAAGTGATCCTTTGGACAACATTTATTGAGTGCTGTGAAATCTACGCACATCCGAAGGATATCTGTGCTTCTTCTCTACGAGTACGGGGTTGGCCACCCATTGTGATTTCTTGATTCTCTGATGAAACCTGCTGCGAGTAGTCTGTCGACTTCGGCTTCGACTGGTTCTTTTTGGGCCGGATATGCGGCGCATTGTTTGCTTGACTGGTTTAGCATCTGGAAATAATTGGAGAGAGTGCTCGGCGAATTCCCTGGGAATACCTGGCATGTCGGCTGGACACCATGCAAATATATCCCAGTTCTCACGGAGGAATTCGACGAGCGCGCTTTCCTATGCGATAGGCAGACTCGACGAGACATTGACTGTCTTGGTCGGGTCAGTCGGGTGCACCTGATGCGATCTTGTGTCATTGGTGGCATTGAATGCTCTGTCGACTGCCACCTTTTGTGCTCTGGCATAAGTGTTCGATCGTTGGAGACCGCTAGATCGCGAGTGTTGCTTCCATGCCGAACATCTCAGAGATTTTGCTAAACTCTCGGTCGCAAGAGTCAGACTTTTGGAAGTTTCCCTTGACTGTGATTACTCCTTTTGGTCCAGGCATCTTTAGCTGGAGGTATGCGTAGTGTGGCACCGCCATGAATCGAGCGAACGTCGGGCGTCCAAGTATAGCATGGTATTGTGACTTCCAGTCGACAACTTCGAACTCAATCGACTCTGTCCTGAAGTGGTTCTTGTCCCCGAACGTTACGTCGAGTTGTATGGTGCCTTCTGGGCTTATTGCTTTCCTGGGACGATACCGTGAAAGGTATTTGAAGATCTTGGCAGGTTTTCGACTGACCTGTTCATTTTGCGGAGCGTATCTGCGAAGATGATGTTTATGCCGCTGCCACCATCCATGAAGACCTTGGACATGGCGTAGCCTCCAATTTGTGCATCGAGTACCAGAGCAGAGTGCCCTGGACGAACGACCGATGGAGGGTGGTCCTCTCTGCTGAAGCTTATTGTGTTTCAGAACCCTTCAAGAATTCAGTTAGCAGGAGGTGACATGACCGCCATGTTTACTTGTCGAGTGCGAAGTTTTTGCTCCCTGTTGGAAGGGCGACCTTTCTGTATCATGTACATCTGCCCTTGGGGCGGAGGGTACTGAGGTTCGTCCACCCGAGGTACGGGTTGTATGGCACCCGCGAGATTTCCGCCTGCGCAGGCTGTGGTGGTGGTGGTGGTGCCATCAGAACGGCACATTGTTTGGCTGAGGCACAGGGCAGGCAGTGTGCGTTTGCGGCTGTTGCCTTTCTGAGATTTATGTAATCAGTCGCCATTTGGTCGAATTCCCTGCAGTTTCTCATCGAGTGATTGGAGCGCAGTTTTCCGTCGTCCCCCTTGTACAGGTGGAATCTGCAATCAGCATCCATCTTTTCTTCGAATGATCGCTCGGATTGTGCCGGATCTGACTTGCGCCAGTCCTTCCTCTTGTAGCTATCACTGCGTTGGCCGCGGTCTCGACTGTCCCGCGATCATCTCGACTGTCCCGCGATCATCTCGACTGTCCGTCGATCTTCTGACCCGGTCGCTTCTGTCTTGGTCATTGCGGGTGTAGAGAACCCAGCCGCCATGAATTCGGGTCTGTCGTCGTCGTAGTGACGTTTTGAACGCTTGCGCCTTCGGTCGTCTCTGTATGAGTCTCTGCGGCTTCGACTGCCGCTTTCATGATTGTCACGGGGTGAGGACCCGCGTGTTGTGCGCGCCATGTCTTCTCCGTCTGCCCACTCAGTCGCTACCATCAAGAGGTTAGCCACAGAGGTTGGCTTTTTGCGACCAAGTGCTTCTTTGAAGTCATGCCTGGCGAGGCCCATGATGAAAGCATCCATGGCCATATCTTCTGAAATTACTCCGACTGAGTTGCGTATCTCAGTCCATCGTCTGATGTATGACCTCAACGTTTCACCTGACGTTGAACGCAGGCTCGCAGTTCTTCGAACGTTTTTGGTCGCTCACATAGAGGCTCGAAGTTTTTGATGAAGTCGCGCGGAAGTGATCCCACGAGTCGTATGTTGATGGAGGTAGAGCCTTGAGCCAGTCGCGGGCTGTGCCTTCGAGCATGAGTCGTATGTATTGCATGGCTGTGGTGTTTGTGCCTCGCTGGCACGCGACAGCCAGCCTGTAGTCTTCCAGCCACCCGAAGGTTCCTGTCGACCCGTGTACTTGGGCTGTTCAGATGTGAGTTTGAACCCTTTGGGCATCCGTGTCTCGCGGACGCGTCGAGTGAAGCACAGAGCTCCATGTGGCTCAGGCTCTCGATCAGAGTATGAGTCGCTACTGTAAGATCTGCGTGATCTGCTCCTGGACCTGCGCCTACGCGAGCCGCTTCTTTCCTTCGAGTGGTGGCGACGACCACTGCGATTGTGCTCTTCCGACGCGTCGACTAGGGCACGGTCTCGACTCCCACCTGGAGTTCTTGGAGTTTGGCGTATGGCCTTCGCCGCTAAGGCGAGTGATTTGATCTGCTGGCGATGCAGTTTTGCATTGGGGTCATCAGCTGGAGGCTTGATTGCTTCTAGGTATGCTGTGGCAGTAAAGAGGGCACCCGCAGCTGTTTTGGGTACTGGCACTCCCTCTTCGTCGTATGTCATGAAGGAGTTGCCTAAGTTGCGGGTGAGTGCCGCTCTCATCTGGCGAGAGGTGTGACAGCCTTGATCTGGGTCTTGTGTCTGCTCGCCCGGTGGAGCTCAGGGAGAGCTGTCTTCTTCGCGCACTCGACAAGCTAGCTTGCTTTTTGCGTTCTTCGAGTGTTGCTCTGACCTGCCGCAGTCGAAGTGATTCCTGCCAGTTGAAGTACTGGAAGGTCAACATCTCCTCTTGTGTTGCGTCTGCTGGCATCATTGTGCACTCCTTGATGACTTTATCTGCTTTTGCTGCCATCTCAGCAGTGATTGTGAGAGTTGTGACTCCGTCCGGCATAGTAACTGTGCACGGGAATTCTGTAGGCCTGCGGCTGGCCGCAGCATCTGATGATTCTGCGGCGATGGCGACGTAGACCTGCTGGGGTATCACCCGAGGGTATGAATGTGTTTTCGAGTCCTGTCATGGACTCGACGTCTTCATCGAGGCTCATGTCAGAGTCGATATGCCCGTCGAGTGGTCCGTCTGGATGGATCTCGCTGTCGATGCCTTCATCGCCTGTGCTCATCTCCGTCGGCGAGTTGTTATGAATCTCGAAGTCGAGGTTGTTGTTGGTGCAGATCTCGGAGTCGACGTGGTTGTCGATATGAGTTTCGGGCTCGTCGAAGTCGCTGAAGGAGATCCGCAGTCGATGCTATCCTCGAGTGGAAGATCGAGCTCGGGCTGTTTATGCGGTATGCTGATTCGGCCTCCTCACCTTCGAGCTCCTCCAGAGCTTGTTAAGCTCTCGAGTTGAGATGGTTGTTGCAGACGAGCAAGATTGGAGGATCGACGATGGTATGGACGCGGTTGATGGATCCGCAGTCGAAGGAGCCGCAACCGATGGAGCCTCGGGTGCGGAAGTCGCGAGTTGGCGTGGATCTGTCAAGTCCTGCACACCAAGCTTGTTTACGAAAAAATTGAACGAACCAACAGTCAAACCCAAACCTGACTCGAGATCGGAGAAGGTCTCCTGGAATTCTGGCGAGTGTGGCTCGAAATCCATCAGAGGATCTGATGTTTTTTGCAGGTGAAGCTGGCGTGCTGCCGTTTGTCGAGTGGGTCGGCGAGTTGCCGTGTGCCCGAGTAGGCGAGTTCTGGTTTGTCGATGCAGTCGGCGAGTTGCCGTTTGTAGATCCGATCGGCGAGTCGCCGTTTTCCGATGGAACCGAAGGAACCGTGAGTCCAGCACTATTCTTTCCCACAGACGGCGCCAATTGACGAGGTGTACCCTCATCAAATCCCATGGTTAAGGACCTAGGGTTGAGATTATGGGGAGAGAACGTGGTAGTACTGGTAGTTTCGTCGGCTGACAAGCAGAGGCAAAAATTTACCCAGGTTCAGGCCCCTCGGGTGGAGGTAAAGACCCTACTTCCTGCCTGTCTGTTATTGATCGTGTGAGATTATGAGGTTACAAGTTGGCTCCGGCGAGATGTCGATCTCACGAGAGATTTGGTGGTTCGAGTATGGCTTGTCCCTAGATCGGCACCCCTCCCAGCCTTTAAATAGGCTGGGTCTCGGGAGTTCGTAACCGACCTAGTTTATACGTAAGGAAAATCTAAACCGACTATGCCTATGTCTAATCTTGGAGGGTACTCCATCTTTTGGGCCTCTTGTCTTGGGCTTCGATTAGGCTCTTCGCTATTGGGACTTAGTCGTCACGTGCACCAGGTACCCTCATGGTAGGGTACCCGAGATGTATACCATGTCAGACTACTTACTACTAGACCCTCTTTGCATTCCCGAGTCGTGCTGTATAGCCAAATCGCTTGATGGCTCAGTTGTGGTGCAAGTCGTTGAGAACATTCAGGAAAAATTGGCCATGGATGTTCGTATGCAAGAATTATTGGGTCAGGCATGCGAGTAGCGACGAAAAACAGTTTAACTCAACGAAAATCGTGCAAAAAGTCCAACACCAATAACGATACTAATTACACTAAAAACTAGATGATACCCCGCGTGTTGCCGCGGGACATGCAATTTGCCATGAAATCAACTTAGTTGAAATGCTGCACGAAATAATTGGAAATGGAATGTATCCAAGAACATGCTTCAATATTACACACACAAAATGAATTTGAAGTGCTGGCGTTGGCCTTAGATATCCTTGGAATAATTAAATCCCCGATCAGTAATGACTTCTTAAGGCAATTTGAATAACATAATCCTTGGTACTATCTCTGTTGTCCTAAGACTCAGAAGCATCTTAACAGATATAATAATGCTTTGTCTCTCTCCCCCATTCAGAATTGAACTCTTCAAATGGAGGCGTATGCAGCTGCTACAGAGAGAAGAAATCATGTAAGTAGGGTACTAGGGTGGCATAGCATGAGGTAACTGAACACTTTAAGGACTGAGCCTTGATATTAAATGTGGGCTTCTCACCAGCCAGAAACTAATGTCGATCCGTGAACAGCATTATCAGTTACGATAAAACACATCTGTAAGAACCAACCCAGAATTAATCTAATATGTGATGACGTCTTCCAAGCAAACAACCAGGCAAGCAAAAACAATTCCCTGTATAACCAAATGGAACTACCAATAAAGAAATAGCCAAGGAGAATCACTTGCAAACTTCGTGACTTCTACCAAGCCTGTTGTACATGGAAGCGGGAGAGATCAACTGAGGAATTATAAGATTTCGAATGAAGGTGTGCGTACAGACCATGAGACCAGAGGGATTTTTTCACATGGGGCGATGTATGATGTAGCCATCGTATTTTGACCTAAAGATGGCCCCAGCACGCTCACCGCTTTCTCCCGTCGACATAGCCGCCGCCACGATCTCCTGACTTCTCTCTCCCTCACAACGGCCACACTCCCTATCCTTCGGATCTCTCCTTCTCGAATCAGCCGAGAAGCGGCATGCGGAAGGAGACGTAAGACGAAAGGGAGAAGCAGCCTCCAGATGTCTGGGCAGATTTATTAGCCGATCCAAGAAGATGGAGCGGGGGAGGGCAAGTGGAAGGGGAACGGGAAGGCTGCATGATCTAGCGGTTTCGTTGCTGTGTTTTTTCTTTTGCGATTAGGTGGCAGATTTACTTGGGTGGCAGGCAAGGATTGAGAGAAATACTTGTAGCGGGGTGCTCCTATTTAGATATACAAGGTATGACGCATAAGAACACAACTGAACAAAAGAACCAACAACTTGCATAGTCGGGTTGCGCCTTAGATCTTTGCTAAAGGAGAAAACAATCATTGAAGTCATGGCATAACCAAGCCCTAAGCCTCACGTGATGGCGTAGGGCCCTAGCTTCTTCACGCTAACGTTGGGGCCAACGTCGTATGCGTTGGAGTCCATGGGTTAATTTATCTATACTTTTATTAAAAGAGCAAACATGTTGGGATATTTTAAATCTTGTCCGTTCAATTTTCAATCAACGATCCAGATTGTTCCGATGTCGAGCACCAAACACTTTCCATCTTATCCGTTTAATTTCCCATCAACAATCCAAATTGTCCCGATGTGATCTCACGTCACGTCACGCCACGTCACGTTGGAAGGAAAGAGCTAGCCCGCTACACCAAGTCGATTAATATCCGGTCTGTACACGACATGGACTCTCTGCAGTTTGTATGAGACGTGGGCTATCTATTCTTGATTGTACGGCCGTACGTCTGCTCAAGTTGAATCTGTGAAAGCCGCCGGCGTGCATGCTGCGTCGCCTGCCGCTGCTTACTTTTCATGTTTCGTCCACAGAACGCCGGCATCATACTAGACCGCCTTGGCGGAGACGTACAGCATGGACTGGACGGCCTCCACTTGGGCTGCTCCTACTGCGACCAGACACGGCTACTCGACGCGGGCGTTGGACTGCCGGACTAGACGGCGTTGAGGTGGAGGTGCTGGCCTAGGAACTGGGCGTGCCGGAAGACGTGCTGCGAAACTGCATGCCGGCCGGCCCCGTCCAACAACCGCAACGACGGTGCTCCTGCTGGTCGACTCCACCCTTGACGGCGACCTTGAGCTCCTGAGCGCCCGCCCGCGGTGCAGCAATGCCCCGTCTGTGTAATGAATTGCTAACTCCTGATTGTGACGACGACGGGGACGCAGCGGCCGCCGGCCGGAATCCACCTCGGCACCGAAGACGGGGACACATCGGCCACCGACCGGAATCCACCTCGGCACCGTCGTCCAGTCCAGCCGTCCAGGGACTCCACCGAGAGAAGACCACCGTACCAGAAGGTAGCCGTCTTTACTTTCTTTTACTTCCTATTTCTGCTGTGCCGTTTACTCCCGGATGATTCTGTTCAAAAGGTAGTAACAACCATGCATGACATTAAGGCAAATGCTAGAGATAATTTACTCCCGGATAATCATGTTCAGTGAGAGATGCTATAAGCAAGGGTCAACTGAAGTATTGTACGCTACTGGAGTATTACTGAATCAATTTGTAGAAGCTGGTTGCTTTGGCCTTTGTCGCGCATGAATCGTACTTTTCCACATTTCTTTTAATGTAATCTTTACTTATTTGGATGGAAAAGATTGAAGAAGAGAAAGCCAACAGTGAAGTGACTTTTTGGTTTCAATACTTTCTATATGGTTTTGAGTTTTAATCTTCCACAAGGGATTTCATGATTTACCACGATTAGACAAAAAATATGAAAAGGTTAATGTTTGTGTTGCTTGGCACAGTAAGCTCATTACTCCCAATTTTGGATTGCTCTCGGCATTTTTTTTCTTAAGACACATACTATTATGTTTAGAAAGTTGAATTGGGCTAGATGGAAAATATTAATGATTTAACTATTTGTAAATTGTTATTTGATGTATCATAAAATGTGTTCAGCCAAACATGTGTGGTCATTTTGGACGATTAAGAGTGACATTCGGGACAAATATATCAATACTTCCAAGAAAATATACTCCCTCCGATCCGAATTAATTGTCGCCAGCCGTATACAAAGTTGTACGGTCGTAGTTCACCATCCACGTCAATTATGTCGGATCAGAGGGAGTATATTAATAATTAATTCATGGCTAAGCCGTATTATTAATTTGTTTGCATGTGTTTTCGTAAATATATTCTTATTGGTGGAGACGCGCATTACGCGTGCAAAATTACTAGTAAGCTATAACAAAACAATCCACACAAGACATTAATCTTTGGGATTATTACTCTTGTGCCCCTGATTCCTTAGTTGTGCTCAGTTTTCCCCACTTTTAAAACTTGTGCTCACTTTTCCCCGCTCTCTTGTGTGAAACCCTCACAAAACGTAAAAGTCGAAATTTCTGTCAAGTCAATGGTTTGACCGTTAACTTCTGATGAGTGGGACCCTCACATCATTTATTTAATAATTCATAAATGAATTTCAGCAATTAGAAAAGAAGGGATGATGTCATGACATCATCAATGGCAGCAAGGCTCTGTAGCACCCTTGCGACGATGTAGAGCGAGAGGAGTCACGCGGCTAGGCGCGTTAGACGCGCACAAGCGTGCATAACCTTTTATGGGCGGCGGCGCCACCTATTGGTCACCGGAGATGGTCCGACGAGCAGCTCGAGTGGTGGCGAAGATGGCACACGGCGGCAGAACAAACCAGAGGGATAGGGAGTGGGAGAAGGGGTCCTGGAGAATCCGTAGCTCACGAGGACAACATATAGATGGTCAATGATCTTGGGGAAGCTCGGACGGCGACAAAATCATCCGCGGCGCACGGCGGCCGGAGTTGAAGAAGACACCTTGATTCCATCGACTCGAGCCTTCCAAGCAAAGGAAATTCGTCTAGGAGGAAGCTGGCGTCGATTCGGAGCTCCAGAGATGTAAATCGGGGCTTCAGATGCCTGGGAATGGCGACGCTCGGCGGCGGCCGTGGGTAGGGTTAGGTATCGGCAAGGAGAGATAGAGAGGGGGAAATGGCGGCTAGGGTTTCTTCCGGCGGACGACGACGCAGAGGCGGACACGGAGTTCTTTAGCATCGATCTTGGCGCGCGGAGGCGTACGACGACGCAAAGGCAACCGCCGTGGTGCTTGGGCCAGTGGGGAAGAAGAATGGAAGCTTTTACAAATGACCCCCTGAATTTCTAGAGCGGGTGATTTTACAGGAAACCCTGAAATTTAAGAAATGGGGTGGGTTTTCACAGTTTTGTCCTCGACAGGGTTTTGAGAGAGTCAACTGGGTTATGTGGTCAACGGGGTTATTAGGGTTATGCTAGGGTACAGACTAAACCATAGCATTCCTTGTCAAAATGATCCAAAATTTTGCACATGCGTGTACAATGAAATTGCTCACAATATTGATATAAGTACAAAGATGGGTTTTTTACACTAAAAACCCATTTTTCATCTATTTAGTGTCGAAACTGCCTTTTTGTGAAGCAACTACCAAAACGGCTCCCCAAAAGCGGAATACCCCGAAAGTATAAAAAATAATAGACCACTTTATAAGTACATATGGCCCTGGGGTTGAATATAAAAACATTCGTAGGTATCTCTTATTTTGTACAGAAGTTTCTGCCGATTTCGCTGGAAGTGGGTCCAATTTGAACTACAAGTGTCAAAAAAAAAATCTCGTAATTTTTTGAAAAAAATCACTTTTAGATCTAAAAATGTACTTTCTATAGAGATCTTTGGTGTTTTTTGTTGGAACGGAGGTATGGTTAGATAAGGTTGGGGTTAGGGTTTTCGGTCACGGTAGGGTTAGGATGAGGCACAACTAATTAAAAAAAAAAAGGGAAACCTTCGCGTGACGTCCTCTTATGTGACCTACCACCTAGAAAAAATAACAAAGATGGGTTAGGGAAGTTTTATAAAAAACCCTTCTAAAAAATGAGGTACAAGGTACAAAGATGTATGACTTTCGACTAAAATGAGCTAGGTCATGGCCTTAACCATGACATAGTTTGTCGAAATGAGGCCATATTTCACACACTCATGTATCTTGGATGGAGAACAATGTTGAAGAAAATATTTTTCATTTTCTTTTTACCAAAACCCCTTTTTCATTTTCTGAGTGTCGAAAATGTCTTAGGGCTAGGGTTAGGCACAACTAATTAAAATAATAATAATAAAAGGGAAACATTCGCGTGGCGTCCTTGTCGTGTCTCGATGCACGGACACCGGGAGTATAGGATACCCCCTTTAGGTTCGGCACGGGGCGCGAAGGAGGCTGAGAATCGTCTTCTCGGCGGAGTCTAGATCAAGCTCTCCTCTCCACGATCAAAGCATGCAACCAAAGGGACACAAGGAGCTACCCAGGTTCAGGCCGCCCGGAGGCTAAAAGCCCTACTCCTGCATGTCTGGATTGATGGGTTCTTCATAGTGTGGCTTACAATGGAGCCTCCCGGATGGGATACCCGGAAGGGTTTTGACTGGAGGTAGAAGAAGGACAGATCCTGACCCGGAGGAGATCACCTTCCCCTCTACCTCCGCAGCCCTAGTCTAGTCTTGCTCTGGTTCGACCTTGCGTTCTTGCTCTTCCAGTTCGTTTCCCCCTCCTCCGTGCCTTGGTCCTCCTTTTATAGGCTAAGGGGTTGCCACAGGGTCACGTGAGGGCACGAGGGACCTTCGGGGTGAAGGACCCTCCTCATCTAGTTTAGGGGGAGACGTGGCCTCTCCTCAGCCTAGCGTCTCCTTTGGGTTAGGTGGGAGCATCCGCCTTGGGGTGGACAGGAGCTGACACCACCACAGACTGTGCTTCCCGCCCGCACTGCCTTCGTCTTGCTTCCCAAGTCTTCTGAGGTCTTCCAGCGTGAGGTGGCGAGCTTATCCACAGCGACGCGGGGAAGTACCCGAGAGGGAGCCTGGCCTCCTGCCGGGAACTCGGGTCCTTCCTTGCCTTCTTGCTTGATTCGGGGACCCGGCAGGCCCCCAGGACCGGAGCCCTTTGTCAACGTAGGCCTTGCGTGTCCTGATGGTGAACCCGCCAGCTTGACTTGAGTCTTGGTCTTGCCATCTTCATCTTGGGCCCACATGGGGTGGACCCACTTTGGCAGCACTAGGGGAACCCCATGTTCCACTGTTGCGACAGTAGCCCCCGGGCATGTCCCGGCGGCTCTTGCTCCAGCTGCCGGGGCTATGGCCTAAAGATAGGTCAAAGTGGGTCCCCGGGCACCTGGTCTTCCTTGATCTGCTCCGTTGGGGACCCGCCGAGGCGAGGTAGAGATGAGCCCCCGGGTCCTGTTGACTGAATCGCGGTGAACGTTGCGATTCATACGGACTTCGTGCTTTTCTTGGAGTCCAACGGGCGAAACGCGCAGAAATCGGCACGCCCCTCGATCCCCACGTCCATCGGAGTAATGAGGCCGCGACGTGACATGTGGGATGCCTTATAAGCCACGACTGGCTTCCACTATAGCCGTTACTTCTCCAGATTCGCCGAAATCCCCAAATCGCCGCGCAGGAGACTCCTTCTCCCGGACTTCGCCAATCGCCACCCCCCGCCTTGGCCGCCGCAATCCGTCGCCGCTCCTTGTTCTTGCCCCCAGCCCATGCCGCCTAAGCGGGATAGGATAGGAGTGAGAAAGATGTCACAATCTGCCGCTGAGAAGATGGCGATGGAAGCTTCTCTGGCTGAGGCGCCGCCTTCAAGGAGGATGACTCAAGCCCTCTTTTCTCCCAGCGAGTATGCGTCAGAGGAAGCCATTCAATGCGTCCGCCAATCCCTGGCCGCGAGCTTCCGCGGTGCTGAGGGAGTGGTGGTGCGTCCTGGAGCGGTCCTCAACGAGAAGGAGAGGTGATTACTTTCCATGACTTCTCCGTCGTCGGCCTTCTTCCTCCGTTCTCCGAGTTCTTCGCGGCAATCTTGGAGGCTTATGGATTGCACATGCTGCACTTGCACCCTAATGCCGTGATGATGCTTGCTACCTTTGCCTATGCCTGTGAGGCATTCGCGGGCGTCATGCCCTCGGTGGCCTTATTCCGCCACTTCTTCGTTCCACGCCTGGGGAAGTCCAAGTGGGATCGCTGGCGGTGTCTCTTTCTGCCTCCGGAGTGATGCGGTGCACCAGTACCCGGAAACATTCACCAAGGCCCCGGTTGGGGAATGGAGGCACAACTGGTACTTCGTCGAAGCTGACGGGACCAACCCCCATCTGATGACTCCATTTTATCCAGCGGAGCGATTGGCACATTCCAAGGAAAGGAGCTCTCAAGGGGAAGCCCTAGCTTCGGCCATTAACAGGCTGACTGTGCTCCGTGCAAGGGGAGTGACGGGCGCCATGATCCTAGCAGACTTTCTTCGCGGAGGGATTGCTCCTTTGCAGTTCCGGAGCCGCCCGCTCTGGGAACTCAATCAGGTGGGCAGCAGCCTTCCACGGTCCAGATTCCACTTGACATAGACTACCTGGGCCCTGACCATGGGCTACGTGTTGCCATGGGTACCCTTTGAATTCCAGGATGAGGTCTTGCCGCTGTTCGAGGATCCAACCGCCGACGGCATCCGATCTTCAATGCCAGCGTGCAATGAGTACGGGGTGGCGGGTACTACCAAAATTGAGCCCCCACCAGCACCCAAAGCGCGCAACCTTCGAGGAGAGAGGCCAAGGGGGCAGAGCCTTGCCCGCGGGGATGTTTCCCCTGAAGAACCTGGGTCTTCGGATGACGAAAGCGATGAGGTGACTCCTCCGGGAGTGCCTTGCGGGCGCGGAGGCCCCGGTGCTCCTTCCGGGGCGGCGACAAACCCGCGGAAGACGGACCTCAGGAGCAGCCAGTGCCGCCGGGCTCGCCGTCAATGCAGGAGTCTGACCAGGCGTCAGAGGCTATCCCTCCTCCCCTTGCAGACGTGGAGGTTGGGGAAGAGAGCATGTCCTTGCCTGACCTCTTTGACGACTTGGTGAAGAAGAGGTGGAGCTTCTCCGGATCGAAGAGAGCCCGCCGGTAAGCTTCGCTGGCAAATGGCCTTGAACGCAGAGTTGTTTCCCTTTTGCCATCGTCCGGACTTCTTGTTCTGGTCTCTTGTGTAGGAGCCCGACACCGGAGTGGCCAAGCAAACGGCCCCGGGGAGGCGAAGATGTCGAAGCGACGAGCTCCACCGACACCTCAGACGGAGGCGACTTCGAGCCCCCGGTCCGCCCCAAGGATCAGGGAGGTGGCTCCAGTTGTTGCAGGCGAGGCTGAAGCTGCTTGCGCGGAAGGCCCTGGGGAAAGGCGCAACATGGATCCCCAGGCGGCCTCAGGATCGCGCAGACTTGAAGCAAGCGGGTACATCCCCAGGGGCTCGGCCCTCGGGAACGCTGACCCCTGCCTTGAACCCGGGAGAGTTGAGGAAGGCCCGGGTTCTTGAAGTACGTGGCCTCGCTCATCAAGGGTATCAAGGAGCAGGCTAGCAGGGCCACTCGCCCTGCTGGGGAACAGGCAGTGAGGCAGGTGACGACCGGTTTGTCACATCACTTCGTCAGCGGCATCCGCAGCTTTCTTTGCTGTCCGAGCTAGAGGCGCCAGAACCCGAGACGCCGCTTCCTCCAGACGTATCCCGCCAGGTGGAGGAAATCTTGGAGCGTCTTTCCTGCGAAGACGACCCGCGAACCTGTGAAGTCCTGAAAAGGACAATACCAAGGGCCGTGAACCATGCTTTTGTACTGATATTGCCAACTAGATTATGAACTTATGCTTTTGAATGTAAATAACTTCTTCCCAAAGTATATAAGTTTTATTGTACTCGTGGGGGCTTAACGCTCTCGGGAAGGATCCAAAGGTGTGAGCGCTAACCAGCCGTGGGCACTCAGATTGGTCCGAAATGCTGACACAGGGCGCAACCCCCCAAAGGACCCACCGTTTCCTGACCGCACGGACCTCAGCCCACGACTCCACTTCCCGAGGGAAACTGACAGTGTCATCACGAAGGCGCTGCCCCAGGAGAACGCCCGCTTTCGCCTTAGCCAAAGCACATAAAACAGATGTACCCGGGAACAAGCCCGTGCAAGCACGTTTATACTTAGCTCGCGTTTTGATTCCTTCAGGCTATCTCGGTAATCGTTTTGTCGCGCTGTCGCCAAGGCGGGTCTTCTATGCCGTGTTTCAGACATAATTCTGCCTTGCCCAGCAATTCTTGGCGGGGACAAGGTTTCCAACCGAGATAGCCTCCAATGCCGACTAGGGGCATGACTGGCTGGCTTGCACCGGTCTGGAGACCATTGTGTTACTTGCTCGAGTTACCCGGAGACCACCCAACTGGTGATCCGGCGACTTGCTGGCGTATCAGAGACGCCGGTCCGGAGACCCTACGGTTGTCTTAGCTTTCTGGACCCAGATGTTCCTTGCTTGATGACCCGTCAATCTTACTGGCCTGTGCCGGTCCGGAGACCCTGAAGCTGTTTTACCCGCGGGATCCTGATGCCAGCAACTTAGCAATCCGGTACTTCTGAGGGGGTCCACTTGGTCCTGGCTGTATTGTGACGATGTGACCTGGGAGATCCCATTCTCCCTGGGTCAGATCTCCGCAGATGAAGGTTTGATCCCAGCTAGTTGCAGTTTGCCCTTGATTGCTTTATGTCTGCGGGGGGCGCCGGTAGTGGGC
The DNA here is from genome assembly GCA_947311845.1 of Poa pratensis. Lineage (NCBI taxonomy): Eukaryota > Viridiplantae > Streptophyta > Magnoliopsida > Poales > Poaceae > Poa > Poa pratensis. Next base: position 31,457,112 of record CAMZMU010000071.1, on the reverse strand, counting down.
AAGGTTCCGGGGGCTCTTCAGTCTGAGTGGATGCATTGGCGAAGGTCCGGAAAGATCTTCCCTTTTGAGGAACCCCAGCCGTGGCGCTCCCCTTGGCTTTCTAGGGCTTCTTGTTGAGAGGGCAATCTTGGCTGATGTGTCCTGGTTCTCCACATGTATAGCAATCTCCGTTCTTCTGGCGTATCTGGATGTCGTTGAACTGTCGGCAATCTTCCAGACTGTGTCTATCAGATCTGTGGTACATGCACCACACTCCAGGCTGGCCATCTTTGCGTAGAGGAATCTTGAGCTCTTGGGGCACGTAGATGAGAGGATCTTCTTGCCGAGGCTCACCTTTTGTGTCCTGGTCGAGGTTTTCTTCCTCTGGAAGCGGCACTGTGGTTGGCGCATCGGAACAGAGTTCCTCCTTCACTCCCTGCGTCCATGGGGAAAGAGGGACATCAATGTTCATGGCACCTTCCTCAGGTCTTCCCTTGCTGAACAGAGAGCTGACACAAGCGGCGGGAGGAACGAAATGGACTCCAAAGGCGCGACCTTCAGCTGCAGGTGCTGGTGAGGACTCGTCAAGAACGAAGCCGAGGCCAGGGTACCGCAGGAACTTCAAGGCTACCCTTCCCTTTCTCTTCTTTGTCATCTTGAACGTCGGATTCGGCACCTCTCTGGTGAGAGCCGAAATTAACGCTGCTCCGAAGGCGCTGGGGGTCTTGGAGCAGATCTTGCCACGGACGAGAAGCTCGACGCAGAACTTGACGATGAACTTGGCGCTGAACTTGAGGTCGATGAAGAAGAAGACGAATCCAGCGCTTGCGCCCCCTACCTGGCGCGCCAGATGTCGTGTCTCGATGCACGGACACTGGGAGTATAGGATACCCCCTTTTAGGTTCGGCACGGGCGTGAAGGAGGCTGAGAATCGTCTTCTCGGGCGGAGTCTAGATCAAGCTCTCCTCTCCACGATCAAAGAATGCAACCAAAGGGACACAAGGAGCTACCCAGGTTCAGGCCGCCCGGAGGCTAAAAGCCCTACTCATGCATGTCTGGATTGATGGGTTCTTCATAGTGTGGCTTACAATGGAGCCTCCCGGATGGGATACCCGGAAGGGTTTTGGCTGGAGGTAGAAGAAGGACAGATCCTGACCCGGAGGAGATCACCTTCCCCTCTACCTTCGCAGCCCTAGTCTAGTCTTGCTCTGGTTCGACCTTGCTTTCTTGCTCTTCCAGTTCGTTTCCCCCTCCTCCGTGCCTTGGTCCTCCTTTTATAGGCTAAGGGGTTGCCACAGGGTCACGTGTGGGGCACGAGGGACCTTCGGGTGAAGGACCCTCCTCATCTAGTTTAGGGGGAGACGTGGCCTCTCCTCAGCCTAGCGTCTCCTTTGGGTTAGGTGGGAGCGTCCGCCTTGGGGTGGACAGGAGCTGACACCACCACGGGCTGTGCTTCCCGCCCGCGCTGCCTTCGCCTTGCTTCCCAAGTCTTCTGAGGTCTTCCAGCGTGAGGTGGCGAGCTTATCCACAGCGACGCGGGGAAGTACCCGAGCGGGAGCCTGGCCTCCTGCCAGGAACTCGGGCTCTCGGGTCCTTCCTTGCCTTCTTGCTTGATTCGGGGACCCGGCAGGCCCCCAGGACCGGAGCCCTTTGTCGACGTAGGCCTTGCGTGTCCTGATGGTGAACCCGCCAGATTGACTTGAGTCTTGGTCTTGTCCATCTTCATCTTGGGCCCACATGGGGTGGACCCACTTTGGCAGCACTAGGGGAACCCCATGTTCCACTGCTGCGACAGTCCTCTTATGTGACCTAGCACCAAAAACCAAAACATGGTTTATGAAAGTTTTTGTGAAAAACCCTTCTCAAAATGAGGTATGAGGTACAAAGATGAATGACTTTCGACTCAAACGAGCTAGGTCATGGCCTTAACCATGACATAGTGATATGTCTCAAACGTATCTATAATTTTGGTTGTTCCATGCATATTATATATCATTGCCACATGCTTTTATAATGTTTTTATATCATTTGGCACATTTTTATGGAACTAGCCTATTAACAAGATGCCCAGTGCCAGATCATGTTTTTGCTGTCTTTTTGTTTCAGAAAAGCTAGTCGGAGAATTTTCTCGGAATAATCTGCCAATTTATGTGAATTATTTTTACATGGAAACAAAGACCGCGCCAGGAGGACGCCTTCAGGGGGCCCAACCTGGGCGACTCCGAGACCTCCTCGTGTCGCCATTTCGCCTTTAAATTGCCTTCGTCCCGAAAACCCTCGGGACCCAATCATATTTTCCAGAAAAGTTCTGAGGCCGCCGCAGTCGCCAACCCTAGATCGGGAGGGTTATGCTGCTCTTCCCGGCACCCTACCGGAGGGGAGATCGTCACCGGAGGCATCTACACCACCATGTCTGCCTCCGGAGTGATGCGTGAGTAGTCCACCACGGGACTACGGGTCCATGGCAGTAGCTAGATGGTTGTGTCTTCTCCTTTGTGCTCCATTGTTTAGATCTTATGAGCTGCCTACATGATTAAGATCATCTTTATGTAATATTATGTGTTGTGTTTGTGGGGATCCAATGAATTGTGGAGTCATGCCATTATTGTTCAGTTTATCTATGATATGTTTTATTTATGATCTTGCATGCTCTCCGATGCTTGTGTATGTTTTGGCCGAAGTAATTACTTGTGTCAGTAGAGGAGTATTTATGCTAGATAGTGGGTTCATGCCTCTCTTGTTCGAGCTCGAGTTGACAGAAACGATTAGGACTTGAGATGTGATGTTGCTACTAGGGATAAAACAACAGTGTTTATTGCTATATGTTGTACTCATTGCTTACATTGCGCATCATGCTTATTACAATTATTTGTTGCTTGCAACTTAATACTTTCGGGAGACTTGCATGATAGCGATCCCGGGGTGGATTATTAGTCACAGATGCAGTTGGATAACAGTCTATGTATTTTGACGTAATGCCCATGTTAAATGAAACGGTGAACTTTGTGTCATGATAGTATTGTGTTGCGCCCATGTTTGTCAATTGCCACACTGTAATTTGTTTACCCAACACGTTTATCTTTTGGAGAGACACCACTAGTGAACGGTGGACCCCGGTCCTATTTTCCTACATTGCTTACATCCGTTTTAATAGTTTTTCCTAGTCATTTGCTTTCATATTATTTTCCACCATACGTTTAATCCTTTGTGTTTAGCAAGCCCGAGAGATTGTCAACCTCTCTGTTTCGTTGGGGCAAAATAGTTTGTTCGTGCGTACGCAGGTCCACGTCAGTAATCGTAAATGGCGCTGCTGACACCTTGTTAAAGCATTCTCCAAGTCTTACTAGATTGATAACCTTGGTTTTGTAATCAAGGGAAAACTGCTGCTACATTACTTCACACCTTACACTTGGGGTCTTCCAACGAACGTGTGTTTCACGCCATCAAGCAAGTTTTCTGGCGCCATTGCCGGGGACTTGGAAGCTTCAGCGAGGGGAGTTTCGCACGCCCTTACACTAGTAGGAAATAGCCTTTCTGTGATCCACATTTTGTGGCGCACCATTGAGCCGTGCGCCACAAAAAAAGATTTTGTGGCGCACCTAAGCTGGTGCGCCACAGAAAGTTTCACATTCTGTGGCGCATGGAGTTCCCATGCGCCACTGAATGCCTACTTTCTGTGGCGCACGCAGCATGGTGCGCCACAGAAATAAGGTGGGGCCCACCACCAATGTTTGGATTGCATCCTCTGGTGACTTTTCTGTGGCGCATGGGCCAGATGCGCCACAGAATTTGACCTTTCTGTGGCGCATCCCAATCCATGCGCCATAGAAGTTTTATGTGGCGCACCAGGCCCTATGCGCCACATAATTGTTTTTTGAAATCGGATCCCACCCCTGTGGATCGCCTTTTCAGTTTTGCAAAAACTCAAAGAAAATGATAAAACTTTCAAAAAATAAAATCCTTCGAGATGTAGTTAGGTTTTAGTGTCAGTTGGTATAGAAATTTTGAAATATGAATTTTGACATTTTTTTGCAAAAACCAGAAAAAAAATGTAAAACGGCCATAACTTTTGCATATGACGTCGAAAAAATCCGTTTAATATATAAAAAAAACTAGAGAAAAATTGGAGCTCGATTTCACCGGGTTTACCAGGTGAACTTTTCTCAGATCCTCCAAATTCTAATAGGAAAAAAGTTATTTCAAAAAAATATTTTTTCTACAAAATAAAAAAAATAAAAATTCAAAATTTTTGGATTTTGATTTTTTTGAAGTTTTCTGGATTTTTTGAATTTTTTGAATTTTTTGGGATTTTTTGAACTTCCTTCTAAAGTTTTTGATTTTTTTTATTTTAAAAACACATATATATACATACCACACATAAACTACACACATATATACACATACACAAGGGTTAAGAGGGTTGATATGGTATTATTATCAATAAGAACTTGAGTAGCATGGGGGTAGTTGAATTGAATAGAACTTAGAAATTAAGCGTGCTTGGGTTGGAGCAATCTGAGGGTAGTTGAGTAGGGTGAACTACTGGGAAGTCATCATTTGAGATATGCTTGGAGTGTTAAAAATGTTCAAAAAATTCAAATATTTAGAGTTTTCCAAATTATTTCATTTTATGATTTTTTTGATTTTTTTTAATTTTTTGAAAATCCAGATCTAGATCTGGCCGCCCTTTTTTTTAATTCAAAAAAATTTCTGTGGCGCACCAGGGTAGGGGTGCGCCACAGAATTGTTGTTTTCTGTGGCGCATCTGGGGGTGCGCCACAGAAATAAATTTTTGTGGCGACACTTCTGTGGCGCACCCACCGTGCGCCACAGAAAGAAAAAATGGTGCGCCACAGAAGGACTATTTCCTACTAGTGTTACACTCTATTTTGTTATTGTCTTGCTTAGTATATTTTTTATGAGTCTTGTTTTGCTTTTCGTTTGCTTTAAAACTCAAAAACACAAAATAAAATAAAAATTCCAGCACCTAGTTTTATTTCGGTTTTGTCTAGTTTTATCCCTTGTTTAGTTATTATGTCTTGTTCTTTACTTGCTATCAATGGTTAATTTCTTTGAGACTAGATCTTATTGGCAAGGTGGGTTCACGGAGGAACAACAAAATTATTATAAGGAATACCGCTTGTCTCAAAAAGGGAAATATTTATGGGGACAAATAAATACATTGAATGGTTTTGCTAGAAACTTGTGCTCTACATATGATGAATCCTAGTGCTTTAATGAATCTTTTTGTTGTAGAAGGCATAAACACTTCCCTTTCCAATGTGATTATAATGAAACTTTGGCTTCTTATGCTAAAAGAAACTATGACTTGGATAATCTTGAACAAATTGAAGAAATTGTTGTTTTTATGGGTGCCTATGAAATTGCTGGTTTGCTTCAAGATGATGATGCCCCTTGCAAATCTGAAAAATTTGGTATACTTGGTTATTGCCTTGAGTATTACAATGATAATCCTTATATTACTGAATATCTTGAGAAAACTTATTCTCAAGAAGAACTTGTTGTCTTTCAGGAACCTGTGGAAGAAGAAATTGTTGAAACTGGCTCATTGGATGAACAAAAGGAGGAAGAGTGGATTGGCTGCCCATGCCTACCTTCTAATGAGAGTAACTCGTTAACTCTTACACTATTTGATTACCCTTTATGCTTACCAAAGGAGGATGAATGCTATGTTCCTATGGATTCTCTTGAAATATCCCTTTTTGATAAAACTGATGCTTGGTATGTTTATGGGCATGATGCCTCTATGGGTGAAACTTGTGAAAATGATTATGCTACTGTTATTTATGATAATCCATGCTATTTTGATAAGTCTTGTGATAATCCTCTATTTAGGCTTAATATCGAAATGCATGGTAATAAGGAGTTTTGCTTAGAAAATGTTTATAATAAAGCTCTAGATGATAGTCCTATGTTGCTTCATGATATTAATTCTACTATTATTGAAAATGGGATTGGAGAGGTCTTGACTTTAGCTAGATGGAGTCCCATACCTTTTGAGAGTGATCAATCATCTTGTTATAATATTGTAAAACGTGGGTTTGGAGAGGTCTTAATTAATTTTGATCCCACTATTTTGGAGCTTGATAAAAATTATGTGTTTGTAGATCATGAAAAGCATGCTTTGTGTGATAATTATATTATTGAATTTGTTCATGATGCTACTGTAAATTATTATGAGAGAGGAAAATATGGTTGTAAAAAATTTCATGTTACTAAAACACCTCTCTTTATGATGAAAGTTTTGAAGTTACTTTTGTTTTATCTTCCTATGCTTACCACTATGTTCTTCATGGATTTATTTGTTTACAAGATTCCTATGCATAGGAAGTGGGTTGGACTTAAATGTGTTTCATATTTGCTTCTTGATACTCTTTTATATGTTCAACTCTTATTCCTATGTGAGCATCATTAAAATCTCCAACCCTAGCTACATGGCGTTAAAGAAAAACGCTTATGGGAGGCAACCCATTATGTTTTTACTTTCAGTTTGTTTTGGTTTATTTGAGTCAATGTAGTTGTTGCTTCTGTAACACTTCCTTTGTATGCGTGAGTAGTCCACCACGGGACTACGGGTCCATGGCAGCAGCTAGATGGTTGTCTCTTCTCCTTTGCGCTCCATTGTTTAGACTGAGCTGCCTACATGATTAAGATCATCTTTATGTAATATTATGTGTTGTGTTTGTGGGGATCCGATGAATTGTGGAGTCATGACATTATTGTTCAGTTTATCTATGATATGTTTTATTTATGATCTCGCATGCTCTTCGATGCTTGTGTATGCTTTGGCCGAAGTAATTACTTGTGTCAGTAGAGGGAGTATTTATGCTAGATAGTGGGTTCATGCCTCTCTTGTTCGAGCTCGAGTTGACAGAAACGATTAGGACTTGAGATGTGATGTTGCTACTAGGGATAAAACAGCGGTTTTATTGCTATATGTTGTACTCATTGCTTACATTGCGCATCATGCTTGTTGCAATTATTTGTTGCTTGCAACTTAACACTTTCGGGAGACTTGCTAGCTGATACGTCCAAAACGTATCTACTTTCCCGAACACTTTTGCTATTGTTCCACCTCTAATTTGTGTGATTTGAATGTAACTAACATGGACTAACGCTGTTTTCAGCAGAATTACCCTGGTGTCTTATTTTTGTGCAGAAAGTCAACTTTCGAGAAAATCCCTGGAAATAATCGCAAACATCCTATTTTACCAGAAGACCCACGGAGCCAGAAGGGGAGTCGGAGGCGACGCACCAGGCCACCACGCCAGGGCCCGGCGCGGCAGAGGTGGGCCCGCGCCCAGGGTTGGCGTGGCCACCTCGGTCGCCCCCCGACGCCGCCCTTTCGACTACTTATTGCCTCTGACCTAAAAACATTGGGGAGTCCGTCGTTCTTTCGCGAAACACATCCACGCTCCGCCGCCACCGAAAACCCTAATACGGGGATCAGAAGTTCCGTTCTGGCACCCTGCCGGGACGGGGATTCGGAGGAGATCATCGCCATCGTCATCACCAACGCCTCTCCATCAACCATCCATGATTCCCCCATCCATGTGTGAGTAATTCCCGCTGTAGGCTGAAGGGGATGGTAGGGATTGGATGAGATTGTTCATGTAATAGATGTCAGATTGTTAGGGCATGGTGCCTAGTATCCATTGTTAGTGCTATTTATCGTTGTTGCAACTTGTTGTGCTTAGTGCTTGACACTTAGGGCCCGAGTGCCATGATCTCAGATCTGAACATGTTATTGAATCATGAGTATAATTATGTTTTGGATCATATCTGCAAGTTGTATACACCTGTCGTTGTCCGGAACCCGAGGCCCCAAAGTGACAAGAATTGGGATAACCGGAGGGGATGGCTGTGACTTGAGGATCACGTGTGTTCACGGAGTGTTAATGCTTTGCTCCGGTACTTTATTAAAAGGAGTACCTTAATTGCCAGTAGTTTCCCTAGAGGCCCCGCTGCAAACGGGCTGGCAGGACAGAAGATGTTGTGCAAGTTTCTCATTGCGAGCACGTACGACTAAATACGGAACACATGCCTATGTTTGACTAGTACTTGGATGCTTTATTATTATCTACCTGCAAATGCCCTGTGTTATGACTATTACATGAGCTATCTTATCCATGCAACGCCCGTACATCCGTCCCTATGCCTACAGTATTTTAATCCTGCTGTTTACCGAAATCACTACTGCTGTCTCCGTTACACTGTTGCTACTGTTACTTCAACACTGCTGCTGTTATATCACTGTTACTACTGATAAATTGTGTCGAGCAAGTTTACTTTCAGGTGCAGCTGAACTGACAATTCATCTGTTAAGGCTTATATTTATTCTTTGGCTCCCCTTGTGTCGAATCAATAAATTTGGGTTTTACTTCCCTCGAAGACTGTTGCGATCCCCTATACTTGTGGGTCATCAAGACTATTTTCTGGCGCCGTTGCCGGGGAGCATAGCTTTATTTATAAGCTCATCTGAAGGTGATATTATTCGCTGCAATTTATTTATCATGGGGAAGGCTCGTGATCAGAAGGTGGCTATATTGCCATCCACTACAAGGAAAGGTACAACTCTGAACACTGCTGCTGCTCTAGATTCCCCGTCTGTTATAAGTCAACTTATCACACCACCTCATGCACGTATTTCACATGCTGTTACTGCTGAATCTGAAAATATTTCTGATGAATTTGATGATGCTTCTACTGTTCTTGATGAAAGTAGTTCACTAGGTGCTTTTCTGGATGCTACGATTGCTAGGTCTAGACAAATTGAAAATGATGAAATGCCTAATGAAAATCTTATTACACCTGCTGATTCACCTGGGTCGAGGGAATTCATTGATGATGATGATCCCGAGGAAGCCTATATAGATCTTGATGATGATTTTATTGATGAATGTATGAATTTTGAATCATCTGCTGATGCTAATGCTATAAGAAATCTTATTCAAAGGCGTGCTGTTAATTATAAATTGTCTCCTGATCCTAAGTTTGCTACGTCTCCTATAAATATAAGAGATAAAGATTATGATTTTTCTGTGGATTGCAGAGAAAGAACCTTTTCGAGGTGTCGAAAATGAAAGTGTTGTAGAACACATGAATAAGCTTTCTACTTTAAGTAGCTTATTTTCTGATGATATTAAAAAACGCAGCTACTTCGTTACTAAAATATTTCCTTTCTCATTGAAAGATGATGCTAAAACTTGGTTTAGTAATTTATCTCCTGGTTCTATTAAAAGTCCTCTAGGTTTGATTGATGTTTTCTTCCAGAAATATTATGCTGCTAGTGCTGCATTGCAGAGAATTTTTAACTTTAAGCAATTAAAGGAAGAAAACTTGTCTGAATCTTGGACAAGATTTTGCTATTTAATTAGAATTCGACCGGGACACCAACTAGCTAAAAATGAACTTCTTGATATATTCTATAATGGACTAACTGTTGAATCTAGGACCTACCTGGATAGTTGTGCTGGTTGTGTTTTCAGGAAACGAACTCCAGATGAAGCTGAGGAATTAATGGCTAAGATAAGCCAAAATCATGAAGATTGGACTATACCTGAACCTGCTCCGGTACCTGAACCTGCTCCAGTGCCCACACCGAGGAAAAGAGGTGTTATTGAATTGAATGATGAAGGAATGAGAGAAGCCAAGAAATCTCTTAAGGAGAGAGGAATTAAATCTGAAGATGTGAAGAATCTACCTCCAATAGAAGAATTATGTAAGCCAATTCCTCACCCTTCTACAGTTGAGGTACACTCTCTCCAATATTTTAATTCTGGTGATGTTCCTTATCGTAAGCCTCCTGATCAATGCTTAGATGAGTTGGATAATTTTATTGTTAAACAGGAGCATTTTAATATGAGAGTGCAAAATCATCTGTTAGAAAATTCTCGTATTATTAGTAATTTGCATGATGTTTTGGAAAGAACTGCTAATGATGTTAGAGGCCTTGTTAAACATTTTAATATGGTTCAAACTCAAATGGAGCAAATTACTAAAGTACAAAAAGATCTGCTAGCTAAGAATTCTAACAATGATGGGAAACATGCTTTTGGTATAGAAACTAGGGGTGGTGCTTCTACTCAGGATCCCTTGTATCCTGAAGGACATCCTAAAAGAATTGAACAAGACTCTCAATTAACTGAAAAACCTGGTACTTCTTCTAAGAGAAAGAAGAAGAAACATAAACATGTTGTAGAGTCCTCTGAAACTGCTAGGGATAAAGAACCTGTTAATGATCCTAATAGTATATCTGTGTCTGATGCTGAAACTGAAAGTGGTAATGAACATGCTAATGATAATGATAAGAACAATGCCATTGATAAAGAAGAAATTGAAGAGGAATCTGATGAGGATACTGAAAATAAGAATTATACTAAAGAGGATTTTATTGCCAAGAAACATGGTAAGGAAAGAGAACCAATGCCTTTTCCTAATAAGAAACATAAATCCAAGGAAGAAGAACACTACAACAAATTTTGTGAGTGGATGAAACCTTTGTTTTTGCAAATTCCTTTGACTGATGCTATTAAGTTGCCTCCTTATTCGAAATATATGAAAGATATTGTCTCTAACAAAAGGAAGATTCCTAATGAGGAAATTTCTACTATGCTTGCTAATTATTCTTTCAATGGTAAGGTCCCAAAGAAGCTTGGAGATCCAGGTATACCAACTATTCCTTGTTCCATCAAAAATAATTATGTTAGAACTGCACTTTGTGATCTTGGAGCAGGAGTAAGTGTGATGCCTTTCTCCCTTTATAAAAGACTGTATTTGGATAAATTGATACCAACTGATATATCTTTGCAAATGGCTGATAAATCTACTGCTGTCCCCGTTGGTATATGTGAGGATGTTCCTGTTCAAGTTGCTAACAATTGCTTGATTTTAACTGACTTTGTTGTGTTGGAAATGCCTGAAGATGATAATATGTCTATTATTCTTGGAAGACCTTTTCTTAACACTGCAGGAGCTGTTATTGATTGCAATAAAGGGAAGGTTACTTTCAATGTCAATGATAAAGAGCATACTGTTTATTTTCCCAAGAAGCAGGATAAAATATATGGTGTTAATACAATTGCAAATTTTAGTACTGTCAAAGTGGGAAGTATTGATTGTCCTATATATGATCATCATGAAGGATATCAAAATATCATGGTGGGATCTATAGCTATTCAATATAAGGTAAAATGATGGTTTCATGTAGCTTAATTCTTTTATGTCAAATAAAATATATTTGGTGGCAAGACTTGATCAACCTTGTTAACAAATACATTTTAGATGCATAAAATTGTTAAACAACATTCTCTCCCTCTCACCTGATCTACCCACTGTTTTACCTCTGTCATTACAAATTTTTAGTGATGAATAGTTCAGTTATAAAATTGTTTTTGCTGCTATTCATTGTTTTAAATACCCAGAAATTGCTCGAAAATAAAAGTTGTCAAAAATTTCTGGAAAAATTACGAAAATTCCTAGTTTGAAAAATGGAGCGTGGGAGCACCTGGGGATGACCAGGGGGACCCACCAGGCCACCAGGCCACCCCTCGCGGCAGAGGCAGGGGCGCGCCCTGCCCTGGCGTGGGCCCCACCTGGCCATCCACATGGTGAGTTTCCTCCCCATCCTTTCTCTCTCTCGACCAAACTCACCACCATTGCTCAAACTCGTGTTCTTGCTGTTCTTGCTCGAATTTTTCGATCTCCTTGCTCAGCCCATCTTTGTTGCTGAGATTTGGATCATTTGTTCTCCGGTAAGTGACTCCCCCGATTATCCAAGTAGAATTTTGATTGGTTGAGTATATCCTGAGTATTTAGCTGCTGTAGATTGCTTGTTAAGTGAGCTTGCATGCTTGTTCTTTGCTTAGATTAATTAGTTTTGATGCATGTGTAGCCCTCTTGCAAGTTTCTATAGTAGTTCCCTTGATTTAATTGTTCCAAAATCATTTTTTATGAGAGTTGTTGAAAAATTTCAGAGAAAGAAGATGGACAAATTTGCCTTTGGAGAGATGTTTGAGAGACAAACACCACCCTCCTCAAGGGCAACCAGGTCCTCTAGGTCCAATATTCCTAGGCAGTCCTACAATGAAGACCTTATAACACCAAGTATTGATGATGGGGAAGATTATGGTGATCCACATCCATCTGTTTTCCCGTGTACTCAGTTTATGCAGGATGCAGGGATTTTTGATGACTTCATGAGTATGATCAACAAAGTGGGGTTGTTCGAATTCATGAGGGATGAGAGTCCTCAGTATTCTAGGCTCACCAAGATTTTTGTTGAAAGTTTTAAATTCAATAATAGAACATTTAACCCAACTGTTGAGTTTAAAATTTATGATCATGCATGCACAATGGACTTGAAAAGATTTTGCAGAGTTATAGGTATTGCTCCATCGGGGACAGCAAGGAAAATCAAGGCCCAACCACATGATCTGTTAGAACTTTACAGGGAGTTGAGCCAAGACAGCCGTACGGTGCAGCGTGGTAAGATAAGGAGCATTCAGTTTCCAGCCATAAGGTATTTTACATACTACCTGGCTACAAGCGTTCTGGCTAGAGAAAACACTAGTAATATTTCCAACTATCACCTAGCCTTTCTTGCTGCTGCACTTAAAAACAATACATCTTACAATCTTGGTGCTTTAATTGCTCGTCGCCTTTCTACTAAAGGCCCCATCTATGGAGGAATTATTGCCTCTCGTGTTTTAGCTGATTCTGGGTTCTCTGTTGATTCCAATGATGAGGTAATGGTTCCGGAAAGACTTGACCTTGCTGCTATGAAAGTTCACCAATTTGTTACTAATGGCTCATTCCCTGGTCATTTATTTTATAGAGTTTTATTTGCTAATGAACCTGAGCGGGAAGTTCCTTTGCCGCAGCCTAGTTTGTTCAGTATTTACAGGAGGCCTCTGTCATATTCGAAGGATGATCTGGATATGCACCTCGACATGCCGGCGCAGCCAGAGTTCCATTTGCAACACTACCCTGAGCATCGTCAGGAGACTCACATGGTGCCTCCAGAGGATCACGCCACATATCACTATGGTGGCACATCTTCGTACTCGTACCAGGACGGGGAACCTTCTTCGTCCCACACGGAGGACACGTCTGAGTGGCGGCCATGGGGCTGATTGACCTCCACTTAGGCCAAAAGCCTAAGCTTGGGGGGGGTACGCATATACCGACATCTCACTCATTTTCTGCTATCATATTATGTCAGATTCTTTGTATATCCATGTTCTGTTTTCTTTTAGTTGTTCTTTCTTGTGTTTGTTTTATTTTCTCAAAACCCCAAAAGACCAAAAATATTTCTGTTATTTCTCTATCCTTTTACTTCTTTATTTCGAATTGTAGTTTATTTTGCTTCTTTAATTTTCGGTTCAATATTAAAAACCCAAAAGATTTCCTTTGTTTATTTGTTTCTTTCCTACTTTGCTTTAAAATCAAAAACCCAAAAATATTTGTTGCTCTTCTTGTGTTTTGTATAGTTTTTCCAGAGTCAACAGCCGTCCGTGACTCCACTTGGGGCTTGGTTTTATTTCATATCATTCAAGTCATGCAAGTGAAAGGCAATAATGACGATGTTCGACAACTTGGATGTGGTGAGAGGCTGGTATGAACTCTATTTGTTTTCATTTTTGTACATATACTTATCCATATGGACATGCTTAGTCTGTCATGGTGGTGGTTATGTTATTTAATGTTTGCTTGTTAGTTCATGTCTCTTATGATCAATTCCAATTTACTGATTATGGATAACCTGTCATATAGATATTTGCTTGCATTGTTTTATTCGTAAAGCGGTATGGCATTGTGGTATCCTCCTCTGAATGATTTACTTGAATCGACTTGGCACATGCTCACACATGTTTATGACTCAAAGCAAAGTCAATCAAAGCCTCGATGATTTATTTTGCCTCAGAGTTTTAGTATCACTTTTATGCCACTGTTAATTTTATTCTGTCGCAAGTATGATTATGACGGTTATGCTCTCTTTGTTGTCGCTTCCCAGTCTATTGCTAGCCTTCACTTGTACTGAGCGGGAATGCTGCTCGTGCATCCAAAATCTTTAAAACCAAGTTATTCCAAAGAGTCCACTATAAATTCCTATGCATGGTATTTCACACCATTCCAAGTAAATTTTCATGTGCTACCTTTAAAATCTTCAAAATACTTCTCATTTTGTGACACTGTTTTTAGCTCATGAGGACGTGGTAGTTGGGATTATTATATTCCATGCTAAATTTAGTTTCTCAGACTAGCAGCTTACATCTGCTTATCTACTTTTATTTTGCACAAGAGCTGGTTGGACCACTATAACATCTGAAAAATAATGAAAAAAGACACTCCTCCATGGTATGTGATTGTTGGCAGGCACCCGAGGATTCGGTTAGCCATGGTTTGTGAAAGCAAAAGGTTGGGAGGAGTTTCAAACTATATAAAAGTGCATGCTATAAATGCCTAATATCAATATCTCGGAACCGCTCTAAAAACTTGTTTAGCATGGAAGATGATAAGAACTCTATTACTATTCATTGACAGGAACAACCACCTCTCAAAACAATTTTACTTCTGTTTTATAAATAAAAAGCTCTAGCACATGATAATCTCTGCTTCCCTCTGCGAAGGGCCAATCTTTTATCTTTATGTTGAGTCACCACCCTTTCTTTGAACACTTCTTCGAGAGCACAACTGTCATTCTTAGTGAAATGTACTTGTCCCAGAATACGGTTATTTGTGGCAATTCATCTGTTAAGGCTTATATTTATTCTTTGGCTCCCTTGTGTCGAATCAATAAATTTGGGTTTTACTTCACTCGAAGACTGTTGCGATCCCCTATACTTGTGGGTCATCACTGGATTGCGATCCCGGGGTGGATTATTAGTCATAGAGGCAGTTGGATAACGGTCTATGTATTTTGACGTAATGCCCATATTAAATGAAACGGTGAACTTTGTGTCATGATAGTATTGTGTTACGCCCATGTTTGTCAATTGCCCCACTGTAATTTGTTTACCCAACACATTTATCTTTTGGAGAGACACCACTAGTGAACTGTGGACCCCGGTCCTATTTTTCTACATTGCTTACAACCGTTTTAATAGCTTTTCCTAGTCATTTGCTCTCATATTATTTTCCACCATACATTTAATCCTTTGTGTTCAGCAAGCCGGAGAGATTGACAACCTCTCTGTTTCGTTGGGGCAAAGTAGTTTGTTCGTGTGTACGCAGGTCCACGTCAGTAATCGTAAACGGCGCCGCTGACACCTTGTTAAAACCTTCTCCAAGTCCAACTGGATTGATAACCTTGGTTTTATAATCAAGGGAAAACTGCTGCTACATTACTTCACACCTTACACTTGGGGTCTTCCAACGAACGTCTGTTTCACGCCATCACATAGTTTGTTCAAATGAGGTCATGTTTCACACACTCATGTATCTTGGATGGAGAACAATGTTGAAGAAAGGATTTTTCATTTTGCTTTTACCGAAAACTCATTTTTCATTTTCTGAGTGCTCAAAATGGCTTAGGGATAGGGTGAGGCACAACTAATTCAAAACAAAAATCAAAAAATGGGAAATCTTCACGTGGCGTCCTCTTATGTGACCTACCACGTAGTTGACAATGTTTCACCTTCTAAAAAAATTCATTTACCAACTCTAATTTGGCAATGCCAATTGGACCAGACCTGTTTTTCATAAAAACTCAGTAGAGCAAGTTCCAAACTAGCGAAAACATATAACTAGAAAGTTATAGTAAATCCAATTTACCACACAACCATATACATATTGTTTCCTAATTCTTTTTCAATCGGCCGAAAAGTGCGAATGTTGCTATCGGGCGTGTCCAGAGCGCGCCCCCAAGGTGTTCGACAGGTGTCCGACTGCGCCGCCCGCTTGTGGTCGACAGAGGTTCTAAAGCAGTTCCAGAGCAAGTTTGACCATCCTCGCCGCATCCGCTGGGGCCGCTTGGAATTCCTCAACCCCGGCGCCCTAAGCCGCCACTTTTGCCCCGTGTGAAGCCAACATCGGGATGTCTAGGGCGCGCCCTCAATGTGTTCGACAGAAGTCCAAAGCAAGTTCAGCCTCGTCGGACAGACCACCTCGCTCATCTTGGCGTCGCAGGACCACCAAGTTCTTACTATTACTATTAGAATTTCCCAAAAGTTAGCAATTCTAATTGCGGGAGCGCGCCCTCAATGTGTTTGACAGAAGTCCAGAGCAAGTTCAGCCTCGCCGGACGGACCACCTCGCTCATCTTGGCGTCGCAGGACCGACTGAGCCTCTCACTGTAGTGCTTGGTCCCAGGTGAGACGACCACGGTGTGGTACGCCGCGAGGTTGGCCTCGCACCGGCCCGCCGGGTCCGCGGTGTGGATCAAGCCGCCATCGGCGTCGAGCTCGAGGCTCGGGCCAGGGCTGATCGGGCTGTGCAGGTGCATGGAGAGCGCACGCGTGAGGCTCCGCACCGTTGCGCGCGCCGTGGAGACGGCGCGGAAGGCGGCGGAGGGCGTCGGGAGCACGCGTGCCTCAAGCCGCGCGTGCTCCAGTTCGTCCATGGAGCTCCGCAGCCGCGTGGTCTCCTCCATCGTGTCCTCCCGCGTCCGCGTGGCCGTGTCCAGCCGCCGCGAGAGTTCGGCAGCCGCCAGGCGCCACTGCTCGCCCGCCGTTGCCCTCTGACGCCGCCGAGGTCGCCGATGCTTGGGGGCGTTACTTGAAGCGGCGGTCGGAGCAGGACACCGCCGCGATGTACGCCCGATGAGGGGAGCGGCGCAGGGCCTCGAGCGCGAGGAGCCAGCTCTGCGGGCAGGGGAGAGGAGGCCGAGGGCAGGAGGAAGAGGAGGTCGAGCGCGCTGCGGGAAGGGGAGAGGAGGTGGATGGCGCTGCGGGCAGGGGAAGAGAAGGTCGAGGCGCTGCCGGCAGGGGGAGAGGAAGAGGAAGGCGAGGGTACCGGCGAGGGACGAGGAGGGCGGCGGTGAGCAGGCCGTGGTCTCCCTATTTTTATTTTATTTATTTTTTGACAACATAAAGGGCATGTTGACATGTCCACAATTTAAGTGGGCCCACATGTCAACAATTTTACCAGTCCCACTCGTCATGAACTCATCCATTTAACGGTCAACGGGCTTGACTCAACAGAAATGCTCCGTTTGGGCATCTACGAGGGTTTCATATAAGAGCGTAGGGAAAAGTGAGTACAAATTTAGATCGTGGGCAAAACTGAGCACAACTAAGGAATCAGGGGCACAGAATTAAATAACCCTTAATCTTTTATGTTTTTCCTCTTGATCAGATGATATTTATCTCGTCAAAACAATGTTCTTGATGCCAAAATCAACCCATATTATTATCTTAATGACATTGCGTTGAATACAAACACATGGTTTTTAAGCATTGGCATGAAAAAACTCTTAAAAATAGCTCAACAATACATTAGTTCAGGGATTGTAACTAATTACGAAACCATATAAATGCATCAGTATCAGGTAAGGCCCACACTCCATGAGGGCGCAACCCACCTTGGAGGCGTGTTGACAGGCCATATGGGCCCCTAGTTGCTCCTCTTTAGGACTTCTAAGTTACCGGGCTTTGAGTTCAAAACTATTAGATTAGGCTCCACTGAATTTTGTCTGATTTTCGGCAATGCACATCAATAAAAAAATGGTATCATGCATTCGAAAGTTGAACTGCATTTCAACAGAAAATAGTAAAAACATCCAATCAAAGATAGTAAATAACATTAGAAACATTACACTAAACTTGAGAAACTAAACTTCGGAGACATGATATGTTTGTAGTATCTCCAAAAGTTGTGTGACTCCATATATGCAAAATAGTTTTCAATATCCAGAGAAGTGATTTTGCAATACCAACTTTATTCGTACCTGCTAGGGTTGTTCATATCATGGAGAGGTTTAGCGAGATGCGCTCTTCTATACAAAATCCGTTAATTTTATTTTTATGAGCCTAAAATCTATTAAAAATTATCGTTTCAAAAAAATGTCTATTTTTTTTGTGAGAAGCTATAAAAACAAAAAATCTACTAAAAAAGTGATGCACCGATTGTCCAGAAGGCCCAATAGTCAAGAGACGCGCCCTGTACCCACGAGGAGCCCAAACACAGAAGGACCCAGCCCACGCGTACCGCAGATGCCACCATTTTCCACAACACCCCCAACCTAGGATACTCTACTCTATTCGCACCCAGGGCACTGCGCACCGAGCGGGAGGCAGTCAGGAACAGTCCAGAGACGCGCTCCTCCCACCCAGAGACTGAGAGCGAGAGAGAGAGAGGCCGGAGCAGTAGCCGGCGGCGGCGCGGAGATGAAGGAGAAAGGCGGGTCGAGGGCGGCGGTGGACGAGCGGTACGCGCAGTGGAAGTCGCTCATCCCGTCCTCTACGACTGGTTCGCCAACCACAACCTCGTCTGGCCGTCCCTCTCCTGCCGGTAACCCTCTCCTCCTCCATCCTCTTCTCTTCCCCGCCTTTGCCATTTCCGCAGTTCCCTGGTGGCAGCCTCTGTCTCCGTGTAGATTCATCTGGGGTTAGGGTTTTGGGGTCACGGGACCGTTTCTAGGGTTTTGCTGCGTGCCTGTGCAGCCTGGACTTGCGGCGGCTCCAGATCCGTGGCGTGGTCTGTGCCTGGGTAACTGGGTTAGTATTGTGAGTAGGGTGGGAATTATGGGGTTGAGTTACTGTCGTACATCCTAGGGTTTTACGGTCTGGGATTTCGTGGCTTGCGGCTATTTAGATGGGGATTTGGAGCTTGCATGTTCATGTAATGCTAGCTTTAGTGATTTGTTTCGATGTGGTGGCTCCTGCTGGTGTCATCCATCTCGTCAATGTGATTGCTTTTTATCTACGAGAGTGATAGAACATGATTTTGGTGATATGCTTTGTGAGCATCGGCCCTGTGGTGCATTCTCACTCACACACCTGGTACAGCTAAAATTAAATATCCCAGATTTAGTGGCATTCTGTTTGGAAGCAATGCTGAGTTGATTTTGCAGCCCTTTTGACCTTCAGTAGTGGTTCTGCAACTTATGATTTGCTGATCTATTGGTTTGTTTGGGAACAGGTGGGGTCCTCAGTTCGAGACGGCCACCTATAAGAACCGTCAGCGCCTTTACTTATCAGAGCAGGTGAGTGCTCCCACAATCAGATTTTTAGGATCGGCAACTGATTCTTAAGTTCTGTTACATAATGAATATGGATCTAACTACTGCATTTGTTTTAATAACGCAATGGTTGCAGACTGATGGGAGTGTTCCCAACACCCTGGTTATTGCAAACTGTGAAGTTGTCAAGCCACGGGTTGCAGCTGCAGAACACATATCACAGGTTGTTAAATGCTCTTTGGTTTTCAGTTATATTTTCAGATTGTCAGTGCATACACCGATATTTTTCAGATGTATGTGTAGATCCTGCCTCTTATTCCCTCTCAGTTCCTGCACAGTTGTTAATTAATCTTTGCTGTCAGTTTCTCATGTGATTGTAACCAGCTACGTAGATTCATTGATGTTACAACCAAGGTTATGTGCTTATGTTCAGTCTATATCAGCAGTTCAGCACCGTTTTCTCTCAGTTGGAACATCTCTATTTGCATGATTTTTGTCTAGTTGTAATAATATATAGAGATATCGTTGTAGCCTCGTAGGTATAACTGTATAAGTGTAGACAATGTTTGGGAGCCAACCCTGTTGGTTCACCAGGCCTACAAGGTTGTGTTAGGGGCCTCAAGTAAGAGAAGAGAGAGTGGGCCAAGTTCCGAATCTCTGAGTTTTTTCTTACGAGTTATGGGTTACAAGCGAGAGATCCCCTTTTCTCCTCTAGACTTGGGGCCCTATTTATAGGGACGAGAGAGAGTGGAAAGACTACAATTTTACCCCCATCTCTGGGGGTTTGCAGGGGTCTAGCTTGGAGCATCTAAAGAGACAAGTCCTGTGATCCTTGGGTATTATTCTCGATATCTTCATCTGACTGTAAGTCATGGCCACACATTCTGTGGAGAGGCTCAGTAGCGTGTGGTGAAGGTGTTTTGAGATTTTTGCCATGGAGGAGCTTGATGATGTGTTGTGGACTTGTGGTGGACGTGAAGACATGGGCTACTGGGGTATCCTTTGGAGCCCCGGAGTAGTATGTTAAATCCTTCAACAGATACCTTTACACCTGCATCAGTTGTTTCAACATACCAAACTGCAGTATGCCTGTGTATAAAACTTTAATTATGGTGGTTTCTCAGATTTTTCAGTACTATGAAGCATATTAACATTAACATGCTTGTCCTGAATTAGGAAATTTTCATATTAATCATTATCGTTTCACTGTGGAGCTGACTAGATATCTGTACTGTTCCGCAGTTCAATGAAGAAGCACGATCACCTTTTGTAAAGAAGTACAAGACTATCATTCATCCTGGAGAGGTAAGAATATGTTTTTTTTTTGCAGTTTCAGCTATTCTCTCTTTAATTCTGCAGCTGCAGTTCTATTGTACCTAAGTTACCTTGTTTACATGTCCATATTTTCTTTGTCTTGATTATTATTCATTTTCTTACTCAATTTGTATTGGATACTTCATTTGTTAAATGTTATGTTGTCTGATTCCAGTCTTTCTTTTTTCTTAGGTGGTGTTTGCATTCTTGTTTAGCTTGCATGCCTACCCTTCTAAATTTCGCAACGCTTTGCTTTATGTGTTAAGCTCAATAGTTTATGTATTATTATGTATCCAGGTTAACCGAATCAGGGAGCTTCCACAGAACAGTAGGATCATTGCCACTCATACGGACAGTCCAGATGTACGTCCAGGCCGTGTTGCTTAGTTCTTGTTAAAGAGTCAGTAGTCTAACTATTCTAGTGACATTTTACGAATTTAAGTTCTTACGTTCACGTGCAGGTGCTTATTTGGGATGTTGAGGCCCAGCCAAATAGACATGCTGTCCTGGGAGCAAGTGATTCTCGCCCTGATTTGGTATGTTCTCTTATATTTAATTGTTTTCATATCATTTGAGATGTTGAAAGTTGCATTTCTGCGTGATGAACTGTGGAGAAATCATAATAGGATGTGAATGGCATGGATAGTGATAATACCCCTAATATCCCTGATTTGGTATGTTTTCTTATTTTCTTCTTAATTTGTGTCATTTTGAAATGCTGAAATTGCATTTCTGCATGATGGATCGTGCAAAAGTCCTAATAGGATGTCCACAGCATGGACATACGTAATACACCTGGTTCAGGAAAGCGTTAAGCGTATGCGGTGCGCTGGCCCTCCAGCTAGAGCTTAGGCGATCTATGCGTGCTTAAGCGCCGCTTAAGCGTTATTGGGTTAGTCAACGGAAGCACCAAAAGTCCGCATAAATCAGGAATTTAAGACCAAAAAACTAGCAGTACCAGGACTTAGTGGTCAACTGTTCTACAACATACAGGTCAAAAATTGAAGTACACAGGTCAGTGCAGATCTGCTGCTCACTACGCACATATAGGCAGAGGAAAAGGATGAGAAGGGAGGAGATAGGAACCATGCCTTGACTACAGCGCAGGAGCGGAGAAGGCAGGGCAAGGTCGGGGGTGCAGCTCCGTGCTCTGCTCTGCTTCTCTCCCGTGAGCGCCATGCTCTGCTTCTCTCCCGTGAGCGCAGGGGCGGCTTGCAGCAGGGACGGGGCAGGCAGAGGTGGAGGAGCAGCTCCGTGCTCTGCTTCTCTCCTTTGAGCGCCACCAGAAGAACGGGACGAGAGAAGAGGATGTGCTCGATTTGGTTTTGTTTCCAGCCCTAGCTGACCGCTTTAGCCAGCTCGCGCGCACTATTTCCCCCGCCCGCGCCAAAGTTCCCGCCCCAGCTGATATTTTCCCGCGCACCCAGTTTTCCACGGGAGCGCTTCGGCATGCTTTGGCACCGCTGCGGCGCGCGTAATCGCGCGGAAAAATAAAGCGTCACGCGTAATCGCGCTTAGCGCTTAATTGTGCGCTTAGGGGCTAAGCGAAGCAGACACCCCACGCTTCACGCTTCAGCGCGCCTGAGCGTACGCTTTTTAGCGCTTTCCCGAACCAGGGTAATACACTTCAGTAGAATGTGTTTTTGGTGTACCAGTTGTGCATTTTTCATACGTGTGAAAAATCCAGTGGAAACCACCCCAATGGTGAAATCTGTGGAAACAAGTGTATAAGTGTAAACCTTAAATATATATCCTCTATAGACGCAATAATGTTCTATAAGCATGTAAAATTTAAGTTCAAACTAGATTGCATTTGGATTTTGGAAGGTATGTGAGAAACAAATTTGGCATGGGCAGTGTTGTTTTATTGTTCTTTTCTCTGTTTCTCTTTTTCATAACTTCTGAGTCTGATTGAGTTTGATATTCAAATTTTACATGTTTATAGAACATCAGCACCTCAATAAATATAATTTCGTGAGATTTTTTGAAACTTATACACAAGGTTTCCATGAAGTTTTTGCCCATAAGAGTGGTTTCTACTGGATATACTTGTTCATACATAGTACTTATTAGCTTTGACTGTTTCTCAGATATTAAGAGGACATCAGGAAAATGCTGAGTTTGCCCTTGCCATGTGTCCAGCCGAACCATTTGTGCTCTCAGGAGGTTAGCAAAGTTCTGTCTTGTATTATGCCTGTATACTCTGTTCCTCTTTGATTTATTCAGATATCTTTGTTTTTGTCTGCTGAATTTGTTTAATAATATGCTGCGGAAAAATTGCCACGAAAGCTGGAAAAAGTTGGTTAGCCAAATGGTAAAATAGGCAAAAGCTGGTTGAGAAAGCAGGATCATCCTAATCCACCTCAATGGCACATGCAGTATAAATATGCCTAGATGTCCTCCAGGAGAAATAAAATATCTCGTTGTGTTCGGTTCTCTTCCTCGATCCCTCTACATGCTCCTCTCTGTACGCTCCTAACAAATAACAGCCCAAGGAATTTTGAGATGTTATGACTTGATATCACCGTTTATGTTCGAATGTCTTCTCTTTCTGCATGTTGGCTGTGTTCCCATGTTGATTAAAGGGCAATAGGCCATCTGTAGTTTTTTTCTGGCAGAGAATAAACGGCTGTGATAGGCTTGGCGAGCCAACGTAAAAACTAGCCAGTCCCATGGGTATGGAACTCATTTGGGCGAGAGTAGTACTAGGCTGGGTGACCTCCTGGGAAGTCCTCGTGAAAGGGTTTCATATCTAAGGGTTGTGATAGGCTTGGCGAGCCAACGTAAAAACTAGCCAATCCAATGGGTATGAAATCCATTTGGGCGAGAGTAGTACTATGATGGGTGACCTCCTGGGAAGTCCTCGTGAAAGGGTTTCATATCTAGCCTACCCCAACTTGTTTGGGACAAAAGGCTTAGTTAAGGTAAGGTAAGGTAAGGTAAGAGAATAAACGGCTGTGTTACTTCGCTTGTGTCTATCAATTTAAGAAAGGAACTTTTGATTCCATTGGAGCATGTACATCTGAGTCAAGATAAGTCCAGTCCCGATTTAGCTGGCAAAGGGAAACGTCATGGCAACCTTAATAAATGAACAAAAGAGAAGAAAATAGAGCCGAAGCAATCACCAAATCAGCCAATGTGATAACTAGACAATCTAAGGGCGTGTTTGGTAGCCCGTGTGTACTCAGATATTCCCACCTCACCCCACGATTTGTTGTTTGGTAGGTCGGGTCGGCTCTGTTGGGCTATGCTATGTGGTCAGCCTAGCTAAACTGAGCTTGTATGAGGTGAGATAGACCATACGGGCTACCAAACACACCCTAAGTGGTAGCTAATCTGAGTCTGGACCTTGGATCATCTTTAAAATTTTAGGGACGTAAAAGTCTTAATTAACATTCTCTCGTTAATTTCAAAGGACCAAAGGGGGAGGAAGGAAAACACAGCAGTTCCTTGTATTTATATCAGCAAGGTCATGTGTTAACTTGAGCTTTCGTTCACATACAATCTTTAAATAGGAAAGGATAAGTCTGTGGTTCTGTGGAGCATCCAAGATCACATATCTGGACTTGGAGATTCCTCAAAAAGTGAGACTTCCCCAGGGGCATCAGCCAGCAAGCAGAGCAAAACTGCAAGCGAGAAGGATAGTCCTAAAGTTGACCCTCGAGGTGTATTCCACGGGCATGATAGCACTGTTGAAGATGTCCAGTTCTGCCCTACAAGGTAAATAGGCTACACTGTTTTTCTTGTGTTCCTTAATGTATCACATGGTTATTTTCTATTTCGTTAGCATGTTTTTTAATGGTACGTAAGTAATAGCTGTCATTGTGAACTGCTGGTTCTTATGTCTGTCTGTATGTTTGATCTTACTGATTGTCCTTTGTTTTTTTTTAATAAAGTGCACAGGAGTTCTGTAGTGTGGGTGATGATGCTTGTCTTATTCTTTGGGATGCTCGGACTGGTACTAGCCCAGCTGTTAAGGTGACACTCTTCTCTATCTTGAGCAAATCAACAGAGTTTTGTGCAAGAAAATTTCTATCTCAATGGGGGTAAACAGCATTTTATGCACAAGTTTGAGACAAATATTTCAGTTAAGTCCTCTTTCCACTGTTAGGCTAGGTTGGTTTCCTTGCGCAAAGTTGGTTTACGTTGTGCTAGACTATGGTGAGTTGCTTTTAGTTTGGCATGGTTGGTTTCCTTGCGCAAGCCCAACTCACCATCGCCTAGCCTAACGTAAAAGCAAGAATCTTGCTCGCTCTTAGGTGGCGAGGGAACTTGAAATGCCACCTTAAGTATCAGCAAGGCTAGGCGAGTGTGGGCAGATAATCTAACATGCTGTTAGTCACATCAGCCTGATATATTACCTGGTGTTATGGTTCTTATTTTTTTTTCATTCTGCTTCTTATAATGTATTTGCATTTTTAGTTTAACTTGGCCAATATAATCTGTCTCAAGTTGAATAAGTTGTGATCATATAATTGATGTAGTAGCTAGTATTGTGGTTCTGGTCAGCTTGGTTTGGGTTTAACAATATCTAATTTTTTTATTTCAATGAGGATGTATCTCTTTCTTCTCAATGAGTCTAGCATCTTAACTTTGAAACTGTTTTCTTCTTGTCCAGGTTGAGAAAGCTCATGGTGGAGATGTTCATTGTGTTGATTGGAATCTCCTTGACGTTAACTATATCTTAACTGGGTACGGTAAACAAATGCCTTAATTCTATACTATCTGTGATGAGATCTTTAATTAGTTCAGATTTATTTGATTTTGAGGTTTCATTTATGTTTGTCAATTGTTTACACATTTAAGATAAGGTGGTTTCTTTTTTATATTCAGTTCTGCTGATAACTCTGTCCGTATGTGGGACCGGCGAAATCTGGGTCCTGCGGGAGCTGGTTCTCCAATTCACAAATTTGAGGGCCATAAAGCTGCTGTGCTTTGTGTTCAGGCATGTAAAGAAAACCTTTTTGTCACATATATGTTCCTTTAGTGCGGATACGGACCTATAGTTACTGTTCATGTTATTTCAGTAGCTTTTGTCGATAATTCAGACCTTGTGCTTTCCAGTGGTCTCCTGACAACGCATCTGTGTTTGGAAGCTCAGCGGAAGATGGTTTCTTAAACGTGTGGGATCACGAGAAGGTATATGATTACACACTCTGAGCTTATTTTCTCGTCTGACATAACCAGCCAGAACTGTTGGTGATGGGAGCTCATTCAACAGTTCTTGCTCTGTCATGTAGTTCTGTGTTAGTCTTGAGGCTAATGCATGTTTTTGTGCTTTAGATTGGGAAGAAGAAAAATCCCAATTCTCCTGGTGGACTTTTCTTTCAACACGCCGGTCATAGGTACGTATGAGACCCAAAATGCCTCTTCTTTCTCTTTGGATGGTTCTATGAAACTCACAATCCCTCTTCTTTCTCTTTGGATGGTTATGTTGTGTTTGTTGGCATTTTCTCTGCCACGTGTCTGAAGGAATTAAAGAAATGCCTTCCATGTAGTCTGAGCTGCTCTTGCTGGATTTTTCATAACCTACTGTATTTCTAATTAAAATTTGTCTGGAGAAAATAATTTAATAAATTTGAGACTTAAATCCAATCATCTGTATATAAATTGGGCTGATTTATGAATGTGCAAATTTGAGTTTGAAAGTATCTGAGAAAACTGAACTTCAAAAAATCTGATTTGATTTAGAAGAGTTCTGTTGGACTGTCTTTCCAATTTTTTATGGGCTTAACGGAGCTCATGCCATTAGCGTCTTTCGAACTGGTTTAGACATTTTCTTTCAATTCAAAGTCTTCAGTCAGGTATTGAGTTGAAACTAATTGCATGCATAGAAACGGTAAAACCATGTTATGTCAGAGATTGATGCTGCACGTCCATCGTTCCATAATAATCTTTTTTACCCTTGTTCCATAATAATAATCCCTCTTACTGTTCATCACCTTACTAGGGACAAAATCGTAGACTTCCACTGGAACTCAGCAGATCCTTGGACTATTGTGAGTGTTTCTGATGATGGTGAGAGCACTGGTGGAGGTGGAACTTTGCAGGTACTTACAACTGTGCTATCGTGGTGTAATCCACAGACTACCAATAACTGTACTTCCATAGCTAACTAGCTGAATGCGTACACATGCTAGATATTATAATAGCTTGCATATGGTAGATAGAGTTGTATGTGCTTATGATTGGAAATATATTGTAGTTTGGATATGGTAGCTTGCATATTGTCTTCAATACGTATACGATTAATCTGCATTGTTTATAATCTGGGCCTGTTGAAACTTAGCGTTGAATTATCAATCTTGTGGGATGTTTTAGCCACAATGCCCTCTTAGCTTTATTTTGCAGTATAATAGCAATCTTATTTTTATCATGTTTACTTCCTAGGTCCCATAATATAAGATGGTATGACAACCTAAATAGGAGTATATTGGTTGTAATAACATCTTATGTTATGTGACTGAGGGATTATAATATAGTGTAGCAGTTGCATTGGTATTTTCCTTTGTTTGATACCAGCCTTGGTATATTCTTATCAATTTTCTGCTGGTACAGATATGGCGTATGAGTGATCTGATCTACCGCCCAGAGGAGGAGGTTCTTTCAGAGCTGGAGAACTTCAAGTCTCACTTGGCCAGCTGCACCCCGAGGGCTTGAATTATGTGTAATTTGTGCAACCCAATCCTGTGGTAGCTCTAGGTATCTTAGTTATCTGGCCAGTTGGAACATTGGTTCTGTCAAACTTAGACTTGTGCCCTTAAGGTGCTTGTGAGCTTATTTAGTTTTTGTATGATTAAAAAATCTGTTATGCTCTGCAAACACAGTGGAGCTGTATTTCTCTGTAGCCAGACTATTGGGGTATCGGGAAACATTGTACTGGTAGCTTCTAGTTGGACCTATTCGGATTGCTTGTAATGAGTTTGTGTTGATGAATTGGTTGGTTTGTTATCAACCGTGTGCCCGTGTCGTTGCTTCTTGATGATGTTCTTGGCTGTATTGTTGGTTCTTCCATAGCAATCTTGGACTCGTTATTATCTCACTTGTGCTTTATTTCTGTCGTGTGGTGTTTCCTACATAGATGTAGCTGCGTTGTAACTTGTAAGGATGTCTCAACTTTGTCTAAATTTGCATGTATCTAGATATGCTTTAGCGTGTAGATACATGTAAATTTTGAAAAAGTTGAGATCTCCTTTCAGGAACGGAGCCAACATCGACGTTAGTGGATGTAGCAGCCGTCGCTGGCGGTGCATTAGATTTATTTTTAAAAAAGGCTTTGCATTGAGAATATTGTACTTGCGAATATTACCACTGCATGCATACTGTATTTAAATTGCCGGGCAACCTGAGTCCATGACCAAGATGGACATGTGCCTGTTCTGATGGGGTCTGGGACTCCTCAGCAGCGCGATTGACGCGAGCGGTGAGTCGGATCTAGTCAGATTGACCTTCCGCAGTTTCGGTCTAGCCATAAGAGCAGGTCCGTGGCACGTGACGTGAATCATGGTACGCGCAGCAAGTGGACTTCCATCACTAGCCTGGACGGTTACTCCACGTGGTGGTTCATCCACCCGCCTGCGCCATGGTAAAGCTCGTTGACCCCCCGGGCTTCCAGCCGACCGGTCAGCGAAACATTGTTGTGACCAGTAAAGAGTCGTGAACTTCCTACAATCGCACTCGAGAAACACAACCCAGACATACACTCCAACATCCGCGCATACACCCTGTCTCTCTATGAGCAACTTCGTGAGACTGAGGCGATGGTCAGGTCTTAAAATTGATCAAGTCAGCACAAACGTCACGCTATAGACGGAAAAGTCACATCAGACTGAATAATAATCCAAGAAACACCAGTATCAAATTTGGGATTACAATTTTGGTGCGCTGGAGGTATAACCACCCAGTTAGTCGGTTAGTCGACGCTTTTGACAACAAGGAAACAGTCGATCGGCTCTTGTTTGGACAACTGGTTCATTGCCAATTCGTTCTTGTCTGGGTAGATCAGGGCATGTGGATTGATGATCTCAACTGCTACTCCAGTACAATGGATACTGCAGATCTTGCATCCGAAAGAAAAGATGTTACTCCTTCCGTTTCACAATATAAAATGTTTTACGCCTTTTTGATGTTCATATGCATACACATATATCTAGACATCTTTTATTGTATATGTCATCTCTTTCTTGTCTGAATTTAGACAACATGTGTAACATTTAAAACATACAGTATTATATTGTGGAACACATGAGTACATCACTAGTACTACAAGATTACCTTGTCATGATTTAAACACTAGGGTCGACCAGGGACGAAGCTAGAACAATGATTCACTGGTGTCGGTCATTGTTGCGATGGGGTCAGCTTATATAGATCAATAGAATTAGTAGTGATTTAATGAAGGTTTTGCTCACTACCATTGGTGTCAGCTGACACCATTGGTGTCGACGCTATGCACACGGTGATGGGTTTGGGCATCTCCAACCTGGCACGGTCCATGGTCGGCTACTAGCGCACGAGGAGGCGGCACTCTTGTACACACGGTTTCTCCCTCTCGATCCACCGCCGTCCTCAGACTTCTCCTCCCTCGTATATTTACCTCGCCGAGAAGCCAAGCAGGCCAAGCCAACAAACAACAACACACCCACGTTTACCACCTGTCTACGGCTACACCTCCGCTCGTACACCATCTCCTCATCAATCCTCGCCGCGGTGCGTTTGAGATGGACGCTCCGGACGTGATACCGGCGTGGTCGCTGCTCCGCGGCTACTTCTCCCCGGCGACGCTCTTCGTCCTGCTCAACGTGGTCATCGGCACAATCGCGCTAACGTCCCGCTCCCACCGCCGCCGCCACGACCACCACGCCGACGACGACCACCAGCAACACCAGCACAAGGACTACATCGATCAGTACGCTCCCCCGCCGGCTGCCACCCCACTGGCACGCACGTCGTCGGTCATGGAGCGCCTGCGCTCCATCGGCCTCTACCGCTTCCGCTCCGGGGACTTCCCTCCCGAGTACAACTACAACCTCTCCGCCGGCGAGGACGAGCAACAGGCTCAGTACGCCCGGAGCCGGTCTGAGCCGGCTGCGAGGTCGCCGGTGAACAAGACGGGCAACGAGGAGGAGAAGGCGGCCAAGGCGAGGGTGGCCAAGAAGCCGCTCTCGGAGGTGAAGAGGCTGGAGCGTGCGCCAAGGGCTCCCTTGGCTCGGACGGTGGCGGCGCCAGAGGCGGCGGCGCCTGCATGCGTGGACGAAAGGGCCGACGACTTCATCAACAAGTTCCGACAGCAGCTGCAGCTGCAGAGGCTCAACTCGCTGCTCAACTACAAGGAGATGCTCAACCGAGGCACATAGCTGGCCCACGGGCTGAGCAGATGCAGAACCAGCGCGGCGTTCGATCAGTTAGTGGTACTAGATGACCCGTTGCGCCACTGGCGCAGGTGCCGAAAGCAAAACTGTAGGGTCTCCTTAAGTTAACTATATTTAGGTCAATCGTTTTCGAGACGGTAAATTCCAGTGGCCATCGTTATAGAGTGTATAATTAACTGAAGGTAAATTCCAGCGGCCAACGTAAATTAAGTGTGCGACATAATTTCACACTTGTTCACGAAAGTGTATAATTAATCGAAGGGGTCCAGATCGTATGCAAATACTTAATATTAATAGTCATACTACATGTTATATCAAAGAACATGTGAAACAAAATCTTAATTTGAAAACATGCGATTGCAGCGTTTTTATTTCATTTAGGTTTTTATTAAACATGGCAATAAACCATGCTTTTAGTGGATCAGTTGTCCTCTGGTCTTCAGCTGGTCCCACAAGTCGGTGGCTGTGACCATGTGTCCTCTGGCGCAGGTGACGAAATCAGGCTCGAATTTGAGGCATAAGTCTATCCCATATATTGTCGATGCATGTTGCTATATCCTGATACCAGAAGCAGCACATTTTATAGGATTTTGATGGTATAAATGCACCTACTTATAAGAAGATTAAATGTATCATCACATGAATTTCAGAATTTTCCATTTCAAAATGTTAACTGATGTCATGTTTGGGCGATCAAAGTTGTATATAATTGGCCAACCATGATAAAAAAAAGGTATATTTTATTTAGGTGAAAAACATGAAGACTATTTTTTAGCAACAATAAGGGATTTCCTCATGTCTGTTTTGTAAAGCACCAGTAAGATCAGGTTAGAAAAAGTGGTCTTTTACCATGGACACTATGTGTAGAAACGGTGACAGAAAGAGGCACTACCTTTACTTGTTATTAGGTTGTCGATTAGAAGGCTCTGAGCTGAAATATCTTTCCTTGATTACATTTGTGATTTGTGAAGAGCGAGAGAAATATTAAGGCTGATTCTGAAGATTCAAACTAAACTGGACCATATCAGTAGCAGTAATACTATGATTCTCGTGCGAAGTAACACTCGTAGTTCAGCCTTCAAAGAATCTGCACATTCTTGGAACATTGTTGTTGCACAAGACGATGCGGCCAACAATTTACGCTGCCAACTTGCAAGCCCAGGCTCGCGCTTTATATGTTCAATTAGATTAATTTCATCTACAAATATGATGCTTCCGTTTTGTAAGTAAACAAGAGCACCAAGATTTGATGATTCGAGAACCTTTTCTTTCAATCAGTTTCAAAATCTCCATAGAATTTCCTCTGCTGTAGAATAGGTTACATCGTCTAACATAGGCACTTACATATCCAGGCAGACCACTATGAGTCTTTGACTACCACTCTATTCCATTCTTCATTGGTACCCAAAATAATCCAACAATTACAAAGTTGGTCACATGATATAGAAAATCCGCTTGGCAGACCACAAGACCATCTTTTTAACACAAATATTTTATTCATTTAGGTGCATTTTACATAAAGGAGCGTGAATGGAAACACGCTGATCTGGGAGAGAGCTTCTCTGCTTACATTCTCCTGAACCTTAGATTAATAAGCATCTAAGAGCTACAGGCCTAGACTGAATTTTAAGAGCAAACCTAGCTAGATGATGAGCCTTGACATTGTTACTCCGTATGATGTGTCCGACACTGCTCCGATGGAACGATGGGCTGGCTTGGATTTGAACAAGCAAGGGCATGTTCTCCCAATGGCCGAGAAAATGTTTGTCGTCGCTGCTGCAGACGCAAGCACTGAACAATCAGTGTAGAAGTAGGGGTCCTGGATATGAAGAATGTCCGAATAACATGGTTGCAAGCAGAAGCCCAAGAGTGAAGACACTGGTGAAGACATCGCCAAGACGTGTAAGATGCTCTTCATTTCTGAACCAATATTCTCAGGTTAGGTCATGCGGTAGCAATCTAAACTACACAATCAAATGAATGAAGTTTGCAGATATACTCCCAAACTTTTCAGATCAATTGAATTCAGACCTGCTATAGACAAACATATCCGAATAGAAATCAAGATTTGACAGAGTACTATCGAAAAGGATCCTAAAAAATCGCTCAAGAGGTGATAATAGCTACCCCGTGTGTTCTAAGTATACTGTCATCCGGGAACTGCACTGTTATATGCATACTACTGGGAGCAAAAACAGAGGCCAATGTATAGATAAAAATAGCGGTTCAATCGTAACATTCTGACTAATTTGTTATCGATTATCACTTTTATTGTTCAGTGCACTATGTTACACCAGAAGTACATAGAATTTGTAAAAGGTTAAGATGAAAATTATGATCTAAGAGGCATGGAATGATCTTTTGCCAGTGCATATATCAAGTCTCATCGTTGTTCAGAAAAAATATACACTGGTCCTAGAGAATTGTCCTTCAAAATTATCGCTGTAATGTAGTTTATTTGCAGCATTCCTGTCTAAATCTTCCAGGG
This sequence comes from Poa pratensis, assembly GCA_947311845.1. Taxonomy (NCBI): domain Eukaryota; kingdom Viridiplantae; phylum Streptophyta; class Magnoliopsida; order Poales; family Poaceae; genus Poa; species Poa pratensis. The sequence continues at coordinate 31,424,819 of CAMZMU010000071.1, read as the reverse complement.
ATATTGCGTAGGGAAGGATAGATTAAATATAAACATGCACGCTAAACTAAATTAAACTCATGCAAATAAAAATTTCTTTAGAGAGTTATCATTAGAGAACTCAACAATTATACTATCGAGTGTCGTTAAAACCTAAGCGGTTCAGCAAATGTGTAGTAAGTAAAAGATATATAGGGAGTTGTTCTATTGAGGGGGCAGGGATGAGATAATCACCTTGGAAAGATTGTGGCTTCTAAATCAACTTGTGAAGTTTATACTGGAGTCACTTCCTAGGAAATGCCACTCAAAGACCAATGAATGGAACCTCCCAGTCTCCTATATTATCTAAAAGGCAATCCTGCAGAATCAAAACACGAGTCAAAACTTTTTTGAGAGCAGTATGCTACTTCGCAGTTCTATGCTTCTATTTCTGCTTTTTCTTTGAGAGCATTGTAAGTCACACTTTTCTTCAAGATAAAAAATAACTCATTTCAGCAAGTTGGAAGGTAAATCAAAATAGCCGCGGTGATTGATGGGAACTTAGGATTTAAATTTTCTTATAGCAATGCTAGGGTAAAACCCCACTGATTTAAAGCTGCAACAAATGTTTTCAGTTGTAATTAATCATGAGCAGGAAGAATATAGGACACTATATGATCAGATTTACGAAAGCCAGAGAAAGGCACCCTTACATGAGCATGCATTAGAGAGGACACTATATGATCACAATAACACTCAGTTGCCCCACGGAAATTACTGCCCTTTCATCAGATTTCTGAACATCAAGGGAATAAAGCTCCAGCAGATAGTTCATAAAAAAATGTGTACGCCTTATATTTATGTTGTAGGTATAGACAGCCATGTAAAATGAATCTACTTCAATCGTAAGAAATGAAGAGAGGAACAAGCTCTGATCACCACTTGCTGTAGAGTATATACAATATACATATACGTACAGTGAGCTAGCAAACTTAATCACAGTGCCTCCTTTATTAGAGAAACCTGGCTACTTTATATTCCTGATCATAAAGCTTTGCTTGAAAAGAAGAGTAATGTTGCAGCTTATATATACCTGAATGATAATGTTTAGACCGCTCAAAATTGAGAGATCGGACAGATAAAATAAAACCGTCAGTGGAATCTTCAGAGCGCTCATCATAGGTAGCTGCCGCACTACCAACAGAGCATTTCCCAGGTCTACAAACCATACAAAAGGGAAAAATCATTCATACACTCAACATATTAGAAGAACCATACTAAAATAACATTGAGTTATAAGATTACCTACTTTTGTGAATAGCCTTCAATAAACTTTTGGAAGATTACCTAAGGAACAAAAAAAAATGGTCTGAATGGCAAGCATCAGAGATACTCATCCATGCTTCCAATTACATATGAAAGTAGCAAATGGGTGCAGTCTGAATGGCAAGCATCATAGTTGAACCTATTAGAGTCACACCTGCAAGATAGTAATGACAGATGAGGCACATGTAGTTAGTGAGAGGCCAAAAAGGCATGGGGAAATGAATTAGACCTATTTCTACACCATGGTGGAAACAATTTTAAGAAGCTTCAATGTGATCGAATATCAAAAGGTTTCGGCGAACGCCATCGCCATGATATGAATATGTGGTTCGACATGAACGGATAGTATTCCAGCAGTTCAGGTAAAGCGAATGAAAAAGTTAAATAAAAGCAGGACCGAAGAAACAAGAGGCCAAATATGAAAGAACACATAAAAGGCCAAATCATTTTGGGCACACAGGACAGCACATAAAGTCCACTGCACAAGCTAGGCACATGATCTGTACAGAAGTGCTTTGGCAAGGCTCACTGTTGAGCCAAAAAACTTGGTTTTTAGATTGCTATAGTACAAAAGAATAGCTGATCCAAGCATACGGCTGCTCGATCATGTGGAACAGGAGTTCTGCAAGGACCTCAACATACTCTACATCTATTGAATATAAGGACCTCCGCATGTGGAACAGGAGTTCTGCAAGGACCTCAACATACTCTACATCTATTGAATATAAGGACCTCCGCATGTGGAACAGGAGTTCTGCAAGGACCTCAACATACTCTACATGTTACTCAAGCTTAACCTAAACACCGGAGAAGATAAAGAAGTAAATACGAAATATCTATACTTCTCGTCAAACAAAAGAATAAAAATTGCAAGCTTAAATTACAATAGAAAGAAAAAGAATATACAAAGTAGAGAGATGTAAATAAGCAATTTGATTTTCTATTCAGCCATATCTGATAAGTACTGAAATATATTGTGTCACATATCAAGCTTTGAACTGTGTCATTGTACAAAATTACAAATAAACAAGTAGTTCAGTTACTTGAATATATTGAATCGGAATCTCCTTGTATAATAACCATACGTGAGTACTGAGAAATCATAAACGCAAGAAATTGACCTACACTTGTGCTGTTCATTGTCCAGCGAGAGTTCGAGCCCGTAAAACGCTGAGAACACTGCAAGACAGAGCAAAATGGAATGCAAGACAGATGAATGGGTAGCTTAAAGACTGAGTGTTGTGTAGATCATGTGTATGAAGCCGGAGAAGAGAGAAAACAACTCTGAATATTTTAGAACAATAACTTTTAGATGACTTCAATCTTTTTTAGAACTGAAACTCTGGACTATGCAAGGAATGCACATACTGAAAAATAACGAAGCTTGAGCCATTTAACTTTATAACAATTAGTTCACCGTTGAGATAGATGAGGTTCCAAAGCTGTGAGCATATCCATGTGATGCTCTCCATGAACCTGCAAGAATCAGATACAATAGGTACCTATAATCTATGAACCTGCAAGAAGGAACATCACAGAAATGAGAAACAACTCTGAATATTTAGCCACCAACCTTCAGTAACTTCAGTAGAAATATGCTAAACGCTTTTCAAACCGCTGTAGCTAATTGCTGTAGAAATAAGGAGAAAGTAATAAACCAAGGAATTTTCATTGACTATAGCTACAAAATGTTGCGATGCGATTAATGTTTTCCAATGCAGGGGACTGGTTGAGATGGCAAACTCCAGAAAATATAAATCCAAAGAAAGTAAAGACCAAAGATGACAGCAAGTAAAATGAGTTGCTAAGTACTGCATGTCTTATTAGGAAACTATTTTATATGGTACATTTTTGTAATATCACAACAACAACGATATTGAATAGAATCATTGTGTTTCACGGAAAATCTTCTATAGCTATCTCATGTATTGCTCTTTAGAATCATTAGATGGCAGGCCGCCACGAACATTGCATCAGGCAACTGTCGGGTGTCAGTAAAACACAAGAAATCATTGAAACAAATAGTAACTTATGATGCATGTGTATGGTGTAGCTTCAAAATATATATTGTTTCCAAAAAGAAAAAAAACAGACCTTTGATAATTTCCAGCAAGATTGAAAACAGCAGTAAATGAACCTACAACTCCATCCTGAAAAGGAAAAAAGTTTGATCAATATAAGCAACTCACTTAATCCAGGATGACATGATTAGTTGATGCCGCTGCTTGTAACTTTCCAATGTACTCAGCAGCACACTATTTCTATGCTACGGAAACAGCTCCAACAGTAGGTGAGGGCAACAAGAACTAACAGTTTCCACACATATGCACAATGAATTACTTTTTATTTACAAATTCAGAAATGGCACCATGAAGAAACTATAATACCCTAAATATGAATGTTGCATAAAAGAATAGCAATAAGAGGTAGATGCAGAGCCTCACCAAACGAAGACCTTATGCCCCTTTAACAAAGCCTTCTCAGTCTGCAGAAAATAGAGAATGCCATAAATCAAATAGTTGCATTCTGCAATACTGAACATCACGACCAAACAGATGACTAAGGTTGCATTTCCAAGCAACATAAATATAAAGATGATTTGGGCACTACCATGCCAAGCAACTCATCAGGTTGTCAGAGACAAACCAGAGGAATTAATTCCACAACTTTGTACACATAGATACAATTCAGTTTAGCAAAACATGATTACCAATACCGACATGAAAAAAAGAGGATTGTGTCATTATTCAACTGAACAAGTATCTTGTGCACTATGAAAGATGTAAAAGGTAGCAAAAAGGTTGTTATCATTCCTCTCATATTCCATCATCAGAAAGAGCATATATTAGAAACTAAAAACTGGTAGTCTTGCCATGAAATAAATAGACACATGACTTTATAAGAGCCCAAAATTAATTGACCTGAGAGTATATGTGTTAGGTCTGTGATGTTAGTGATTCACACAATCACACACTGAACTAAAAACTGGTAGTCTTGCCATGAAATAAATAGACACATGACTTTATAAGAGCCCAAAATGTTGCAGCATTAGCATTTGCTTCAGGGACTTCCTCAAGGCATATGCCACAGCTTTTATGATGACATCATTTACTGAAACTTTCACACCATGTTGCTGTGCAATATTAGAATTTCAGATAACTGTAAACAGAACACCCGCTCGGTCTTTTCCAGAGGGAAATAAGCAATGGACAATCACATAAGAGGGCAAAGAAAACATTCTCAAAATGAGCGCAAAAGTACTAATGATGTTGGGCACTTGAGATGCATTGTGCTACTTGAGATGTACAGAACAAAAGAACACAAACACATGGAAAGCAAGGCATATGCGGCAAAAGAAGTACATCATCTGCATCAATCATATGCGACAAATGCAAGACACAAAGAACATGGGACATATATTTCATTGCAACTATCATCCGAAGGGTGCCAAGTTTCTATTACCAGTGTTGACATCGGATTCAACGCTTGCATACAGCGGTAATCTTTAACCTCCACTCCGCATCAACTGAACTGAAATCGAAAAGAGTAGAATCAATAAATTCCTCAGGAAACTCTTCTTCCTGAATACACACTGCTCAGGATTACAATGCACAAATCATAACATGAAAATCATGACTATGTACATAAGAAAGAAAGAGTCCAAGAAATCACCTCCTTAACTCATCGTCCTGCTCGTCGACTCCGTCGCGCCACCAGGAAGAGTGTAGCAGCAGCCTGCACATCCGCTCCTTGACCTCACCATGCTCCCTTCCCCGAGTGATTCGCCACACCGCCACCGTCCTCCTCTCTGAACAGCAGCAGCCTGATGAGCCCAACCCGGAGTGGCCTCGCCTCCTGCTCCGCCGCTCCAGCCTGGGGTTCCTCTCTACAAGAAAGAAAAACTGACAATCAGGCTGACCCATTCCTTTTTTCCTTTTTGCTTTGGCAAATACTAAACACATACACTAACAACCATTATTAATTTCTCTTTTTCTTGTGGAGTCAAAAACTGAACCATGCTAATTGAAGAGCTTACTAATCTATCTCTATGCACCAAGGTATAAAAAGAAGAGCCAACCTACTAAAATTTATGCACTAATATGAACAAAAAGGGGAAGGGCAGTCAATCAACAAGTTCAGGCAAAACAGAGGGAACTCATCGTTCACGCACAGGGCCTGCTGGTAGTTGCTGACCTAGAGCAGCGGTGGTGGCGCCGTGGCGGCACACCAAGAGAGAGAGACCGCCCTGTAAGCCCGGCGTGGCCGCGATTTCTCGAGGAAGGTGTGGCAAGGGAGAGGGGCACAGACGGAGCGAGGCGGAACTCCGGTTGGCCGGCGGCGGCGAGGGAAGCACCCAGCAAGGCTATGGCGTCCATCTCCTCCTCAGCTCTGTAAAAAACTACACTTCCAATCTCAAATAGACAGTGGTATACACACAATGATCAAGAAAAGGAACTGAAAATATGGACACCTGAATTAGATTCCTCACCTAGGAGACTCGGTGCATGTGCACTTGTCGTTTTCACATTCTTGAAGCAAATATCAGTGCTGTTGTCTTTGGGTCCCTTATCCTCATGATAACCGCAGCAAAACGCTGTCAAATAAGATAGATGATAGAGTCAACAAAGTTCATAAATTTACTCCATAAACCCTAAACCTCAACTCATTTGTTTTCTATATGAAACACAAGCTATTCCAAAATAGAATTTCTATAGCAGAATAATCACGAAGTTAAAGAACATATGGAAATAAATATAATGGTACACATTCATCGATATGGAACCAGAGCGCACAAGATAAATAATCATGTAATGAATCTTAATAGCTAGCAAAAGATGGATGTCCAAAAAGCGATGGTCTGAAGAATAGGCCCCGCTGTTGTTACGTCATTTCTATTTATGATCACAGGACATTAATATGGCTGGAAAGCTTATTGAAGCATGTTTTAGGTAGCAGTATTTAAATGGTAAACACTACACCAAATCAACAATCAGATGTTTAAAAACCTATTTAGATTGCACAAATGGTTAAACCACTATGAGAAGATAGAACATAGATATGCTCCAATCACCTGATAAATGACTCTCTCACAAACTCTTCCATTGAATTCTTCCTCTTGTCTTCTTTCTCAAATCTGAAATATCTAGTTCAGTAAACAATGTATAAGAAAACTGACATCAAAGACATAAAGAGCGTAAAGATAGAGGAACACCTAATATGGTTTTGTTGTGGACTGCTTCTTGATCCAACAAACGACTATTTGGCACATTGCTGTCTCCACCTCCCTTCCTTGCTGATCCAGCCACCTCTTCCTCCATTCATAAGAACTAAATGGTCATCGCCTTGTGAGCAGCAACATGGGTCGACGGCCTTAGTCCCGGCCGACTGTAGGGTCATCGCCTTTTATTATATGGCCTGGGGATTAAGAAATGATACAATCAGCACTAACTACGACTTCACATAAGTGCCATATTTGTAGTAGCTAGGATAGTACCTTGAGTTCGATTTCCAAGTTATATATGGCAGCAAACAATGCCATATAGCACTCAAGTCAAAGCTTATATTCCGACCGATTTAACTAAACTAATTATCTAATAATACTCGTCTATTTAAAATATAATCTACTTCAGTAATCATCTACTCATCAGATCGTCTATTCACTAAACTGGCCATCTTAACTAAACATAAGAACAAAGCAATTTGCAAAGCTTACTCAAGTCGACTGTTGGACGCGGATTAGCTTGTACGTGATCCTGGCTAGGAGGGTACCCGTTGGTGTTCTTGAAGCTGGAAGCGTAACCATGGCAACTGTCACCACGGTCAAGCCACTTCCCTGGCCGCCAAGTCGATGCCGCTATCATGTTCAGTGTCCACACCGTTGAAGTTGCTGCCTTGGCCACCGAAGTGAATGCCGCTGCCATGTCATAGTTCCATCCGACCTCCTTAGAGAGCTCACCGAGCAGGCAGTTCTTGTGCCCCGGCTGCAGCCTCAGAACCCTAGCCAACAACAAGTCCAAAAATTTCAATAGTACAGATCCAATCAAATCGGCCATTAGAGTAGAGACAGACAAGTGTACCTGAGCTGCAGGGGGACAGAAGCGGACTGGATCCGCGTGGGGACGCGACTGAGCACCAATGGCCAGAGCAAGACTGCACCAAATTTATTCGTGGCTATGGGGAATCCCTGGCGGCCACTCTATCTCCTGACGACCTCCTCCTTTGGCCCGTCCAAGTAGCTGCAGGGAACGTGAGAGAGAGACCAAAAAGAGGAAGCTGAGAGAGAGACGAGGAGGAGGCACCTTGAAAGCAAATTCCAGCTCGTAGACTGTGCCGCTCCGGCCGGCCGCCAATCAATTTTCTCGGGGTGCTGCACGGTGGGAGAGAAGAACGCGAGGAGATGGCGATGGCGCAGCAGTCACCCGCTCGGCCGCTCCCGCACCTTCCGCACGGAGAGAAAAGGAGGAGGCCAGGCAGAGGAGGTGCGGCCGGCGGCGTGGGGAGAGGCCGCTCCTCGCCGGCCAGGTCCGGCAGTTCCAGTCCAGCGCCCATCCCGGAGAAGAGCGTCTGGTTCCTCCATATGCGTCGCCGCCGCATCAAAGACGACGACCTTCCGCAGCCGCTTCTTGGCGACGACCGGCTGCCTCGCAGGCTAGTCCCCCACCGTCCTCCTCGCCGCCAGGTCGCCGGCCATCTTCGCCGCCGTCGAGCCGACCGTCTGCGGCCTCCGACGGTCGGCCAGGTCACCGGCCGTCCTCGGCGTCACCGTCCCAGCTACGGTCTTCCTCGCAGCCGTCGGCCCTGCAGGCCAGGACGCCCGCCGGGTGAGGGCTCGCGGGAGCAGCCGAGCACCACGAGGAGGGGCGGCGCGGGAGCGGGGGAGTGAAGAGGAGAGGGCGGCGGATCGGGGGGAGAGAGGACGGGGCGGATTGGGCGAGAGAGATGCGAGGGGATTGGCGCGTGCGGGGACGGGAGGTCATTGGATAGGGTTTCACCGCTCGCCTCGTCCCCGCGAAAAGGAAGGCGACGCGCAGGAGGAGATTTTGGTGCTGAAATTTGGGCCAAGCGAGCTTACGGACCCACCCGTCATTGACTTAACGTGTCCAGCAGCAGGTAGAAAACGAAAAAATTTATCATCCAACGGACAGGGTGAAAAGGGCGGTGGTGAACGGATGGCCAGGATAGTCTGCCTCGACACTGTTTGGGCAAAGCAAGGAGAGGCCGTGTAGTGTAGTAGTGTTTATATGTAGTAATTGTTGTTTGTTCATTTGATTGGTGTGTAGTTTCGCCATGTACGAGTTGTTGCAGATGTTAATTTGGATCTCTGCAAACGTTAGTACAGAAAAGCTTTTATATTCAAACAATACATTACAAAAGGAAGCGTGGAAGCACAGCAAAGAATCCAATTGCTCCAGCCTGTTTGTGTGATTTCCTTGGACCAAAGCATGGCCGGAAGCTTTCCATGAACACGCCCATTTTCACGTTTAAAAGCAAAACGTCAAGAAAATCTTGCCGAAAAAAGAAGGAGCGTCTGGCTGAGGGACAACAAGAAGCCTGCTTGTATTTACAAACTCTTTCATGATTGGGCCCAAGATTCCATCCTTCCCCGGCTTCCTTCCTTCTTTTCTCCAACCTCGACGAACTCAACGCTTATTTGCCTCGAGAAGGACCATCCTTCCCCGGCTGTGCGTGGCCACACAGCGGAGGGCATCGTGGTTTGGTCAGGTGGGCTGGCCGGGTCGTTGGGGTTGTGCGAGTGAGGCTGTTGGTGAAAACCGTTCTTCGGCTCTGGCTGGAGACGTCGACGACATCGCCTTCGGGCGTAGTTCTCTTGTTGGAGTCATCGATTGTGTAGCTCTCACATTCACCCCGTTCTTCTCAAGGGAACCCTACATTTGCTCTCCCGGATCGGACGATTGCGGCGCTGGTAACTATGCTCGTCGTCATCTTCCCTCTTGGGGCATCATTTTGGAGGTGGAGCCGGCTAGTCTTTGGTGGTGGGGAAACAACTAGTGGCAGACCTAGAAACTTCCGAAAGTCTGGGCAAACATGCCTACACTGGTAGAGAACAGGCCTTTCGTCCGGGCCATTATAGTCCCGGTTTGAGATACAAACCGGGACTAAAGGGGTCTGCGGCCTGCTGCGGCCTGGTGCCCCCTTTTAGCCTCGGTTTGTATCTCAAACCGGGACTAATGGTCTAGCCCTATATATATGGCAGCCCCTCTCCCCTCTCTCTTGTTTTTTTCTTGGTGGGAGGTGGTGTAGGTTTGTGCTAGTTTTTTTTTCTTCATATGCACTAGAGGTGTTCGGTGAAATGCCTGTTAGAGCGATGCCACTTGAGTTCACACAAGACAAACATGATATGAGGTGCCCGAGCCACACTTTAGCTTCCTCCTCTTTGTTTCCAAGTGTCCTAAAAGGTTAGCAACTATTTTCTCATTTAGACCGTGCGGTACTAATTTTAGCATCGTGATTGCGTTTGATATACAGTTGTATGATGCAGATGAGCCATCCATGGATGTACGGTGACCGACGCACATCCGCTTACAGAGAAGGCGTGCGTTCTTTTCGCGATGTGGCCGAGGCGAACAAGCATGGGGGTGGCTTTATGTTTTGTCCATGTTTGAATGTCGGAATGAGAAGGATCACACTTCCTCAAGAGTCATTCAGAGCCACCTGCTTCGGTCCGGTTTCATGTCCGGCTATAATGTTTGGACCAAGCACGGAGAAAGAGGGGTTATGATGGAAGACGGCGATGAAGAAGAGAACGATGATGACAACTACCGATCTATGTTCCCTGAATACGCTGATACCGAAATGGAAGACAATGAAGAAGAGGGCGAAGAACGGGCACCAGATGAGCCCGCTGATGATCTTGGTCGGGTCATTTCTGATGCAAGGCGAGGCTGCGACACAGAAAAGGAGAGGTTGCAGTTCGAGCAGATGTTACAGGACCACAACAAATTGTTGTACCCAACTTGTGAAGATGGCCAGAAGAAGCTGGGTAGCACACTGGAATTGCTGAAGTGGAAGGCAGAGACCGGTGTGACTGACTCGTCATTTGAAAAGTTGCTGGTACTAATGAAGAAGATGCTTCCAAGAAAGAACGAATTGCCCGCCAGCACGTACGAAGCAAAGAAGCTTGTCTGCCCTCTAGGATTAGACGTGCAGAAGATACATGCATGCCCTAATGACTGCATCCTCTACCGCGGTGAGAAGTACGAGAATATGGATAAATGCCCGGTATGCACTGCATTGCGGTATAAGATCAGAAAAGATGACCCTGGTGATATTGAGGGCGAGCCACCCAGGAAGAGGGTTCCTGCCAAGGTGATGTGGTATGCTCCTATAATACCACGGTTGAAACGTCTGTTCAGAAACAAAGAGCATGCCAAGTTGTTGCGATGGCACATGGAAGACCGTAAGAAAGACGACAAGTTGAGGCACCCCGCTGATGGTCGGCAGTGGAGAAAAATCGAGAGAGAGTTCGGGGACTTTGCAGGTGACGCAAGGAACTTATGGTTTGGTCTAAGTACAGATGGCATGAATCCTTTTGGGGAGCAGAGCTGCAGTCACAGCACCTGGCCCGTGACTCTATGTATCTACAACCTTCCTCCTTGGTTGTGCATGAAGCGGAAGTTCATTATGATGCCAGTGCTCATCCAAGGCCCGAAGCAACCCGGCAACGACATTGATGTGTACCTAAGGCCATTAGTCGATGAACTTTTGCAGTTGTGGGCCAAACCAGGTGTAAGTGTGTGGGATGAGCACAAACAGGAGACATTTGACCTACGAGCGTTGCTTTTCGTAACCATCAATGATTGGCCTGCTCTTAGTAACATTTCAGGACAGACGAACAAGGGATACAATGCATGCACGCACTGTTTGGATCAGACAGAAAGTATATATCTGGACAAATGTAGGAAGAATGTGTACCCGTACAATCGTCGTTTTCTTCCGCACAAGCATCCCTTAAGGCAAAAAGGCAAGCATTTCAATGGCAAGGCAGAAACCCGGACGAAGCCTGTCACCCGTACTGGTGCTGAAGTATTTGGTATGGTCAAGGATTTAAAAGTAATCTTTGGAAAGGGTCCTGGCAGCCAACCTGTTCCGAACGGCGCTGATAAGCGCGTACCCATGTGGAAGAAGAAATCTATATTTTGGGAGCTACCCTATTGGGAAGTCCATGAGGTCCGCTCCGCAATCGACGTGATGCACCTGACGAAGAATCTTTGCGTGAATATTCTAGGCTTCCTGGGCTTGTATGGGAAGTCAAAAGATACACCGGAAGCACGGGAGGACCAGGAACGTCATAAAGGACGAGACGGCATGCATCCAGGGCAGTTTCAAGGGCCTGCCAGCTACGCTCTTACCAAGGAAGAGAAGGAAATCTTTTTTGAAGTCCTTTTCAGTATCAAGGTCCCGTCTGGCTTCTCGTCGAATATAAAGGGAATAGTAAATATGAAAGAGAAAAAATTCCAAAACCTAAAGTCTCATGACTGCCACGTGCTTATGACGCAATTGCTTCCGGTTGCATTGAGGGGAATTCTAGCGGAAAATGTTCGACTGGCCATTGTGAAGGTATGTGCATTCCTCAATGCAATTTCTCAGAAGGTAATCGATCGAGAAAGTCTATCAGGGTTACAAATTGATGTGGTCCAATGTCTGGTCAGCTTCGAGTTGTTGTTCCCGCCATCCTTCTTCAATATTATGACGCACCTCCTAGTTCACCTAGTCGAAGAGATTAGAATTCTCGGTCCTGTGTTTCTACACAATATGTTCCCCTTCGAGAGGTTCATGGGAGTCTTAAAGAAATATGTTCGTAACCGTGCTAGGCCAGAAGGAAGCATCTCCAAGGGCTATGGAACAGAGGAGGTCATTGAGTTTTGTGTTGACTTTCTTCCTGACCTTAAGCCGATTGGTGTTCCTGAATCTCGGTATGAGGGGAGGCTGACTGGAAAAGGCACACTAGGAAGGAAAGCAACGGTATGTAGGGACGGGCATTCTTTCACTCAAGCACACTACACAGTTCTACACAATTCCACCGTGGTGGCTCCGTATATCGAGAGACACAAGAATATTCTACGCTCCGAAAACCCGGGGAAGGCTGACTCCTGGATTAAAGGGGAACACGAGAAGACTTTCGGCAGTTGGTTGCAGACACATCTCATGAATAACACCATTGTTGGAGATCAGCTGTACTTGTTGGCCAGGTGTCCATCTTCGACTATATGTACTTTCCAAGGGTACGAGATAAATGGAATACATTTTACACGACCGCCCAAGATAAAAAGAGCACCAACCAAAACAGTGGTGTCCGCTTTGATGCAACAGACGACAATGGGCAGAAGGACACATATTATGGGTACATAGAGGAGATATGGGAACTTGACTATGGACCTACTTTTAAGGTCCCTTTATTTCGGTGCAAATGGGTCAACCTGACAGCTAGCGGGGTAAAGGTAGACCCGCAGTACGGAATGACAACAGTGGATCTCAAGAATCTTGGGTACCACACCGAACCATTCGTCCTAGCCAATGATGTGGCTCAGGTTTTCTATGTGAAGGACATGTCTACCAAACCGAAAAAAAGAAAAGATAAGCAAAAGAATACATCGTCCGATGAGCCAAAGCGCCACATAGTTCTTTCAGGGAAAAGAAACATCGTGGGAGTGGATGACAAGACAGACATGTCAGAAGATTATAATAAGTTTCATGAAATTCCGCCCTTCACAGTGAAAACTGACCCAAGCATCCTGTTAAATGATGAAGATTCTCCATGGCTACGGCTCAGAAGAAAACAGAAACAATAGATAGGGATGTTGGTGATGTGTAATAATGTATTAAACCTTTTATGTAATGCATTCTATGGAATGTATTAAACCTTTATGTAAGGAGCATGTGTAAGAAGCTTCAATCAGCTGCAGTTTTACCAACACAATCTCTGCATTCTCCAAGATCTTTAGCATTTCCAAGTGATAGAACAAAACATACGGTTTCCCCTGCATACAGCCCGACGGTGGCTCGTGAGTGACCGCATATCAAATGCACCGTCGGACGTATGCAGGGAATCCGAATGCTTTGTTTACGAAATGAACTACAATGAGTACAGAGTGAGTGCCAAACATGTCCGAGAGGTGGGCTATATATAGGGTCACTGTATTCTGAAAACTCTAAACACTGAAGAGAACAAAACACACGGTTTCCCCTGCATACAACCCAACGGTGGCTCGTGAGTGCCCGCATATCAAATGCACCGTTGGACGTATGCAGGGAATCCGAATGCTTCGTATACCAAAATAAACTACAATGAGTAGACACTGAGTGCTGAACATGTCCGGGAGGGGGGCTATATATAGGGTCCGTGTGCTTCTTTAGTCCCGGTTGGTAACACCAACCGGGTCATGTGGCTCACGAAGTGGTCGTGATAGTGCTAATCCAACAACTCACAATCCCTCAAAAGAAACACACCCCTGATGTGCTGTACCCTCCGCACAAGAGTCATCACTCATCCTGACGAGGATGGCTCTCTTCAGTTGTAGTTGCAGTTGCAGGCATATCTTTCTTCTTCCTCTGTTTCTCAATGGTCGAGTAATTCAGTTGCCGTTCTTGGAATGCATTTAACCCGCCATTGGGATCTCATCTCTCGTCTCAAGGTCCAGCTTCAGTGGGTCTTCCTTCCTGGCTCACCAATAAAAATAGACTAATAGCATCAGCACTAGCTAAACGCTTGGCGATCAAAGATGCACGGTGTGTAGGACATTGTTGGGAAGTCCAACTGAAAATCATATGCCATTCATTGGGACAATATCATGCGCAGCATGGTACACCAGACCAGAGGGACTGTACCGACATTGAAGCACTCGGTCAGCACTCTCAAGTTGTCTGCAGTGGCAGTCAAGCCTGGTGTGCTGAGCTGACTTGAGCTGAACCCATGCATGAACATGAGACAAATTCCATAGCTGGATGGGATTGCACATGCCATTCCTAATATCATACTCCATTGGAGTACATGATACATTCATCATGATCAACAAATCTAAAAACACCACAAACTGCTTGGCATTTTGCCAATGGACTCCATAAACAACATGAATCATGCATGATCCTACAGTACAACGGAATGGAACAAAACATGGCAAGCCAAGACAAAGTAAAATTACAGGGCAGTGCTTCAAGAATGACAATTCAATTTCCTAATCCAGCTAGTATAAATTACTCCCCTAATAGTAGAATTATGTAATATACTCCCTCCATTTCAAAATATAAGTCGCACTACCTACTTACCAAACATGTATCTAGACATGTTTTAGTGCAAGATTCAATATGAATCTTGCACTAAAAGATGTCTAGATACATGGTTGGTAAGTAGGTAGTGTGACTTAGATTTTGAAACGGAGGGAGTACAAAATTTTGATTTGATGGATCACCCAGGATCTTTCTCTCTCACGACTGTGGTGATGGAGGCATTCCATGATCTATCATCCAGATCTTCAAGGAAAAAAATGGCGGCAGTTCTGCCTACTGCTCTGCTCTGTCTGCTCTCACGGTCATCCGGCCATCAAGGGTAGTGCTCAAGCTTGTCCATGAACCCGCCCTCGCTGTCGGCGGCCAGCCTGCCGGAGCCACGGCCGATCTTGCTCGACAGGGACCCCATGGCCGACGACAGCCCCTTAAAGCTGCTGCTCCCCTCGCGTGACCTCCTCGACCGCCTCCGGCTCAGCCGCGGAGATGACGCCTTCTCGTCGCAGAGGGCCGCCGCCGCCGGAGCCTTGGCCTTGGTGTCGGCCACGACGAGCCGTGAGATGCAGCTGCGGCAGAATGGGCACGCTGGCGGCTGCAGCGTGAGCGTGGCCGGGTTGGGCTTGCAGTGGCAGCAGAGCGCCAACGTGCAAGCCGCGCACATCTGGTGCCCGCAGTCTTGCACCTCGATGCTGCACGCCTGCTCGAAGCAGATGCCGCACACCTTCTCGTCTTCCTCCTCATCTCCGGCGTCGGCGTCGGACCGCGACGGCGGCCTGGTGTACTTGCTGCTGTCCTTGAGAAGGATCTTCTTCTCGCGCTCCCTGTTGGCCTCCGCGAGCGCGGCCTCGAGGAGCGCCCTGACATCGGCCTGCAGCTCGCCGATGAACTTGAGCGGGGACGGCCACACCATGGGCTCCGCCGCCGCCGGGTCCAGCAGCGCTGCGCACTCCCCGTGGCCCCGCTTCTGCGCCACCGCGTACGCGATCCGCCCCGCCGAGTCCCTCTGCACACGGCTCGCTCCCCACGCCAGCAGCTCCCGGACGCACTCCAGGTGCCCGAAAACGCGCCGCCAGGTGCAGCGACGCGCTCCGGGGAACCCGTAGGAGCCGGTGGGGGCTGAGACGATGGCGCCGCTCTCGAGCAGCAGGTGGACGCACTCCGCCGTCCCTGCCTCGCGGCGAGGTGCAGCGGCGTGGCGCCTTGCTCGTCCCTCACGTTGACGAAGCGCGCGAAGCCCCAGGAGTCCGCAACCGGCGTGGTGAGCGCGGCGGCAAGGATCGCTCGCAGGCAGTCGGCGTGCCCGTAGTAGGCCGCGTGGTGCAGGCACGTCCTCCCTTGCACCGAATCGAACATCAAAATCTGATCCATCAAAGATTAATCCAAGTCAGGCAAGGACGAAGACGACGGACGGGTCTAAGACTGCTGATTGATTTTGAGCTCGCATCCCACATTGGCGCCGGCGTGGAGGAGGGCGAGCGCGCAGTCGATCCTGCCGTTTATGGCGGCGAGCATGAGCGGCGTCTGCTTGCTCCGGCTCAGCGCGTCCGGGTGCACCCCGCGGGCGATGAACATAGAGACCGCCGGGAGGCAGCCGTTGGCGGCGGCGACGTGGAGCGCGGTGAGGCGGTCGTAGATGGTGGCGCGGCGGGCGAGCGCCGGGTCGGTGGCGAGGAGGTTCTCCAGGGCGTCCAGGTCGCCCACCTGCGCCGCCTGGAAGAAGTCGTGCTCTTCGCCGTCGCGGCTGCAGCTTAGCCCGTGCCCCATAGCCTTCGCCGCCGGCGACGGCGAGGTCAGAGGTGGGTGCGGGTGGGGGAAAGAAAACGAGCTGCTAGTCTCTGGTTTAGCTTCGGAATTCAGTCTGGTTATGCCTTTTTATCAGAGCACAAGCTACCTCTCCTCCTATTCTCTTGTAACAAAGCAAACATGATTACAGAGCTTAAATAGACTCATCCAAGCACGGTTTGGCAGCCCACTCTGGCCACTAACCCACGCCCTGATGCACTAACCCACTAGCTGCATACACGCCCACGATCCACCACTTTCTGCAGCGACTCCATGCACCTAACAGACTAATGCATGTAGTAACTGAACTCACCAAGTCTCTCGGCTAACACATGCATGACTACTTGCCGGATCACCCGGCTACACTGAGCATGCAGGCCACCGCTCCATCGCCCACAGCTTGCTGCTATCTCGCAACCGTCTTGCATCACACAGCACACAGCATCACGCCTTCACGGCATCTCGCCATCTGCGTCGACCTGGAGCTTCACCGGCCAGCTACTCCCTAATTAGCTATACTAAATGCATTGAAAATAAACATGCAGATACAACTATCAAGATTAGTGCTAACATGACTTTAACATCCCACTTGGCACTTGGCATTATCTTTCTCTGTTAATCTTCTCCCAGTCTCTCTCTTGATATTTTCTTCTCCACATTTCGACGACATTGTTTTCTTTTTGTTAATGGCATGAACTGATTCCTATTCCACCGCTCCCATTTCATCCCTCAGGCAGATTCCTAGCTACTCCTATTTGTCCTTTTGTAAGTTATCTGAATTTCCTCAAGTTCAAGATATAATTGTTTTTCAGGCAACTCAGTGTGTAGTTCAGTGCTGATCCAGGGAATTAAGGTTGTGGCTTATTCATAACTCATAAGGAAAATTATCAGGCTTAGTAAATTGGTGACATAAGAGGTATGGAATTCCTGTGTACCGTTGAGAATGTTTTCAACATCTTTTACCTACATAATAAAACATAGTGTCCGAGTGGTGATCCAGAATTTCAGAAACAAATCGGTCAATTTGCAGCAGGGATGTGACTGTAATTTTTATCTTTCTGTGGACCTGTCTGTAATTGTTGGTTTTCATCCAGCCCCTTGTACTCGCAAAAAAAAACTAGAAATTCAGATAAAGCTAGTCGATTTCGCAAATAAGAAATAGATGAATACAACCACACATTAGAAAACACATTTCTAAAAGAATAAACAATGTACTCCAAGTGAAAACACTCATCTCCAAGTGAAACAATCAAAGGAATACAACGGACATAAAAATACAGCAGTTGTATATTTTAGGGATGTGCAAGTGGTGGAGACTAAATTAATTGAAGACTAATTCGAAAAAATAGTCAGCTTTTCCAAAATAATTCAGTTGACTGAGATAAAGCAAAACTATACTCGGCGCCCTTTAAAAGAGTTGCTTAATTTGCACCATAAATGATGGGTTTGTGAATTGCCTTAGCATGATGTTGACCGCATGTCGGCGCCCTTTTCAGACCATCTCACGAATCAAACAAGGTAGCCGTGTTTTATGTTACACCGTACTATTTTTCATTTTGGTAGACACACATGTTTAACAGAGGCGGAATTTATTGGTATTTTAAATTAAGGCTGCATTATTGTGGCTGTGACACGGAAATGTGCCAAGAAAGAGAGACCATGCCCTAGGGTGGGACCCATGCATAGCAGCCATATTGCACCGCATCGATCGAAATTTGGCTTAGTTCAAATGTCTTTGTCTTTTTCTTGTGACCGGTGACAACCTTTAACACTCTGATCCTTATGAGGCTTTGCAAAAGGAGAATCTGGGTGTGGTGAACAGTGGATATTTTCAAAACTTCAAAATTTGTCAGATTTATCTTTTTATTGTGGCCTAAAATATATTAAAAATGCTGAATTGCGATCTTGCATGATGGTAGAGTTCAATGTTATCAACACCTAAATTTTTTAAAATTTTGACAGAATAGACCACATCGACGAATGAAATGTCAAAAAAGACCACCTGCAAAAGTATTTGTCAAAAAGGACCACTTCACGCGTGGCGGCAGGCGCTCCAGGCGACACGTGGCGCCTGCCGCCACGGACGGAGGCGACAGAAGAGGCCGCCAGTAGCGATGGCGGCACGTTCCTTCGAAACGGATTCAAGACGCACTGGAATGGGATTTCTGACATGCAAGTCCCAGCCGCCATGGCCTGTGGCGGCACGTCTAGCTGGCGCGGGGCGGTGGCGGCCTTTGGCGATGCTGCCGGCAGGGCGCTGCAGCTCGCCAAGGAGCTCAGTGCATCGGCCAGTTTTTTATATACGTTCTCATATTGGACGTGTCTACTGCAGCGCCCAGCGTTAATCAGTGCATCGGCCAGTTTTTTATAAACGTTAACAAAGGCATGCATGGTGCTGTCGGCAGCATGGCCAAAGGCCGCCACCGGCCCAGGCGGCCTCCGCGCCAGCTAGACGTGCCGCCACAGGCCATGGCGGCTGGGACCCGCATGTCAGAAATCCCGTTCTAGTGCGCCTTGATTCCGTTTCGAAGGGACGTGCCACCACCGCCTCTGGCGGCCTCTTCTGTCGCCTCCGTCCGTGGGGGTAGGCGCCACGTGTCGCCTGGAGCGCCTGCCGCCACGTCTGAAGTGATCCTTTTTGACAAATATTTTTGCAGGTGGTCCTTTTTGACATTTCGTTCGTCGATGTGGTCTGTTATGTCAAAATTTCAAAAAAATTTCCTCAATTTTTGAAACTTTCAAATACCATTTTTGATTTAAAAAAAGCCACCATGGAGCTCGGCTCCATTTGTGGTTTCTGCTTAGACCATATATTATCTGAAACCAGTCCTTATAAGAACACCCTTATAAGAAGAAGAAATAACACACAAGTCCTTGAAAATTTCAGCACCATCTTTCTTCTGCATCCCTCGATGGCGTGCCGTGAGCAAAACTCGATGCCGCCTCTGGCCTCCGGCGTAGCGTAACTCGTGTCGGATAAAGTTTGAAAATACCCAGACGCTTGTAGAAGCAGGAAGTCGTCGACATATATCACAAGATGCCGACGACCACGATCTCGGAGATCGCCATCCTGAACAAGCTAGCTAGTATCGAGGTGTCCGGGAGATAATCCCAACTCCAGCCAAACAGAGATGTGGAACACCAAACTCTCAAGTTCTCCGACGAAGCCGTACATGGCAGAACTTCATCGAGCAGAAGCGGAACTTGAGGACACCAATAATCTTCCCCTCCATAGAACGCCGCCACCTTAGAGAGACACTTATGACGCAGACCTAATGCCCGGGGAACGAATCCAAACCCTAAACCGTCGACACCCCTCCAGCAAAGAACATCAATCATGCCCGAGCTGAAGGGCCTTTATTCTCATCGCCACCGATGCTTCCTCACCGGAGAGGAAAAACTAGAAAACCCTATGGGATCGGACACAACAATCAGGGGTTCCCCACCCCTGCCGCCGTAACAGCCAGCGGAGGATAGGAGAACCAGGGAGCACTGATCGCCTCATACTGAAACCCGAAAAAAACTGTTCGGGACGTGCATACTTTAATCTCTCTCCCTCAAAGTGGCTGATCAGGCTGGGTGTTGACACCGTACGAAAAAAGTTATCTGACCATATACATGTCACCTAATGCGAGCATGCATATGGTTGGAGCCGAACACTACTAATTAAGCATCGATCTCAGGCGTGTCGGTGCATGTACGTCTGGCTTAATCATGCGCGCGCTAATTAGTTCAGCAAACCCAACTGAAGATGGTCCTATCTACTGCATCTGGATGTCGACGGTGCGCGCGGCTCCTCTTCTAAACAGTATCGCTAGGTAATTACTCTCTCTGTTGCTAATACTCCCTAAGTTCCCAAATATAAGATGTTTAAGAGTTTGCCCACATTCACATGTACACAAGTGTATCTAGACATATTTCATGCGTATGTTCACTTATTTTAGTATGTATCTAGACACGCATGTGTAACACCTAAAACATCTTATATTTAGGAACGGATGGAGTATAACATATTATTGGTGTTTTATATTCACATTTTTTTTGAGAAACACAGTACGCAAACGCTCACATACACGCGCACACACTCAACCCTATGAACGCACGCACGCACGCACGCACGCACGCACACCCTATCCCTATGAGCACCTCCGAAATACTGAGCCGGCGGATCGAGTCTTGAGATTGACGAAGTCACCACGGGCGCCTCGCTGTCGACGGGAACGTCGCCTCCCACTAAAAGAATATTCCGCCTAAATGCAACACACATATGTCAAACCTGGGGTTTGAACTCTGGTGGGCTGAGTGTACAACCACCCTAGTAACCATCCAACCACAAGTTGGTTTGCTTCACATGTTTTAGTGTGTGTATGTTCATCCATTATGTATACTATAGTACAGAAGGAAAACTTTGGTAGTTGCATTTGTTGCTTGTTGGCTTAATTGCTTAATTTAACCCTAGGTACGTGTACGTACCTCAGATCTCTACTTTCTTTTTCTTTAAAAGAGAAAATGAAGATGGGAATTAAGAAATTGCTAGCTGGCGGTATTGCTTAACCAATATTCTTCAGGACCTTGATTAACCATGCCCAACCGATCTAACACCCCTAACAAACGGGCTAAGAGTATCTCAGCATGCTGTGACCATCATCATCCCCGAACCAGACACGATCAAACATGCATTAATTTCTTAGTAGCTACCACACGATATGATCGTCTAATTTTAACATTGATCAGTACGTATTAACAACTCACTCCGTTCCAAATTAGTTGACGTGGATTTGTCCAGATACAGATATATGTACACACTAAAATATGTGTAGACACATCCAAATTTAAATAAATCGGCGTCAGGATGGAGCTTATTGATGACTGTCACGCGGACGTCAAGCATCCCTTATGTTCCATCCGATCAAGAACGTATACGAATGTTGGTCGTTAGAAAGTGCAAATGGAGCTAAGCTCCAAGCTCGTTTTTTTTCAAAATTCAAAATCAATCTTTTTTAGTTTCCAAAAACTGAGAAACAAATTCAGATGTAGATAGTGTCGAGATTTATAAGCGTGCAAAATTTCAACTCTATATTCATTGTATTCTGGGCTGCACAAAAAAGACAGCAAAATTTCAATTTTTTGAACTGTGTACTGCTCACCCCCAGATACACCCATTTGTCATTTTTGCCTAGCTCACAATACGACGAATTTCGAGTTGCAATTTTGCACACCTGTAATTCTTATCACTATCTACATTTGACAATTTTCCCGATTTTTGGAATTGAAAAAACGCAAATTTTATTTTTTAGCTACATGGAGTTCAGGCTCCAAAACGCCTTAGTCTCTATTAGTTGCAGGTTTCTCTTGATGACATGACTAGCTCTAGCCAACTAGCTAGGTCGCACGGTGAAACAAAGTAGCCCGGTTTATAAGTCCTCTATGTATTCCTAGATCGTAAATTTGACCAACATAATACGATATATATATTTAAAATATATTATTAGAAAATTCAGATATTATAATTTATAATTTTTGTGTTATAAAATTTATATTATATTAGTCAAATTCACGACATAGGATACACATAGGAGCTATAAACCGGGCTCGATTGGAAAGTCCTTCGTGTTTACTGTCGGAAAATATTACGGCCGTATACCGTATCCACTCCTTAGGCCCCGATTGGTTCATCGTAATCTAACCGAAACGGGGGTATTTTCTCACGGACCTCCGGACCTCCTCTTTATTTTTCCAGCGTGAGGAGCGGAAATGCCCACTGGCCATATTTAATTTCTGGGCATCCAATCAGGGCCTTATGTGTAGCGGGACTATGGCCGGTCCGTAATTTTACACGGCTATATTTCGCTAAAAAACGACTATCCAAGCGCGGCTGTAGGCTATACTCTCGGCATAGCATATGCTGAGTGCCACACTTGACGTATTATTGCTCGGTATCTATGAGTTTACCGAGTGTCCTTCACTTAGCACTCGGAAATTGCCAAAAAGTGGCAAAGAGGTCGTTTTGATGTTGCTGCCTCGTTTGCGAAGTGCTCTACCTTGGGCGTGCCACATGGACAATATATGCCGAGTATATACACTCTGATACACTAGCCACGTGGCACATCATGTGAGCTCCTAGGGAAGGTCGTATGCCGATACACCTTTGGCTATATGTCGAGTATATACACTCGGCTTACAACTGTCATGCGATGGTAACTAGGATAGGTCATACTAGAAGGAAAAAACACGCGATGCCACGTCTGTTCTAATACAACTGATGATAGATAAATAAATAATTTTGTTAGTGAAACATTCCTAGAAAATAAAAGCAATAATGGAGAAAACATTACCACTGACATAACTTATGCTAAAATAAAAGCAAGTAGACTTTTCTGACATAACTTATGCTAAAATCAGTAATAGTCGATATAATTATGTCATGTCATACTTAAATCAATTGCATCGAGTTAAGTCAGGGACGTAGTTGCCCTGTAGTCCCGAGGGCCTGACAGAGCCAGATGTGTGTGCGAAGAGACGGGCAAAATTTGCGTCGGAATAGCTGTTTTGGCAGAATATGGATCGAGAAAGCGGAGGACGAGAAATGGTATCGTGTGGCACAGATTGCGCAACACTATGGTGGGAGCTGGCAGAATGAAAAGGATAAGGGTTGTCGGAAAGTGTTAATAGCTCCGAACTCACCATATCTCTTTTTCTAAAATCAAAACTACATGTCTAGGTTTTAATATTTTTGAAATAAAGAATACAAGTATGTGTACGTAATGTATGTACTCTAAAAGTTTTGTAAACCATACATTTTGTACTTGGGGCTACACAAAAAGAGAAATTTTGAGAGGGAAATGGAGGTATTCTTTCTTTTTCACAAACACATTTTTTTTGTGTATCTAGGAATTTTATTTTTCACCAAAAGTTTGGCAGATACATACAAAACATGTGTATATATCCAATATATTTATTTAACTAAATCGAAACTACATGCCTAGGTTTTTATATTTTTGAAATAAAAAATATAACTACGTGTACGTAATGTATGTACTATAAAAGTTTTGTAAAAAATATATTTCTATTTTGGGCTACACGAAAAGAGAAATTTTGAGAGGGGAATGGACTATTTTTCTTTTACACATACATATTTTCGTTTTTGTGTAGCCGGGGATACCATTTTTTCACCGGAAGTTTGACAAATACATACAAGATATGTGTGTATATCCAACAATTTTTTTAAACTCGGTTTCAATATTTGAGAGTTGTGAACTATAAAATGTGAGATGAGTGAGATCCACCGTGGGCTGTTTCACACTTAAATTTAATATTTGAAGATTTATGGCTATAAGTGAGGGGTGAGTGGGGTCCACCTGATGTAGTGTCAATAGGCTATTGGAGAGCATGTGGAGCAAGGAGAATGCAAAGATTCTAGAGAGCTTAGTATTCTTAGGGATGAACATCACAACCCAAAAAGAGATCAAATCTTCACAAGAGTTGGGTCAATGATCTCGACATGGGGGTTTCACACTATAATTTAAGAGGGATAATCATGCTTGTTAAGTAAGTGACAGTTCCGATTTGTGTGTATATTGGTTTTTCCTCTCTACCCCGCCATTAAATACACACTTATAACCCATGTGAGAGGGGAAGATGTTTTGATCCATCGCGTGATTTTAGGCGAAACCCTGAAAGGACATATCCTTCCCCACAGTGTTTTGATGTTTGTTGACAACACACTTAGATGTCTAATGTGTGTGCTAAAAGTGTGCAGGATTGTATCAATTAATATTGCACAGGTTTTGTCTCAAGAAAAGGAAGAAAAGCAGTCTTCATGCGTCAGCCGGTACTACCGGGTTCACCCCGGTACTACCGGGTGTTCTGCCATGCGGAACTACCGGGCCCAGTACCGGGCCCAGTACCGGATCTCCAAAAGCTCTCTGGACTCGCTCGATTTAATCCGGTAGTAGCCCCGGTAGTAAGCGCGGTACTACCGGGTGGGGAGCACTACCGGACCAGGCGGTCCGGTACTACCGATGCGCGCGTGGAGAGGCGTTGACCAGTCTGGCGCCAGGCCGTCATTCCCTGTCAGCCGGTACTACCGGGCGAGGCCCGGTACTACCGCTGCGGGCTGTTTACAGCTCCAACGGCCAGATTTCTGGGAGGGGTATTTATACCCCTCCACCTACCTCCGGTGACTAAGCTTGATTCCTCACTCTCTCTCCACCATTGTTGCAAGCTTCAATCTACTAGAGCTCCCACTCCAACCACTCAAACACGTTGATACTTTGAGGAGTGAAGGAGGAGCCCTAGATCCGCATCTCCACCGAGCCGATTTGTCTACATCGACCTAGTCACTTGTAGATCTTGTGTAACTTGATACATTGGATACCTAGAAGATACTTGTGATTCTTGTGGCTTTGGTAGCCACAAGGATTAGCCGGGAGCCTCCAATTAAGTTGTGGAGACGCGACCCGGCCTTGTGATTCTTGTGGCTTTGGGAGCCGCGGGAATTTGGTGAGAGCCTCCAATTCGGTTGTGGAGTGTGCCTCATCCTTGTAAAGGTTTGTTGCCGACCTCGAGGGCATCATATAGTGGCTCGTGGATCTCCTCATCGGAGGATAACACGAGGGAGATACGGTGTGCCATATCAAGGCTATTCGGAGTTCACTTTGTGACTCCGCACCGCTCCAACGGAGACGTAGCTTCCATTGGGAAGTGAACTTCGGTAGAACATCTCCGCGTCACCGTGTGGTTATCTCTTAACCTTCCTTTACTTGTATTGCTAGCTTATCTTGTGTAGAATATCTTGCTAGCTTGTTTATTGCTCATCATATAGGATTGTTCATCTAGTTGCATATCTAGAGAACTTATATTTGAGCAATTCCCGAATTTGTATTAAAAGAAAAAAAAATTTGTAGTTGCCTATTCACCCCCCCCTCTAGTCAACCTACTCGATCCTTTCAATTGGTATCAGAGCAAGGTCTCTTTATTAAGGGCTTAATCGCCTAAAGAGGAGGATGGCTAGTGCGGAGGATGTACAACGTGCTAAAGATGAGGAGTTAAGACTTGCTAAGGAACAAGAAAAATTTGATAGAGAACAACTTGATAGAGAACTAATCGAAGCGGGAATAATCCCTCCCGAGGGTGATGCCCCAATCACCATGAAGTCCATGATTGAACTTTTTGGGTTCATGAAAGGCAAAATGGTGGATGAGGTGTATACTCGGGTATCTAATCAAAATGGCTCCTCATCATCCGCTAGCCCTATTAAGGGTGCTAGTGACAAGGATAAAAATGATAAACCTAATGAGAAGCCTTCTCTTAACTTTGCTCCACCTAGCTCTTATCTCACTCAAGTTTCACTCACTCAACCTCATATAACCAACCTTGGTAGACCCCCTCCTAAGCTTGATAATACTCGTTATTTCACTTGGAAGAAATCTATGGAGTCTTATTTTCGCAGCTCATCGGTGCATCTTTGGAGGGTGGTTCTACATGGTTTCAACCCAGTTGATCCCAACAACTTGACCAAGCAAGAAGAGATTGATGAGCAACTTGATGCAAATGCCAAGTACATTCTTGAGAGTGCTATGACCGCAAATGATGAAGATCATGTGCGGAATCTCAAAACTTGCAATGAGGCTTGGCTCTATCTTGAAACCGTGTATGAAGGAAATGAGGGCATTCAACGCTCCAATGCGGCCGTCCTTCAACATCAAGTTGACAACTTCATCATGCTAGACGAAGAGACTCCGACCGAACTTTACCGAAGACTCTACAAGCTTGTGGTGACATGTAGGGAAAATGGAAAGAAGGATATGGATGATGAATGGGTCAAGGCCAAGTTCCTTCAAGCAATTATGCCATATAGTGAAACTATGGTGATGAACCTCCATGCAAGAGCGGATTACACAACAATGACTCCCAATGACATCTTGGCTCAATTTGTCACATATGATACATTGAAGTCCACATCCAAGTCTTTCAACCAAGTCCGTGGCCCAAAGACTCTTGCTTTGAAGGCTCGTGTGGTAGACCATCCAAGATATGAAGAAAGCCCGGTCTATGAAGGTGAAGAAGACTTGGAGGGTGAGCTCAATGAAGTTCTTGCACTTGCCGCCACCCGGTTTTGGAACAAGAAGAACAAGAGCGTCAACCCTTCACCAATAAAAAGAATGTGCTTCAATTGTGGAAAGGACACTCATCTTGTGAAGGATTGCCCCTATGAAAGAAGAGAGGATAATGGTGGTCAACTCATTCTAAAGAAGAACAAGTACCACCCCAAGCCTACCTACATGAAGAGATCACCTCAAAAGGCTCTTGTGGCATCCCATGAAGAGGAATACGAGTCCGGAGGTGAGGAGGATAAAGAACCAAGTGAAGAAGTAGGAATGGCGGCTCTTGCAATGGGCACCCTTCCTCCATCATTGGCCAACCTCTTCTCATCTCCAAACGACGACAAGATCTCCAAGCCCATGTGCCTCATGGCCAAGGAAACAAAGGTGAATTCCCCACCAAAAATTACTATCTCCTCTAACCCATCACTATTGGATTGTGTTGAGGATGTAGGGAAAATTGAAGAAGAGGATAAAATTTCTATCTTCATTAGCAAGCTCCAAGGTCCAACCAAGAAAATGGTTGAGGCCCTCATGTATCAATATGGAGAAGCCAAGCATCTTCTTGATGTGAAGGATGTTAGGATTTGTGAGCTCGAAGGGCATGCATGTGATCATGCCGACAAAATTGGTGAGCTAGAAGATCAACTTGTTGAGGAACAATTGCTCCGTGAGCAACTTGAGGAGACACATGCCATGGATCTTTCCAAGGCAAAAGAAACTCGTGAAACCTCTATTCAAATTGCTATTGATCTAAAAAGTAAAAATGAGGAACTTGTAGAGAGTCATAACAAACTCTTTGAGGGTTTTGAGCAACTTAGGGAAACCCACAAGGTGACCTCAAGTGAGCTCACTACACTCAAGGAGTCATATGCCAAACTACAAGCTCAATTTATCTATGCTAGCTTCACCACTTCTCACAATGATAAAGATGCAAATTCTTGTACCACTAACCCTTTATGTGTCAAGGCATCTCTTATTGAGGAAAACACTAGGTTGAAGGCCCAACTTGAGAAGGGCCTAGCCACTTGTATCCAAGGGGAAAAGAACCTCAATGATCTTTTGAGCAATCAAAAGGGAGTGGTTGGCAAAGAAGGAATTGGGTTCACACCCAACTCTAAGAAGGTCAACAACAAGAAGAAGAAGGCGACTCCCCCTTCCAAAGATATTGTTTTTGTGAAGGAGGGGGAGTTAGCCAAAGCAAATGACAACTCTATTGGGAGTGGTAATGTCACTAGGGGCAATGCCACTCACAATAACTTTGCGGGAAAATACAACCCCTCATATGTTCTTTTGAAATCTACAAATGGTTGTGTTTTTGCTAAATATGTTGGCTCTTCATATGGAGATGATTATCACTATGCTATTTGGGTTCCAAAGACCCTTGTGACTAACAAAAGAGGACCCATTCCAAAATGGGTACCTAAATCAAAGACTTGATTTATTGTAGGGTTTCTCTTCCGGTGGATCTTCATGGCTCATTGATAGTGGATGCTCATCCCATATGACCGGAAGCAAAGAACTAGTAAAGGACTTATTGAAACAACTACTCTCATTCTCTCATGTCACCGTTGGCAACAATGCAAGACTCAAGGTAGTGGGAGTTGGTAAAGTGGTGATCACTCCGGAGTTATCCATTGAGAAGGTCCTCCTTGTTGAATCTCTTTCATACAATTTACTTTCCGTTGGTCAATTATGCAATGCCGGTTACACCGTTATTTTTAATAAATACCACGTGACCATCCTTTTCACTCAAACACTCAATGTCGCCTTTGTTGGATTTCGTGAAAACGGTTTGTATGTGGTTGATTTCTCAAAAGAGACCACTCAAATCGCTACATGTTTAATGGCTAAAGGCGACAAGGGGTGGCTTTGGCATCGCCGACTTGGCCATGTCGGTATGAGAAATTTACAAACTCTTGTAAAGGGTGGACACGTGGTAGGACTAACCGATGTTAATTTTTCCAAAGATCGTCCTTGTAGTGCTTGCATAGCCGGAAAGATGCATGAAAAGAATCACCCCAAGAAGACCATTATCTCCACTAAGAGGCCTTTGGAGCTCCTTCATATGGATCTCTTTGGGCCTCCCACATATGATAGTCTTGGTGGCAAGAAATATTGTTTGGTGATTGTGGATGATTACTCAAGATATTGTTGGACTTTCTACATCAAGAAGAAGAGTGAAACTCAAAAGATATTCATTGACTTTGCAACCCTAGTTCAACGCCAATATGACTCCAAGATTTTGGCAATTAGAAGTGACAATGGTACGGAGTTCAAGAATTACACTATGGATGATTTCCTAAGTGGGGAGGGCATTCAACACCAATATTCCGCTGCATATACTCCCCAACAAAATGGTGTTGCCGAAAGGAAGAACCGCACTCTTATTGATATGGCAAGAACTATGATGGCCGAGTTTAATTCCCCATACAACTTTTGGGCCGAAGCCATCAACACCGCTTGTCATTACTCAAACCGGCTCTTCTTCCGTCCTCTCAAGGACATGACACCATATGAACTCCTCACCGGTAAAAAGCCAAATGTATCTTACTTTCGAGTCTTTGGATGCAAATGCCATGTTTACATTAAAGGTTGCAAAATTGCTAAATTTGAATCTAGATCTTTTGATGGTATATTTGTTGGATATGCCGCAAAGTCTCATGCTTATAGGGTCTACAACATATCCACCGGGTGTGTTGAAGAATCTATGAACGTGGAGTTTGTCGAGGATAATGGCTCCCAAGCGGAGCATATTGATCATGATGATGTAGGTGATGATCCCATCTCAAGCCATAAGAACTATGGGGATTGGAGAACTAATTCCTATTGAAGGACCCATTGATGATACTCAAGAAGAAGGAACAAGTTCTACTCAAGTTGAGCCATCCACCTCAAATATTGATCAAGAAGATGGTCAAGACCCACCCAACTCTAGTGGTGAACAAGAACATAATGAACCCACAACTCCAAGAACTCCACTTCGGGTTGACCATGAGCAAGATAAAGGCAATGATGAAGATATTTGTGTTGGTGAAACAATTGGTCAAGCCTCGGAACGCCGGGTCATCCGGCGTGCATCAAAATTGGATTACCAACAACACTTCAAAGAAAATATCCTTGGGAGTATCCGTAGAGGTGTGTCCACACGCAATCAATTATCTAACTTTTGTGGTCATGTCTCTTGTTTGTCTAGCTTAGAACCTCTCAAGGTATATGATGCTCTTGAAGACATGGATTGGGTTGCGGCTATGCATGAAGAGTTGAACAACTTCGAGCGCAACAAAGTATGGTCATTAGTGGAAAGACCCAATGACTCCTCCCATAATGTCATTGGAACCAAGTGGATATTTAAGAACAAGCAAGACTCACATGGTCAAGTCATTCGCAACAAAGCAAGATTGGTTGCACAAGGCTACACCCAAATCGAAGGAGTCGACTACGGTGAAACCTATGCCCCCGTTGCTAGACTTGAATCCATTCGCTTACTAATTGCTTATGCATCTACTCATAATATTGTCTTATATCAAATGGATGTTAAAAGTGCTTTCTTAAATGGTCCACTAAATGAATTGGTGTATGTTAAACAACCACCGGGTTTCGAAGACCCTAAATTTCCTAACCACGTCTACTTACTACATAAGGCTCTTTATGGGCTCAAGCAAGCTCCACGTGCTTGGTATGATCATCTCAAGGAGTTCTTAGTAGACCGTGGCTTTGAAATTGGGGTAATAGATCCCACTCTTTTTACAAAAAGGGTAAATGGAGATTTTTTCGTATGCCAAATATATGTTGATGATATTATCTTTGGTTCCACTAACCGTGAATTTAGTGATCAATTTGGCAAGCTAATGACCAAGGAATTTGAGATGTCCATGATGGGAAAATTGAATTATTTTCTTGGCTTTGAAATCCACCAATTTCGAGAAGGAACATTCTTATGTCAAGCCAAGTATATTAAGGACATGCTCAAGAAATTTGATATGAACAATGCCAAGCCATATAAGTTTCCCATGGACTCCAAGGCGGATCTTCACTTAGATCCGGATGGTAAGGAAGTTGATCAAAAGCTTTATCGTTCTATGATTGGATCTTTGCTTTACCTTTGTGCATCTAGACCGGATATTATGTTTAGTGTGGGTATGTGTGCAAGATTCCAATCAAGTCCTAGGGAAAGTCATGAAACCGCGGTCAAAAGGATTCTAAGATATTTGTTGGATACTCCCAACTATGGTCTTTGGTATCCCCATGGTACAAGCTTTGATCTTGTTGGTTATTCGGATGCGGATTGGGCGGGTTGCAAAATGGATAGAAAATCAACTTCGGGTACATGCCAATTCCTTGGTAGGTCCCTTGTGAGTTGGTCTTCCAAGAAGCAAAATTGTGTGGCCTCGTCATCCACCGAAGCCGAATACATCGCCGCCGGTAGTTGTTGTGCACAATTATTATGGATGAGGCAAACTTTAAAGGATTATGGTGTCATTTGTGACAAAGTGCCTCTTTTATGTGACAATGAAAGTGCTATTAAAATTGCACACAACCCGGTTCTTCATGGCAAGACCAAGCACATTGAGATTCGGTATCATTTTATTCGAGACCATGTTGAGAAGGGTGATATTGCAATCAAGTATGTCAACACCAAGCATCAACTCGCCGATATGTTCACGAAGCCTCTTGGTGAAGCAAGATTCAAGGAGTTGAGAGGAGAACTAAATGTGGTGGACATATCCAATTGGATTTAGTGGATTTCTTGCATACCTACCCATATTAGACGATACTTATTTGGTTTAGATGTAGGCATGGACATAGGGGGAGTGCGGTCCTAATCCATTGGACCATCCCTCCCCCCATTATGCCGATAGTAAGAATTCATTTGCATCTCTATATTCGTTCTATGAATTGTGAGCTTAAATGACGAGTAGTGGCCGTGGACTCAAGATATATCTTCGCGGTATCACACCACATACTCATACATGGTGGCCTCGGCCACCACCCTCTTCCTTGTGAAGAGTTGGTTTCATTTGGATTTTATTGGTTTTCTAGTGCTCCTATGGAAAACATGCTCAATTTGGTGTTTTTGTGTGTTTGATTCTTGCAAATTGAGTATGAAGTACCATCTCCAGTGTGTTGATCTAATCCTATGCCTTTCATCTATCTCAAAACAACTTCCATCTTGCACAAGTTCAAATTCCTTACACAAAAAGAGAAAACTGGGGTTTCTTAGGAGGCCCCGGTAGTACCGCCGGTGGGATCCGGTAGTACCGGGCTCTGAATCTAAGCAGTTCTGCTGCTCGCAAAGATTCAGGCCCCGGTAGTACCGGATGTCCGCCCCGGTACTACCGGGAATCACGGGTATCTAATATCCGTGCGGGCAGGGTGGGGGTTATTCCCCATTTTCCCCACCCGCACGAACCACCCCGTCGCCTCCTCTGCCTCAGCTCCGGCCGCCGCCCTAGGCCGCCGGACTCCGCCATCTCCGGCCAGATCTGCTCCGTGGGAGCGATCCCCTCGTCGATCTCCTCCATGGCCTCCGGTATTTCCCCGTTCTTTGCATTCTTTGTTTCTAGATCTTGAAACCTAGATGTATGGAGAGGAAATTGGTAGCTCCGTTGGCAACGGTTAAAGTTGGATGGATGATCACCTAGGCCTTGTTAGCTAGCATATATGTGTAATGTATGGTTGAATCTCTCGATTTGTGCCATTTCAGTCTTGAATCGGCTCAGCCGGTACTACCGGGCACCCGGTACTACCGGGTTTTCCAAATTTGCTCGATTCAACCATTCTTTACATCTATTGGCTAGTTTTTGATTCCTTATCCGTGAACTTGTGCACTCATCTATTCCCTGCCCTACCTATATGCTGTTTCACAGGTAGCCGCCGTGGTACCAAGAAGCCACGTCTTGTGGAGGATGAGATTGAAGAAGAAGAAGAGGAAGTTGCCTGCTCGCACCACAGCCAGAACTCAAGCAAGGGAAGAACATCAGCTGCTGCTCGTACCACCACTGCTCCCCCACGAGAGCCCGCAAAGCACTTCACTTATGGAAGAATGAGGACTATCAGAAGCTCAGAGAAGAGAATCCCTATGCTGAGGAGAGGTCACCTCTTGTGCGGAATCCGCACTTTTACACAAATGATCAAGAAGCCATCTACAAGGAAATCTATCTCCACAAGGATTACTCCGTGGTTGTCCAACACACTCTTGATATTCCTTACATGAGAAACTCGAAGCACAAGGGCTATTTTGATGAGACACTTGCTATGTGTGAAGAGTTTGGGCTGATTGACATCATGAAGGAGAACCATCCCTACATTGAGTACTACATCATTCAGTTCTTTGCCACCGTCTACCTTGACCATGATGAAGCCCGGACCCTATATTGGATGACTAAGGACACCTTGCTTTCTGCCACCTTGGCGGAGTTTGGAGAGCTTCTAGGCTATGAAGACAAGGGTGAAAGTGTTGCTAGTGGATGGAGATGCCATGACAATGATCGATCAAGCTCCAAGGATGTTCTTGGACCAATCACTATGGAAAGAGGCACCACCGGTAAAACTGCTCATCTTGTGCGTCCATTTGAGATTCTCCACCGTGTCTATAGGAAACTATTGCTCCCGTGTGGGAAATTGGGATGAGGTTCATGGCTTCATGTTTGACCTTCTCAAGCTCTCATATGAAAATCAAGGCAAAGGCAAGAAGCTTGATGTGATGGATTGGATGTGGAATGACTTGTGGTCCACAATCATTGATAGAAGGGCCCCCATCTATGGCCCATACATTATGAAGCTCATTCGCCGCAAGTGGGCTCTCAAGAAGAATGGAGAAGATATCATGAAGGATGGCAGCCCGTTGTGGCTCATCTAGTGAAGGAACTGCGTATCAAGCCTCATGCTCCTCCCAAAACCCAGCCCATTGATCCCGAGGCTGCTGCTGAAGCTGAGAGAGCTAGTGGGAGTGCACCTCCTCTTGAGGAACCTTCATGGTTCAAGAAGCTGCAGATTAAGGCCAAGAGGGCCTTTTGCCTCAAACTGGATTTGGAAGACCGTCTGTATGAAGCTCATGTGTATCACAAGAAGGCAGCTCAGCGACACAAAGCAATGATGAGGCATATGCAGATTCCGTCTCCGATGGTTCTGAAGAAGTAATCACTCCAAAGGAGGAATGGGTGTCCAAGCATGGTTACTGGAGTGATGAAGATGCTCCTCCACATGGTGATCGCTTTCAGGCCTCCTCTTCGACCCACCACGGCGCGGGTGGAGCTTGATGCTCCTAGGGACGTGTTAGCATCGCGCTTCTCCCTTTTTGGCATTTCGATGACAAAGGGGGAGAATGTGTTCTATTTAGGATGAGCCGTGGGATTTGCATGGGTGGAAACACAAGCTTGCACTTCGTTTGATCTTTATGCTTGTGTTTCATCTTTATTTGGATATTTGCTTTGAACTTCTCTATGCATGATGTAAGACATGCCTTGAACTTATGGTATTGTAATAAGACCTATCTAGTATGTTACTTGCTTATTGTTGCTTATATTGTGCAAGTTGTTTTAATTGTTATCCATATGAACTTGCTTGGTTTGTAAAATATAGGGGGAGCTCCGCCCATTTTATATGGTGTGTTTTTGCATTCAAAAGCAAATTCCTAATAAACACACAATTTGGAGAGCCCCGTCTATCTTTTGCAAATCATTTGTTTCTCCTAAGTATGTTGTCATCAAACACCAAAAAGGGGGAGATTGAAAGGACATATCCTTCCCCACAGTGTTTTGATGTTTGTTGACAACACACTTAGATGTCTAATGTGTGTGCTAAAAGTGTGCAGGATTGTATCAATTAATATTGCACAGGTTTTGTCTCAAGAAAAGGAAGAAAAGCAGTCTTCATAGCGTCAGCCGGTACTACCGGGTTCACCCCGGTACTACCGGGTGTTCTGCCATGCGGAACTACCGGGCCCAGTACCGGATCTCCAAAAGCTCTCTGGACTCGCTCGATTTAATCCGGTAGTAGCCCCGGTAGTAAGCGCGGTACTACCGGGTGGGGAGCACTACCGGACCAGGCGGTCCGGTACTACCGATGCGCGCGTGGAGAGGCGTTGACCAGTCTGGCGCCAGGCCGTCATTCCCTGTCAGCCGGTACTACCGGGCGAGGCCCGGTACTACCGCTGCGGGCTGTTTACAGCTCCAACGGCCAGATTTCTGGGAGGGGTATTTATACCCCTCCACCTACCTCCGGTTGACTAAGCTTGATTCCTCACTCTCTCTCCACCATTGTTGCAAGCTTCAATCTACTAGAGCTCCCACTCCAACCACTCAAACACGTTGATACTTTGAGGAGTGAAGGAGGAGCCCTAGATCCGCATCTCCACCGAGCCGATTTGTCTACATCGACCTAGTCACTTGTAGATCTTGTGTAACTTGATACATTGGATACCTAGAAGATACTTGTGATTCTTGTGGCTTTGGTAGCCACAAGGATTAGCCGGGAGCCTCCAATTAAGTTGTGGAGACGCGACCCGGCCTTGTGATTCTTGTGGCTTTGGGAGCCGCGGGAATTTGGTGAGAGCCTCCAATTCGGTTGTGGAGTGTGCCTCATCCTTGTAAAGGTTTGTTGCCGACCTCGAGGGCATCATATAGTGGCTCGTGGATCTCCTCATCGGAGGATAACACGAGGGAGATACGGTGTGCCATATCAAGGCTATTCGGAGTTCACTTTGTGACTCCGCACCGCTCCAACGGAGACGTAGCTTCCATTGGGAAGTGAACTTCGGTAGAACATCTCCGCGTCACCGTGTGGTTATCTCTTAACCTTCCTTTACTTGTATTGCTAGCTTATCTTGTGTAGAATATCTTGCTAGCTTGTTTATTGCTCATCATATAGGATTGTTCATCTAGTTGCATATCTAGAGAACTTATATTTGAGCAATTCCCGAATTTGTATTAAAAGAAAAAGAAAATTTGTAGTTGCCTATTCACCCCCCTCTAGTCAACCTACTCGATCCTTTCAAACCCTAATGGCCCCCGCAACCTCTTCCCCTACCTTTCCATCGGAAGTGGTATTCAATTTGATGTTACTCTTTGTTTGTGCTATGATAGGTCGTAGGAACATGAACCACCCAAAATAGGCCAAGTCCTTCAAGAACTGAGCCAGTGGCCACAGCGTGGTAGTTTTCGCTATGAGTTGATAACCTTCCCACTGGATAGTCTAGTTTGAGAAATTCCACTTCAGAGTCGTGTATCGACTTTTGCT
Organism: Poa pratensis; assembly: GCA_947311845.1. Classification (NCBI taxonomy): domain Eukaryota; kingdom Viridiplantae; phylum Streptophyta; class Magnoliopsida; order Poales; family Poaceae; genus Poa; species Poa pratensis. Next base: position 31,389,168 of record CAMZMU010000071.1, on the reverse strand, counting down.
TTCTACAACACCATTAAATACACATATTAGGACCATATGTCAGAGGGGGCGTTTTCAACCTTTGCTCATGCACTTTTAGGCGAAACCCTATTCTGTGGAGCCCGCGATGTCTACCCCTAATTTTTTTGTCATAAACGGTATTCCATGTGATTTTACTCTTTGTGTGCGTTATGACAGGTCATTGGAACATGAACAAACAAGAAGAAGTAAAGTCCTTACTATACCTAGCCATGGTCCTGGTCGTGCTTCGGGCCAGGCCTAAAACAGCCCACGGTCGAAATCCTAGGCCCAGGCCCATCCGACCTTCGGGCCTATATTTCAGGCACAGGCCCGCCCATGACTGCAAAATCCCATCGGGCTTTCGGGGCTCAGGCCATGCGTCTTCCTTGAAACGCCAATATACAAAGCACAGGCCCATGCGACCTTCGGGCTGAAATCTCGGGCCAGGCCCGGCCCATGGACAAGCCCTGGCCGGCCTAGGACCTGGAATTTTGGGTCGGACCGGGCTTCCCATGGCCAGGTATAGTCCTTACAAGCCTTGGGCCTCAATGGGGTCCTGCGACATCTACGTTTCACTTTCCATTTAAAGTGGGTCATAAAATATGGGGGAGAAGCCAAGTCCTTACAATAGTTTGGTAGTGGCCTCAATATTGGGAGAAAAATTATGGGAAAATAGGGGATAAAGGGTGAGAAAAGAGAGACAGAAAAACAAACAAGGGCCTAGTTAGTAACTTTTTTTTTGAAATAGTAAGAATAATAATAAAATCTGTATGCCAAGTGTCAACTCAAGAGTCCTTGGCAAAGAGAACCTCCTTGGTCTGTTATTTCTCTACTAGGCAAGATGGCGCGTCGACACGCCGCGCCCGTGTGGTAAAATTCATATTTGAAAATATCCGCATTAAAAAATTTGTGCAGATTATTAAACTGTTGGAATTCAAAAAAAATTACATTTATTAATTGTTTAGATTTCAAAAAGTTGCAAAATTGTTATTGATTTTTTATAGATAGTGGTAAGTGTAGCGTGGCAATGCCGTGCCTGTGTAGTAAATAAAATTTTAATTTGGTAACGTGCGCATTTAGAAATTGTATAGGTTTGGAAATTATTGAATTTTGGAAAAGTTTGCGTTTTTAAAATTGTTTAGATTTTGAAAATTGTTCGAGTTGGGGTGTTTTTCATATTCGATTTCTTTTTACTTTTGCGAAATGATCAGAGTTGGAAGATGTTTGAAAGTTTAGAATATCTAAAATTAAAATTTGATCGTACGGCATAAATAGTCAGCATTTTTTTGTGTTTATTTCGATATATTTTTCATATTTTGTTGACGAATATAGTTTAAATTACTGATTTTACAGCATTTAGTAGATTTTGGAAAATGTATAAATACCTTAAAACAATATATATAAAGTGTTTTAAATTGTTTAAAACATGTTGTATTTCAAATTTTGTTTGTTGATTCAATTATGTTTGTTTGGGAAATAAGTCTAAAATAGCTATTTTTAATATTTACATTTGTGATATTCATATTTTGATATTTTAGAGCCGATTTTCAGCCACGCTCGTGTGGTAAAATTCAAATTTGGGAATGTCGACATTTAAAAGCTGTGTAAATTTGAGAATCGTTGGAATGCAAAGAGAGCGTACGTTTTAGAATTGTCTAGAGTTCGAAAACTGTTCAAGTTGGAAAGTTACTTAGATCTGAATTCTTTTCACGTTTGTAAAATGGTTAGATTTGAAAGGCATCCAAAATTGCGAAGTATTCAAATTTATATGCCGCGTTATTGTGGTAAAATTCAAACTTGGAAAATGTCCAAATTCTGAAAGTGAGCAGATTTGAAAATTGTTAAAATGCAGAGAAAGGTTCCGGCTAAAAATTGTTCAGGCTTCGAAATTTGTTCAAATTGGGAAGTCTTTCACATTCGATTTCTTTTACGTTTGAGAAATGATCAGATTTGGGAGACGTTGAAAAGTGTAAAATATCCAAATTTGAAGCTTGATCGTATGCCGTAAATAATTAGCATTTGTTTTTTTTCGATCTTTGTGATACATTTTTCATATGTTTATGATGGATTGATGCATGTAAAATGCATACATGAACTTTACATTTTAATACATGTTATTCCATGTTATTTACATCATATAAGGGTTATATTCATGATTTATATTAAGTTTTGGGAAAAATTAACAACTCCCCCATTTTTCTGGAATTAACCCTGCGCTGTCAGAAAACCCCTTTTTCTATATTTTGATGTTTCAGGGACCCAAACGACGTCCAAATGACCTGAAACTTTACGGGGATCATTTTTTTTGGAAGGAACAAAACGTAGGCGCAAAGGAATCAAAGAAACGGAGACCAGAAGGCCAAAAGGGTGGGCCCACGCGGCCAGATTCCTTGGCCGCGTGGGGTCCCCCATCCTGGCACTCGGGCCTCCGCTGCCGTCGATCTTTCTTCCCGAAGCTTCGTCTTGACCTAAAAACGACTATATATAGACCCCCCAGGGCTTTCGCGAAAGGGAGCACCGCAAAAACACAGAAACCACGAAACAGAGATCTGGAGCTGAAGATTGGAGGGGGAAAACTCCGGTGGGGCGCTGCCGGTGTGGTCTCCTTCCCCTCCAACAACATCTCCACCGACACCATGATGAAGAGGGAGTAGTCCACCCCTGGACTATGGGTTTGTGGAAGTAACTTATGTATCTCTCCTCTCTATGAGCTTCACTAATTAGTACCGTATGAGCTGCTGAACATGATTACGGTCATCTATGTAATTCCTTTGTGGTGGATCTTTATTATGAGTTAATACATGTTTGAGATTGCAATGGTTTTGTTTCAGTTATGAAAGTAGATGCATATTATGTACCCCGTTCTTATTTACTTGTCATGATCAAGCATGTTTATGAGAGCATGTGAGGGGGAACGTGTGCATTAGTTGGAGTAGCGGGGGTGGCTAGTGCAGTGAACGTGACATATAGTTCTGCGATCCACTTGGGTTTTCTACCTTACTTTGTTGCCTCACTAGGGATAAACAAAAATACCATGCTACCGGAGAGTGGATGTGACCTTGGCCACTATCTCCATGACTAGATCTAGCATGTTCTTATTTTAACTTCATGTCATTGAACTTATTGCTATGCTCTGATTTATCTTAATTACTAAGGTGTTATGATTTAGTTCGCATCTTGGTGGAGCATAAGAGAGAGAACAACTTATACTTGAGATCTCTATGTTAGGACGTGATGCCCATATTATTAATAACTTGTCAAACCATGTCTTGCCATCTTTCATGTTAATTTTAGTGTTCCATTGTCTACCACGTTATCAAGAGAGAGTGCATTTGTGAAACCATGAACCCCGGTCCATTTTTAATCATAAGAAACACCTTTCCAACACTTTTATCATCACTTTTGTTTGCTGCCATTATTAAATTCGAAAATACAAAAACACTTTTACATCTTGCATTCATCACAAAAAACCCAAAAATATCATTTATCATTACTACCATCATCCTTGCATATTTATTTTACCATCATTGCATATTTACTACTGTTTGCATATTTATTTTATTATCATTCTCACACCTTGTGCTTGACAACCACTTGGTGAGGTTGAGGGCACAAAACAATTTATTTTGTTGCAGGTTCTCAAGAGAAGGATAAGGAGACAACATCTGAAATACTGGTTCCCCGAGAGTTCGATATTAAACCCTCGAGTCACCCCTCGTGGGAAAACTGTCTTCCACTACTATATACACTCTGCACTTGTAGTCTCAACCTAACCCATTTACTTTTCACGCAGGTACCACGCGAAGGGGCTAGCAACTGTTTTCTGGCGCCATTGTGGGGGAACTACGTGAAGGGCCATCAAGACGTTTTCTGGCGCCGTTGCCGGGGAACTACGTGAAGGGCCATCATGGATATAGTTAAAGTTACTGATTTTGCAGCATTTAGTAATTCTTGGAAATTGTTTAAGTACCCTAGAACAATATTTGTAAAGTGTTTTAAATTACTTGAAGCATGTTCTGTTCTAAATTTTGTCTTTTGATTTAATTATATTTATTTGGAGAATAAGTGTAAACCAGCTATTTATTGATATCTACATTTGTAGTATTCTTATTTTGATATTTTGAAGCCCTTGATATAAATGGGTAGTTGTGTTTGAAAGATTTACCAAACTCTATTTAAATAAGGTGTCTTGTATCAAATTATTTTATTGGGTTTGTCATATTGAATGCTATTACTGACATTATGTTTCTGGATTTTATTTGAGTTCGAAAGGAAATTATGAAATACATATTTTACAAAATGACATGAAGGTATCAAATGAGCCTCTATGTATTATTTTAAAATATTAAGATTTGAAATAGTTTGGAAAAGGTCCCAAAGTATGGAAAATGGCTATTTTGATTTTCACATTTTTTTGGAAATTTGTCTGGATTGATTTGGAGCTGGTTTGGTAAATTTCAAATTTGGAAAATGTCTATATTCAGAAGTTTTTTCAAACCCGGAAATTTTTGGAACTCAAAAAATGTGCGCTTAAAGAATGTTGTGAATTTAAAAATTGTCTGTGTTGAAATGTATTCATATTTTTGACTTTAAATGGCCAAATATATTTTAAAAATTGTACAAAGTGGGAAAAGTTATTGAAGTGCACCCTAGAACATAAGATCAATTTAAATGGAGTTGGTATGACTAAGAGACGTCATTTCCACATACTCCATGTTTGACATGAGAGGTTATTTAGTTTTTGTACAAAAACTTTGTTCAAAGTTGTTCAATTATGCATGGAAATGCAATATTTGTAAAGGTTTCATTTTTATGCAAATTTTGATATATTATTTGCATTATTCTGAAATAAATATTGAAAGATATGAATTTTACAAATGTTCATTTTTCTGAAATTTACGGAAACTAATAAATATCTAGCAGTGGGACCCACATGTCAGGTTTTTATTATTTACGAAATCGTTTACGGAATTATTAAAAATCTGACGTATGGGCCCGCGCTGACGTCACGGCTGACGTCAGCCGGCGGCGGCCACGACCGGCTGGCCGGAGCTCGGGCTCGAGCGGGGAGCGCGCGCGCGGGGCCGGCTCTGCGCGATGCTGCGAGGGGACGTCACGGGGAGGCCAGGGAGCGGCGCCCCGGACCATATGGTCGCCGGAGACGCCGACGGCGACCACGGACGCGGCGGAGAACGGCGAGCACGGCGGCAAATCCGGCGTAGCTCGGGTGTCTCAGGACGTGGCGCTCGGCGAGGATGGACAGGGCGCGGCGGCACACCTCGCTGCGTGCGCCGATTTGAGCGGGAGGCGCGGAGGGGCGGTGCGCCGCGTCGGCATCGCCGGCGAGCTCGGCTCGCGTGGAGGAGAGAAGAGAGGGAGGGGGGATGTGGTGGCGTTTTTTCATCGAGGCCCCTGGAGTTTTCCGAATTTGCTAATTGGTCCTTGGCGGGGGGTTTCTGCAAAAACATGCGCCAAAAATCGTGCGGGAGGGGTGACCGGTCGTTCACCGGTTCCACCGGCGGTAACCGGGTGACGTGGCGTCTTCTCATTGGTGCGGGGCGCGGGTACCGTTGCCAGGAACAGTACCGCGCGCTGGGGATGATGTGGCTCGATCGTGGCCGTCCGTTGCTTCAATCCGACGGCCGGGGAAAAAAGGTCGACGTGGCACGCTGGAGAGGGGGTTGCCATGTCCTCCCTTTATATATAAGGTTATTTAGCACGGCGACAGGTGACATGTGGCATGCTTTTGTTGCCGATCGCCGCCATTTTTCGAGTGTCCCAAACTCAGCAGTCTCCACCTTTTCTAGAGCGTCATCTGTTGCCAAGTGTTCATGCTGAAAAAACTCTATGTTCACCTTATTTTGGCGTGTACTTTTTTTGCCGAGGTTTTTTTTCCTGCGCTCCTATATTGGATGTTTGCCGAATGTCCGATAATAAAAATAAAAATGACATGGCATGAAATGCAACATAATATAAACAAGGTGGTTAAACGAAGATATTTCTACTTAAAACCCTAAATCATTGCCGGAGTCGAGGACAATCACGACAGGTCTCCATGGATGCCCTATGGCCCCCGCAGTGTCTGGCCACTCCTGGGTCATCATCGTATATCATGCAAAGAGACAACTCTGAAGGAAAAGAGGTCATACATTTTGTGCCGTGACTCTAGCTTGGCACTTCATTGCAGGATTTAGAAAACATAGAAATCTAAAAAAAAGCAGAATTGTGATGTTTACTGAAGTGGATTCCCACATGATTTTAAAACAGATGAATTTTGCAAGATGTGTTTTTAGATTGTGCACATGAATTAAACACGGGAATTTTGAAAATTGATGAGAGAGATAGAGTCAAAGTGCATTGGATGTCTCAAACAAATAAAAGAGCACATGGAATACTGTGAGCGAGAAAGCAACAACAACATGATATGTTGACACATCAAACAACACCATGATAAGGCGAGACGAAACCCTGCGACTCGCTGCTACGCTGCTCAACTCATAAATAAAAAGACTGACAAGTAGAAAAGGAGAGAAATAAAACAAAGTACATCAAGTGTGCCTCGCTGACTGACAGAAAACAAAAACAATCTCTAGAAAGTGGAGAGATCAAGCATCTATGGATCATCGATCATCACAACTTGCATAGATGTTGCATTTCACAATTAAGCACGTTTTGATTATGTAGAGAGGAGGACAAGAGTAGAGATTTCTTATACCCGAGCTCCAGTGCTCCCGCTATTTTTAGAAAATGAAAAATATATTTTTCAAAAATATCTGCAAAAAATCATGGATGTTCTCGATAATGTATCCTATAGACGTGAAACATCACAATGCGGAATATTTTGCATTTGACCTACAAAAAAAATGACAAATTTACTTAGTTAACAATGCATAGTTTGCAAACTCCGAATTTTATCATTTTGTATAGCTTTCTATAATAATGATTTAGTATTGAGATTTTGCACTCTTCTAATATAAATCATTGAGAACATGTAGGATTTTTCTCGGATTTTGTTGAAACTTTTAATAATCACTGGACCTGGGGAGGCAAAACCACTTTGTGGGAGGACCAGCAGGACGCATCTCTGGGGTTGTCTCATTGTTATCCGGAAACATCCGTCATCGAAACATGCATGGACCCCTAACACAAGTCAGGTTAACGAATCATCAATCCATAACAACCTAATCATCCATTTTCATCACCGCACCTTCATATTTAGAGTGACATACCAACAATAACATAGCCTAGCTACCTACCACGGAAGTGAAGCATGTCAAATCGAAACAAGCAAATTACTACACCAAAATCGTGTAGGCTACACGGGCTCAATCGAGTCGGTCTAACAAAACGACCATATCACTTGTTGGTGGTTGGCGTCCAAGGAAAATTCGCAAGAACTAGAAGGTATGGGCGCGCTTTGCTGCGCCCGTCCGTGTTACTCTCGTGTGATGTACTTCGGTTGGTGCTGTTTGCGGGCTAGTTATTGGCAGTCATTTTTTTCTCTTTTCGACCGGTGTGCGGTATACCTGAGACAGCATTAGCTGGGTACACTCTTTTCAATTAAAAAATTCAAGCAAAGGATGTTAAGGTCTTCAATAATATAAGAAAAATATTCAAGATCACACGCATCTCTTATTAGTACTTAAAGCTATCATTAAGCAATGCTAAGAGGTTATGCATGAACTTCATTCTAGCTGACATCACATTACTTACAACAGTGCAAGGAACAAACCATCTTAACTAATTATAGTGAACTCAACACCATGGACCTCCAGCTGCATGTTTGGTTGTATGCCAAACCCTTCATCTTAGATTCATACATCAGAGGTGTAGTCTCCGCCAGGATATCTCATCTCATGGGCCAAGGAGACCTTCAGGCTCGGTACCGAAATCTCTATAGCGAAATTTCATAAATAAACAAGTTTCATTGCTATCTAACAGCTTTCTGAATTCCCACCTATCAAGTGACTCCTCCCAATAAACAAACGTAATAAGGCTCACTGAATGATTTTATGATGTGCTAATCAACCAGGCAACTCGAAGAACTGGAGACATCAAGTAGAACACCTATATAAAGGGAACCGTATAGATACATAGAAAGGTAGTGATCACCTAAAGGAAAGAAATCAGCTACGCAAAGACCAAAAAACGATACACCTGAATCTCCAATTACAGATACAGCCGACTGGCAATGCAACACTAATACAGTTCTATCTAAAACTAATTGTGTCTTTCAACATATAAAATAATTCAACACTTGAAATGTGTCTAGGTGTCATCCACTTTTGTATCCTGTGACTTTGAATCCAAGCAATACCAAACAATATGTACATGGCGTGATAGCATCAGAACTAAGTAGAGGGAATTAGGGGGTAAATCAGGTACGCAAAGCTTAACGAACATACTGTCAGTTGTGTTCGATTTCTATTTGGGTATTGATTGGGCCTGTGTCAGCAGAGGTGAAACACGCAAGTCCAAAACTGATTAAGTGTAACTTGGCCATCATTTAAAAACATAACTGCCTTTATAAGTGGATGCCAGATTCGTGAAATTCTCACTCAACAGCTCATTAAGCAAGACTGCTACTCAGATTTATGAGTTTCAAGCGATGAGGATTGTTATATGTAGAAAAATTATACAGATTTAATGCATCAACCATGAGGAAAGCTCGATATAGTATACCTCACTTGCAGTTTTGCACTACCATATGCAGTGGACTACATAGAGCTCCAACAGCACCAGAAAGAGCAGTGTAGACATCGACACCACTACATAAATATTTCCAATTCGACATCAATTCACTCCTACTACTTGAGCAGAGAAAGGACATGAATTACCTCGAAGCAAGGTGCCTCACAGCAGCCGTTGAGCAGTTCATTTCGTGTTCAGCATGAAGAACAGAAAGGACATCTAGAACCCTGGCAAGTCAGTGATATGGCATGTAGTCTTTGTTACCCCTGCAAAAAATAAAAAAAGGAAAATATGTATCAATACTGGAAACAGAACTTTAAACTTCTAATAAATATATGTGAGCAGAACTAATAGAGCTTCCAAGTATTTTTGGCACGGTGAACAAAATTTAATAAGTTGAAGGAGTAGTACCCTACAAAACTACACTGACTAAAGATAATAAGATAATTGTCATACCTTCCCAAGAAATCGTACAATTTGCTTATCCCTAACCTGCTTCAACTTATATAAATCTTGACCCTGCATGGGCAGAATTTATCACCAGTCAACTTTAAACTGTTAGATAACTTGTAACAAATGTAAGTTCCATGGTTTTACTATACATTTAGTAGGAACTATATGACGAAATGTGTGCCCCAATTCTTGCATTTAGGAATTACTCAGTCTAAGAGCAGGGTTTGCATCTTGATAGAAGACTGAAAGTGTGCTCGTTTTGCATTCGCAAGGACACCCATGGGGTGGCATCATGAGGCATTGATTGTATCCTGAAAAATTAAAAATAAACAGTACATCGCATTATACTCCAAGCTAAGCCTGAAACCTGTCTGAAATTCTGAATACATTGCAATATCGAGGATATAAAAGAAATGATAAGGGATAAAGCATACCGAGAGACCTTGAGGAACAGCACTACAGCAGAGTGCTGCGAAATTGCAAAGTCTGATAAACTGTGAATGCAGTAAGTTGTTAACCAATAAGTACAAAACATCAAAGATGTGCTACAATCCAAGAACCCTATAACCAACAGAGGTTGTGCCTCACAGAAACGACTTAGACGAATCCCTATAACCAACCCACACAAGATCATTACTTGTATAACACATTAGCAACACATAAACAATGCATTATCAATCAGCCGAAGACGAATCCCTAAAACTCAAGAAACAAACACCCTACAACTGCAAGCAGCAAAAATGGGCCCAATTTTTTTTCCAAAGGAGCGTCAGTGTCAAGAAGGGAAAAACGACTGAGAAAATCGAATCCAGAACAGCAGGGACTCAGCACAATCGAATCCACCAGGTAGCCTCGTAGATCTGCTGCAAGTCTGCAACCAGGGGCAAGAACGGCCAGGGAGGGGAGGCAGAGCGGCCAAAGGGCGGTGGATCCAGCAAGAAAAATCGAGAAGGGGTTCGATTTGGTTGAAGATGAGGTGTTCTACGGGATGGGGTAGAGGAGAGAAGCGGAGTGGTGGTTACCGGAGGTGTAGACGATTACAACTGCCCGGTGATTTTGTTCCTTTCAGCCTAGATGGCCGCCCGAGTCAGGGAGCGGGGGCGGCGCGTTGTGGTCGGTCGCCGGGGCAGGGCTCCATGGAGGCGCTCGGGTCGAAGGTGGATGGGGTAAGCAGAGGGAGCAGTGGCAGAGTTGGGCTTCAGGTGTGCCAGCCCCTGTTCGACGCGTACGCCAGGCTGATCGCTTCATTTCCTCCTCGATACACCAAACGAGAAGCTGACACGTGGGATGTTCCATATCGCTGGAATCCCAGGGAGCCTAGTTATGTTACTGATTGACCTCAACTGTAGTGTTGCAGCAGCCGGTTGGCCTCCCGTAGGCCGCTGAGGTAGGCCGCGTGCGTCGTGGAGTAGTGCGTCCGGTGCGTCGCCTCGCCGGCGAACAGCACCCGCAGCGGCGTCCGATCAGCCTCCGTTCTCCGCGGCAGCGGCTCAGCCATCCGATCGAGGTCTTCGCCGCTCGATCCGACGGCCACGTAGCTGTAGGAGCCGAGGAACAGCGGGTCGGCGGCCCACCCGCTCCTCTTGATCCCCTTCGCCCTCCACCGTGACGTTGCCCTCGCCGCTGCCCCGCTGCGGCTGCGCGGTGGGTCCGGGAGGAACGAGTCCAGCGTCGCCTGCACCGCGCGGATGACGTCGTCGTCGGGAAGGGACTCGAGGTGCGCGGCCTCCCGCCCGGCGAACCACGCGAGCGCCACGCTGGAGCCGGCGTGGACGGGGCAGACCGACTCGGTGCCGCGCATCCACCACGGGATCTTCGCCGCGTGCCCGACGAAGGCCATGTGCAGGAACGGGAAAGCCGGCGGCGCCGCCCTGGCAAGCTGCTCGTGGCCGCCTTCCGGTTCCGGCGCCTCCATGGCTTCCACCTCGATGAACAGCTTGTTGACAACACCGAAGCCCAGCCGCGCGACTGCCTCACGCTTGAACTGTGGCAGTGGCGGGTCGAAGGCGATAGCGCCCGGGGAAGACACATCTTTGCCGATGCTAGCCTTCAGGACACCCAGAGAGACCGTGACGATGACGTGATCGGCGGTGAGCGTCGTCGCACCGTCAGAGAAGCGGAGCTGCACCGGGGTTTCGCTCCAGTCGATACGACGGAGCCGGAGACCGAGGCGGACAGTGCCGGGCGGGAGCGCGGCCATGAGGTGCTCGACCACGCTGGTGTACCCACCAGGGATCGTGACGTGGTCGCCGGGGAAATCGCGGTACTCGCCCTCGGCGGCGAGGTCGAGGTCGCCGAGGTCGTCGGCGGAGGTGTCCGCCCGTTCCCGATTGATGTGCATGGCGAGCAGCGCCTCCTCGACCTCCTCCAGCTCTTTGCTCCCGCCGGGGCGCGCCGCCTGGTACGCTCGCAGCCCCCGCCGCAGGTACTCGTCCACGCCTCCCCCGCCGTCCGCGTCGCCGGCGCGAGCGGCGTCCATCATGCCCCTGTACAGCTCCTCGATCGGCTTGGCCACCGTATCCGCGTCGACGACGTTGCCGCCCTTGGCGACGGTCAGCACGCGGTCGGGGAGCCCGCCGTCCATGCGCTCGTACGGGAGGTCGGCGGCATCATGCTGGAGCGCGCCCGCGTCACGCGCCAGCGCGTGCACGGGGCTCCCGACCACGCCCTGCACCCACGTAGCGCCCATCTCGACCTGGTGGCCGGCGACCTCGGAGGTGAATACCCGGCCGCCGGCTCGGCTGCCGGCCTCCGCCACCACGACCTCGAACTTGTCCCGGCCCGCGCCGCACAGCTGCTGCGCGGCCGACAGCCCGGCTATGCCGGCTCCCACTATAACAACCCGAGGCTTCTTTGTCACCATAGCCCCCTTCGCCAACGTTTCGCACTGGTCAGTAGTGGTCACCGGTGTTGCCTTCACTACACGAACCCAAGTGAGGAGGAACAGAGTAAAGTACACCGCAAGCGACATGACGAGCCGCACCTTTTAAAATTAGCGCCGGCGTACTGCGGAGCCGTCATTCATTTGTAGGTAAGACAAGACCTGGTGGCGGGCAGGGCTGCCCACAGCCTCACCGGTCTGGTGGTCTCCCCCCTCCTCCTCAGGACTTTTTTTTTTAGGAAAGGACCTGATACATATATTAGGAAGCAGAGTACAATTTACAGGGCGATCCAACAAAGAAACAAAATTACAAAGAAACCCCCTCCTCAGGACTCTTTGATTCAAAGGAATTTATAATATTGTTGAAAGGATCTTATCCTATAGAAATTTTCTACGTTAGTCGTTTTATTTATATGATTAGTTTTTATAAGAATTTTTTTATAGAAATCTTTGTGTTACATCCCATAGGAATTCTAACATTCACTCTAAACTATTGTTAAAATTCATTTGTCATGAAACACAAAGTAGTATTCCTATAGGATTCAACTACACATGACATTACATTTCTACGGGTTTCCTATTACTACACTTTTCCTATCCTATGAATCAAAGAAGCCCTCAACTGACATAGCACATGTGTCGGCGCACACATGCATGGATTCTCAGATGTGTGTGCTCGTGGTCATGGTAAAATTTCTACGGTAAGACTAGTATCATGCATACGATACTATACAAGCGTATGATACTAGGCAAATCCATTTCAATTAGTAGGCCAGAGCATCTACTCCCACTTTTGAAAATACATTTTTAAAACGTTAAAAAATTCGAAAAAAACTCTGGGGGTACCTACACACATTTTATAATGGCACATAAAACTACATAAAAAACATATTTTTTGTGACCTGTGTTAAAGAGACAAAAAAGTCTTTTAAAAACTTATTTTGTAGCACCAAAAGTTTGTCTTTTTTACACAAGTCATAAAACATGTCTTTTCGTTGCGAAATTTATGCATGGACATAAAATGTCAAGATGAACATCTGATTTATTTGCTGATTTTTTAATATTTTAATTTTTTTTCTTAATGGGAGTAGATACTCCTACTACCCAAAAGCCCACGTCCATGATACTACCTATGTAATGCATATTATTATATAGTAGTATCATAGTCATATGTTATCCAGTGATTTGTAGAATCGAAAACCTAATATGGAGCCCGAGTTAAATGGAGCTCCTTTTTTCACAAAATAGAAATCAACATTTTTTAGTTTCCAAAAATCGCGAATTTTTTTCTAGATGTAAATATTTTCTAGATCTACAATCGTGTAAATTTTCAACTCCAAAGTCGTTGTATTTTAGGGTACAAAAAAAAACAAATAAGTGGATCTGGGTGGTGAATAATACACAGTTTTAAATTTTTGAATTTTGCCCGATTTGTCTTTTTATACAGGCCAAAATACAATGATTTTGAAGTTGAAAATTTGCACGATTGTATATCTAGACAATATCTACATCCAGGATTTTTTTCATGATTTTTAAAAACTTAAACATGTTGATTTTAAATTATTGAAAAAACAGGCTCCATGTATTTTTTTTTTGACACATCCAAACTTCCGTAAATTCATCTCAAATCCACGTACCCAGTACATAGAACAAGAACAGAAAAAGAGCAATACGAAGAGGATGAAGATCCAGAGCTAGAACCGAGATCGAAGATCCGCGGCACCGCCGGCTGCGAGGAAGACGAAGACCGGCACCACCACCTAGCCTGAGCCTGGGCAGATTTAAGCCCTTGAAAGACGTCGCCATGAACGTCAAAAACAGGCTCCATGTAGCCCGGTTCCAAAATTCACTCTCTTTGAAGAATCCCATTACAAATATGTGTACAAGATTTACTTGGTATTAAAATATTTAGTTTTATGTGTTATGATACCGTAATATAGGTATAGTTAGATACCAATACTATCCCTTTCTTCATTAATTATTGTGCCACATTATATTTTAAGCAACGTGGAATGCAAGCCCACTATGGTAGTCTAAATATCTTGCAAACAACCTAGCGGGGTATAACTTGTCCTACAGAGGTTTCAGCTGGCCCTCTCCTGAAACGTCTGTTAAAGTGACGTATTTACAGCCCAAACTTAGCTGAAAACGAGAAAGTCGTTTGAAATAAGACAACATGTTGGCGTTTTGACATTCTTACATACTATGAGATTCTCGTCAGGCACATAATACACCATTTGCATTTGCGTTTTGGCAATATAAAAATCTCTAAGATTCATATATACCATTAAAAATATATTTAAAATGGCTTATATGTTTTCTATAGCTGAGATTGGATTCTCAATGTTGCTCCCCGTTTTTCTACAACTCATGGGATAAAATAGCTTGGGAGCAATATGCATTCATAATGTTGCTCCTTTTATAGCCCCAGCATTTGTATAAGACAAGGAACATTATCTACTCATAGATAGGTCATTTTAGTGAACCAATTCCACTTGAACTTTGAACAAAGTTCATCATTTTGCGAAGCCATACACATTCACGCAATGCTTCATACAAAGCCATAGAAATAGTGCCCCAAATGCAATTCGCACTGGGTTCCAAGTTTCTGGAGACGGACCTGCTTTGATCAACCATGCTATGCAAGGATTTTGGATTGGTTTACCCCCGAGCCACTCTGTTTTTTCTCTTTTTTTAATCTATATAAATGTGCAGGAGTACCCTGCCATCTGACAAAGTTCCATCAAAAATGAAAATAAAGCGGCCAACATGGATACATTCACGAGACAAGGCATACGTGATATGTAAAACTATATGTAGCCACACCAATGACGTTTTTTCATAATTTTAAACGAGTGCTGAAAAGATATAAACGTAGCATGCCAATATACACGAATACATTGTTGTAACAACACGTGTAGATATATATGAAAAGGAATCAAATAAGTTTTTTGTGGGCAATCCCAACGGGCGTAACCCCTCGCGTTGCCCCCCGTCTGGCGACCGAGGGGAAGCCTAGATCGGCCACAGCCGGGCCCCTCCGCCTTCATCCTCCTCCCTTACCCCCGCCAGAGGGTATGGTTGGGCAAAGCCTGGCCGGCGCCGGCGGGGTCCCATTCGTCTCCTCTCCCTCAGTAGTTGGTACGGGTCGACGCTAGGGCTTAGGCGCGGCCGAGCGTCACACAACGTGGTTGCTCCGCGATGGCGCAGCGGATGGCATCAAGGCGGCTTGCACCTCATTGGCTTCGTCCTCCGGTTGGCAAGGGCGGCTGGCGGCGCAGGCTACGAGGCCGTCTCAGCGGCCATGGCATGCGTGGTGGCGAGGCTGCTTCGCGCAGCTCGTTTTGCCGTGCATTCCGTCGGTTCTCAATGGATGCATCGCGGACTAGGGGGGATGCGAGGCTGCCGGTGAAAACCGAGCCGACTCCGGTCATGGCGGAGGATGGCAGCTTAGTGTCGTTTCCTTGTTGAAGACATTGTCAATGCAGTTCTCGCAACTTCACTAGGGATACTCCGGGGGAAACCCGGCCTAGATCAGGGTCTCCCGGATCGGAGGAGTGCAGCGCTACGTGTTGTTCTCCCTCCCGAGGGTGTTGTTTTGGAGCAGCTACCAATGGAAGAGTGCAGAAGGTGGAGCGGCGTGGCTTTACCGCTTCGACGTCGCCGAGCTTCAGTGGCATGGTGCAGCAGGGTCTCGGCCGCGGATGCGGGATGATCGACGTCCGCATAACAGTGATGTGGTTTAGTGTCGTGGCGGCGCCGATAGCAAGGTTGACAAGGTCATTATGTTGATCTACCCTTAAGATGGGCTGGTGGAAGACGGCGGCAGCGGCTTCTGAGTGTGCGCATGCGGTGTGCTAAGATTTTGCTGGACCGGTCTGTGCTACTTGGTTGTTGGGCGTCTTGGTTGAAGCATGCGGCTTTAGGTGATGTGCGTTGGTGTTTAGCGCACTTGGCTCTGATTCGTCCACCCCTTCATCAACCTTGTTGGTGTAGTGAGATATCGACTGGACGGTGGCTTCCGGCTGATCGATGTATTTCTTTGTAAGGTTTTTGTGGTTTCTTGTTTCTATTAGTAATAAAAATATTGTGCACATCATTTTGATGATGCTGGGGCTATCTTCCATTTCGAAAGAAATGTGTAGATGTATGTACATATATTTCTAGAAAAAAAATAAGATACACAATGTATCGACTATCTAGTCATGCAAATAGGTAGGCAGGTAGGTCAACCTTCTAAAAAAAACCTAGATTTCAGAAATTTACTGTTTTTATTTTTGGATCGCATGTGTGGTGGATTTCATGCGACACCCACCGTCCTGGCCTCGCTTTGTGCGTCTTACCCCGGCTAGCCTCCTATGGTTGGTTCAATCAAATTGTCGTTTCGGACGTGTTTGGTTACTCGCTTTAATTTTGGGCCTCTCTTCTCCGTAACTTAGTCTGACCCTAGGAAAACACGGGCTGAACCATATGCAGCCCGTTTGGTTGCTGCATATCTTTTTCTCTTTGACTATTTATTTTTCTATTTTCGTGTTTGGTTGTCTGCATTGCATCAATGGTTGTATGTGCACACGAGCTACTCTTATCTCCTGGTCTATGTCTCTATGGTAAACTTACCTCACACCTTTACGCTTGTAATAAATTTGTTCGTGTGACACCCATGAAATCGAGGAGCGGGCAACGAAGTGGCACGACGAAGTGAGGCGGCGACGATCATGGCAGCAGCTGCGTCGAGTTTGGATCGCCAGCAAACACAACCACAACCCTGAACTGCTTAACAAGCAAACTGTAAAAGCCTGCTTATATACACTACAAGATGTACTCATATATGTCAGTCGAAATAAAAAAGTTTTAACACGAAAGTTGTGCGAAACGGCGAGGTTGATCTACTTGTGAAAGGAAATCTCAAAAGGTCAACCGATTGCGGTAAATTTGAGAAAATTCGTCTAAAACTGGTGCAAACTTTGGTACAAAATTAAAAAGCTAAAGTCCACAAAAGTCGAAACCGATTACGGGAATAGAACCTTCTCGTCAACACGAAAATATCTTGTGTTCAAAATATTTTGAATCAAAGGATAGTTGCGTATATTAGAGGGGGTTATAGGAAGTAGTAAAAAGAAGGTGAGGGAACCTTACGCTGCATGCTCTGACACATCTGGATCACTGGTGCGAGTCACAGGCACGCCGCGCTCTGGTCTGGCTGTACTCTGTAGGGTGTTTTAAGGTTGTAGTGGGCTACCGTTCTTGTTGTTTCGGTGTTGACGAGTCAAGGTATACGATATCTTTTCGCAAAAAACAAAGGGTTCATGATCTCGACACTAATTGCCTTCTTTTTAAGTATATATTAATATCGTGGAGATACCAATTACATCCAGGCTGTGCAACAACGTAATTTTAAAATGGTATTACGGATGCACACAGTTAAAAAAGAAAAAAAAGCTAAAAAGAAAAGTCCTATTACAGAGTTTTAGTCCTTACAACAGCAGCACAACCACCACCGAGACAACACCTGATGTCCAAGTTCTCCAAAAGCAACGCCTCCAAGAAGAAAACATTGCACATGCACCGTTGTCGCCCAATCGTAGATCTTAGATTTTCACCCTAAAGATAGTCCCGCTCTCAAAACAATGTCTTCAACAAGACAATTGTCAGGCACAACCAATTAAACCTAGATCTTGGATTTTCATCTCGAAAGGTAAAACTTTGGATTTCACCTGTATTGTCGTCCCCACTTACGTACCTTGTTTGCCCGTTATTTTCTCATAGACTTCAGATACAACCTGTAAAGGTTTTTCTTGATCGAATATTAATCGTTTGAGTACTTAGAAATATTGTTAAGTCAAGGTCGCGACATCATGCCGCCATACGAAATTTATGTGTACTATGCATGCTACTTTTTTTTTAACGGGGTACCATGCATATTTTAGTGTTTGAGGTACGTGACGTATGACATGATTGCCTGACTAGTAACAGTAGCTGAGGTACATATGTCTTCGACGTATTATTTTGCCCTTTTCCTAACGCTCGGCTAACCGAGATCGCTGTTAACGCTCGGTCGACGACAACGACCGTGCGATGCTTTCCGCGCTTCCCGTTCTGGCGTTCCATGTGGTTGCGTGTACGGACCCGATGAGAGCGCCTGCTAACACTTTTTTTCCGTTGTGGTTTGTATTTTTGATGGGCTTTTTGTCGGGCTTTTACCTGGGTATCATCGTGCCTTTATTTTTCTTTGATTTTTGTCTGTCCAGAAGTTTTTTTTCCTGGGTATCATTGATTTTTGGTATTTTTTTGTTGTGGTTTACTAACTCGGCTAATTTTTTTGCACCTTATTTTTCTAGTAAGCGCGTAATCGCGGATCTATTCTCCCTTTTTTATTCAAATTTTGTTTTTATCGCTATTTTTTTTTCATGTTAGTGTGCAATTGCACACAAGTTTCACTCTCGTGTAATCGCACATGATTTGGACTTGTGTGCAATTGCACACGAGTAGCGTTACCGTGCAATCGCATACGATTTACGTTACCGTGCAATCACACACATTTTTGTAATTGTGTGCAATTGCACATTAGCATCATCCCCGTGCAAT
Organism: Poa pratensis; assembly: GCA_947311845.1. NCBI lineage: Eukaryota > Viridiplantae > Streptophyta > Magnoliopsida > Poales > Poaceae > Poa > Poa pratensis. Next base: position 31,370,558 of record CAMZMU010000071.1, on the reverse strand, counting down.
TGTACACGTTCTTGCCTTACTGAGAGTATCATATCAAATCGCACATGATTTTTTTTGTTTCTATTTTTGTGTTGTGAGCCTTCTGTTAGTTCTTCTTTTTTTCTTTTTCTGGCACCGTAAGTTTTTAACGGATTTTGATCCCACAGAAGGCTCGAAGTATCAAGGGGGGGGGGGGGGGATTTTTTTTTTGTAGTTTTGAGATTGCTTTTTTTTATTTTTTTCTAGTAACCGCGTAATCGTGGATCTATTCTCCTTTTTTTATTCAAATTTTGTTTTTATCGCTCAATTTTTCTTCTTCTTAGTGTGCAATTGCACACAAGTTTCACTCTCGTGTAATCGCACATGATTTGGACTTGTGTGCAATTGCAGACGAGTAGTATTACCGTGCAATAGCATACGATTCACGTTACCGTGCAACCGTGCAATCGCATACGATTCACGTTACCGTGCAATCGCACACATTTTCGTAATTGTGTGCAATTGCACATGAGCATCATCCCCGTGCAATTGCACACGTTCTTGCCTTACTGAGAGTATCATATCAAATCGCACATGGTTTTTTTGTTTCCATTTTTGTGTGCTTCTGTTAGTTCTTCTTTTTTTCTTTTCTGGCACCACAAGTTTTTGAACGGATTTTGATCCCAAGGCTCGAAGTATCAAAGGTGTGGGGGGGGGGGGGGGGGGGGTTGTAGTTTTGTGATTGCTTTTTTAATGTTTTTTGCACCTTATTTTTCTAGTAAGCGCGTAATCGCGGATCTATTCTCCCTTTTTTTATTCAAATTTTGTTTTTATCGCTCAATTTTTTCATGTTAGTGTGCAATTGCACACAAGTTTCACTCTCGTGTAATCGCACATGATTTGGATTTGTGTGCAATCGCATATGATTCACGTTACCGTGCAATCACACACATTTTCGTAATTGCATGCAATTGCACATGATTCAATTTTCTAGTGTGTAATTGCACTTGTCTGTAATACCTTTGTGTAATTACACATGTTTTTTTGTTTTGCGTGTAATTACACATGATTAGTGTTTAGCTTGCAATTGCACATTTTATCTTATATTTTAGCGTGCAATTGCACATGATTCATTTTTCTAGTGTGTAATTGCACTTGTGTGTAATACCTTGTGTAATTACACATATTTTTTGTTTTGCGTGTAATTGCACATGATTAGTGTTTAGCGTGCAATTACACATTATCTTATTTTTTAGCATGTAATTGCACATGATTCAATTTTCTAGTGTGTAATTGCACTTTGTCCGTAATACCTTGTGTAATTACACATATTTTTTTTATAGTGTGTAATTGCATATTTTTTCCTGCATTTGTAATTGCACATGAATCAGCACGCAATTGCACATGTATTTTCTCCTTCGGTCAGGTAGTTTTGTCAGAGGTGGAGGTGCGTTTATTGGCGAGACAGACTTACCACGGTCGGCTCCATGCGAGAAGCATCGTGCTTGACTTTTACGAGCCGATGTGTACATGGCCTTTTTTTTTCTTTGACTTGCTTACGTGAGCCTTTTTTCTTTGACTTGCTTATGCGAGAAGCATATCAACATCAACTATCAACTATCAAGGAACTACATCAAGCATCATCATATCATCCATCAAGCGCTCAGGCAATCGAGCGCTAGGCACTCCCATTATTTTGTATTCGTTCCGATTAAAATAAGTGTAACCCAGCTTAAAACTGTGACATTTATTTGGATCGGTGGTAGTATTTCTTTTACCAAATTTCGCCCTTGCCAAAACTCTATTTCTTACTTTGGTTCTTGGCCTCAGCGTCAATGTCGACGGGTAGATATTTTTTAGGTTGACGCTAGGCAGTTCTACCGATTAAAGGCCAACTCGAACCCATCAGTGTCGACCTCTTGGACGACTCTGGTATCAAAGGGTTGGCGCCGACCTGCACAACATTAGCGTCATCCATATTTACACCAAGCTTAGAGGAAGATTTGTAAATAGATTTTTGGAGAGGGCAGATGTGATATGAATTCGGCGGAGTGATCGGATTTAACAAGAAAAATACTAGCATTATTTCATGACCATATCACAGGTATTACAATATACTACACATCAGTGTTTGTGCCAACACATCACATCAAAGCCATTATTCACAACTGCAAAACAAATTAAATCACGCGGTCGTTTAATCGTTCACTTATTCACAAACTAATTTCCCCCTCCAAAGCATGCAGGCAGATACTTGGTTCCTCTGGCGTTGTTCTTGCCCTTCTCTGGTATCTTGGGCTCATTCTTAATGCTAGGGGTGGCAGCGACATCGTCGTCGATGACCTTACCGTTGACGACCGGTGGGACGGGCATGTTCTCTGGCGCAGGCTGCTCGAGCTCCCAGTCACCAGTTGGCCCCAGCACCATCCCCTTGCATTTTTCAACCCACCACGACTCCGGCACGAGGTTGTCCTCCTTGAGGAAGGCCGACGACTTGTTCACCAGCGCCACGCTCCGCTTCACCTGGAGCTTGAACTCGCCGTCCTCCCCATTCCAACCGGCCACCGTGTGCAGGATGCCCTGCAGGTTGTGGTAGTCGCCGACGTTGGTGGTGTCGGGCTTCACGTAGGGGGACTTCTTGGAGTTGACGGAGAGGACGTCGCCGACGTTGGCATAGCCAAGGAGGTTGCTCGGGTAGAGTGGGATGATGTCGGGCTTGTTCCTGACGTGCAGCGCGCGGAGGTTGGGCAGCTCGTCGAACCGCTTCTTGAACTCCGGGTTCCCGATCTGCGGGCTCCCGAACACGATGGCCGTGACCGGGAAGTGCGCGTCGCCCACCTTGGACACGCCGTTCACCACCATGTCGAACGCGCAGAGCGTGGCCAGCGACGCGCCGAGGCTGTGGCCGGTGCAGACGATGCTGAGGCTCTCGTCCTTGTACTTGGCCACCAGCTCCCGCACCGCGGCCAGCAGCTGGTCGCGCGCGCTGTACTTGGAGAAGGGCGACCGCTCGTCGGTGGAGGTGTATATGACGTACCACCCCTTCATGACGCGGGCAGGGTCGCCGTCCGGCAGGATGGCGTCGGGGGCGACCAGGTCGGGCTTCAGCACGTCGATCCACTCCAGGTTCCGGATGGTGCCGCGCAGCGCGACGTAGATGACGCGCTGGCCCGTGGCGGCCGCGGCGGCGTCGGTGGAGACCGCGACGTAGCCTATCCAGTTGGACTCCTTGCTCCACGCCTCGCGGGAGAGCGAGTGCACCATGAACCCGCCGGCAGCGACGTCGACGCGGTGGCGTAGAGGTTGGCGGCAACGGCGACGTCGGCCGCGGCTGCGAACTGCGTGCGGCTGAAGAGCGTCGCCTTGGAGAAGCGGCAGGTGCCGCAGTACTTGGAGTGAGCGTCGGAGTTGAAGGAGTCGTAGGTGACCTGGCAGAGGTCGCCGCAGAGGAGGACGAGGCGGCGGAGCGTGCTGTCGAGCGGGTCGAGGAGGCCGTCCCAGTGTGCGGAGCCGAGCAGCTCAGGCCATGATGCGCTGGCGCCGACCAGGGCGCTGGACAGTAGGACGCCTTGGCTCGCGTCCATATGTGCGCGCCGGCGACGTCGGTGAGAAGAAGATTAGGTAGCAAGCAGCGTTTGTTCAGGACCTCAGGGGATGCTGCGTGTGCTGCTACTGCTAGTACTGGGGCAGGGCGACAGTAGGATGTGGATTCGCTTGAAGCGGAAAGAGCGAGTGGTTGGTGGCGCGAGGTGAAGGGCCCAGAACATTTGCACCATCCTGTTCCAATCTGCCAGACAGCCATTTCGGGACGGGACCGCGGCAGTGCGCGCTCACCATTATCTTGTTTTTTTTTTTTGAAAATAACCACCAATATATTAATCTACCAAGCCGGCTCATAAAAAACCTTCCACTCCCTTAGGTACACTGCTAAGGAAAAGATCGCGTCTGAAACTTGCTGCTTTAACCATTTAGCACAATTACATCGTTCAAGAGTTTATCTAGCAAAAAGCTAGGAGAATCATCTACCCAATTACAGGAATTCTTATCAGAAAAACTATGTCTAGCTAATTCATGTGCTACGCCATTTGTTTCCCTAGGGCAATGATTAAAAGTAACAGCACCAATAGAGGCCACCAGATCAACACAGTCCGCAAAAATCGCTGCTGACTCGTTCCACCACACCTCTTCTCTCTTGCATGCTTCAATTGTTTCCATGGAATCCGATTCAACTTGTATTGCACAAAATCCCAGTCTATTCGCCAAATTTAAGCCTTCCTTCATCGCCAAAGCTTCTGCCATAGAGGCCAAAACAACATGTGGCAAGTATATCGTTGATGCTGCAACAAAATTTCCTTGACAATCACGTATGACAGCCCCTGTTGCTCCTGCATGACAATCAACATGGAGAGATGCATCAACGTTAACTTTAACCGTCTAGGAGGAGGTCTAGTCCAGGTCGCATTTGATCCATATTTTCATTGTTCGAGCTTTAGCCGCATTCGCCACAATTGCCAATATAGACATCCTGCACTTGATATATGACGGAGTATCTTCGTTGCGCACACGGCGTCGTCTCAGCCACCACATATACCAACAAGTAACAGCAACAACTTCTTTCAAATTAACCGATGATAAACCAGGCATTGAATTATCTTGTAACCGGAGTATATATTCCAGAACAACAGATCCTGATATGTCCATCATAGATGCCTCATCGACTAAATTTTGTAGACCAAGGACTCCCCACAATTCTTGTGCAGCTGGGCATTTAAACAATAAGTGAAGCATGTCTTCCGCACCATGCCTACATATCGGACAAGCTGCACTATCGTCAATGTGACGATTGGCCAGAACGCATTTTAAGGGTACAATCCCATGTAAAGCCCTCCAAATAAATATTTTTACTTTGCTCGGTATTCTTAATTTTCATAGTAATTTCCATACCGGATTATTTGCAGAACTTGCCGGCAGTGCAAGATGGGCAGCTCTGGGCCCGAACTCATGCTGCCATTACAAATAGTACCCCGATCGAACAGTGTACCTACCATGCTTAGTAAACCTCCAGGCAATAAAGTCATCAAACCCCTGACTATTAATAGGTATTTCGGAAATCCTCCCAACGTCCACAGAATTAAAAGTTTTGGTTGAGCACTTGCATATTCCAGTTTGCTGTAATAGGATCAATAAGCTCAAACACTTTTGTAACGGTCGCATTCCCCCTAGGAGAAATAATCTTTCCATCCGAGCTGGATGGAATCCATGGGTCATTCCATATATCAATGCTATCACCATTGCCAACCCTCCAAATAAAACCTCTTTTAAAAGTTGCTAAACCAGCAATCACACTCTGCCAAGTAAATGATGATCCACCTTTAGGACCAGCTGATGCATGTAAAATGCATACATGAACTTTCATTATTTTACTTATATTCCAGTCATATTTGCATCATATAAGGGTTATATCACTGTTTTATAATGATTTTTGGAATATTTCATGATTTTCCTATTTTTATGGAATTAACCCCGCGCAGGCAAAAAAAACCCTATTTTCCATATTTTAATGTTTCAGGGACCCAAACGACGTCCAAATGACCTGCAAATTTATGAGCATCTGTTTTTGGAAGGAAGAAGACTTGGGAGCGAAGGAATGAACAAGCGGAGGCCCGAGGCCCAAAAGGGGCTGGCCCACGCGGCCAGGTACATGGGTCGCGTGGGACCCACCATCTGGAGCCTCGAGGCTCCGTTGCCGTCGATCTTTTCGCCCACGACTCCGTCTTGACCTAAAACCGCCAATAAAAATAGTCTCCCGACGTTCTCTGGAAGGAGCGCCGCAGAAACACAGAAACACCGAAACAGAGACCTGAAGTTGCAGATTGGAGGGGGAAAACTCCGGCGGGGCGCTGCCGGCGTGGTCTCCATCTTCTCCAATGACTTCTCCACCGTCTCCATGGTGAAGAGGGAGTAGTCCACCTCTGGACTATGGGTTTGTGGAAGTAACTTATGTATCTCTCCTCTCTCTTGAGCTTCACTAATTAGTATCGTATGAGCTGCTGAACATGATTACGGTCATCTATGTAATACCTTTGTGGTGGATCTTTTATGAGTTAATATATGTTTGAGATTGCAATGGTTTTGTTTCAGTTATGAAAGTAGATGCATATTATGTACCCCGTTCTTATTTACTTGTCATGATCAAGCATGTTTATGAGAGCGTGTGAGGGGGAACATGTGCATTAGTTGGAGTAACGGGGGTGGCTAGTGCAGTGAACGTGAGAGAAAGTTCTGCAATCCACTTGGGTATCTCTACCTTATTTTGTTGCCTCACTAGGGATAAAAAGAAATATCATGCTACCGGAGGTGTGGGTGTGACCATTGCCACTTCCTCCATGACTAGATCTAGCATGTTCTTATTTTAACTTCATGTCATGATACTTATTGCTATACTCTGAGTTATCTTAATTACTGAGGTGTTATGATTTAGTTCGCATCTTGGTGGAGTATAAGAGATACTAATAACCAAAAGGTCTCTATGTTAGGACGTGATGCCCATATAATTATAACTTGTCATTAAACTGTTGTGTTGCAATCTCATATGTCAACTCTAGTGTTCCATTGTCTACCACTTTATTAAAGAGAGAGTGCATTTGTGAAACCATGAACCCCGGTCCATTTTTAATCATAAGAAACACCTTTCCAACCACTTTTACCACTTTACCATTTTCTGCCATTTAAAAATCCGAAAATATAAAAACACTTTTACATCTTGCATTCATCATATAAAACCCAAAAATATCATTTATCATTGCTACCACCATCCTTGCATATTTATTTACCACCATTGCATATTTATTTCTTGTTTGCATTGCATATTATCTTGATATCATTCTCACACCTTGTGCTTGACAACCACTAGGTGAGGTTGAGGACCAAAATATTTACTTTGTTTTGTAGGTAACCAAAAGAAGGATAGGAAAGATAAATCTTCACTACCGATTCCCCGAGAGTTCGATATTAAACCCTCGAGTCACCCCTCGTGGGGAAAACACGTCTTCCACTAACTACACACTCTGTACTTGGAGTCTCAACCTAACCCATTTACTTTTCACGCAGGTAACTACGTGAAGGGCCATCAAGACTGTTTTCTGGCGCCGTTGCCGGGGAATCATTGATGAAAGGTTTATCCAAGGGTCCCCTGCACTAGCTCTGTTTTCTGGCGGGTTTATCCAAGGATATCTCACCAAGTTAACTTCGTCACCAACTTGTGCTAACACCTAAACTTGGGGAGGTTGCACCTACATGAGCATCATCTTATCCACCTTTACCTTCAAATCATTTTATTTTGTTTTGTCATTGTCTTGCATTTTTAAGTTCGGTTTGCATATTTATTTTCAGTTTTGCATTTTGTGTTGCATTTGTTATTTCGGTTTGCATTGTTTAGTATCATTTTATTTTCAGTTTTCATCTAAAAACATAAAATCCATAAAAACTAGTGTTGTTTTTAATATGTATGCTACGCTATGGAGGAAGGTTATGTCAAAACTATGGGAGCTTACTATGAATATCGATCAACCAAAGAAGGAAATAGAATGCTTGAATTGCTTGAACATCTTAATGATATGGCCACTGAGTTTTGTGAATTACATAATATAACTTGCTGCTTTAGAAAAGACTATAAACACTCTCTCTATCAATGTAAGTATAATAGTGATCCTATTATTGCTTCTTATCAAGAGTGTAAATTTGCATGCCATGATATAGAACAAGTTGAGAAATATATTACTTATGTTGCAGCCCATGAGATAGACTTTCTTATTGATAATTTTTTTTGCAACTAGTCATGAAGCTCGTGTAATGAAAGGACACATTTCTATTCTTTTCCAACTTTGCAAAAGGAATTTAGTGATAATGTTTATGTTAAAGAAAGAATTCTTGCTTCCATGGAAAGTACTAATATTTTTGCAGGAAGAGGATGATGAAAACATAAGCTTGGAAGAGGAAGTATGTGAAGAGGATATTGAAATGGATATGCTCCAAACTAAGCTTGGGGAAGAGTTGGATCTCCCAACTTCACCATCAACATTTGATAATAGCACTCAAAATCAAAAATCTTTTGTTATTTATGAGAATCCATGTTATGATGAGTGTCAAACTGAAAATTCTATGGTCCTATATGATAACCCATGCTATTATGATGAAACTAATAATGCTCCTTTACTTTTCAATTCTACTAGTGAACTTATTGATGATAATGAGGAGTGTTGCTTAAATATGCTATATGATAATGCTTTAGATGATGGTCCTATGCTTATTGATAATCCTCCATGTTTAGAAGTTGTTACTTATTTATGTCAGGATGAAAATGATATACTTGATGTTTGTGATAGTACTCTTACTCATGAGAGTCCTACTTTGCTCTTGAACTCTCCTACTTACACCATAGAGGAGAAATTTGCTTATGTTGAGAAATACTTATGTGATTTGCAACTATCTTTAGTTCCAAATCTTTGTTGCAATCATGATAGTAAACTTGATATTGATCTTATTAACTATTTTGAAAGAGGGAAGCATGCTAATGAATTCCATAATAAATTTAATAATCCTCTTTATGTGCCTAAATTATCTAAGTTGAATGATTCTTGTGGTTATATGGTTGAATTTATTTCTACTACTTGCAACTATTATGAAAGAGGAGGTGATAAGAACCCTCTTTATGTTACTAGTAATTATATGCTGCAAGTAAATATTGTTAATATGCATTGGGAAACTTCTATTTATGGTGATTCATTCATATACAAAATGCCAATGCATAGAAAGAAAGTTAGACTTCGTTGTTATTAGTTTTGTGTTTTGTTTTTCTCTCAACTAGGGTTCAACTTGACTATTATTTTGATTGGTTTGAGAACACCATGGGACCCTGGTATTATGCATGAACACTTCCCAAAGAATAGGGACACATCAAAGTTCAAACTCCCTCATGAGCTTCGTCCACAATAACTATCAAGTAAGTAAGCCTAGCTATATGGCTATAAAGAAAGCGTTTTACGGGAGGCAACCCGGTTGTTGTTTTTTGTGATTTTCTTTGTGTCCTCTTGCTGTAACAAGAGACTTTGTTTATAGTTTAGTTTCTGGAATTTTCAATAAAGTGCCAAGTTTTACTCATTTTGGGTTGAAGAAGTTGCTTATAGCGTTCGGAGATTTTATTCCTACACGAATCTGTGCACGGTATAATTTTTAATTCTTATTCTGTAACTCCGAATGAGCTCATATTTGAACTGTAGTTGCAACTTGTCAACCTCTGTATGCATGAATTTTTTCGGAATTTTTTGACAAACTTCAATGGGGTAGAAAAATACGTTTTGCTGCTGCTGTCTTTCTGGAAAGATTCTGTCTGACGAGGGGTACACTCATCAAATCTCATGGTTAAGGACCTAGGGTTGAGATTATGGGGAGAGAACGTGGCAGTGTTGGTAGTTTTATCGGCTGACAATCAGAGGCAAAGATTTACCCAGGTTCAAGCCCCTCGGGTGGACGTAAAGACCCTACTTCCTGCTTGTCTGTTATTGATCGTGTGAGATTATGCGGTTACAAGGTGGTTCCGGCGAGATGTCGATATCGTTAGAGCTTTTGGTGGTTCGAGTATGGCTTGGTCCCAGATCGGCACCCCTCCCAGCCTTTAACTAGGCTGGGTCTCAGGAGTTCATAACCGACCTAGTTTACACGTAAGGAAAGTCTAAACCGACTATGCCTATGTCTAATCTTGGAGGGTACTCCATCTTCTTGGGCCTCTTGTCTTGGGCTTCGAGTAGGCTCTTTGCTGTTGGGACTTAGTCGTCATGTGCATCAGGTACCCTCATGGTAGGGTACCCGAGATGTATATCCATTTCAGTAGCCCCCGAGTACTTGTCTGACTTGAAGAATCGGGCATGGACTCTTTCGTAAGTGCACGTCATATGCTTTGTATTATATTTAGAATTCCTGTATGAATAACACATGTTGGCTATGTCGAGTATCTCATCGACTGTGATTTTTGCTTATGATGATCAAGGGATAATAGATTAGCAGGCCCAGTACACTCGACGGATCGGGACTGGTTAACTACACATTCAGGTAAAACCTTACTAGCTTTCAATCAAACTCGAGTCCCCGGACTCGAATCTGGAACAAACTGGTCAGATTCGACTAGGCCGCGGAGGTCTTACTGAGTCGATCTGCAGTATAGATTTGAACTTTACCCAACGCGTCCGTCAGGATTTTCATCATGTCTGTTGACACGGAAAGTATAAGGATTGACGTTGCTGGAACGGTCCTTAGCCCAGCTCGAAAGTTCGGCGGGTCTTACCTTTGCACCATGCGTGCAGCATCCGAGGAATTTGCGGTGGACGCAACCCGGGAATGTTTCGAGTATGATTTTGCATATGAACTGAGTCGAACCTTGTTTCGAGTATGATTCTATCGGGTGCGCGACAGCGCTCCCGATGGGAGTAGCCCCCGAGATTGTGCTTTATTGCTTTGCAATGGAGGATAATCTCAGATCTTTTACCACTTTATATGTTAGTCGAAGAGATTTTTTGCCGTAAATCTATCGGGTGCACGACAGTGCTCCGATGGGAGTAGCCCCCGAGATTATGCTGTATTGCTCTTAATGGAGGATAATCTCAAAATAATTTTCTCTTGAGCATCTCCTGTCGAAATTTTTTTTATATGCTCCCGATGGGAGTAATATGCGTCAGTCGAAGGCACGGTCGAGTGACCATTTTGTCTTAACAGTGCTCTTCCTCACTCGAACCAAATAAGGCAGTCGAGTGACCGATATGTGTTGGACGGACTCGAATGTATTTCCGATCAAAGCGTTTGAGATGACATCAGGGATGACGTTTTTGGCGACTGCGCTGCCTGACACGCGGTGGCGTGCATTATGCTGTGATGGATGGGACGTGACACATAGGTGGGCCCATTTGCGCAGTGCTGACCGAACGACGATGCCGTTTGGACTTTGATTTGACCACTCTGGCCCACTTTTTACGGAGGCGTGATGATGGATCCTATTTTTGCGTGTGTAGTGGGCGGAGTGGCCTGCGACGGTTGCTCTTTGCGCCAGCCACGTGTACGGTGGGATTGCATGCGGAGCGCTGATGCATGTAAAATGCATACATGAACTTTACATTTTATTACATGTTATTCCAAGTTATTTGCATCATATAAGGGTTATATTCATGATTTATATTGAGTTTTGGGGATAATTAACAACTTCCCCATTTTTCTGGAATTAACCCTGCGCTGTCAGAAAACCCCTTTTTTTTATTTTGATGTTTCAGGGACCCAAACGACGTCCAAATGACCTGAGATTTTACGGGGATCACTTTTTTGGAAGGAACGAAACGTCGGCGCAAAGGAATCGAAAAAACGGAGACCAGAAGGCCGAAAGGGGTGGGCCCATGTGGCCATATTCCCTGACCGCGTGGGACCCACCAAAATGGCCCTCGGGCCTCCGCTGCCGTCGATCTTTCTTCCCGAAGCTTCGTCTTGACCTAAAACTACTATATATAGACCCCCCAGGGCTTTCGCGAAAGGGAGCGCCGCAGAAACACAGAAACCACGAAACAGAGACCTGGAGCTGAAGATTGGAGGGGGAAAACTCCGACGGGGCGCTGCCGGTGTGGTCTCCTTCCCCTCCAACAACATCTCCACCGACACCATGATGAAGAGGGAGTAGTCCACCTCTGGACTATGGGTTTGTGAAAGTAACTTATGTATCTCTCCTCTCTATGAGCTTCACTAATTAGTACCGTATGAGCTGCTGAACATGATTACGGTCATCTATGTAATTCCTTTGTGGTGGATCTTTATTATGAATTAATACATGTTTGAGATTGCAATGATTTTGTTTCAGTTATGAAAGTAGATGCAGATTATGTACCCCATTCTTATTTACTTGTCATGATCAAGCATGTTTATGAGAGCATGTGAGGGGGAACATGTGCATTAGTTGGAGTAACGGGGGGTGGCTAGTGCAGTGAACATGAGAGAAAGTTCTGCGATCCACTTGGGTTTCTACCTTACTTTGTTGCCTCGCTAGGATAAACAAAAATACCATGCTACCGGAGAGTGGATGTGACCTTGGCCACTATCTCCATGACTAGATCTAGCATGTTCTTATTTTAACTTCATGTCATTGAACTTATTGCTATGCTCTGATTTATCTTAATTACTAAGGTGTTATGATTTAGTTCGCATCTTGGTGGAGCATAAGAGAGAGAACAACTTATACTTGAGATCTCTATGTTAGGACGTGATGCCCATATTATTAATAACTTGTCAAACCATGTCTTGCCATCTTACATGTTAATTTTAGTGTTCCATTGTCTACCACGTTATCAAGAGAGAGTGCATTTGTGAAACCATGAACCCCGGTCCATTTTTAATCATAAGAAACACCTTTCAAACACTTTTATCACCACTTTTGTTTGCTTCCATTATTAAATCCGAAAATATAAAAATACTTCTACATCTTGCATTCATCATAAAAAACCCAAAAATATCATTTATCATTACTACCATCATCCATGCATATTTATTTTACCATCATTGCATATTTACTACTGTTTGCATATTTATTTTATTATCATTCTCACACCTTGTGCTTGACAACCACTTGGTGAGGTTGAGGGCACAAAATAATTTATTTTTTTGCAGGTTCTCAATAGAAGGATAAGGAGATAACACCTGAAATACTGGTTCTCCGAGAGTTCGATATTAAACCCTCGAGTCACCCCTCGTGGGGAAAACTGTCTTCCACTACTACATACACTCTGCACTTGGAGTCTCAACCTAACCCATTTCCTTTTCACGCGGGTAACTACGTGAAGGGCCATCAAGCGCACGATTGCGATTTTAACGGCTGTGATCGATTTTGATCTGTGCAAATAGGGTAGACTCGCGAGAGTAAGGCTAGGTCAGAGTCAGTGTCTGAGAAATAGGGTAGTCGAACCCATATTTATGTTGTGTAATTAAACCTTATGATCACGCGAGTAAGCGTGCGCTTTTGCTACCTTTGTTATGATCTTAATTCCTTCATGCTTTTGCCTGAAAGGCTTATGTGTTATTACTCGACTGAGCTGTGTGATGAATCTCCCATGTCTGATGGAAGATTTTTATGATGTTTGGAACAGCCACGGGCAGCCGCCACTTCGGCTGGTTCGTCGCGGCATCGTGCCCCTACTCGATCTCGAGCCCAGGTGGCGAACGATATCGAAGTAATGCGTTATATGAAGGCTCGAGTCGCAAAACTGGAGCAAGAGTTGGGGAGTGCCCGGAATGAGCTGGACATGATGAGGGCGAGGCCTGCTTTGCCCACTCAGCGGGAGGAGTATGTGCTTGGCGAGATGGAGATCGTGAACAGACAACTCGAGTGTAAGCATGACTGCCTTAACATCAAAAGTTGATAGTCTGTCCTTTTTATTGATCCAACGTGCCTTGTTGCAGGTTCTGTTCCAGACTTATGCAGGTCGGCCTTCAGCCGAATCAACAAGATTCTTTTCCCGGCGGGGCCGCAGCCCCAAGGAATCCATGCATTGCTCGGGCTTTTCTGGAGTGCAGGTCCTATTCGACATTTTATCACCCAGAAGCTTGTTGATGGAGCCAACGCAACGAAGGCTTATATCCGAAGCAAGCGTCCACATATGCAATTATGTCCACCCGTGCCTGGATCGACTTTGTCGCAGTCGCATCTTGACGATACAGCCGAACATGCGAGGGTGCTGGTTGAGTGCTATCATGCTCAACTTATGGGCCCTGTTCTCCCAGTAAAGGACGAACCGGAAGATTAGGGTTTTTCTGTATAGGGGACAGCCCCCGAGTGTAAATTTTGCCACTTGTACTTAGTACATATTTGTTTATTTGTATGTATGCAGCCCCCGAGTGTATCGAGTGGGGTTTATGAAAAACACTATATAGAACATGAATTCTACAGCCCCCGAGTGCTCGAGTGAGGCTGTAAATTTTTGCGATGTTTGGAGCTTCAACTCATGTTATTGAGCAACATGTTTGTATGACTTTTATGCCCCAGCCCCCGAGTGTTCGAGTGCGGCTGGGGTATTATGTTTGAGGGAGCGAGAGCTCATTTTTTGAAGTAGCGCAGCCCCCGAGTACTCGGGTGAGGCTAAGTTGTGCGACTAGTTTATGCGAGTAGTAAACACGGAGAAATATGAGGAATCATTGACTATATTCCATTTTTGAATGTTAGGCTGCAGGCCGCCTCATTAAAAACCTTCCAGTCCCCTTAGGTACCCTGGTAAGGAAAAGAGCGCGTCTGAAACCTGCAGCCATCCGACATATGTGCCTATTACATTGTGCGACTGAGCAATCTAAGCATAGAAACGGCGCAGCTGCGCAACGTTCCAAGGATTGTGCGAGAGTTCCCTGTCTTCGCGTGCTTCAGTCTGTATGCTCCACCACCAATGACCTCGGTGATGATGAAGGGTCCTTCCCATGGAGAAGCAAGTTTATGCACCTTCTTTTGCTTCAGTCGAAGTACCAAGTCGCCAACCTCGAAGGACCTGGTACGCAGTCGACGGCTGTGATAGTTGCGAGATCTTGCTAATAGACAGCTGTGCGTGCTAGCGCCGTGTTGCGTGCTTCTTCGAGCAAGTCGACTGCATCTTCGAGTGCTTCATCTGCATCTTCTTCGTTGTATGCTTCGACTCTTGGTGCATTGAATTTACGTCTGATGGCAGGATTGCCTCTGCGCCGTAGACCATAAAAATGGGGTGAATTGTGTTGAAGCGTTGGGAGTTGTGCGTAGGCTCCATAGCACAGACGGGAGTTCTTCGACCCAAGCACCCGCGGCCCTTTTGAGTGGCACCAGGAGGCGTTTCTTGATTCCGCTCGTCACAAGTCCATTGGCTTTTTCGACTTGGCCATTGGACTGCGGGTGTGCCACAGATGCATAATTGAGCGTAATGTCCTGCTCTTTGCAGAAGGATCGGAACTCTTCAGCCGTGAAGTTTGTACCGTTATCAGTGATGATGCTACTTGGCACACCGAAGCGGTATATGATGGATTTTATGAAATTGACTGCTGTAGTGGCAGTCGAACTTGTGATAGGGACTGCTTCAATCCACTTGGTGAACTTGTCGACTGCCACCAGAAGGTGAGTATGCCCTCCATGGGAGGATTTTTTGAGTGGCCCGACCATATCGAGCCCCCTGGGCGAAGGGCCAGGCCAATGGTATTGTCTTCAACGCCGATGCGGGTGCGTGCGGCTTTGTGGCGAATTTTTGACAGCCGATGCACCTTTTGACTATGTCCTCCGCGTCTTTGAGTGCTGTGGGCCAGTAGAAGCCTGCGCGAAAGGCTTTGGCTACGAGTGATCGACTGCTGGCATGATGCCCGCAGGTACCTGCATGAATATCACGAAGGATGGCTTGGCCATCTTCAAATGCTATGCAACGTTGGAACATACCTGATATGCTGTGCTTGTATAGTTCACCGTTGATGACGGTGTATGCTTTAGATCGTCGAGTGACACGTCGTGACTCTGTTATGTCTTCAGGTACCTCGCCGCGGAGTATGTATGCGAGGAAAGGTTGAGTCCAAGTTGGCTCGATGAGGAGTACCTCGACTGGCGGGTCCTCTGTGCTAGGTGCTTTGCTCTTCTTGGTGCGGCTGATGTAGGGATGTTGCTTTTCTTGATGGACCTGTGCTCGATGCGCTCGAGGAAGACACCAGGTGGAACTGGTGCTTTGGTCGCGCCAATGTTGGCTAGCTTATCTGCTTCTTCATTGCTCTCGCCCTATGTGCCGCAACTCGCAGCCTTCGAAGCTGCCCTCCATTAGGTTGTACAGGTCGCAGTAGGCGATCATGTTATCTGCGATTGCGTCACAGGCCTTCATTGTTTTGTACCACAAGATTCGAGTCACCATAAATCATCAGTCGAGTGCACCCGAGGGCTTTGGCCATCCTCATGCCATGGATCAGGGCCTCGTACTCTGCTTCGTTATTGGATGGTAACTCGAATCCATTTGCAGGATATAGCGAAGCTTGTCGCCTTTTGGTGATGAGGATGACACCTGCGCCTGCGCCTTCGTTCTTCTTTGAGCCATCGAAGTACATAGTCCATGAGTTGGACACATCTGGTGCTCCTGGCAGCTGAGCTTCAATCCACTCGGTGTGGAAGTCAGGTAAGACTTGTGCTTTGATGGCCTTCGGGTAATCATACTTGATATCTCGTGGTGCTAGCTCGATGAGCCATTTTGCGACTCGCCCAGTTGCATTGGGGTTTGTGAGGATGTCCCCGATCCCTGAGGTGCTGATTACAGTGATCGGGTGCTCTGGAAGTAGTGCGTCAGCTTCCTTGAGGACATGAACACGGCGTAAGCCAGCTTTTGATAGTGCGGGTACCGCTGCTTTGATATGGAGAGCACTTCACTCAAGTAATAGACTGGACGTTGTATGCTTTGGGTGTGTCCCTCCTCCCTGCGTTCGACTACCAGTACGGTGCTCACCACCCTGTTAGTTGCGGAGACATATAGGTATAGTGGCTCGCGTTCCCTTGGTGCGACGAGGATTGGAGGGCTTGTGAGGACTCGCTTGAGGTCCGTGAAGGCTGCTTCGGCTTCTGGCGTCCACTCGAATTTGTCTGCTTTCTTCATCAGTCGATAGAACGGGAGTGCTTTTTCGCCTAGCTTGCTGATGAATCGACTGAGTGCTGCCACTCGACCCGCTAATTTTTGCACGTCATGGAGCTTTGAAGGCCTTTGCATCGTCAAGATGGCCTGTATTTTCTCCGGGTCTGCCTCGATTCCTCGAGCCGAGACTAGATACCCGAGGAGTTGCCCGGCTGGCACGCCGAACGTGCACTTCTTCGGGTTGAGCTTGATGTGGAAGCGTTTGAGGTTTGCGAACGTCTCTCGCAAGTCATCGAGTAGTGTGTTTTCCTCCTTGTGTGATGACGATGTCATCTACATAGACCTGGACGTTTCGCCCAATTTGCTTCTTGAGGCAGTCTTGCATCATGCGCTGGTAGGTTGCGCCTGCGTTCTTGAGCCCGAAAGGCATTGTTGTGTAGCAGTAGACCCCGAGTGGGGTTATGAACGCCGTTTTCTCTTCATCCTCTTCCTTCATCCTTATCTGTGGTAACCCGAGTAAGCATCCAGGAAGGACAAGCGAGCGCACCCGGCGGTGGAGTCGACGATCTGGTCGATTCGAGGTAGTGGAAAGTGATCCTTTGGACAGCACTTATTGAGTGCGTGAAATCTACGCACATCCGAAGGATATCTGTGTTCTTCTTCTACGAGTACGGGGTTGGCCACCCATTGTGATTTCTTGATTTCTCTGATGAAACCTGCTGCGAGTAGTCTGTCGACTTCGGCTTCGACTGCGGTTCTTTTGGGCCGGATATGCGGCGCATTGTTTGCTTGACTGGTTTAGCATCTGGAAATAATTGGAGAGAGTGCTCGGCGAATTCCCTGGGAATACCTGGCATGTCGGCTGGACACCACGCAAATATATCCCAGTTCTCACGGAGGAATTCGACGAGCGCGCTTTCCTATGCGATAGGCAGACTCGACGAGACATTGACTGTCTTGGTCGGGTCAGTCGGGTGCACCTGATGCGACCTTGTGTCATTGGTGGCGTTGAATGCTCTGTCGACTGCCACCTTTTTGTGCTCCGGCATAAGTGTTCGATCGTTGGAGACCGCTAGATCAGCGAGTGTTGCTTCCATGCCGAACATCTCAGAGATTTTGCTAAACTCTCGGTCGCAAGAGTCGGACTTTTGGAAGTTTCCTTTGACTGTGATTACTCCTTTTGGTCCAGGCATTTTCAGCTGGAGGTATGCATAGTGTGGGACCGCCATGAATCGAGCAAACGTCGGGCGTCCAAGTATGGCGTGGTATTGTGACTTCCAGTCGACGACCTCGAACTCAATCGACTCTGTCCTGAAGTGGTTCTTGTCCCCGAACGTTACGTCGAGTTGTATGGTGCCTTCTGGGCTTATTGCTTTGCCTGGGACGATACCGTGAAAGGTATTTGAGGATTTGGCAGGTTTTCGACTGACCTGTTCATTTTGCGGAGCGTATCTGCGAAGATTATGTTTATGCCGCTGCCACCATCCATGAAGACCTTGGACATGGCGTAACCTCCAATTTGGGCGTCGAGTACCAGAGCGGAGTGCCCTGGACGAACACCGATGGTGGGTGATCCTCTCTGCTGAAGCTTATCGCAGTCTCGGATCCCTTCAAGAATTCAGTTACAGCAGGAGGTGACATGACCGCCATGTTTACTTGTCGAGTGCGAAGTTTTTGCTCCCTGTTGGAAGGGCGACCTTTTGTATCATGTACATCTGCCCTTGGGGTGGAGGGTACTGAGGTTCGTCCACCCGAGGTACATGTTGTATGGCACCCGCGATTTCCGCCTGCGTGAGGCTGTGGTGGTGGAGGTGGTGCCATCAGAACGGGCACATTGTTTGGCTGAGGCACGGGCGCAGGTGCGGGTGTGTGCGGCTGTTGCCTTTCTGAGATTTATGTAATCAGTCGCCATTTGGTCGAACTCCCTGCAGTTTCTCATCGAGTGATTGGAGCGCAGTTTTCCGTCTTCCCCTTGTACAGGTGGAATCTGCAATCAGCATCCATCTTTTCTTCGAATGATCGCTCGGATTGCGCCGGTCGTGACTTGCGCCAGTCTTTCCTCTTGTAGCTGTCGCTGCGTTGGCCGCGGTCTCGACTGTCCCGGCGATCATCTCGACTGTCCCGTCGATCATCTCGACTGTCCCGTCGATCTTCTGACCGTCGGTCGCTTCTGTCTTGGTCGTTGGGGGCGTGGAGAACCCAGCCGCCATGAATTCGGGTCTGTCGTCGTCGTAGTGACGTTTTGAACGTTGCGCCTTCGGTCGTCTCTGTATGAGTCTCTGCGGCTTCGACTGCCACCTTCATGATTGTCACGGGGTGAGGACCCGCGTGTGGTGCGCGCCATGTCTTCTCCGTCTGCCCACTCAGTCGCATCTTCAGAGGTTAGCCACAGAGGTTGGCTTTTGGTGACCAAGTGCTTCTTTGAAGTCTCGCCTGGCGAGGCCCATGATGAAAGCATCCATGGCCATATCTTCTGAAATTACTCCGACTGAGTTGCGTATCTCAGTCCATCGTCTGATGTATGACCTCAACGTTTCGTCTGACCGTTGAACGCAAGCTCGCAGCTCCTCGAACGTTTTTGGGCGCTCACATAGAGGCTCGAAGTTTTTGATGAAGTCTGTGCGGAAGTGATCCCACGAGTCGTATGTTGATGGAGGTAGAGCCTTGAGCCAGTCGGGCTGTGCCTTCGAGCATGAGTCGTATGTATTGCATGGCTGTGTGTTGTGCCTCGCTGGCACGAGACAGCCAGTCTGTAGTCTTCCAGCCATCCTGAAGGTTCTGTCGACCCGTGTATTTGGGTTGTTCAGATGTGAGTTTGAACCCTTTGGGCATCCGTGTCTCGCGGACGCGTCGAGTGAAGCACGAGAGCTCCGCATGACTGAGGCTCCTGATCAGAGTATGAGTCGCTGCTATAAGATCTGCGTGATCTGCTCCTGGACCTGCGCCTACGTGAGCTGCTTCTTTCCTTCGAGTGGTGGCGGCGACCACTGGTTATGCTCTTCACGACGTGTGTCAACTATGGCACACTCTCGACTCCCTCCTGGAGCTGTTGGAATTTGGCGTATGGCCTTGCTGCTAAGGCGAGTGATTTGATCTGTTGGCGATGTAATTTTGCATTGGGGTCATCAGCTGGAGGCTTGATTGCCTCGAGGTATGCTGCAGCGGTAAAGAGAGCACCCACGGCTGTTTTGGGTACTGGCACTCCTCCTCGTCGTATGTCATGAAAGAGTTGCCTAGGTTGCGGGTGAGTGCCGCCCTCTCATCCGGCGAGAGGTGTGACAACCTTGATCTGGGTCTTGTGTCTGCCGCCCGGTGGAGCTCAGGGAGAGCTGTCTTCTGCGCGCACTCGACAAGCTAGCTTGCTTTTTACGTTCTTTGAGTGTTGCCTGATCTGCTGCAGTCGAAGTGTTTCCTGCCAGGTGAAGTACTGGAAGGTCAACATCTCCCGTGTTGCGTCCATGGGCATCATTGTGCACTCCTTGATGACTTTATCTGCTTTTGCTGCCATCTCAGCAGTAATTATGAGAGTTGTGACTCGTCCGGCATAGTAACCGTGCACGGAACTCTGTAGGCCTGCGACTGGCGCAGCATCAGATGATTCTGCGGCGAAGGCGACGTAGACCTGCTGGGGTATCACCCGAGGGTATGTGTGTGTGCTTTCGAGTCCCGTCATGGACTCGATGTCGTCATCAAGGCTCATGTCGGAGTCGATATGCCATCGAGTGGTCCGTGTGGACGGATCTCGCTGTCGACGCCTTCATCGCCTATGCTCATCTCGATGTCGGCGAAATCGTTATGAATCTCGAAGTCGAAGTTGTTGTTGGTGCAGATCTCGGAGTCGACGTAGTTGTCGATATGAGTTTCGGGCTCGTCGAAGTGCTGAGGGAGATCCCGCAGTCGAAAGTGTCCTCGACTGGGAGATCGAGCTCGGGATCGTTTGTGGCGTATGCTGATTCAGCCTCCTCTTCTTGGAGTTCGTCGATGAGCTCGTTCATCTCTCGAGTCGACATGGTTGTTGCGACGAACAAGCTTGAGAGTTGACAATGGTATGGACGCAGTTGAGGGATCCGCAGTCAAAGGAGCCGCAACCGACGGAGCCTCGGGTTCGGAAGTCGCGAGTTGGCGTGGATCCGTCAAGTCCTGCACACCAAGCTTATTGACGAAAAAATTGAACGAGCCAACGGTTAAACCCAAACCTGACTCGATATCGGAGAAGGCCTCCTGGAACTCTGGCGAGTGTGGCTCGAAATCCATCAGAGGACCCGATGCGCTTTTTGCAGGTGAAGTTGGCGTGCTGCCGTTTGTCGAGTGAGTCGGCGAGTTGCCGTGTGCTGCCTGAGTCGGCGAGTTCTGGTTTGTTGATGCAGCCGACGAGTTGCCATTTGTAGATCCGATCGGCGAGTCGCCATCTTCTGATGGGACCGAAGAGACCGTGAGTCCAGCATAATTCTTTCCCACAGACGGCGCCAATTGACGAGGGGTACACTCATCAAATCCCATGGTTAAGGATCTATGGTTGAGATTATGGGGAGAGAACGTGGTAGTGCTGATAGTTTCGTCGGCTGACAAGCAGAGGCAAAGATTTACCCAGGTTCAGGCCCCTCGGGTGGAGGTAAAGACCCTACTTCCTGCTTGTCTGTTATTATTCGTGTGAGATTATGCGGTTACAAGGTGGTTCCGGCGAGATGTCGATCTCGCTAGAGCTTTGGTGGTTCGAGTATGGCTTGGTTCCAGATCGGCACCCCTCCCAGCCTTTAAATAGGTTGGGTCTCGGGAGTTCATAACCGACCTAGTTTACACGTAAGGAAAGTCTAAACCGACTATGCCTATGCCTAATCTTGGAGGGTACTCCATCTTCTTGGGCCTCTTGTCTTGGGCTTCGAGTAGGCTCTTTGCTGTTGGGCCTTAGTTGTCACGTGCACCAGGTACCCTCATGGTAGGGTACCCGAGATGTATATCCATGTCAATGTCCCATTTTATTTGATGCATGCTTAGAACTTTTAACTTGAACCTTTTTGATCCAATTGAGTTTATGAGTAGGCATACAACATTATACACTTTCTGGACATTCATATGAATTTTTGTCTAAGGATTATATGCAGCAAGAAATCTATTTGTTTATCACTACTAATGTACCCCACAGAAAAAGAAATGGGAAAAACGGTGTTTTGAAGTTTTTTCACAGGGATTAGAGGAGATGCACCAAGAGCTATCCAAGGATGGTGAATACCATAAGCTTGGGGATGTGAAGACAACCCCACTGGACCTACACACTCTCGGTTTGCACACGTCTAACTTCTGTTTTTTCGATCGAAATACTTTATCGCATAGACTTGGAGCGTCTTTTTGTTTGTTTTGGTTTGATTTTTATTTTGTGAGACCACCACACTATCATTTATATATGAGAGAGCTACTGGAAATTTGGGTTGAATTATGTTGGATGCTATTATTAGATTGGGAAAAGGGATGTTTGAGTTGATTTTAAAAGATACATATAGTTGCATAATTCATGAGCTTGTTAATGAGTAATAATTTGCAAGTATTTTATCAAGAGCTATCTTTTATTCATGTTTTGATGCTGGATGTTATTTTACCTTGTTTGACATGGATTAGTTAGTTCTATGGACACTCATGCTTGCATTTAGATGATCAACTTTCTCCCTCTTGCTAGCCCAAAAATTCCAACAAGTAAAAACTTATTTCCAACACCTTCAACCAAAAAATTTCCAGTGAGTGCACCATATCTATCTATTAGCTTTATGCTATTCCGAGTATGTTTATCATGATGTTTGTGTTATCTATACCTCTGAATGAAAATGCTTATGTTGTTGATTTTTGTGCTAAAAGTTGGTTATAGAGCTCTCTCGAACTTGATGCACACTTTACTTTCATTGCATTAAATAAAACATGACTCATTGTGATTAAAATTATGATGTTGTGGGCTTGACAAATGTCTTTGGTTGAGAGTTAGCTCATATGTGCTGTCACATGGCAAGCTTTCAACATGCACTTCATTTCATTTAGTTGATATCATGTACTTTTGTTTATGGATGCTTACCATGGGTGAAATAAATGTGGAAATGAAGTGAGTTTAAATGAGTTTGTATAAATGGTTAGAGAGACGCCTGGGCCGCTAATCTAAGCCATGCATCATTCATGGTGGAAATTTACTTACATGCTATGGTGAACCTTCTGTGATACACCTTACAATAAAAAGCTATCTAATGGTAAATAAAAAGGGTGTTGAGATTGTTCATTGTGTTTGTTTGTCTTGTCATTTTGATATGGGCTTGTTCCATATCCTGGGACAAGAGGTACCCCAGTTGACGCTCTTATGATACTATTATTACTTACAATGATATTTAACTTGAACTTGCTTTGTTTCCCAAGATGAGTAACACATGGAGTAGGTACTTGTATTCAAGGGGCATGAGACTTTCAACCTGTATTTTGTCAAGCACACTACTCATATTTGCTTTCACTTTAAACTTAATCATTCAAGATGCTATGATAGGGGAATGAGAGCTTGACACCAAGGATTACCACATTACAATCATTAACTTAAGTAGAGAAGTCCAGGAGTTAGATGAAACTTATTCATGCTTTACCTCTACTCATATATATCTTTCCAAAGTGTCCACCTTTTATATTTAGATTTTCATCAATACTCTATGGCCATTATAGGATGTTCTTTCTTTTCATTATACATACATGTGGTCCATAGTGCTTTATTTTATGTTACACTTTGTGAATTATCATTGAACATCCTTGCATTGAATACTTGATATCACTTCATAATCTATCTTGCATATTGCTACTCCTTTTAAGAATGAATCATTTGACTCTATGTAGCAATAGTAATCATCTTTGATATCCATTGTAAGTATTAAATTGCAAAATCAATGTTAGTTTTATCACCTTCATACTCGAGGACGAGTATAGGTTAAGCTTGGGGATGTTGATGCATGTAAAATGCATACATGAACTTTGCATTATTTTACTTATATTCCAGCCATATTTGCATCATATAAGGGTTATATCACTGTTTTATAATGATTTTTGGAATATTTCATGATTTTCCTATTTTTATGGAATTAACCCTGCGCAGGCAGAAAACCCTATTTTCCATATTTTAATGTTTCAGTGACCCAAATGACGTCCAAATGACCTGCAAATTTACGAGCATCAGTTTTTGGAAGGAAGAAGACATGGGAGCGAAGGAAGCGAACAAGCGGAGGCCCAAGACCCAAAAGGGGTGGCCCATGCGGCCAGGTACATGGGCCGCGTCGGACCCACCATCTGGAGCCTCGAGGCTCCGTTGCCGTCGATCTTTTCGCCCACGACTCCGTCTTGACCTAAAACCGCCTATAAAAATAGTCTCCCGACGTTCTCTGGAAGGAGCGCCGCAGAAACACAGAAACACCGAAACATAGACCTGGAGTTGCAGATTGGAGGGGGAAAACTCCGGCGGGCCGCTGCTGGCGTGGTCTCCATCTTCTCCAACGACTTCTCCACCGTCTCCATGATGAAGAGGGAGTAGTTCACCTCTGGACTATGGGTTTGTGGAAGTAACTTATGTATCTCTCCTCTCTCTTGAGCTTCATTAATTAGTACCGTATGAGCTGCTAAACATGATTACGGTCATCTATGTAATACCTTTATGGTGGATCTTTTTATGAGTTAATATATGTTTGAGATTGCAATGGTTTTGTTTCAGTTATGAAAGTAGATGCATATTATGTACCCCGTTCTTATTTACTTGTCATGATCAAGCATGTTTATGAGAGCGTGTGAGGGGGAACGTGTGCATTAGTTGGAGTAACGGGGGGTGGCTAGTGCAGTGAACGTGAGAGAAAGTTCTGCGATCCACTTGGGTGTTTTACCTTACTTTGTTGCCTCACTAGGGATAAAAAGAAGAGGTAATAGCACCAGTCATACATCAACTTGCGTGGTGGGTGCAAACTAGTACAACAACTTGTAAATTGGGGTGAACCGGTACAATTACTTGTGATTGTGGTGCAAAATTAGTCCAAATCGTTGTGGTGCCTACACGTGGCACAATGTGTTTTGCGAAAAAACCCTTCAGGTTGAAACAAATCCGTCCAAGTTGGGTGTCACGACGCAAACTGTCTCTCCGTTGGAAATGCCGCATCCGCCTGAGCAGCTCAAATTGTACCAAGCTGTGGCTAGTCGCAAAGTCTCAAATTTTGAACTGGCAGCCAAGCTGGGTGCAGCCTTGGTCGAGCGTCCGAACGTGTCACTACTCATCTCAACGGCTAGGACGAGACACGAGTAGCTGGCTCTGGCTCGGGTGCTCGGGTCCAATTGCTAGCTCTAACTCCACGCCATCGTGTCCTCGTCATTGGTCGTCTTCCTCGCCATCAGCGTCGCTGCGTTCATGTGGAATAAGCAGGGAATCGACGAGGAGGGGAAGAGGACCAAAAGCGTCAGCCGCAACGCCCTCCCCTGTCACGAACGCCGCCATGCGCAGCTCGTCGGCTCCCGCACCACCGTGACAAACCCTACCACGATGCCCGCCGGCGCCAAACTTGCCCTCATCACCGTCTCCATCTCCACCATCCACAGCTGTGCCAGCACCTCTGCTCTGCTACCCAACGTCGAGAAACAACTCTTGGCGAGGATGCCGCGGATGACGTCGTCCAAAAAGTTGTCCATCTCGTCGAGCACTTCGTCATGGGTGGCGCACTCCTTGCTGCCGTCAAATACGTCGTGCGGGGAGTAGGTGCCGGTAGCACGTGACGACGACGACGGGCCAGAGCGTGAGCAAGTGGTAGCGCGCGATGACGGGCCAAAGCTTGCCCTGCTGTAAGAGCTCTTGCGGACGCGGACACAAGCTGCTCCAGAGCTAGAAGACATCCACGAGCGTGTAGACGGCTCGCAGCGGTACGCCCCTCCCGCCACCGGCACTTCTACGCCGCAGTGCACGAGCCGCTTGACGGAATTCCGGAAGGCGCGTGAGGATCCAGGAAACGAATTGTTGAGGGGAAGGGCGGAATTCTGCTGCGTCAATTCATCGCCGTCATTTGAAATGGCGCCTTACCGCCGGAAGAGGAGTGTCTCGTGCGTCGCGGCGGGACGTGGCACCGGTTGTGACTACCTCCACCTCTTTCACTGAGGCCTCGAGATAGAGCCTTAGCGTGAGTACGAGTACAACTCGATCCAACACCTGAAGCATGAGGACTGTTACGGTACCAAGCCACCAACGAGTGGGAGGAATCCATGGCCATGGCCGCCATATGTTTGTTGATTTGTTTCGGTTCAGTTTGGTCACGTTTGGCAGAGAGAAATACAGAGGGCGGTTTTCGCAAAAAATATTGTGCCACGTGTAAGCACCACAACGATTTGGACTAGTTTTGCACAACATCACAAGTAATTGTACCGGTGCACCCCAATTTGCAAGTTGTTGTACTAGTTTGCACCCACCGCGCAAGTTGTTGTATGACCAGTGCTATTACCTCTAAAAAGAAATACCATGCTACCGGAGGTGTGGGTGTGACCATTGCCACTTCCTCCATGATTAGATCTAGCATGTTCTTATTTTAACTTCATGTCATGATACTTATTGCTATACTCTGAGTTATCTTAATTACTGAGGTGTTATGATTTAGTTCGCATCTTGATGGAGTATAAGAGATACTAATAACCAAAAGGTCTCTATGTTAGGACGTGATGCCCATATAATTATAACTTGTCATTAAACTGTTGTGTTGCAATCTCATATGTCAACTCTAGTGTTCCATTGTCTACCACTTTATTAAAGAGAGAGTGCATTTGTGAAACCATGAACCCCGGTCCATTTTTAATCATAAGAAACACCTTTCCAACCACTTTTACCACTTTACCATTTTCTGCCATTTAAAAATCCGAAAATACAAAAACACTTTTACATCTTGCATTCATCATATAAAACCCAAAAATATCATTTATCATTGCTACCACCATCTTTGCATATTTATTTACCACCATTGCATATTTATTTCTTGTTTGCATTGCATATTATCTTGATATCATTCTCACACCTTGTGCTTGACAACCACTAGGTGAGGTTGAGGACCAAAACATTTACTTTGTTTTGTAGGTAACCAAAAGAAGGATAGGAAAGATAAATCTTCACTACTGATTCCCCGAGAGTTCGATATTAAACCCTCGAGTCACCCCTCGTGGGGAAAACACGTATTTCACTTACTACACAATCTGTACTTGGAGTCTCAACCTAACCCATTTACTTTTCATGTAGGTAACTACGTGAAGGGCCATCACCAGCCTTCAAAATATCTCCATGAGGATAATACTTAGCATGAAGCACACGTGCACAAAGAGAATTAGGATCATTAACCAATCTCAACACTTGTTTTGCGAGCATTTCAAGATTAAACGAATGAAAATCTCTAAAGCCCATACCTCCTTCATTTTTCGGATAACAAAGCTTCCACCATGCAAACAAATGCATTTTGTTACTATTCTCATCATCTCCCCACCAAAAACTAGCAATTGCATCCATCATACATTTGCAAATTCCTTTCGGTATCAACCATTATCTTGGTTTCTTGTTTTGCTAGTTCTGGTAGATTTTTCAGCGATTCATGTGTTCGCAGTTTACCCATTGGGGAAATGTCGAACGTATCACCCGAGTTTGTGCTTCTGGGCCGTTTGTAATCTGCTAAACGTCTCCCTCCATAGACTTTTTTTTTGCTCCCCCATAGACGCTCTATTTTGTTTTTGATATTTGATGTACAAGTTTGAACGCTAATATATACTAAATTATATATATTGAGAACGTATAAACGGCATTGTCCTATTCGTCTTTTAAAATTCTTTCATTTTCCTATCTTTGTACTAATTTTATTAAACATATTATAACTGTAAATCATTTTAAAACTTGTAAGTGTTTTTGACCAACAAAAATCCAGTGCCCCTTATATTTTGGGATTGAGCGAGTATTATATTTAACTAACCAAAAAGGGCCAAACTGGCTTTTCTCTCTCGATGTGCTCTTCTGGGCATGGGTGACGTCGCTGCAACGACGGATGTTTCGCCCATCGCCGTTCCTTCTCTTGACGATGGGGATCGAGATGGTGTGGTACTAGCTGGATGCAAGACGGTCCTTAACCTGCTTTTGGCGTTTTCTCTAGAGACGTTGGCAGGTCTTCAACTCTCTAAACATCAGGAACCTGTTAGTGAGACGATGTTAGCCAGTAAATAGATTGCTGAGAGTTGCGGCTTTGACCATAACTATGCATATTATCTAGGTGAAAACTCGCGAAAGGTGTTAGAGAGATATGTCCGCGAACAAATACACAAATGAGGTGGGTCCATATTTGTCGGTAGACCCAAGTCCGGTCGTGGGAAGTTTGTGTCCGAGAGGGTCTTGTTCGGCTCATCAGATAATATGTGACTGTAAGCCTCAAACATAGGTGACATTTAGACACCGTCTGTAACATCTCTTCTCTCAAATTTTCACCAACAATGTGCCAAAACCGCTTATAGAATACAACATGTCATCCGGGTCAAGCACATTTAGACCATTGATAACAATAGTGGAGGTAGAGTCAAAGTTTAGGTGTGGCCGAATGAAAAGATAGTACACAAAATAAACTAATCTATGCACAATTACACATATAAACTATGCAAAATATGGGAATTTAGGTGTGGCATAAGCCAGATTGCTAGCTCCGCTACTGATTGATAATGAACAACACATTTTCACTTCCTTTCTTGATTTCGGAGCCAGACATCGGACACATAAGGGTTAACCTTGTTAATAACATTGTGATCCAGGTCTTGCACTTCTGGATCGAATAATTTCAAAATATCCCTGGTATGGATCCTCAAAAAGTTTCTTGTATAATTTTTCAGCGAAGTGAATTGAGCGACTTAGATGATTTGGTTTTTCATGGTGGAACTAACTGATACGTCCCAAACGTATTTATAATTTTTAATTGTTCCATACTTGTTTCATACCATTGCTATATGTTTCTACTATAGTTTTATTTCATTTTAGGTCATTTATTGGACTAACCTATTAACCCAGTGCTCAGTGCCAGTTTCTGCTTATTTTGTCTGTGCATTGCAGAAAAGACCGGAAATTGAAAGTGCTCGGAAAAATAACAAAACATTACAGAAATTCCAATTGAATAGAAAACTCCGGGAGTCAGAAGGACAAGTCGAGGGGAGGCCCATATATAGCTCCCAGGCGATCCCTGTGCGCGGGTACCACCTGGGAGCCTCGAGCACCGCCTCACGACACCCTTCAGACTATATGTTCGTCGCTATGAGAAAATCCTAACCCCCGGAGCTCTGCCGCCACCAAAAACCCTAGTTCGGGGTTCAGAAGTTACTGTTCCGGCACACTGCCAGGACGGGTATCGACCTCCGGAGCCATCTTCATCGACGTTGCTGCCTTCCACGATGATGCGAGACTAGTGCCTCGTCGGGGCTGAGGGCTCCTACTGGTAGCTATGTGGTTATCTCTCTCCCATAGTGTGATCTTGATGTGATCATGAGCGTTGTTAATCTAGTTGAATTCATATGATGTTTCTTCTTCTTTATGTAATAGATATGTTGCTCAATTGATTTTATCTAGTATAATTTTCGGAGTCACCTGTGTGAACACGGTGCCAAGAGGATAGTGCGGATACTGTGTGTGACTCAAAATGGAAGCCCGAGCACTGGCCTAAATATAGGCGAAAAGCTATTTGGGTCTCAAATTCTAGTGCTCCATATTTTTTGAAAAATAAAATCATATTTACAAGTTACAAAAATCTGAAAAATATGGATGTAGTCAATGATGCAAGTATGCACAATCACAAGGTGAAATTATTTGACATAAAATATTTCAAAATAAAAATTTGCACATTTGTGGGATACATTATAGACAACATGCAGATTTTCCAGTTATGAAATTTTGCAAATATGGTTTTAAATTTTCTTTTGAAATAGAGAGCACTGTGGCTCGGGACCAAGGTATCTTCACTCTAATCTATCTATATCTCTTATAAAGTAAAATCTCACTAAGTGCGTTAATTATTTTTCTATCTCAACATGCAAGGTATCTGCATCACCCACTATTTTAACCAATCAGTTGTCCATACCTATCCATGTCATCTTTTTTAAGCCATATAACTGTGCACGTCACTATTATTATTTAGTCCTCAAATATTCAATAATTTTATACGAATTAAATTTAGTGTCTTAACTACTTAACTATTGTGATCAACTGATCTTGACAATTGAATATTTAACATGTCTTATACTATTTCATTTACATAATTATCGCTACAACATGGGCGGTATTTTCTTGTACTCTGTTCGTTCCAAATTAATATCTACAGTACTATGTACATGCGAATATATGTAGACATGAAAAATGAAAATGAAACGGAGGGAGTAGTACGCCTAATCATTCTGCAGCGGAACGAAGGAATCCTTCCGGTCTTCCTGACAGCTCTGCTGCACGTGGGCCAACGTGACCCGCTCGACTTGACGGGACCCACCTAAGCAATCGTACTGGATCGCGCCGATCTGACCGTCCACGTCTCCCAAACCCAGCACGCGGACAGCCCAGATGTTGTATCCCTCCAATCGTGGATCAGAGGAGAGTCGCTAGACAAAACCGCTAATCAAATCAAATCACCATCTCCGCCTCGGGGGACAGACAGCAAATAGGCGCGATCGTTGAAGGAGCCATAACCAAGCTCTGCCGCGCCTGCGCATCCGATCGAATCCAAGGTACGTCCGCCGGTACTCGGATCTCGCCGTCCTCCTCCTCCGCGCTCGATCTCGTCGTCCGCTCGCCGCGGCACGCTTAAGCTCGCGCGCGCGGCAGAGATTTGCTCGGTTGCCCCGCCTAGGACGAGATGGCATGGCAGGTAGCAAAGGGTTGCGATTCTGCGCTCCAAATCGGCTCCGTAGTGGGTGGTTCTAAGGCATTTGTGCGTTTTTTTCGTATGGTTGTATGTAGCTTGCTCTGTGTCTGTGTGTGCGCACGGGCGCGGCTGTGATGTTCATGGATGTCGGTGGTCGGATAACCGATGTGGATGCCTGTAGATTAGTCAATGGGACAGTGAGGGAGGGATGAGTTTGTCAGAGCGTTGTCTCTTTGGAGCTTGATGGTATCGTTGAAGAACCAATGTATGGCTCAGATTATGATAGATGTTAAATCTGTTTTGGTGTTCTGACACTGTGCCTTTTAGTGAGCTCGGTGCGTAATTATTTTATCTCATATTTGTGAAATTCGAACTAGTAATGTCGCGAAACCTCACACGGTTCCTCATGTCGTGTTAGTTAACTTTTGTCTCTGAACTAGCATTTGCCCACAAGCAACATTACACAATTGGTTTCTGTATTCCCCATGTAATTGAAACTTTAAACTTTTTGCCAGGATATGGTTGATGTTCATTTAAAGACTATTATCCAGCTTATATTTCTCATAGTATATGATTTAAGTGAAACATGTGCTTGATCATGATTCCATTGTTATATATTCCGGAGACCTCTATTAGTCGGTTTCTTAAGAGCGCCGTGTGAAATGAGAAGATACCATTAGAGAGAAATTTTGTAACTGAATTAGCATATCATAGTCATCTGGGGATTTGTTCTGTTTGAATGTATTCTGGTAACTTAGTATGTTGATGTTGGTATGCCAGGCTTGTAAAACTCAAAAAAACATGGTTGTCCCAAATGGCAATGTCGACATGGAGGAAGGAACCCTTGAAATCGGGATGGGTATGCATTTTCTATTTACCCGCGTACGAATAATTTTACTCGAATAGGATATCAACACTTTCCAGTGATAACAGTTCTCTTTGTATTGCAGAGTACAGGACAGTTTCTGGAGTTGCTGGTCCTCTTGTGATTCTTGATAAAGTGAAGGTATCCTATCTTCATACCAATATATTGGTGATTTATTTTTTATAATAACTTATTTATCCCGAAACTGTCATTTCAGGGTCCTAAATACCAAGAAATCGTCAACATACGTTTGGGAGATGGCACAACTAGGCGTGGTCAGGTGCTTGAAGTTGATGGAGAGAAAGCTGTGGTTCAGGTATTTATATACTAGTGTGATAGTATCATAGGGGCATGAAGAATGAATTTCACATTACTTTCTCTTCAGAAGTTGTCCATTCATCACGTATTGATTGGATTTTTATTACAAAAATAATTTATAGTATATTTTGATCGGAAAAGAGATGCCATATTGCTGTTCATATCATGTTTTAAGCAACATCCAAAGACTATGCATTTGCTGTCTTTAGCCATAACATCCCCAAAAGACTACGCTCATTTGCTGTCTTTAGCTATAACGATCTTGATCATAGTGGATATGATTATGCGATATTCCTACCACATTATCTCAATTTAAATGGCATTGAACAGTTGGTTGCCTTTTTTTAAGGCAACAGTTAGTTGCCTTTGTCTTTACTCTGTCTTCTGTTCACCTCAGACATTGAGATAAATTCGAACTTCGATTATGTATTATTGTACAGTTTTTTTCTCCTTTTCTACCTACCTTTCTTTCCATTGCTTATAATACTTTAAGAACTCACTGGCAGGTTTTTGAGGGAACTTCTGGTATTGACAACAAATATACAACTGTGCAGTTCACTGGTGAGGTAACATCGATTTTCCCTGAAACTAGTGGTAATTGGTCTTTATGGTCAACTACGATTGAGTGCTCTTTGCGCTAATTCTTAAGTTTTTTTAAACATATTTGTTTAGAATTTTGGCTCGTTCATATTCCTTTTATTTGCATTTTTATTAGGTTCTAAAAACTCCGGTATCACTGGATATGCTTGGGCGTATTTTCAATGGTTCTGGGAAACCTATAGATAACGGGCCACCAATTTTACCAGAGGCATATCTGGACATTTCCGGTAAGAGTTAGCTAATTCAGATATGCAGAATTTTTTAGAATATCTAGATTTTAATATTGTTTTGTCAATCTCTGGTGCAGGAAGTTCTATTAATCCCAGTGAACGAACATACCCTGAAGAAATGATTCAGACTGGCATATCTACAATTGATGTCATGAATTCTATAGCTCGTGGTCAGAAGATCCCTCTATTCTCTGCTGCAGGTCTCCCGCACAATGAAATTGCTGCTCAGATTTGCCGTCAGGCTGGTCTGGTAAAGCGTAAAGAGAAGACTGATAATCTCTTGGAGGTATATATAAAGCCAAACACAACTGTCAGCTACCCATAGTATTTAATTACTAAAATAGTTTGGATAACTCTCTGCAGTACTAGAAATAATTACCAAACATGAAGCTGAAACAACCAGTTACCTTTGATGGCTGTTTGCTCCATCAACCAGGCTTTTGTACTTCTGAATGAACTTTTCTATAAGCTATCAAAACCTGTCTCGTTGTGCTAAAAAGTTCTGAATACACTTGAAGTGATTAGTTTTGATAATTGATCTATGATGGCAAAAAATATCTACTTCCATAGTATGAATAATTCTTGTTCTAAAGTACATAGTATGTTGCTGGCTCATCATTTGTAAATTTATGATCATGGGATTGTAGCAATCAATCTCTATATATTAATCTGCGTCCTGTTGGAATGGCCAGACAACAACAATTAACATCATGGAAATGTTGATTTCTGTGGTCATTGTTCTAGCTTCGAAGAAGTAACTATTACTTAGAAAATCTTGGTTTGGTCTAAATGGCTAAGTTATGTGTGCAAGCAGTAACAATAATAATTTAAATAACAGTACCTATTAATTAATATTATTCTCAGTCACAGTTATTTATTTTAAATCTTTCATCCATTATTTGCTCCATGTTGGATCAATATATTGACATTCACACATTTTTCAAGGAGAATGCCGAGGAGGACAATTTTGCTATTGTCTTCGCAGCTATGGGAGTAAACATGGAAACAGCACAATTTTTCAAGCGTGATTTCGAGGAGAATGGTTCGATGGAGAGAGTTACATTATTTCTTAATCTGGTACATCTGCAGCACCTTTTTCCTGCGTTTTTTCTTCACTTGTTGCTCAATTTTGCAAAATCCGCCAGCTAACCCGTCTTTTGTTCATAGGCAAATGACCCAACAATCGAGCGTATTATTACTCCAAGAATTGCACTCACCACAGCGGAATACTTGGCATATGAGTGTGGAAAGCATGTGCTTGTCATCCTGACTGACATGAGTTCATACGCAGATGCACTTCGTGAAGTAAGGGCGCTTATCTCAGTTATATTCTTCTCGATTTTACAGTAAAAACATGTTGACATTTATCTTCCATCAACTGGAGTTAGCACGAGGTTTATGTTATCAACACATAACGCTGAATAGAAATCTCAACATATATACTTATGATAGAATGTAGAGCCAGAGTTATACCTCCCTTTGGGTAAATTGTCGTCAACTTCAGCTAAAAATCATTAGGAGCTAAATATTCACTATTTCAGCTGTACCAGATTATAGTTTTATTTGTTATAATAACTTGGTTAAACTAAGATTCATATATGTTAGTTTAAGATATTGATAGTTATGAAATAAGATCATAGCAAAAATAAATCTATATGCAAAGACGATACCGTAACAAACTCCTGGTTGCAATGTTGACTGAACAGTGTGGTTTTAGTTGTCTATGGTTTCAAACAATCCTGGAGCGTATTGTCCTGGTTCATAATAACTTCCCTTACTCTATATGGATTATGGACATTACAATTAGCTTCTGCCTTTTTTCCAATCAGGTTTCTGCTGCTCGAGAGGAAGTACCTGGAAGGCGTGGTTACCCCGGTTATATGTATACTGACTTAGCAACTATTTATGAGCGTGCTGGTCGTATAGAAGGAAGAAAAGGATCGATTACACAGATACCTATTTTAACCATGCCTAATGATGGTCAGTTTATGATATACTCGTACTTTTCAGCCAATGTTTTATAAGCTCACATATTTTCTCTCCTGTCATGTACGAACAAGCTACATTCTTACCATATATTCAGTATTTCTCGCAACATTTTTTGACATTATAAATTTATAATTTCTGTACTCTTGTAGATATTACCCACCCAACTCCTGACCTTACTGGTTACATTACCGAGGGGCAGATCTACATTGACAGGCAGCTACATAACCGGCAGGTATTCCAGAATGCCCAGTTACCCACTAAACTTTGTAGATGTTCTAACTTCTAAGGCTGTCATTAGGATTTCTGGTCCGAACAAGAGAGACGACTAGACTTAAATTAGTCAATTTGCTGGGCGATGTTTTTTCCTATTTTCTGAGGCAGGAGAACACTTCTGTGAAATGAATTACTTACCTTGCTCTTGAACTCATGGAAAGAGCTTGTTGTCTTTCCTTCAGAAAAATAAAAGGGGGAAAATGATAGTTTCTCTGTAAGACAAACTTTACAGGAAATGGAAAATCCTATATATTGCTCTGAATGACCAAGTCTGGGGGGATTATAATCATCTCAGATCAATATTTTTTAGCTGCTAACCGAGTAGTATTCTGAAATCTATGCCTGATCCTGGCTGATATCTATATGACAGATATATCCACCAATTAATGTCCTTCCCTCACTTTCGCGGCTCATGAAGGTATGGTTTTCCTACTAAAGAAAATTGTCGCAATCGACACCTATATATGATAATGATACTAGCATTATCAATGAGGTCCATAACTTCTTACCTATTCTGGATTCTTGGCAGAGTGCTATTGGTGAAGGCATGACTAGAAGGGATCATTCTGATGTCTCGAATCAGGTCCGTTAGAGATTTCCCATAATCTGCAGCCTGCACAATCTTATTCCAAATAAGGATCGTTTAATCATGTCGTTTCCTTTCAGCTATATGCCAATTACGCCATAGGCAAGGACGTGCAGGCGATGAAGGCGGTGGTCGGAGAGGAGGCACTATCATCAGAGGACTTGGTAATCTCGAGCATGCGCTGACTTTCCTCCATAATTGTCAATTCTTTTCAAGCTCCTTCTCAACTGAACTCTTGAAATATGATGGCAGCTCTACCTTGAGTTCCTCGATAAGTTTGAACGGAAGTTTGTGGCTCAGGGAGCATATGACACGCGGAACATCTTTCAGTCACTTGACCTTGCGTGGACCCTACTCCGCATCTTTCCCCGCGAGCTGCTCCACCGTATACCGGCGAAAACCCTTGATCAGTTCTACAGTCGTGAGGCCTCCCACTAAGTCATAATTTGGGCGCTATCTTGGAAATTGATGGTGGTTGTGCAGTAAAGCCATGCCAGTGGCTTGTTAATAAATACTGTGCTATTTGTTTCTCAAATTCGTGCTAGCATAGCAAGACTTCATTTTTGTTGACAAAAACATGATTTACCTAGCAATTTGGGAGGTAACATTATTACCCGAATCGCATCATGTATCATATTGTTGAGGACATAAAAATTTGTTGCAAGGAAAGGAGACAAACATAGCAGGGTATTATGAAATTTAAATAAAGAGTGAAAATGATTTGTATCCATGTGAAGCTCCAGTTATCACACTTAACCTATAGTAGAGCTTAGTTAATTCACACTACTAAGTACCTGTACAACCTTGTGCTTAGACCTAAAGACAACACCCTACCGAGTGACCGTTGGCCTTGGGATTTTCAGTGCTGACTGCTGAGATTAACATGTGGCAACAGCATGGAGGCGAAAACCCCACATAATAATTCAATGCAAGGTGTCGACAATGTTATGTCCCTATTGTATCATACCACCAGGATATTGTATCGTGAGGTGGATTGTATACTCCCAAACAGGCAAAACACTAGCGTGATCAAATCCCTAGTTCGACGTCCATTGTGTCTCATCAAAACATTACTTCATTTGAAATATTTTGCAAAGATATTACTAGTAGTAGTCAAAATTTCAACGTGGTCTGGTTTCAAGCGTGCAACCAAACGGTCCAAACCTGGGCCGAATGCTAACCGGAATCAAAGTCTCGTTCGAGTTTTCCATCTCCGAAACGGCGAAACCCCCTTGTCTGCCTGTTGTACTCGGACCTGATTTACGTGGAACAAACAAAAGCATTGGGAGCTTCTTTCCCCGGACGCAAGAATAAACGGGAGCGAAACTCCCGCAGCCCCTTCGCCCTCTTTCCCTCTCCTTGCGGCGGCGCGACCGTAGGGGAAAAACTCTCTCAATCCCAAAACATGGCGGCCGCCGCCGCCGTCCGCTCGAGGCGCAAGCTCCTACCATACCTCCACCGCCTCCTCCACTCCGCCGCCTCCCCCTCGCCCAACCGCTTCCTCCGCCACGCCTCGCCGGTGCCCCGCGCCGCCGACCACTCCCCCTTCTTCCGCCTCCCCGCCGCGCGCGTCTCCACGCTCCCCACCGGCCTCCGCGTCGTCACCCAGGCCTACCCGGCCGCCACCCGCATGGCCTCCGTCGGCGTCTGGGTCGACGCCGGCAGCCGCTTCGAGCTGCCCGGCACCAACGGCACCGCGCACTTCCTCGAGCACATGGCCTTCAAGGGCACCGCGCGCCGCCCCACCGCGCACGCGCTCGAGGTGGAGATCGAGGACATGGGGGCGCGCCTCAACGCCTACACCTCCCGCGAGCAGACCACCTTCTTTGCCGACGTGCAGGGCCGCGATGTGCCCGCCGCGCTAGACGTGCTCAGCGACATCCTCCAGCAGCCGCGCTTCCCGCCGCAGGCCATACAGCGTGAGCGCGGCGTCATACTCCGCGAGATGGAGGAGGTGAGCTGTCGCGCCCTTTTTTTTCCCTGCGTCAGAGTCACCCCCTTTTCCCCTACACAGCTACAATAAGATTCCTTAATGAAATCGAGGGAAACCCTTTTATCTAAAAACGAAAGCTACAATAAGATTCCTTAATTTAATAGTCCATGGATGTAATCGTTAGTGATACTTAATCTTACTACTCATTATTCTTTTGGCATTGGGAAGTTGGTCACCTCACCATTGGCCTGAGAGTAAAGGTCCTGATAGTTTCCTATGTTTGTGAAAATAAATGTGTTCATTTAGCCCATGGCAGGCGTTTTGGGGGTTACTTCTGGAACAAACTTAGTTTTTCATGTATCGGATTTGGTCGTCAGTACTTCATTGACGTTGCAATATGCATGTAGTGTAGCCCTTAGGTCGATGCTGTTGGTTATGGATGTTTAATGTCCGGATCTTTCTCTGAATTTATACTTTGTTATGGATGTTTCATGTCTGTCTTTCTCTGAATGTATACTTCGTTATGGGCTTGCTGGCTTGCTGCTACCCTTTCGCGCTTGCTCAAACTTTGGTAACATGGATTCTTACTGCTCTAATCGTTGATTTTCTTTGTAGGGTATCTTGTATTGGTCCACAGTATGGCAACTGTGATCTACCAATGCTAATATAGTTGTAGCAGCTTTAGTGCCAATATGCCATATGATTAATTCACATGCTAGGTATTCTGAGCAAAGATTGAAACTTTATTGGTAAATTCTAAAGAGGAACTTGTACATAATCTGAGTTCTTGGTTTGTTTGCTTAGCTTCAGTTTTCCAATGAATCTGGATGCCCGCTCTGTTTTCGATAGCCATTTCCCTGTTTCTGATGTAGTCTGATCTTTATTGGTTTTATTCAAATGTTTCGAGTTTGATGCATTGTTACGTATGTTTATGGGTAGACAGGTGCAAGGAATGATGGAGGAGGTCATATTCGATCACTTGCATACTGCAGCCTTTCGAGACCATCCCCTGGGGGACACGATATTAGGTCCTAAGGAGAACATTCAGTCGATCTCGAAGAAAGATTTGCAGCAGTATATTTCAACTCATTATACCTGTCCTAGAACGGTATGGTTATATGCCTATTTAAAATAGTTTAGCCATTTTAAATTTGGAAAGTTCATAAAAAAATTGCTGGTTGGCTTAGGTTGTATCTGCTGCTGGAGATGTCGATCACGATGAGGTTGTTAATCAAGTCAGAGAATTGTTTACAGGATTCTCTACTGATCCAACTACTGCAGATCAGCTTGTTGAGGCAAACCCAGCTGTTTTTACTGGCTCAGAGGTCTGCTTTTAGTTTATAGAATGTTAATAGTAATTTATTAAGCTGTGTGAATTGATCATTATCTTTTGGATTTTGTCTACCATTAGGTTCGTTTAGAGAATGCCGAGATGCCTCTAGCGCATCTTGCAATTGCTTTCAAGGGTTCATCATGGACTGACCCTAGATCAATTCCTCTTATGGTTGCCCAAAGTATTTTGGGATCTTGGAACAGAAGCATTGGTGTAGGGAACTGCTCAGGGTGAGATGGATTTTCATTGATTTGTTCGATAATTTGTCCTTGTAGTTTCTTAAATACTGATTTTTTTGTTAAAGCTGATGTTTTATGCTGAAAATGCTAGGTCTTCTTTAGCTCGTGGCATAAGTAATGGTGGGTTAGCTGAGAGCTTGATGGCGTTCAACACAAACTACCGTGATACCGGATTATTTGGCATCTATACTACTGCTCCGGTAAAGTTTGTTTTTAATCTTGTGTTTTCAGTTGTTTGAACATTTGAATCACTTTAATAAATTGATAAAATCTGATGCTATTATTTTCCTAATATTTTGATGTCAACTATTATGAGTAACAGTTATCGTTAGTCTTAAGTTCCCTGCTATATTTTCCATTACAGTGCTGACCGGAATAATGGTTAGTTAAAATATGGGAGTTTCTAGTGGTGGTATTATCTTACACTTTTTGTAATATGATTGCAGCCCGATGCACTGCATGACCTTTCACGGCTAATAATGGAAGAATTTAGAAGACTCGCATTCAGAGTATCGGAGACAGAGGTTGCTCGTGCTCGTAATCAGGTAGCTGTGGTCTCCAGGAGTGTTCCCTAGATTTATACGTTTCTCTTTAATGCTTGGTTTTCCATGTGGATATTTAGGAAGACAAAATCATACAGTTTCTTCTACATTATTATTAAAAAATTCATGCTATAATTTGGTTGATTTGAACATGTACTTGCATTTGGGTCGCAGGTGGTAGTAGATATATTCCAGTTTATTATCGTTCTGTCTTTCAGTTATCTGTTTCTCTATTACACTATTATTGCTGGTAAGCTCATGTTGCCCTACTTTCACAGCAATAGTGTCAAGGTGGCTGCATGTAATATAGTTCAAAATGTGACTGGATTAATCTATTGTAACTTCAGCAGTAGTTTAACAAGCAACACGCTCATCAACAGCAAACCTCTTCCCTTTTTCTGAAAACAGCTTCTGCTTAATGATCCATAGGATATGGCATTATGTTGGTTGGATAGAATCATGAATTATGATGCATGTTATGCAAACATTTTCTCCAATTGGAACACCAACCTGCAATCCTGTAGTTGTCACTTGCAAGAGAGCCCGTGTTTTTCTTGATCTCACTTGCAAGCGACATGTTTTGTATGCACTGGTTTTCATTAGTGGGAAAAGTAGGTAACAAGAACTACCATTGTTATCCTTTTCAGTTGAAATCTTCTCTTTTACTTCACATTGATGGATCAACTGCGGTTTCCGAGAATAATGGTCGCCAGGTATGTGTATAGTCTACTTTTGTCTTGGCCTTCTCAGTACCTATAGCTACTATTCTCCTGATTAAGAGAAGGTTGCTCACAACCATCTCGTGCAGATGCTAACTTATGGGCGAGTAATGCCATTCTTGGAGCTTTTTGCACGGATTGATGCTGTTGACTGCGCTGCAATCATGGAAACAGCCAAGGATTTCATAGTTGATAAGGTAGATCTCCTAAGGCTCTGTTTGTCGGTGCTGAACTGTGATGCACTTAGCTAAAGCAATAGAGGCTCAGTAGTCGAGCCATTCTGAAGTTTATCACATGTTTGACATTTATTTTCAGGATGTTGCCCTTGCTGCAGTCGGACCGCTCTCTAATTTGCCAGAGCTGAGTTGGTTTCGCTCACAGACAAGTGCTGATGACGAATCTACTGCTAGAATATTCTCGTTGGGTGCATAAAAAATAACTGGAGCTGCTGCTCCAGGATAGTGTTGTTGTTAACTCTAGAATGTTTATGAATTGATAGCTAGTCCTTGCAGATATGGGTTCTTTTGTCTGTGTATGCTATTTATTTGATAGTATCAAACATGCAAATAACTTTATTCTTAAATTCTTCACCTCTACACTACTTTGAACCTGGAATCGTCTTCAAGCTTCACTAAAGGGATATTTAGTCAAAGTAATTTTATAGGAATTTTGTAGGATTTCATTTCTTAGTAATTTTCTTATAGAGCTTGTTTGGTTTGTAGTATTACAAACAATAGAATTTTTTTCCTGTGGTCTATCTTGCATACAATTCCAAGGGATACGACAATCCATTGGGTTTTTTTCCCATGGTCATTTTCCATTCAATTCAAAGAGAAATTTTTCCTTGAATGCATCCTTATGGAAATTTCTCATTCATCTCTAATTGTTATGACATACATAATACATCTAATTCTATTGGAAAGTTAATGTGTTTTTCTATAGTGCAACCAAATAGTTTTCATCAAAATTTATGTGTTACTGAATCCTGTAGGATTTCAATATGGCATACCAGCACACAATTTTATGTTTTCACGTCCCTACGTTTTGATAATCCTGTGAACCGAAGACGCTCTGATAAAATAAACCAGCAAAACATATTAGACAAGAAGATTAATTTTGCAGAATGTTACCATTTTTAATCTCAGGTTACCTCTGCATAGCCTCTGAAAAACGTGCAGGTCCACACTGCCACTGAAAAACAACAGTAACCTGTTTATGGATGGAGTAGAAGCGTCATGTCCACGAAATTTCGCTTTACGAGTCTCTCATAGCGCATATCCTCTGGCAAAACCAGAAGAAAAAACAGGATCCATTCTGTAGCCAGATTTCCACAATGCTGCCTTAGCAAATTTGCCTCTTGCACACACGCTCTCGTAACGCAGAACATTTTGAGCGGATATAAACGCACCATCACAGAAAAGAATTCTTGTCTTTTTTTCCATTCAGTACATGGGGAATTGGGGATGAAGTTGCGCAGTAACTCCGGCTACTGCTGAGATGTAACAGTAATCGCCAGCTATTCAGGGAGTGTCTGAGTGAAATGCTGAGCAGTGATCACTGGATCGTTTTGGCTTTTCACCCCTGCAATTAGTGGCAACTGGCAACAAGACGCAGATGCCACTGTTTCTATTCGCAGATTCTAAGCAGAAACCGTCCGTTGCACCGTTGAACGCTGAGCGAAGTGGAAACGCGACTGCAAACGACACCCGTGGCCAGCAAGCAGCAAGCAGTTTCCGCTCTCCTTGGCGCCGTTCCGTCGAGGAACAAAATGGGCTCACGCCGCTCACGTTCCCGCGCCACCATCACCCCCGCTCCCTCCCCTCCTGGACCTCTCACCTTAGGTCATGTGTCTCCTCCCCCCATTTAATCCATCATCGATCACGCACTCGGCCATTGGACAATCAACTCCCTCTTTCTTTGCATCCCCTTGTGTCAGTGCTACATACACTCTGCCCATTCTCGATCAAAGTCCCGACCTCTGCAAACAGCTATCTTTGCTCCATCTCATCATTTATCTGCATTTGTTTCATGGCACTACGCGTCCTCCTCATGATGCTGGCGCTCCTCGCAGCTCCCCGTGTCTCCTCTCCGGCCCCGAGCCCCGACGCAGTGGCGCTGCTCGCGTTCAAGTCGGCGTGCGCCGGCCATGGCACCGCCGCGCTCGATTCCTGGACGGATTCCTCCGACCCCTGCTCCGGCGAGTGGCGTGGAGTCACCTGCCAGCGGTCGTCTTCCTCCTCTGTTCCTCTTAGTGTCCGCGGAATCGTTCTTGAAGGCCTCAGCCTTGGTGGCGATGCCGGCGCTCTCGCAGCGCTCGCGGACGTCCCTTCGCTTTCCTTCCTTAGCCTCAAGAACAACAATTTCACTGGATCGCTCCACGACGTGGACTTCTCCCCCATGGCGCCGCACCTCAAGCTCCTCTACCTCTCCGGCAATGGCTTCTCCGGGCGGTTTCCCGATCCATCCTACGGCTTCGCCATCTGCGCCGTCTCGACCTCGCCGGAACCGACTCACGGCACGATACCGCCGGAGATTGGCCATCGCCTCCGCGCGCTCGTGACGCTGCGTCTCGCGCGCAATTCGTTCGTCGGGCCCCTGCCCACCTCTCTGGAAGCGATGTCAAAGCTCGCACAGCTCGACCTCTCCGGTAACCACTTCAGCGGCCAGATTCCAGACCACCTGGCAACGCCTTCCCTGCGTCATCTTTCGCGGGCAACCCCAAGCTCTGCGGCGCCCCTGCGCCGCCGGTGCAACAGACAGCAGCAGAGAGTGTACGGTGGCGGCGGTGGCGAGACAACACGCGGACAGAGGTCGAGGAATTCTCACGACCGGTGGATGGTGGTGATGATCATGGTGGCGGTGGGCGCAGCTGTCTCCACCCTGATCGCTGCGGTACTGTGCGCCGTGCTATGGCTGAGGAACAGGAAGTCCACGCCGCCTAGGGCCAATTCGCGTACCAGCTCGACGTCCGCGTCGCGGGAGGAGACGGTGCGCTTCGACGGGTGCTGCGAGGAGTTCGACGTGAGGACGCTCATGATGGGGGCCGCGGAGATGCTGGGCAAAGGCGCGGCGGCGACGACGTACCGGGTGGTCATGGGAGGCCAAAACGAGGTGAACGACGACAATGCTGGGGTCGAGGAGGCGAAGGGCGAGGCGGTGGTGGTGAAGAGGCTGAGAAGGAGGGAGGGCGCGACCCGGGAGGACGAGAGGCGGCGGAGGGAGCTGGTGAGGGAGATGGGCTCGTGGCGGCACTCCAACATTGTCAGCCTGCGCGCTTCTACACGTCGGCGGAGGAGCTTCTCCTCGTCTTCGACTACATCCCCAACGGCAGCCTCCACAGTCTCCTGCATGGTCAGTACAGTAGCCTCTCTTTTTTCATCATCCATCGCACTTGCAAACTTGTCAGTACGGAGTACATCTTTTTCTAATATCTGCACGAGTGAGCAGAGAACCGGGGACCGGCACGAGTGCCTCTGGACTGGCGGACGAGGCTGAAGCTGGCGCAGGACGCGGCGCAGGGCCTCGCCTACCTCCACGGCGCGTCCGGCTCCAGGCTCTCCCACCGGCACCTCACCTCCTCCAACATCCTCATCGACGCCGGCGGCAACGCGCGCGTCTCCGACTTCGCCCTGCTCCAGCTGCTCGTGCCGGCACCGCCGACAGAAAAGTCCCTAATGCAGAAGCATGACGTGCGCGACTTCGGGGTCATCCTGCTGGAGATCCTCACGGGCCGGTCGCCGGAGGACGACGGCAAGGTGGACCTTCCGCGGTGGGTGCGGACGGTGGTGCGGGAGGAGTGGACCTCCGAGGTGTTCGACGTGGAGCTGCTGCGCACCAGGGGCGCCGAGGATGAGATGGTGGCGCTCCTCCAGGTCGCGCTGCTGTGCGCCGCCGACGAACCGAGGGAGCGGCCGAGGATGGCGGTGGTGTCTAAGATGATCGAGGACATCAGGGACAGGGGGAGCAAGAGGAGCAAGTGCTCTGCTTCTCCGTCACAGGCTGGGTGTTCGTACGAGTCGTCCCCCTGCGTTTCAGAGGACACAGCAAAAACAAAGTCTACTACTGCCTCA
Source organism: Poa pratensis (assembly GCA_947311845.1). Taxonomy (NCBI): domain Eukaryota; kingdom Viridiplantae; phylum Streptophyta; class Magnoliopsida; order Poales; family Poaceae; genus Poa; species Poa pratensis. The sequence goes on along the minus strand of CAMZMU010000071.1, from coordinate 31,326,392 downwards.
AGCTCTTGACGCACCAGAGACCAGCGAGCTGCGTATTGGTTTTTGTTTTATTGATTAATAACAGCGTACATGTACATGGTTGCATTGCAAGGTGCATGAGCATGAGAGAGCAGCTATCTCTGCATTTAGGCAAGTGATGTTGCCTGAAGCTAGACACCTGAAACTGAAAGAAGTGCTCTGCACTTTCAGAGCTAGCTTAGCCTGATAATGGGCTCGAAAGTTGCATCTTCTGGTCATATGGTAGATCCTGGAGGCTTCAAAGGCTGGCGAGCGTACAATGTGAGTAAGTTGTGGTCTGATGGACTAAGGACATGGAGTTAGAATCATGTCTTGAAACGCTACAGCAATTGCCAAAGTCGAGCTATCCGTTAGAAACGTTGGCTCCTGTAGATGTAGATGAAGTATGTGTCCTATCTGATATGCAACATGAGGCTGAGTGCCTCTCAGACTGGATTATGGATGTCACTGGCTCGGCGAAGATGCACAACCTGGAACCATTGCTGGCTGATTATCTGCACCTGGAGTCCAAGCTGCATCTCAGAAAACAAGGTACCCCTTTTCAGATTTTTGCAGCAGCGTCCACAATCATGCGTGGCAACTTGAAGGTTACGGCTCCGTCCCAAAACAATGAAACCATTTGATTCACATGTACCACGGCGCCACGTGATGACTCAGTGCAAGCACATAATCTCTTAGCCCAACAAACTCTGCCAGCCCCTGCATGAACTATTGCCAACGCCAAAGATATATCAGAACCCATCTAATCTTTTGCCAAAGCAGGTATCTCCGACATTTTCAAATGCAGGACAAGAAATTTATAGAAAGAATTGATGGTGATGAGCAACAAATTCGGTTTTAATAAACCAAGAAAAATTGTACCAAGCTGATTTAGCAAAAGGATAAAGAAAAAATATGCATTTCATCCTAAAATTTCCACAAGTAGTGCAATCCTCACTTATGTGTTTGGAGTACTTACCTGACCTTCAAACCTGTGGGTAGTGCATTACTGAGAAGTCCTCAAGAAAACAACTTTCTCACGTATGTGTTTGGAGTACTTATCTGACCTTCAAACCTGTGGGTAGTGCATTACCGAGAAGGCTTCAAGCAAGCAATTTGAATGTGTGGCGCCATCTATTTTCATTCCTGATTGAGCAAACCTATGATTTGTAATGAAACAGACTCTCTCTTGGAGGAAGCTGGAGATCACTGGAACAATGTGTCTATGCACTTTTTGGAGAAAATTGTCCTGTATGTGTTAGCTTCCACACTAGAATGTCCTGGCCAGTAGCGGTAACTATTGGAGATTGCAGTATTGCGTTAGCTACTACATGAGTAAAGTTTATGTTCCAGAGTTTTGTCCCAGGAAGCCAATGTCTGAGCAGGGTAATTAAAAAGTTGGTGCTGAATGATAAGACATATAGGTCCTTGATCTGAGCAGGGTAATTAAAAAGTTGGAGCTGAATGATAAGCCAAAGGTCATTGATATTATTGTCTATTTGTGCAATCTGAATGCTGATATGAATATTAAACTATCTAAAGCATCTCTAAGATCTTGGTCTTCTTATAGACCTGGATCTTATGCTTGATCCTTTGTTTTTTCTCCTGCAAGTTTTCCCTTTGTTTTTCTTTTGACAAAGTAAATATATTAATATCAATAAGATATCAATTAGGCTCTGCATCAGCATAATGTCAAAATAAGTCAAGACATAAAGGATGCGCATAGACAAAAAATAAAGAAAAAAGGACCTCGTCACAGCGATCAATCACTCGCCGCAGCTGGATTAGAACCACCAAAGAAACACCCAAAACTATAAAAGAGGTTCCCAAAAGCGACATCTTTAAAAAGGGAAGAGTGTACAACCGCCGTGGTCGCCCAATAAAAAATTGTAGGTTTCACCTAGGAGAAAATACGAACTCTCCAAACAATGCTTTCAAAGGAATCGTCACTGCCAAGTACAACCAATGAAGGCCGGACCTAGCATTTTCACCATGAATATCGAGACTCGGTACTCAAATAGCACCACCAAAACCGAATTCCCCGAGTGCTGCCACCCCTACCGAGTTCGCTGCTGCAAAGCACCAATCACATGCACATATGCGGTACTCACAGGAATTTCGTCTTGCAGCCATGCCCGCACAATAGCTTGTGAAGCAATGTCTTTGTCGCATCCAATACTCCGCTTCCACCAATACTGGTCTTCCAATTATAACGTCTCGACATTCCCCACCTCTTCCAACACCATGAAAATTGCAAGCGTCGACAAGTCCCATGGTGACGATAGAAAGCGGAGATTCCCGACACGCCCCTTGATGCCCAGGGGCTGAAAACTGTGGATGCGCGTGACCGGATCCCATTCAGTCCATAGGCTAGAAGCACATACCAGCGCCGCCGCCTGCGCCGACCAGGCTTTGCCCGGCTGCGCCCTCTGACGGAGGCGAGGGAGGATAAGTGAGGGGACGGGAGCTCTCGGCACGCGGGTTAGGTTTCCTTCCGCCTCCACGTGGGAGTGGACGAGAGGGGCGACTTCTCAGGCCTCCAGACATACCGTCGGTAGTGTCAAACCCGTATCTCCATCACAACACATACCTACATGGCATTCTGTCATTTTCACATATCTGGTTGCTTGATGCATGGGCAATTTTTTCTCAATAAAGGAAATTTTATTACTCAAAATATCACGAGGACACAAAGTATTACACCTAACATCTGCATAACATCGATACACACAGCCAATACAATCGAAAGCATAAAAGATAAACAAGGCGTAGTACAAGAATCAATCATAGAGCTCGTAGAATACCTAATCTCAGAGCCATTCTTAATGGAAAAAGATTCAAAACGAAAGATTTTTTTCTTTTTGTCGCCATAAGACCTGCTTAAAAGTGACAATCACCCGATTTTTAATAAACCAGTGACAAACCATTTGAGCATATATATTTCCATTTTAGAAGAGTCTGCCAAACTCCATCTTCGATAAGAATCTTAAATAGCCATTTACCATTAAGAGCTGTATTTTTAACATAAAGGTTATGAAAACCCAGTTTTGATCATCATTTGAGTGGATAGTATATATATGCAATTTTGATCACAATGGTGAACCTTATATTTTTCCCTCCAAATATTCCTTCCAGGTGAGAACTAGTAAATGCTACCCCGTTTATAGAGCATGCATGTGTCACCTATTCTTCAGTATCGTTTTCTCTTCTGACATCTGCCTCTTTCCTTCTAACCTATTGCACTATGTACATAGATGTACAAAAGTGGTGCTCTAAGTTGATTCAGCTTTTCATTATCGCTAAAAGACTTCCAATAATTTGCTTTGAAATTGCACCTTCATTTCTGGAATGTACTGTAACTTCTGAATAACGCCATCGGCCATGGTGTAAACATGACTGCAGCTGCAAATGTATGGTAAAATTCAGCCTGGGGTTTTTTACAGTAAAAAATTCTATTGTATTATCTCATTGAATAGTCTGCAACTCAAGAGCCTTAGCCCATTCTTTGTCATTAATAAAGTTACATGATCTCAGTGTACGGAGCACACCTTGTCAGCTAATAATATGACCTGCATAATCTGAAGCTTTGAATCGATATTGTTGTAGTAGCCATAATTTGTTCCATTCCAGACTAACACTTGTTTTAATAATCAAAATCATAAACTCAGTCACATATGGTAGAAAAAATAAATTACATCGTATATATTATGTACTTTAATTTCCTTTACTCCCTCTGATACATAATAAGTTGTACTAAATCAAGGACACTTATTATGGTTCGGGAAAGTATTTGGATGTGTTCCATAATAAGTTGTACTAATTTGTCTTAAAATTCTATGATATTAAAAAGAAATATCTTTCCCCAAAATTTGGCCACTTACGTGTTCTTCATTTCTCTACTTCTAGTTTCAAGGTACGTGTCACTTTTTGCTTCCTCGTTTTTATTGAGAATGGTATCACTCCACTTGGTTAACGCGTGCTTTTCTTGTATTCTTTATTATCTAGTTTTGTTTTTGTGATGTCCGCTCCGTTTGTGACACCACATCACCACTTGATAAACCACAACGTCCAAAGCTTGGTCAACGTTTCAAGGTATCACTCCACTTGGTCAACGTTTCAAGGTGACGTGTCACTTTTTGCTTCCTCGTTTTTATTGAGAATGGTATCTACAACTTTATACAAGTAATGCCACCCAGATTTTCGCCTACTCATTTTTTCTGGGTACGCTCCTGCATATAGGTCTGGAGGAGTATAGATGAGAGGGTGAGTGTTGTGCATGTAGCTCAATGGCATCTTTGGGTCACATGATTGCGTAATCATAGCAATAAAAAACAGTTTTTTGAAGAAGTCCATGCAAAACTTAAATGTCAACCACTGGAAAGAAAAAATTAGCACCTCGTCATCTTATACAATCTGAAATGAAACCAAGTAGATTGTAGAATACATACAATTTTGTTTATCCTAGCTTCAGTTTTTTTACCAAGTAAACTAAAGTTGAATGTTCTTTTGGTATACTTTTCCCCGTTTCCCCACGAATGAGTTTGAGTATGGCTTGAGAGTTGAAAAAAATAAAACTTTTTTAAAGTTCGAGAAAATTAGTTCTACTCCAAATTTTTTTAGCCAAACCTCACATGATTATTGAGTTAAAGTTCTTTGGGACTTGAACTTGGCCAAGTGAGCGCCCATATATCTTGGCGTCGGACAGAGCTGCTAGTTTCGCTGATGAAACACAGATTTTAGTTGTTAACTCAAAGAATTATGACGCTTACATTTGAGAGGACATGTCCAAAGGCTCTATTCTCGCCCTATATGCCAGCCTCATCTGTTATGCGTCAATTTGGCACTTAACTAGCTCAATCTGAGAGCCGCCGGTAGATATCATAAACCACCTTTTAGTTCGTGAAATTCTAAGACCCTCTTTGGATCAAAAGAAAAATATTGAAACTTTGGAGGATTCCTAAAGATTTTTACGAAACTGTTTGGAACAAAGGAAAAAGAACATTATATATTTTGGAGGAAAACAAACATGATGTCTCACCTCATGATTTCACCACTTTGTGACTAACCAAACCTTCTGAAATTTTCATGTGCTTTCGTTTTTGCAAGAATTCATGATAGATGACATCTCAACTCGTGTGTGTGGTTTTCTTATTCGTACAACATGGGATCTAGTGCTTACCAAGCCAAGTTTAATACCGAAGAGGTTGGTGCTGAGCAAAATGGTCAAAATTTGATTAAAGTTTTATTCCAGGATCAATTTGTTGCTGAACTTTTCTTTTGTCATTTTTATACAGATGGTAGACCGAGGCATAGTCTAGTGGTGGGGAGATGTTGATGCCTTCTCAGCATTGCTTAGTTCAAGTCGTGTTATTTGCAATTCAACCACTCTTTTTAATATAATGTCAAGGTGCTAGTGTCTTAAACATCATTGTTTTTATGCGTGTATGGCTGGCCGTATATACTCTGGTACTCGTAGCAACTTCCGTAGCTCTGCCCAATCAAATCCAGCATTCCAGCAAAAGATCAAAGTTGTTCTAAATTTTTGGCAGGTTAAGTAATTCTACTCGGCGGAGGTTGGTGGAACAACGACGTGCGGCCTCCCACCCCACGGGTTCCCAGGGATTCTTTCGCGGTAGGTGATCCCGACGAACGTCCTGGTCTGGTCCACCTCGATCCGCCCATCCACCAAACCCTCGCCGGTTCACTGACGCACCACCTTCGGATTGCTCCGGCGAACCTCTGCGTCCGCCCGTGCGCGGATCTAGTAGCATACATACAACCGTCGCGTCGCGCTCGCCAGCGCCGCACCAGTTTGGCTGCTCTCTTCGTTTTACCATGCAGCTGGCCGGCCGGGGCTCGCCCACCGGGGGTAACTTACGCCGCAAAAAATACGGCCCGGCGCGCGGCGATCTCCCCTGCCCCCACCACAAAATTTTCTGCGGCGGGAGGGGCGGATTGGGGCAAGGAAAGCGATAAGGTCCAGGCAGCTCGCAGGTCAGACGCGCGTCGTGCCCGCAGCCTCCCCGCTCGATCGATCGATCGTCTTCCTCCTGATACCTCCCCGGCGCACGTTCCCACTCTACTTTCTCGTCGATTCTGTGGCTGGACCTCTTATACCGGCCGCAGCTCGGCTCCTCGTCCATCCAAACGCCATCCTCCTCCCCGCCTCCCGTTGCCGATGAGTCCCGTCGGTCGCAGCGCAGTGTCAGCGCCCACGTCATTCCCTAACCTCTCTCGCTCTCTCGTGCCGTGCTCTCCACCTCACTCCACTCAAACTCCTTTCTTTCCTCTCTCTCTCTGAATTCTGAATGCGCCCGCCGATATATAATAGCCAACCAAATCACACTCCCTGATCCAAGCCCACATCCGCTCTTCTCGCCAGGAGCGGAGGCCACCTCCTACCCCCGCCACTCCCCTTCCCGCGTGCGCCCCCCAATCCGCCGATGGAGCGCGCACGCCGCCTCGCCAACCGCGCGCTCTTGCGCCGCCTCCTCGCGGCCAACGCGTCCGCCACCTCCCCGTCCCCGTCCCGTGGCATCTCCACCCTGGTGCCCTCGCCCGCGGCCGGGTCGTCGCGCCCCCGCCGCGCGCGGCCGGCGCACCAGTACACGCCCGGCCGGCCGGTCTCCGTGTCGGCGCTGCAGCCGAGCGACACCTTCCCCCGGAGGCACAACTCTGCGACCCCCGCCGACCAGGATGTCATGGCGTCCGCCTGCGGGTTCAACACCCTCGACGCGCTCATCGACGCCACCGTCCCGGCCGCAATCCGCGCGCCGCCGATGCAGTTCACGGGCAAGTTCGACGCCGGCTTCACCGAGTCGCAGATGCTCGACCACATGGCGCACCTCGCCTCCAGGAACAAGCTCTACAAGTCCTTCATCGGGATGGGCTACTACAACACCCACATCCCGGCCGTCATACTGCGCAACCTCATGGAGAACCCCGCGTGGTACACGCAGTACACGCCCTACCAGGCCGAGATCGCGCAGGGCCGCCTCGAGTCGCTGCTCAATTACCAGACCATGGTCGCCGACCTCACCGGCCTGCCCATGTCCAACGCCTCCCTGCTCGACGAGGCCACCGCCGCCGCCGAGGCCATGGCCATGTGCAACGGCATCCTCAAGTCCAAGAAGAAGACCTTCCTCATCGCATCAAACTGCCACCCGCAGACCATCGACATCTGCCAGACCCGCGCCTCCGGGTTCGACCTCAAAGTCGTCGTATCGGACGCCAAGGATTTCGACTACAGCAGCGGTGACGTCTGCGGCGTGCTCGTGCAGTACCCCGGCACGGAGGGGGAGGTGCTCGACTACGCCGAGTTCGTCAAGGACGCGCATAAGCACGGCGTCAAGGTCGTCATGGCCACTGACCTGCTCGCGCTCACCACGCTGCGCCCGCCTGGCGAGATTGGCGCCGACATCGCCATCGGCTCCGCGCAGAGGTTTGGCGTGCCCATGGGGTACGGCGGCCCACACGCTGCGTTCCTCGCCACCTCCCAGGAGTACAAGAGGCTGATGCCCGGCCGCATCATCGGCGTGAGCGTCGACTCCAGCGGCAAGCCCGCGCTCCGCATGGCGATGCAAACCAGGGAGCAGCACATCCGCCGGGACAAGGCCACCAGCAACATCTGCACCGCGCAGGTACGCACGCACGCACTCCACCCGCTCACCAAATTGTCTCATAGCGACTGTGACAGCACACTAGTTAATTGTTTGTGATACGCTGGGTTAGTGGCCGAGCATATTGTCATAGAATACTCATTTATTAGATACTTTGTCATTTTATAGGCCTTGCTCGCCAACATGGCAGCCATGTATGCTGTCTACCATGGTCCTGCTGGGCTGAAAGCTATTGCCGACCGTGTCCATGGCCTGGCTGGTACTTTCGCCCATGGGTTGAAGAAGCTCGGGACAGTGACAGTGCAAGAGCTGCCGTACTTTGACACTGTCAAGATCACTTGCGCCGACGCGAATGCTATTGCTGAAGAGGCTCGCAAAAACGAGATGAATCTTCGCGTTGTCGACGCAACCACGGTTCGTTTTCTGCTGATGTTTTCTGTTCCAGTACAACCCAGTTAATTAGTCGAGTTATGTGCGTACGTTGAGCATTAATTTTGAGTTGTGATGTTGTAGATTACCGTTGCCTTTGATGAGACCACCACCCTGGAGGATGTTGACAAGCTGTTCAAGGTGTTCTCTGGTGGCAAGCCAGTAAGTAGTCGTTCCATCAGTGCAAAACTTGATGTCGAATCATGTGTAGCAACATTAAATGATGTTCTGTCACAAACACTTTCAGGTGGACTTCACAGCTGAATCCATTGCACCTGAAGTCTCAAGCTCCATTCCTAGCAGCCTTGTGCGCGACAGCCCCTACCTAACTCACCCAATCTTTAGCATGTACGTCTGGTGCTTGCATCTTTGTTTAACTAATTTTTTATTTTTTCAAAACAAGAGCATTGCACACATAGCACCAGCTTAACTAATTTTTCAGAATGTATTAAATAAGCTGAAATTATCTTGTGGCCTTGCAGGTACCACACAGAGCATGAGCTTCTCCGTTACCTGCACAAGCTGCAAAACAAGGATCTCTCACTATGCCACAGTATGATTCCTCTTGGTTCTTGCACCATGAAACTGAATGCCACCGTCGAGATGATGCCTGTCACCGATCCCAAGTTTGCCAACATGCACCCATTTGCCCCTATTGATCAGGCTGCAGGATATCATGTAAGGACTAATTAGCATTTATTCCGTTCCTAATGGCAAAGTATCAAAGTGTAGGCGTTCTGAAATTACTTCATCTTCTTATGAAGGAAATGTTCGACAACTTGGGCGATCTGTTGAACACGATCACCGGGTTTGACTCTTTCTCTTTGCAACCAAATGCTGGTGCTTCAGGAGAGTATGCTGGACTGATGGTTATTCGGGCCTACCACAGGGTATGTCATGATAAATATGCTGTGCTTGTTCTCTTGCTCTGTTGAGCATTATTTGCTTACAAACCATGTGAACGAAATGCAGGCAAGAGGAGACCACCACCGAAATGTCTGCATCATTCCTGTCTCGGCACACGGTACAAATCCTGCAAGTGCTGCTATGTGTGGAATGAAGATTATTACTGTCGGAACTGACGCCAAAGGTAACATTAACATTCCGGAGTTGAAGAAAGCTGCTGAAGCAAACAAGGACAACCTGTCTGCTCTGATGGTACTGTTTCTACGCTCTGCCCATATGAGAATTTATCATCGATTCCGACCTCAATTTTTCTCTTGCAGCTCAACTGTTCATTCCTGGATTTTAATCTACCACTCTTAAACTATACTATTGCTATCATTATATGAAGTGTGATGACTGATGAAGCAAACTAGGAGACTTTCACTGTGGTATTTTATTGCAGTGTCTAATCTACTATGCACATAGTCAGAAGAAAGAGGAAGAATCTATAGTGCCTCTTTTGGTGTAGAATAATTAATCAAATGGAAGTAGGTTATACTAGTATCTAGCTGAGCAATTTGCTGAATTTACTACTATATGTTTTTTTTTTACATAATTTACTACTATATGTTAAGATGAAAATCGGACAACAGCTTCATAGTTGTGCCCACTTATGGTCCTTGGTCATATATTATTATTCCGCATGTAGTGTATGAATATGTCCGAATGCTTTATTTGTGCAATGATACTTTAAACCTACACATGGTTAAAGAATAAGAGTAACCTTTTTAAGAAAGTGATTGAGTAACTAAGCTGGAACCAGTTCATGGAGGATGGAAGTTTATTAGAAATATTTGCCAAGAATAACAGAGTGTTACATGATCACCTTGTTCTTCAGGTTACCTATCCCTCAACCCATGGAGTCTATGAAGAAGGCATTGATGAGATATGCAGGATCATTCATGAGAACGGCGGGCAGGTCTATATGGATGGGGCTAACATGAATGCTCAGGTTAGTTATTATACCACTTTGTTGTCTACTTGTTATTTCTGCAGTTTCTCCCGTCAAGTGTATTAGACCAATGGATTGTATATATGTTGGTCCACAGATTGTAATGCATATGTTGATCCACAGATTGTAATATCCTTCCAATAAAATAATGAAGTTTACTAAAAAACAATTGTGTACTGCAAGTTGAATGAAATCTGTTTTATCTACTTTCTATTTGTTTTTTCTTATCTTTTAAAGAATGGTGTTTTATTTTTACTTGTACTATTATGCATGCTAAGCTATGTTCTCTGTAAGAAAATATCTTTTCAAGTTCACCTGAACCTAATTGAGAAACTGCGATATGGCAATTTCAGATATCCCGTACAGTATATTTATATTCTAAGGGCCATATTATTCTCTTTTAACATACAAAGTTGTGTTTTTACAGGTTGGGTTGACAAGCCCTGGTTTTATTGGAGCAGATGTTTGTCATCTTAACCTTCACAAGACATTTTGCATTCCACATGGTGGAGGTGGTCCTGGCATGGGTCCTATTGGTGTTAAGAAGCACCTGGCACCATTTTTACCATCTCATCCAGTGGTAGGTGTCCTGAATTTTTTACGCCATCTCTCCAAATAAATTTGTAGTAGTCAGATTTCTTGAATAACAGATGAGCATGATATTAGAAAGTGTGGCATCTCTTTGTATTCTTCATTTTGCATGTTTAAAATATGAAGTGTTCGGTGATAATGTGTTAACTACTCAAGCCATGATTTAATGTGGAGTACTATAACCAAAAGAACCAATCATGTTGTTTTGCCTTGTCGTTTCATTTGAAAGGATATGCAACTACATTATCAGACTAATTCGGTAATTCATTAGATCCCCACTGGTGGCTTTCCGCTCCCTGAGAAAACCGACCCTCTTGGTTCCATTTCTGCTGCTCCATGGGGATCTGCTTTGATTCTTCCAATTTCCTACACATACATAGCCATGATGGGGTCCCAGGGACTCACTGATGCTTCAAAGATTGCAATCTTGAATGCAAACTACATGGCAAAGCGTCTGGAGGTACTTAATGTTACTCATGGTCACAAATACATACGCTTTGCCACAATTTGTACTTATAGTTGAACTACTTTTGTAACTGTTCCATTGTAATGTATTTCAGAAACACTACCCAGTTCTTTTCCGCGGAGTCAATGGAACTGTTGCCCATGAATTCATCATTGATTTAAGAGGGTTCAAGGTACTTGTTCGAACTATGTTAGCACGTGAGCCTTGCGTTTATCCATTTATGTTCTCTGACTGGATCTTTGATTTTTTTTACAGGCAACTGCTGGTGTAGAGCCTGAGGATGTGGCAAAACGCTTGATGGACTATGGATTTCATGGACCTACCATGTCATGGCCTGTTCCAGGCACACTTATGATTGAACCCACTGAAAGTGAAAGCAAGGTAAGCATGTCCAGTTTAATCTATTGCTTGACTTTGCACCAACTATTAGTTTCTTGCATTAGCTTGCTGACACATCATTTGTCTTGTAGGCTGAACTAGACAGGTTCTGTGATGCCCTTATCTCCATCAGGGAAGAAATTGCACAAGTAGAGAATGGAAAAGCAGATGCGAACAACAATGTGCTGAAGGTAATCTACTCCAAATATTCTCAGTATACAACTAAAAACATTTTTCCAACAGGTTGAGCATTTGGCTGAACGGCTGGGTGCATGCAACTCAATATACATGAACAGGGTAGTTGACATGTGTTTGCATGTTTTATTACGTAGGGCGCTCCTCACCCACCTCAACTCCTGATGAGTGACACATGGACCAAGCCATACTCCAGGGAGTACGCCGCGTTCCCTGCAGCGTGGCTTCGCGGTGCCAAGTTCTGGCCAACAACATGTACTGAGAGCTCCGAAGACTTCACACTACTTATATTGTTTCTGTTGACATACAAGCTAATAATCTCTGTTCTACTATTTCCAGGTCGTGTGGACAACGTGTACGGAGACCGCAACCTCATTTGCACTCTGCAGCAGGCATCCCAAGTGGCAGAGGAAGCTGCAGCTGCTACTGCGTAATCTTCTGATGATGACGATCCTGGTGTGTGAAACAGCGTAAAGAAGTTACAATGCTTCCTGTAGGAGGGAAGCATGCTTGCTTCTAAATTCTCTCATGTACTGTATATATTTCCCTCAGATGCCACCTTCTCCTGTATCTCTGTACCCCCACATTGCCTCCCCATTCCCATTTAAAAGTGATATTAGCTATATTGGCTAGCTTTCATACTCCTCTCTGAATACAGGAAAAATAATTGAGATCAGTTTTTGTGTCCTAGGCTCCTAGCCTATAAAGAAAGAAAATCTAGATTATTAGCTTGTGTGATCTATATATCCATATACAAAGGTCAGTCCTTCGCGTTGGAAGCTCAAAAGAGAGTTAATAATTATCTGCATGTCCCCGGTGGATATCAATACCTTCCCAGCTTACTGAAATTCTTATTTCCCTACAAAAAAAGGGAATGGCCATATATTTCAAGCCTAAAACCTCTTGTTTGCGTGTCACAATTTCACTAAAACACACAATCTTGCATACAAATTTATTTTCGTACCAGACATCTGTCAAAGAGGCGAGGATGGATGGATTTGAGATTTCTTTCATTTTTGTCACAAGTAGGAATGTGCACCAAGTTAAACAGCAAGGGTCCATGAAGATAGTGGATCACACTGCCTAACACCTTCTTAAGTTTGAGAATGATGTCACAAATCAGCATTCATTTTACTATTCACCTTTTCGCCTTTGATATGCTCTTAATGCAATTGACAATCTGTGAGAGATACTCCCTCCGTTCCAAATTAGTTGACACACATTTGTCTAAATATGAATGTATCTAGACAGTAAACAAGTATAGGTACATCCGTATTTGGACAAGTGCAAGTCAATTAATTTGGAACAGAGTGAGTATTTATGTGCAGTTACGCGATACAGAAGCAGATCAACCTATAGCACGCAATTTGCATACTCTATAAAAAAGTGAATCAACCTTCTGCTAAAAAAAAATGCTAATTTACCTTATGATATGTTTCTGAAAATCAATCATGAAATGCACACCCAATAAGTTATCTCTGAACCTTAACTGTTTCTATGATCTATTTTTGTATAGATCATGGTTTAGGTAGGGACTTTGGTAGGCCTTAATAATCCATAAAATCTAGGCTTTTGACCGTTAAGTTAACCAACTCAAGTACCAAAAAAAAAAACCCAACTCAACGATCTTAACCTCTTTTACCTATGATTAATTAACTTAAATTGCAAAACAAATAACCTACCAAGTTTAACCCTATCAAATGTTGTTTATAAGAACTGATGTCATCTGTGTATTATGTTGACAAGAAGTGATTAGGGGGTTAAGTATGTCGGTTAGGTTATCAACAAATTTTTAGCCCCACGGAATGGATCGATAAGCAAGACCGCCTTTAACGGATAAAAGTAAAATCATCGCTTGTAGATGAACCAGCTTCATATCAACGTATCTTCTTTGTCCTTATTTTGAGCTGTTGTATTATTTCCTAGGAGGAATACAATGCTCTTCCATTCTTTCCAATTACAAATAAGAAGTCGGGTTTAAAATCGCATTCCGTGTTGGTAACATAATTTGGGTCTAGGAAGCCAAAGCTACCGATCAAGTTCCTTTTATAGAAATTTCTAGCTCAACCCTCTTTCTAACGGTTAATCACTGATCTCCTCCCATTTTCCTCAAAAAGGGGAAACAAGATGCAATATTATGTTTATCGAGTCATAGGAAACACATCACTATGAAGACGGGTTGCGCTTTATAATCATGTGGGGATCATTTTTGTTAACTTCTGCCTATTCACAAATATTCCCGTGCCAAGAAAACTCCAAAGCTTCAGGAGCACCTTCCTAGGATTTTGTTCTACTTTGCTCTCTGGCATTGCCGGATGGAGGTCCGGTTGAGGGTCTGGACAAAGTTTGTAACTAAAACCTTGCCCGGAGCCTCACCGAGATGTCGGTCCAGACGGCTAGAGGTACAGGTGCCCATCTATAAGGTCTGAACTGCTCGCAAAAGGGGATAACAGGTAGATTTTAAGTGGATCTATATAAAATCTCCTTGTTCCCCAAACGACTTAAGGATGCTACACTCTCTCATACACTATTGTTGACATCCCAAATCTTGAGATCTCGCACTTTTCCAACCAATCTTGCAAATGATTGAGAGAAAAGAAAGAGGAGAGGTAAATCTAAAATTCCACCAAGCCAGAGTTCCCCATTGAGTTTATTGCATTGTTTTCAACCCTTGGGTTAGATGAGAATCCTAGGAAGCACGGCCCGAAGCTTCCAAGTCGCTGATTTGCTCGGGAATTTTTTGCATAGGTTGGAGAACACCTCAAGGTTTTAAAATATTAAAGTTCCCTAATGCTGTGTTTGGATGTTGGAAAGTTGCCTCAGAATTGCTCATTTGGAATTTCCCGCCTGAATTCACCTGTTTGGAGTGGTACAAGAATTGGGTCGCGGAAACGGAAGACAATTCCGAGCGCGCCCCCCGTGTGCCTGTCCGCTCGCTTGGCCGATTCTGAGCCCACACCCTCGAAAACGCTGGGAAACGTTCGGCCCGCTCGCTCCTCCCTCGCCGCTGGCTCGTCTCGCTCGCCAACAGGGGGAAGAGGCTCCCGCGAAGGCGCTGCACACGGCGGCGGCGGCCCAGCTAAGGGCGTGATTGGTAGCCTGCATCCGATTCTCGTATCTGTGGGGGCAGGCTCTCTAGGGGCCCGATGAGCAAATACGACCTCTGAGCTGTGTTGTGTAGTTCGTTTGGTAGGCTGCATCAAAGAACGTGGCATCAGCTGGGCAACATCTACTCTTTGTTTGGTTGGATGCAAATCTTAGTTAGGCTCACCTATTTTCACATGGGTGAAGTTACCACCTACCACCACACTTGGACAGCTCACCAATGGTGGCATGGCGGCGGTAGAGCTGGACGGTGAGGAGACGGCTTGGCGGCGGCGGAGCTCGACGGCGATGACACGACATGGCGGCGGCAGAGCTCGACGACGACGAGGTAGAGCAGAGGTTGAAAAATACACGTACAGTAAGAACAGTCTTATTACCCATCCTTAAGCAATCAAGATCTATTCATCTACAAGCACCGAAAAGAAAAACTTACAACATGAAAGTTGTGTGAAATGACGAGGTGAAGCTACTCCTCAAAGGATCGAATTTGAAAACGGTTGACCGTTTGCGAGAAATTTGACGAAATTCGTCTAAAAAAGCTTCAGACAAGAACACGAAATTCGAAGTTACAAGCTAACGAAAATCGAAAGCGGTTGCCAGAATGGAACCACGTCGCTAATGCGCACATATTTCATGTAGAGCTTATTTTGAATCGAGTTGATATTGTGTTGATTAGGAGAGGGTAGGTGAGAGAGCACGCGGAAGCAAAAGTCATACAAGAGGTACCATGGGGAGGCCTTGTGTGAGAGCCCTGACCCCGGAACTATACAGAGATGTTGTGTGTCACTGGTTATGCGATACAACCGAAGGTTACTGGGCACACTGATATGTCTCAAACGTATCTATAATTTTTGATGTTCCATGCTGATATTATACCAATTGTTGCATGTTTTGCATCCACTTTATGTCACTTTTATACATTTTTTTGGGACTAACCAATTAACAAGATGCCACAGTGCCAGTTCCTGTTTTCTGCTGTTTTTGTATTCCAGAAAAGCCAGTCAGGAAATATTCTCGGAATTGGACGAAAATTCACGGAGGTACCTATTTTATCAGAATACACATGAAGTCCAAAGGAGCAACGAAGAGGAGCCAGGAGGGCCCCACACACACCCAGGGCGCGGGTCCCCCTGGCGCGCCCTGGGGTGGTGTGGGCCCCTCGGGGCTCTCCAGCCGCCGCCCTTTCGCCTACTTATCCCCCCGACGCAAAAACCCTAGATACCCGAGTCATATTCCACGAAAAGTTCCAGAGGCGCCGCCGTCGTCAACCCTAGCTCGGGAGGGTCCAGAACCTCTTCCCGGCACTCTGCCGGAGAGGGGAATCATCACCGGAGGGCTCTACATCACCATGCCCGCCTCCGGAGTGATGCGTGAGTAGTTCATCCTTGGACTACGGGTCCATAGCAGTAGCTAGATGGTTGTCTCTCCACTTTGTGCCATCATGTTTAGATCTTGTAAGCTGCCTAACATGATCAAGATCATATTATTGTAATGCTGCATGTTGTGTTTGCTGGGATCCGATGAATATTGAATACTATGATCAAGTTGTTTATTAATCTATGATACATGTTATTTATGATCTTGCATGCTTTCCATTACCAGTAGATGCTTTGGCCAAGTAGATGCTTGTAACTCCAAGAGGGAGTATTTATGCTAGATAGTGGGTTCAGTCTCCAGTAATCTGGGCGAGTGACAGCAACGCCTAAGGTTGTGGATGTGCTGTTGCTACTAGGGGTAACCTAACGATGCTATGTCCACGGTCATATGTATTTGTTTACTTTACGCACATTGCTTAATGCGATTATCCGTTGCTTGCAACTTAATACCGACGGGGAACACGGATGTCAACCTGAAGGTGGATTATTAGTCATAGATGCGGTTGGATAACGGTCTATGTATTTTGTCGTAATGCCCAATTAAATATCATGGTATCCAACTTGTCATATATGTATGCTTTGTCATGCGCTCAATATTTTATCAATTGCCCAGCTGTAATTTGTTTACCCAGCATGTCGTTTATATTTATGGAGAGACACCACTAGTGAACTGTGGACCCCGGTCCATTCTTTTACATTGATTAAACCACAAACTGCAAACAATTGTTCTCTTTTACTTTCTGCAATTTAATACTGTTTTCCACACCATACGTTTAATCCTTTGTTTTCAGCAAGCCGGTGAGATTGACAACCTCACTGTTTCGTTGGGGCAAAGTAGTTTGATTGTGTTGTGTGCAGGTTCCACGTCAGCGCCGGATTCCCTGGTGTTGCGCCGCATCATATTTCGCCGTTGACAACCTTCTGAAGTGCTACTGCTCCTACTGGTTCGATAACATTGGTTTCATACTGAGGGAAAACTTGCTGCTGAACTACATCATACCTTCCTCCAGCCGTCGCCTGATGCTTGTCGTGCAGTACACGTCCGTTGGGAGACTCCAAGAGGAAGGTATGATGCAGTCTAGCAGCTAGTTTCCCTCAGTATGAAACCAAGATTATCGAACCAGTAGGAGCAGTAGCGCTTCTGAAGGTTGTCAACAGCGAAATATGATGCGACGCAACACCAGGGATTCCGGCGCTGACGTGGAACCTGCACACAACACAATCAAACTAGTTTGCCCCAACGAAACAGTGAGGTGTCAATCTCACCGGCTTGCTGAAAACAAAGGATTAAACGTATGGTGTGGAAAACAGTATTAAATTGCAGAGAATGAAAAAGGAACAGTTTGCAGTTTGTGGTTTAATCAGTGTAAAAGAATGGACCGGGGTCCACAGTTCACTAGTGGGTCTCTCCATAAAAGATAACTAACATGTTGGGTGAACAAATTACAGCTGGGCAATTGACGAATAGTGAGCGCATGACAATGCATATATGACATGATGACTACTATGATATTTAATTGGGCATTACGACAAATACATAGACCGTTATCCAACAGTCTATGACTAATAATCCACCGCCGGGTTGTCATCCGAGTCCCCCGTTGGTATTAAGTTGCAAGCAACGGATAATTGCATTAAGTAAAGTGCGTAATGTAAACAAACACATATGACCGTGGACATAGCATTGTTAGGTATCCCTAGTGGCAACAGCACATCCACAACCTTAGAACTTTTGTCACTCTCCCAGATTACGGAGGCATGAACCCACTATCTAGCATAAATACTCTCTCTTGGAGTTACAAGCATCTACTTGGCCAAAGCATCTACGAGTAACGGAAAGCATGCAAGATCTTAAATAACATAGATAGATTGATAATCAACTTGACATAATATTCAATATTCATCGGATCCCAGCAAACACAACATGTAGCATTACAATAATATGATCTTGATCATGTAGGGCAGCTCACAAGATCTAAACATGATGGCACAAAGTGGAGAGACAACCATCTAGCTACTGCTATGGACCCGTAGTCCAAGGATGAACTACTCACGCATCACTCCGGAGGCAGGCATGGCGATGTAGAAGCCTCCGGTGACGATTCCCCTCTCCGGCAGGGTGCCGGGAAGAGGTTCTGAACCCTCCCGAGCTAGGGTTGACGGCGGCGGCGTCTCTGGAACTTTTCGTGGATATTTGCTCAGGTACTTAGGGTTTTCGCGTCGGGGGGAATAAGTAGGCGAAAGGGCGGCGGCTGACGACCCCCGAGGGGCCCACACCACCCTAGGGCGCGCAGGGGGGGCCCGCGCCCTAGGTGCGTGGGGCCCTCCTGGCTCCTCTCCGTTGCTCCTTTGGTCCGTCAGGTGTGTTCTGGTAAAATAGGCCCCCGTAGTTTCGTCCAATTCCGAGAATATTTCCAGACTAGCTTTTCTGGAATACAAAAACAGCAGAAAACAGGAACTGGCACTTCGGCATCTTGTTAATAGGTTAGTCCCAAAAAATGTATAAAAGTGATATAAAGTAGATGCAAAACATGTAGCAATTGGTATAAAACAAGCATGGAACATCAAAAATTATAGATACGTTTGAGACGTATCAGCATCCCCAAGCTTAGTTCCTACTCGTCCTCGAGTAGGTAAACGATAAAAACAAAATAATTTTTGAGGTGACATGCTACCATCATAATCTTGATCATATAATATTGCAAGGCACATGTAAATGAATGAAGTGATCCAAGTCAATGGTCTATAATTTGCTACCAAATAGATAATGAGTAAACAATGAATCACACAAGCTAAACGTTTTCATGAATAGTACTTTCGAGACAAGCATCAAACAGTTTTGCATAAGTGTTAACTCATAAAGCAATAGTTTCTAATAAAAGGTATTTAATCAACACAAAGGAAGAATTAAGTTTCAGCATTTGCTTCAACTTTCAACATATTTATCTCATGGATATTGTCAACACAAAGTAGTATAACAAGTCCAATACGTTGCATATAACGCATGTTGTAACAAAGTTGACACTAGTGTTTGCTTGTGGAAGACAGAAAGAATAGGAAAACTGACTCAACATAAAAGTAAAAGAAAGGCCCTTCGCAGAGGGAAGCAGGGATTAAATCATGTGCTAGAGCTTTTAGGTTTTTGAAAGCATATAGAGATTGCATAAAATATTTGATACTCCTCCCAACCTTGCTAACACAAGCCATGGCTAACCGAATCCTCGGGTGCCTTCCATCAATCACATACCATGGAGGAGTATCTATTTTTGAGAGGTGTTTGTTAATTGTCAACGAATGGTAGCGGGTGAGAACAGTATTCTACCTGTCAAACGGACTTTTAAGAGCGGCTCCCATGAAGGACGTTATTTCTACCAGCAAGGCAGATCATCCCTCTTTCTCTTTGGTTTACACACATTCAGGTATTTCACTGTTTGTCATTGCTTACTGATGAATCAGGGCAAAAGTGTGAAGAGAATTAATTGGTTAAAGTTGTAATTAATTGGGACTGGGCACCCCGTTGCCAGCTCTTTTTGCAATTATTGGATAAGCGGATGTATATGCCACTAGTCCAGGTGTAAAAGTCCATTCGACAAATAGAATAAAGAATAACCACACTAATTCCTCATGAGCTAGTAAACATTGACACAAAAAGGGAATAATAACATTTTGAATAATTTAAAGGTAGCACATGAAAAATTTACTTGGAGTGGCAAGGAAATACCACATATAGGTAGTTATGGTGGACACAAATGGCATGGATTTTGGCTCAAGGATTTGGATGCACGAGAAGCATTCCCTCTCAGTACAGAGTTTAGGCTAGCAAGGTTATGTAAGCAAACAAGAATATCAACCCGTACACCAAGTTTTATATGACAAACATATTGCAAACGTTATAAGACTTCATACCGTCTTCCTTGTTAACCAAACCCTGTTATTAGAAAATATCTAGACCTTAGAGATACCACCGATGCAAACCAAATTTTCAACAAGCTTTACGGTAGTTCTTCACTAATAGGCTTAACTCATGATGCAAATTTAATCATGATCTACTTGTTAACTCAAAACAATTGACAAGCATCAAGTTATCCAAATTAGTGATCTACAAGATTAAGCAAGTTTTTCCTTATACCAATTACCACATGCAACATTTTCTGAACCAACCAAACACCAATCAATTTATTTCAACAACTCTCCAAACAAATATAAGTGAAGCAAGAGAGTACTTTCTACAAAAGAAAGCTAATAGCTCTGACAAGAGATACATGAAAACAAGAGCTAAAAGCTGAACAGCGCTAGATATGAATACTCAACAAATATAAGTGAAGAATAGGAGTATTCTCATGAAAAAGCGGAGCGTGTCTCTCTCCCAATCAAGAATGCTAGGGTCCAGTCAAGCTTTATTGAAAATAAAAGTGCAATACTGAAAATAAAAGCACACAGACGCTCCAAGAAAAGCACATATGATGTGAAAGAATTAAAATATAGTTTCACTAGAGATGACCTGATAATTTTGACGATGAAGAAGGGGATGCCTTGGGCATCCCCAAGCTTAGACGCTTGAGTCTTCTTGAAATATGCTGGGGAGATCCATGGGAGCCTCCCCAAGCTTAAGCTCTTCACTCTTCTTGATCCTATTATATCATCCTTCTCTCTTGACCCTTGAAAACTTCCGTCACACCAAACTCAAAGTAGATCTCATTAGAGGGTTAGTGCATAATCAAAAATTCACATGTTCTATAAAGACGCAATATGATTGTTACTTTAAACATTAGCTACAGCCACTGATGTTATGTGAAGCTCTTCCACCCAAAAAAGAATTTCACTCAACACTAGTAAAAGAGAGAATGCAAAATAAAAAGGCATAATCTGTCTAAAACAGAACAGTCCGCAAAGACGAATTTTTTCGAGGCACTTACGACGCTCAGATCAAAAACTTGAACTAATGAAAGATTCAGACATTCATAAAGATTACGCACAAAAATTTCAGATTTAATTAACAATCTGGTGATTTTAGGAATTTCGTACAGTGAACAGCAAAAATCTGTTTCTGCGCAGCAATCAAAATTAAGCATCATCTTAACATTAGAGGCTACTCTTGGCACAACAATGCGAGAAAATAAAGATACAAAGGAGTTGCTACAGAAGTAAACATCCTCCTTGACTAAACTGAAAATAAAAGATAATGGGTTGCCTCCCAAAAGCGCTTTCTTTAATGCCTTTTAGCTAGGCTAGAAGATTTTAATGATGCTCTCATAAGAATAAGAGTTGAAAAACAAAAGAGAGCATCAAGAGGCAAATATCAAACACATTTAAGTCTAACCCACTTCCTATGCAAGGAATCTTGTAATAAAATAAATTATTGAAGCATAAAGCAACTAGCATAGAAAGACGAAACAAATGCAACTTCAAAACTTTCAACATAAAGAGAGGTGTTTTAGTAACTTGAAAACTTTTACAACCATATTTTCCTCTCTCATAATAACTTTCAGTAGCATCATGAACAAACTCAACAATATAACTATCACATAAAGCATGCTTTCATGATCTACAAACACATAATTTTTATTAAGCTCAAAAACAGTGGGGTCATTAAACCCACTTTTGACAATAGTAGTATAATAATATCATTAGGCAATATAGGACTCATCATCTATATAAATTAGGGAGCACATTTTTACTTTCTGCAATTTCCTCTTTTACTTGAGTCAAGGTGTTGTTACTTCAAATTTATCAAAAGGAGATATTTCAATAGAATCATGACATTCAATAATATAGCACTCTTCCTCCTTAGGTAGGCATGGAGGGTAATATATAATGTAAGAGTTAAAGAGTTACTATCATTAGAAGGTAGATCCTCCTTTTGTTCTTCACTCTCTCCTCTTTTTATCCAATGAGTTTTAGTTTTGCAATTTCTTCCCCACAGGTTCCTGAAAGGTAGCAAGTTGTTCTGGAGAATAAGTTTTCTCAAGAAATTCAGTGATATAAGGATTATCATTGTAATATTCAAGGCAATAACCAAGTATAGCATAATTCTCAGTTTTACAAGGAGCATCATCATTTTGAATATAACCAGCAATTTCATAGGCACCCTTAAAAACAAAAATTCTTCAATTTGTTCAAGATTATCAAAGTCATAGTTTCCTTTAGCATAAGCAGCCAAGTTTATTATCATTATAATCACATTGAAAAGGGAGGTGTTTATGCCTTCTACAACAAAATATTCATTAAACAGTAGGATTCATCATAAGTAGAGCACAAGTTCTTACCAAAATAATTCAATGTACTTATTTGTTTCCATAAATGTACCCCTTTTTTAGAAAAGCGAAATAAACTAGATGTAAGAAACTATTTTTTTGATAATAACAAACCGAAATAAACTAGATGTAAGAAACTTTTTTTTTATAATTGAAAACAAACAAGATGAAATAAAATAAACTAAGCAAGACAAAAACAAAGTAAAGAGATTGGAAGCGTGAAACTCCCCTTGCAGAAATGCTCTTGCTCCCCGGCAACGGCGCCAGAAAGTTTTGATGCTTGTCGTGCAGTACACGTCCGTTGGGAGACCCCAAGAGGAAGGTATGATGCAGTCTAGCAGCAAGTTTCCCTCAGTATGAAACCAAGGTTATCGAACCAGTAGGAGCATAGCGCTTCTGAAGGTTGTCAACAGCGAAATATGATACGGCGCGACACTAGGGATTCCGGCGCTGACGTGGAACCTGCACACAACACAATCAAACTACTTGGCCCCAACGAAACAGTGAGGTTGTCAATCTCACCGGCTTGCTGAAAACAAAAGGAACAATGTTTGCAGTTTGTGGTTTAATCAGTGTAAAAGATTGGACCGGGGTCCACAGTTCACTAGTGGTGTCTCTCCATAAAAGATAACTATCATTGCTGGGTGAACAAATTACAGCTGGGCAATTGACGAATAGTGAGCGCATGACAATGCATATATATGACATGATGACTACTATGATATTTAATTGGGCATTATTAAAAAATACATAGACCGTTATCCAACAGCGACTATGACTAATAATCCACCGCCGGGTTGTCATCCGAGTCCCCCATTGGTATTAAGTTGCAAGCAATGGATAATTGCATTAAGTAAAGTGCGTAATGTAAACAAATATATATGACCGTGGACATAGCATTGTTAGGTTACCCCTAGTGGCAACAGCACATCCGCAATCTTAGAAGTTGCTGTCACTCTCCAGATTACCGGAGGCATGAACCCACTATCTAGCATAAATACTCACTCTTGGAGTTACAAGCATCTACTTGGCCAAAGCATCTACTGGTAATGGAAAGCATGCAAGATCATAAATAACATGTATCATAGATTAATAAACAACTTGATCATAGTATTCAATATTCATCGGATCCCAGCAAACACAACATGCAGCATTACAATAATATGATCTTGATCATGTTAGGCAGCTCACAAGATCTAAACATGATGGCACAAAGTGGAGAGACAACCATCTAGCTACTGCTATGGACCCGTAGTCCAAGGATGAACTACTCACGCATCACTCCGGAGGCGGGCATGGTGATGTAGAGCCCTCCGGTGACGATTCCCCTCTCCGGCAGAGTGCCGGGAAGAGGTTCTGGACCCTCCCGAGCTAGGGTTGACGGCGGCGGTGTCTCTGGAACTTTTCGTGGATAATGGCTCGGGTATTTAGGGTTTTTGCATCGGGAGGAATAAGTAGGCGAAAGGGCGGCGGCTGACGACCCCCGAGGGGCCCACACCACCCTAGGGCGCGCCAGGGGGTGGCCCGTGCCCTAGGTGCGTGTGGGGCCCTCCTGGCTCCTCTCCATTGCTCCTTTGGTCCTTCAGGTGTGTTCTGGTAAAATAGGTCCCTCCGTAAAGTTTCGTCCAATTCCGAGAATATTTCCAGACTAGCTTTTCTGGAATACAAAAACAGCAGAAAACAGGAACTGGCACTTCGGCTTCTTGTTAATAGGTTAGGCCCAAAACATGTATAAAAGTGATATAAAGTGGATGCAAAACATGTAACAATTGGTATAATATCAGCATGGAACATAAAAAATTATAGATACGTTTGAGACGTATCACCGCCCTTTCGCCTACTTATCCCCCCCGACGCAAAAACCCTAGATACCCGAGTCATATTCCATGAAAAGTTCCAGAGGCGCCACCGTCGTCAACCCTAGCTCAGGAGGGTCCAGAACCTCTTCCCGGCACTCTGCCGGAGAGGGGAATCATCACCGGAGGGCTCTACATCACCATGCTCACCACGAATTCAATGGAGGGCTCAGCGAGGTTGGGGGAGGTCGGTAGCGAGCGTATCGAGCTCGATGGGCAGCGGTCGGCCCCGAGGAAGATGACCACGGCGTCCGCAATTCCGGTGTGCTTTGGGCGTCCAGCACGCGTAACTTCATGAAGATGGAGAGGGGAAGATGGCGCAGCTCCCTGTGAGCTTTGATTTGACCAGGAGGAGCAGAACGGCGACACCGCGCGTCGGCGGCGACGGCAGTTTCTCGGTCGTGCGTGGGAGAGGAAGAACAGGAGAGAGAGAGAGCAAGTGAGCGAGGAGGAAGAGAGGAAGAGGAGCACGGCATCTCCAGGCCTTATCTCCTCGCACGGGAGGCGAGCAAGCAGGCAGGGAGGAGCTGGCCACGGCGGGCACGGCCACGGAGCAGTGCGTCTGCCTAGAGGAAGAAGACAACGACCAATTTGCAAAAAGGCCCTTGGGGGTTTTCTAAAAATTACAAACAAGTCCCTGGAGATTTGAAACTGAACTTTCTAGTAATTTTTAGGGGCATTTAGAGTAGCCCAAAAATAGGGAGAAAAATCATGGAGACTTTGATGACCCACAAGTATAGGGGATCGCAACAGTCTTCGAGGGAAGTAAAACCCAAATTTATTGATTCGACACAAGGGGAGCCAAAGAATATTTATAAGCCTTGACAGATGATTTGTCAGTTCAGCTGCACCTGGAAGTAGACTTGCTCGACACAGTTTATCAGTAGCAACAGTTTTATGACAGTAGCAGTAGTGAAATAATAGCAGCAGTAAAATAAAGACAGCAGTAATAATTGCAGTAGACAGCAGGATTAAAATACTGTAGGCATAGGGATGGATGAACGGGCGTTGCATGGATAAGATAATTCATGAAATAGTCATACATAGGGCAATTGCAGATAAATAATAATAAGGTATCCAAGTAATAATCAATCATAGGCATGTGTTCCGTATTTAGTCGTACGTGCTCGCAATGAGAAACTTGCACAACATCTTTTGTCCTACCAGCCCGTTTGCAGCGGGGCCTCAAGGGAAACTACTGGTAATTAAGGTGCTCCTTTTAATAAAGCACCGGAGCAAAGCATTAACACTCCGTGAACACATGTGATCCTCACGTCGCAACCATCCCCTCCGGTTATCCCAATTTCTGTCACTTTGGGGCCTCGGGTTCCGGACAGTGACGTGTGTATACAACTTATAGATATGATCCAAAACAATAATTATTCTCATGATTCAATAACATGTTCAGATCTGAGATCATGGCACTCGGGCCCTAAGTGACAAGCATTAAGCATAATAAGTTGCAACAATGACATAAAGTACTACCGATGGATACTAGGCACCATGCCCTAACAAATCTCACAACTATTACATGAATGATCTCATCCAATCCCTACCATCCCCTCAGCCTACAGCGGGGAATTACTCACACATGGATGGGGGTCATGGATGGTCGATGGAGAGGTGGCGGTGATGATGATGGCGATGATCTCCTCCAATTCCCCGTCCCGGCAGGGTGCCAGAACGGAGTTTCTGATCCCCGAAATAGGGTTTTCGATGGCGGCGGAGCTCTGGAAGTTTTCTGGAAAAAGCGTCGATCCCCCGAAGTTTTTAGGTCAGAGGCTATGTAGTCCAAAGGGGAGCGTGGGGCCACACAGGGTGGCCACACCACCCCTGGGCGCGGCAAGGGCCCACCGCGCCCTGGGTGCGTGTGGGCCCCTGTGCCCCTCTTCGCTTCGTCTTCTGGCTCCGTGGGTCTTCTGGAAAAATAGAATTTCTGGAATTTTTCTGGAATTTTCCTAAAACTTTGACTTTCTGCACAAAAACAAGACACCAAGGCAATTCTGCTGAAAACAGCGTTAGTCCGTGTTAGTTGCATTCAAATCACACAAATTAGAGGAAAAACAATAGCAAAAGTGTTCGGAAAAGTAGATACGTTTTGGACGTATCAACTCCCCCCAAGCTTAGCTTATTGCTTGTCCTCAAGCAATTCAGTTAACAACTGAGTGCGATAAAAGAAACTTTTACGAACACATTTGCTTCATATGATGTATACATACCTACTATATGATCAATACTTAGGCAATTCATAATAGGAACCATGCAAATAATGACACCTAGTAGTTATGCAAATCATGAAAAGATACCAAAGTACTAAGAATGAATAACATAGCATACATCTATCCACAAGAATTGCAATGTTCGTAAAAAGATATGACAAAGTGGTATCTCGCTTGCCTTTTTTGAAGGGCAAAACATAAATGCCAAGGCACCTCTGAAGTTCAAGTGAAGACTAGATATAAAGATATCAAAGATAAGAGTATCATAGTTATGCCTCAATTAATCGTATCTGGGACAAGCACATTACACTAAGAACGACAGTTATGCTCTCGAAGAAGTGCTCAAAGAAAGGATGGTGACTCAACATAAAAATAAAAGATTGGCCCTTCGCAGAGGGAAGCAGGGATTAACACGTGCTAGAGCTTTTTATTTTAAAAACAGAGGTAAAAATGTTTTGAGAGGTGTTTGTTAATTGTCAACGAATGGTAGCGGGTGAAACAGTATTCCCTGTCAAACGGACTTTTAAGAGCGGCTCCCATGAAGGACGTTATTTCTACCAGCAAGGCAGATCATCCCTCTTTCTCTTTGGTTTACACACGCAGGTATTTCACTGTTTGTCATTGCTTACTGATGAATCAGGGCAAAAGTGTGAAGAGAATTAAGCGGTTAAAGTTGTAATTAATTGGGACTGGGCACCCCGTTGCCAGCTCTTTTTGCAAAATTATTGGATAAGCGGATGTATATGCCGCTAGTCCAGGTGTAAAAGTCCATTTGACAAATAGAATAAAGAATAACCCACTAATTCCTCATGAGCTAGTAAACATTGACACAAAAAGGGAAATATTTTGAAGTTTTAAAGGTAGCACATGCAAATTTACTTGGAATGGCTGAAATACCATGCATAGGAATTTTTGGTGGACTCTTTGGGATAACTTGGTTTAAAGGATTTGGATGCACGAGCAGCATTCCCGCTCAGTACAAGTGAAGGCTAGCAATAGACTGGGAAGCGACAACCACGAGAGCGATAACGGTCATAATCATGCTTGCGACAAAATAAAATTAACGGAGGCATAAAGATGATACTAAAACTCTGAGGCAAAATAGATCATCAAGGCTTAATTGACTTTTATTTTCAGTCATAACATGTGTGAGCATGTGCCAAGTCGAATCAAGTGAATTATTCAGAGGAGGATACCATCCTGCCATACCGTTTTACGAATAGAACAATGCATGTAATATCTATATGACATGTTATTCACTATTAGCAATTTGGTACTGACCATAAGAAGACATGAACTACTAAGCAATCATTAAATAACATAACCACTACCATGATAGCTAAGCATGTTCACATGAGTAGGTATATTTACAAAAATGAAAAACAAATAGAGTTCATACCAGCCTTTTACCACATCCGATTGTCGTAATCGTCATTATTGCTTTTCACTTGTGTGGCTTGAATGATGTGAAATGATAACCAAGCCCAAGTGGAACCACGGAAATTTTTGAACTCCTGAAACAACTATACAAAACAGCAGAAGAACAACAAATATTTTTGGGTTTTCGAATTAAAGCAAGCATAGAAAGAAACAAGCAAACAAAGCAAAATCTTTTTGGATTTTTGAATAACAAACCGAAATGAAAAATAAAGTAAACTAGCACTACAAATTCAAAAGCAAGAGAAATAAAGGAAATATTTTTGGTCTTTTGGTGTTTTGCGAAAATGAAATGGATACAAGAAACAAAAGAAAAGAAAAGAAACAAACTAAAACATGGATATACAAAGTACCGACATGATATGAATATGATAAAATGAGTGACTTGTCGGCATACCTCCCCCCAAGCTTAGGCTTTTGGCCTAAGTGGGAGACAATCATCCCATGGCCCAGAACTCCATCCAGGCGGATCATACCTAGCGTGATCATAATCAGGATCCTGTGAAGAAGAAGGGCCTGAAGCTCCATAATCAGGATACTGGTATGAAGAGCTCGTAGTGTCGAAGGGCTGAATGAAGTCCTCCTCAGGACCCTTCCCTCACTATCCGCATGAAGGCCATGCTCCTCCATGTATGCATCAAGGTCTCCCTGAGAATGACCATCCTTGCCTGACATCAAGGTTAAACAAAAGAGGCGCAGGCAAACAGACTATGCGTTCATAGATTTTAGTTCTCCACCTAGACTTCTTAACAAAAACCAATTCATAGGATAGATTATCAATGGTGGACCAGGGAAACAAATTGGTGGCTAATCATAGAGTTAAGATCAAGTCTTTCAATGGGAAGCTGAATATCAAAATGATGTGGTCCTACACCATGCATGGCTAATAAACGAGAAGCAATGAGACCACCACAAACCCCTCCTTTTTCACGGTTAGTGGAGAGACGAAATGCAATCATAGCTCCCAAGTTATAAGTTCTATCACATTTAAGGCAGCAGAAAGAAATGCCAAATCATAAACAGATAATTTACTTGCATTCTTCCTAGCTAGAACACATTTGCTAATGTAGTAGGCAAAATATCGAATAGATGGGAGTTGGATGTTTCGAATTTTACCATCCTCGGCTGTAAAACCTCTCCCTTGGCAAATCTCTGAGTAAGGTCTTGTAAATACTTTGGTTGACCTCTAATCCTCTCATGAGATCCCCAATGTGGTACCTTAATAGCTGCACAAAAATCATGAAGAGACAAATCTACAGCTTTATTGTAGATATTATAATGAACCATGGGGTAGGCAAATTCCAACTAAATCTAAAACTTTGAACCACGACATAGTCAGCTTTACATATTGATGTGGTTCATCAGCAACAAAGTGTTCCAACCCTGCATTAGAGATTAGAGTGTTGAAATCTTGCAAGATTCCTGCAGCATTCATAAACTCATGGCATGGATAAATAGAGGGAAACACAGAGTCTTCACGGTTGACTCCCATGACCTCTGATACTTCCAATTCTTCATAATTAAGTTGGTTTCCATCCATCTTCCTTTTCTGAAATTTTAAACAAACCTCATAAAAAATGATTTTGGAGTGATTAATTCAAGGGAAACACTAGGGAGACTTGCTAGGGACTAAACATGCATCAAAACTAGTTAATCTAAACAAGAACAAGCATGCAAGCTCTAATAACATGTCACCTACAGTACCAAAATGCAAAGATATAAGCAACTAAACAAAATTCTATTTGGATAATCGGAGGAGTCACATACCGGAGAGCAATTGATCCAAATTTCAGCAGCAAAGATGGGCTGAGCAAGTAGATCGAAAAATCTCGAGCAAGAGCAGCAAGAACACGAGTTTGAGCAATGGTGGTGTGTTGGTCGGGAGAGAGAAAGGAGTGGGAGAGATGAGTGAGTGGAGGGCCAGGTGGACCCCACACCAGGGCAGGGCGCGGCCTGCCCTCCACCGCGCCGTGGGGCGTGTGGTGGCCTGGTGGGTCCCCCTGGTCATCCTCTGGTACTCCCACGTTCCTCTTTAAAAACTAGGACTTGTAGAATTTTTTCAGAATTTTTTGAAAACTTTTATTTTCTGGGTTTTAAACAATGAAAACTAGACAAAATGAATTTATGTAAAGACCAAGCATTACTTAACTTTGCAAATTACAGTAGCAAAACAGTAGGTAAAAACAAAGGAGAAAGAAAATGTTGTTTAGCAATTTTATGCATGTAAAACATATTTGTTAACAAGGTTGATCAAGTCTTGCCACCAAATACATTTTATATGACATAAAAGAATTAAACCACATTGAACAATCATGTTACCTTAAATGTATAGCTATAGATCCAATCATAATATTGAAGTTCTTCATGAGGTTCATATATAGGGCAATCAATACTTCCCACTTTGATACTTTTAATATTGGTAATTGTATTAACTCCAAATATCTTGTCCAGCTTCTTGGGAAAATAAACAGTATGCTCTTTGTCATTAACATGGAAAGTTACTTTTCCTTTGTTGCAATCAATAACAGCCCCTGCAGTGTTAAGAAAAGGTCTTCCAAGAATAATAGACATATTATCATCTTCAGGCATTTCAAGCACAACAAAATCAGTTAATATCAAGCAATTATTAGCCACTTGAACAGGAACATCTTCACATATACCAACAGGAACAGCAGTAGATTTATCAGCCATTTGCAAAGATATATCAGTTGGTATCAATTTTTCCAAGTAAAGTCTCTTGTAAAGAGAAAAAGGCATAACACTCACCCCTGCACCTAAATCACATAAGGCAGTTCTAACATAGTTATTTTTGATTGAGCAAGGAATAGTTGGTATACCTGGATCTCCAAGCTTCTTTGGAACCTTACCATTGAAAGAATAATTAGCAAGCATGGTAGAAATCTCTTCATTAGGAATCTTTCTCTTGTTAGAGACAATATCTTTCATGTACTTTGAATAGGGAGGTAACTTAATAGCATCAGTCAAAGGAATTTGCAAAAACAAAGGTTTCATCCATTCACAAAATTTGTTATAATGTTCTTCTTCCTTAGATTTGAGTTTCTTAGTAGGAAAAGGCATTTGTTTTTGCACCCAAGGTTCTCTTTCATTACCATGTTTCTTAGCAAGAAAATCTTCTTTAGTGTACTTTTTGTTTTTAGAATGCTTTTCAGGTTCCTCTTCACTTTCCTCTTTATCAGAAGCATCATTCTTATCTTTATCATTAGCATGTTCATTACCACTCTCAGTTTCAGCATCAGAGATAGATATACTATTTGGATTATTAACATGCTCATTGTCTTTAATAGGTTCAGGAGATTCCTCAACATGTTTATGTTTCTTCTTCTTCTTTTTCTTAGAAGGAGTAGTAGTTTCATTAACTAGTTGAGAATCTTGCTCAATTCTTTTAGGATGTCCCTCAGGATATAAAGGATCCTGAGTGGAAGCACCACCTCTAGTTGCTATACCAAAAGCATGTTTATCATTTTCTCTAGAAGCATTATCTAGCAAATCTTTTTGCACTTTAGTCAATTGCTCAATTTGAGTTTGAACCATACGAAAATGTTTAATGAGTATTTTAACATCATTAGAAGTTCTTTCCAAAACATCATGCAAATGATTAATGACATGAGAATTCTTTATGAAGCTATTTTCTATTCTCCTATTGAAATTGTTTTGCTTAACAATGAAATTATCAAACTCATCTAAGCATTGATCAGGAGGTTTAGAATAAGGGATATCTCTATCATCAAAGCGTTGGAGAGAGTGTACCTCAACTGTAGATGAGTGAGGAATTGGCTTACACAATTCTTCTATAGGTGGAAGATTTTTCACATCTTCAGATTTAATACCTTTCTCCTTAAGAGATTTCTTGGCTTCTCTCATTTCTTCATCATTCAATTCAATTACTCCTCTTTTCCTCGGTAGGTACCGGAGTTGGTTCAGGCAGGGTCCAATCATCATGATTTTGGCTTATCTTAGCCAATAATTCCTCGGCTTCATCTGGAGTTCTTTTCCTGAAAACACAACCAGCACAACTATCCAGGTATGTCCTAGATTCAACAGTTAGTCCATTATAAAATATATCAAGAAGTTCATTTTTAGCTAGTTGATGTCCAGGCCGAGCTCTAAGTAAAGAACAAAACCTTGCCCAAGATTCAGGCATTTTCTCTCCTCATTTTGCTTAAAGTTAAAGATTTTCTGTAAAGCAGCATGTTGAGCACTAGCAGGAAAATATTTCTGAAAGAAAGCATTGACTAAACCCATCGGGCTCTCAATAGATCCAGGAGATAAATCATTAAACCAAGTTTTAGCTTCATCTTTCAATGAGAAAGGGAAAATTTTAGTAACAAAGTAACTGCGTTTCTTAATATCATCAGAAAACAAACTACTCAGAGTAGAGAGAGTGTTCATATGTTCTACAGCACTTTCATTTTCAGTTCCTCGAAAAGGTTCTTTCTCAGCAATAGTTATAAAAGACAAGTCCACAGAGAAATCATAATCTTTATCTTTTATATTTATGGGAGATGTAGCGAATTTAGCATCAGGAGAAAGTTTATAGTTGACAGCACGTCTTTGAAGAAGATTTTTAATAGCATTAACATCTTTAGAGGTATCACAATTCATGCATTCATCAATAAAGTCATCATCAAGTTCAACATAAGTTTCCTCAAGATCATCACTAGTAGTTTCTCTCGTTTCAGGTGAATAAGCAGGTGTAACAGGAGTTTCATTAGGTGTTTCAGTATTTTCAAGTTGTTTAGATTTAGCAATTGTAGCATCTAGAAAAGGACCTAGTGAACCTCTTTCATCAAGCACAGTAGAAGCATCATCAAATTCATCAGAAACATTCTCAGATTCAGCAGAAGTAGCAGCACGTGAAGCATGTGCATGTGGTGGTGTGACAAGTTGACTTATAACAGACGGTGAATCAAGAGCAGCAGAAGTGTTCAGAGTTGTACCTCTCCTTGTAGTGGATGGCAATATGCGAACCTTATCATCACGAGGTTTACCCATGATGAATGAATTGCAGCGAGCAGTATGACTCCCTGGTGAGCTTATAAATAGAGCTATGCTCCCCGGCAACGGCGCCAGAAAATAGTCTTGATGACCCACAAGTATAGGGGATCGCAACAGTCTTCGAGGGAAGTAAAACCCAAATTTATTGATTCGACACAAGGGGAGCCAAAGAATATTTATAAGCCTTGACAGATGATTTGTCAGTTCAGCTGCACCTGGAAGTAGACTTGCTCGACACAGTTTATCAGTAGCAACAGTTTTATGACAGTAGCAGTAGTGAAATAATAGCAGCAGTAAAATAAAGACAGCAGTAATAATTGCAGTAGACAGCAGGATTAAAATACTGTAGGCATAGGGATGGATGAACGGGCGTTGCATGGATAAGATAATTCATGAAATAGTCATACATAGGGCAATTGCAGATAAATAATAAGGTATCCAAGTAATAATCAATCATAGGCATGTGTTCCGTATTTAGTCGTACGTGCTCGCAATGAGAAACTTGCACAACATCTTTTGTCCTACCAGCCCGTTTGCAGCGGGGCCTCAAGGGAAACTACTGGTAATTAAGGTGCTCCTTTTAATAAAGCACCGGAGCAAAGCATTAACACTCCGTGAACACATGTGATCCTCACGTCGCAACCATCCCCTCCGGTTATCCCAATTTCTGTCACTTTGGGGCCTCGGGTTCCGGACAGTGACGTGTGTATACAACTTATAGATATGATCCAAAACAATAATTATTCTCATGATTCAATAACATGTTCAGATCTGAGATCATGGCACTCGGGCCCTAAGTGACAAGCATTAAGCATAATAAGTTGCAACAATGACATAAGTACTACCGATGGATACTAGGCACCATGCCCTAACAAATCTCACAACTATTACATGAATGATCTCATCCAATCCCTACCATCCCCTCAGCCTACAGCGGGGAATTACTCACACATGGATGGGGGAGTCATGGATGGTCGATGGAGAGGTGGCGGTGATGATGATGGCGATGATCTCCTCCAATTCCCCGTCCCGGCAGGGTGCCAGAACGGAGTTTCTGATCCCCGAAATAGGGTTTTCGATGGCGGCGGAGCTCTGGAAGTTTTCTGGAAAAAGCGTCGATCCCCCGAAGTTTTTAGGTCAGAGGCTTTAAGTAGTCCAAAGGGGAGCGTCGGGGGCCACACAGGGTGGCCACACCACCCCTGGGCGCGGCAAGGGCCCACCCGCGCCCTGGGTGCGTGTGGGGCCCCTGTGCCCCTCTTCGCTTCGTCTTCTGGCTCCGTGGGTCTTCTGGAAAAATAGAATTTCTGGAATTTTCCTAAAACTTTGACTTTCTGCACAAAAACAAGACACCAAGGCAATTCTGCTGAAAACAGCGTTAGTCCGTGTTAGTTGCATTCAAATCACACAAATTAGAAAAAAATAGCAAAAGTGTTCGGAAAAGTAGATACGTTTTGGACGTATCAGACTTCTATTAATATAAGGAATCTCTCTATATTTTTGGTTTGAATTTTTGGGAACTTTTGAACAACACTTAAAAATAGGAGATGTTATGATATTTTTGGCAAATTCCTCATTATTTAAGATGCAAAATTTTCTTAGTGAGTTTTATATGATGCTCATGAGTGCAAGCTCTTTTTATTACAAACATAGCTGTTACAAATCTATCCCCCTTAAAAGAATCTCGTCCCGAGATTCTAACCTTGAGAGAAAAAGAGAGGGTACTTAGATCGCAAGCGATCTTCTCGTTCACAGGTTGCTTCAGACTCAGAATGATGAGACCACTGAACTTTAAGGAACTTGATGGCTTGACGATGACTGTTGCGTTCAGCCTCATCAAGGATACGGATAGGATACTCTCGATAGGTTAGATCTTGCTGAAGATCGAGAGCTTCGTGATCAACAGCACGGATAGGATCTTTGAAGCAACGCTTAAGTTGGGAGACATGAAACACATCATGGACATCTGGAAAATTTGAAGGTAACTTCAACTGATAAGCTAGCTTCCCGCACTTGGCAAGAATGGTGAAGGGACCAACATAGCGAGGAGCTAATTTTCCCTTTATACCAAAACGCGTGAACACCCTTCAGAGGTGTGACTCGAAGAATGCCTTGTCACCAACTTCATAACTGATATCTTGATGATGGCGATCATAGTAACTCTTTTGGCGAGATTGGGCAGTTTTCAGACGTTCTTGGATGATACGAACTTGATCTTCTGCTTCTTTGATCATCTGGTCCAAAGAGTTGTCTTTCACCGGTTTTTGACCAATTTAGTGGAGTTCGACATTTTCTTCCGTAGAGAGATTCAAAAGGAGCCATACCCAAGCTAGATTGGACACTATTGTTATAGGCGAAACTCGGCAAATGGGAGGCACTTTTCCCAACCTTTATCGAAGGAGAAACACAGGCTCGGAGCATGTCTTCGAGGATTTA